>OY754929.1:8232132-8894632 GCA_963576535.1 Plemyria rubiginata
ATTTCATTTCAAACAAGAATTTAAATACGTATTAATGTTTTTTCCACCAAGAAAGTTTTTATAACATGGTGTTACACAAGGGTCTCGCCTACTCTATTCATTCTATACGCGGATGAAGTACCTGTATTGCAACGCCGCGCTGGAGTACAAACTCGGATGTGCGTACGGCGAGTAGGCCGTGGGCTCCAGCAGTGGGAACGACGCGGCCGCGGGGTGGGACAGTCTGCTGGAAACGAAGTTACCATAAATGCGCGATGGGTATAGACAACAGGTTATTTCAAAAGCCAGGAGATTCATTAGTTGTTTTATTTCTGTGAGCTGAATGGTAATGCTTGTTCGTATCGCATCGATGTTTTGCATTTTTTGAGCTAGAAGTGGCCACTTCTATAGCGCTATCTATTGAGGTAGTTGAGGTCTCAAAGGACTTTGTTGGAACATTGACTAACTTATTAGACCCTCGCCGTGGATCGTCTATTTGCACAATATCAATCACACAAAACAGTTTTGAGCTGTCTCCAATTTTTGTGCCAAGAAAGGTTTTACGCCAGAGCTTTATCACCAGAAGTCTTGGCATAAAGCGTCCATTCTCCACTCCAAGATTCTTCCGACTGCATTCACGGAACACTAATTGTAGACTCACCTATCATCAGGTCTATAAGGTTGAAATCCGCTCGTAGGCAGGTGGTGGGGTGAGGCTCGCTTCGTCGGTGCAGGTGGGGGTTTGTCTTTCGCATCCCGCTCCGAGCCACTCGCAGCGGGCGTGCCTGGACACTCGTATTATCAAGCTGGGTCCACGTATTACCAACGAACATACCTCATATCAACGATAGAGATAGATGCATTGGGTTTATATGGGACAAACGAACATTATCTTCATCTTTGGTTACGAAAATAACGTTCGTTGTCAGTTTAACAAGGTCGTTTTTTGTATTATCAAGTTAAATCTACCTATGTCCATTACATCTGTATTAGTATCTCAGTGTCTACTCTCCAAAACGATAAAGTTTCGTATTGACATTCGGAGCTAAACGGGGTCCACGCAAAGTCGACTGCTCGAAGTGATCAGCACGTTGCCGTTTTGCAAAGTAGACCAACTGGTTCAGATCTTCTTGTCTCGACAGTTTCGCTAATAATGAGTAATCAGCTTTTTGTGGAAGTTTAAAACAATATACTCTAAAGTAATATACTAAATAAAACTATTAATTTGTATAACACACCAAACATCCTTCAAAATTGAGATATTATTTTAATGATAAATCTTTAAAACTAATCAAAAATGATCCGATTTATAATATACAGTTTGTAGATAATAATACAGATACAATGGTAGAGACTTATGAAGTCGTTAAGTTCGATGTTATCGAACTTGACGATCGTAAATCTAACGACAAACTTGCAGTTTTTAAATTAAGAAGAGCTAAATCAAAATAAATTAACGTCATTATATAAAATAATTAAGAATACTTCCGATATAACTAGAAGTTTAACAAAGATTTAGATTTGATTGACAAGAGCGCAAGTCGCTTTGGTCAACCATCACAATATATAATCTAGTTAAGACAACAATCAGATTGAGCGTAAAACCAAACGTATGGACAAATTCAAAACCCAACAAGTGTCTGTTGGAAGAAAGGTAAGAAGTAAACCAAAAGAAGAATAAGGATTAAATAGAGGAGTTGTGAATGAATGTAGAAATATTGCTAACAATAAGTTTAAGTACAGAATATTTGACGAAATTGAATATGCTTGTTGCTTGTTCTTGTAGGCTTGGTCGCGTGGAACTGGCACTTTATTACCCTTTGGCTGATTTATCTAGCTTTAAGACGTTTCAAGGTGATTCTTGTGATTCAATTGAATAAACACCTCATGACTTTGACTTAAACATTATACTTTTATTCATTTCATTTCCAGATTTAATTTTATTTCCAATTTCATCCTCATTAATTTTTATGTGGTTTTTAATTAGGCACCATATCAGACATCCGCTTTTCATTTAAAATTTAGTTATTATCATTATGAATATTACAATTTGTTTCAGTTAGTAACTTCTTATACATTTTGGAAATTTAGGTTTCGGTTCGAGATTTCGAGATGAGTATGTTCTCTTTTCATATTTAAGGCATTGTTAATGCAATTGATAATATTGAGTTGTAATTGGTAGGTGGGTGGATATTATTTTCTGACAAAGAAGACCTTGCGCCAAACCGTGTAACGTCACGACGTGATCTAGGGCATTATTCTTTATGACCTAGAAGATACTTTGCCCAAACCGTGTGATGTCACAAGGCATCTAAACGCAAACGCGATTGGATTGATCATAGTGAATAACGCCCTAGTATCTTTACGATACTACATATTCCCTCATCTGTGCCGATTACGATTCAGAGAGTCAGACAATTAGGGTGCTGTATCCCCCATTCATTCACACTCCCCCAGCGCAGCACTACGTTACGACACTCACCGTCCTTGCCGTCAGCGTTCTTGGCCAGCGTGCGCAGAGCGGCCGCGAACGGCCCCCCCTTGTTGGGGGGGATGTCCGCTCGCTTGGGGATCTTGTTCGCGCTCACACCTGGAAAGAAGGAGAATGAGGTTAGGTTTAATTTCAGGTTAGAAGGAGAGGAATTTAAGAGCCACCATCGGCTATTTCAAAAGTCCAACTGCCACAGATTCCAGTAAATATCTCAGTCTGAGTGATTAAAATGAATAAGGACTGTTTTAAGTTATTATTTTAGCAGTAGGTATATTAGGATTGCCTTTTTTCGTGCCCTAACACACAAGTAACAAGTTGAACCTCTTTGAGGCGCACTTAAAACAAACTCACAAGTGAAACAAGTGACAAGCCCTCCAATACTCACTGGTTGCTAGCTGCATTAAATTTAACTTCCATGCCGGCAACTACCCCATGTAAAAGAGCAGGTGAACGAACCCCACACGGTTTACAATAACAATCTATTATCCCCATCTGCTAGCTATTACAAGCAGTTGCATCAAATTATTTACGTTTTTTATCGACAGTTTTTTGTGTTCCCGTACATTCTTTTGAGTAAGTTTTATCGGGGCCGATCTGTTGTTCCGCTATGTTCATTTAACCACCCTCGCCCTTCGCAACCCTATAATTATGTTCACACTAAACTAAATATAGAAAAAAGTCGAATATAGAAAGCCGGTGATGACGTGGCATATTGAAATTTGAATGGGGTTATTATAGCTAGTAATGAATGATAGGGTAACAAAACGAATGATCCTTATTTTGAAGTATTTGATTTAGAGATTAATTTATGTGTTCGTGGTCTTGCTTGGTAATTTTTTACCGATCGACGACGTTCTTTGTTGTCAATTGGTGAAGGAAAACGTGAGGAAACGCGCCCTGCGTTCAACAACTTTGGGCCTCATGTGTAATTACACCGGCGACCACACTCTTCAAACCGAAACAGCGTTGCTGCTTGGCGGCAGAAACAGGGTCCTGTGCGTCAGGTCGACTGAGCTGTGAGGTGCTAAGAGCTTTCTCCATCTAAAACCCTGTCCCAGGCACTACATGTGCATGTGGTGGATAAATAAATGTTTCTTTAATTCTATTTGGTTGTTTGACTCATAAAGTTTACCTATAAATCCTACTATCCTACTTCCTACTGATATTATAAACGTGAAAGTTTGTAAGTAAGGATGGATAGATGGATGGATGGATGGATGGATGTTTGTTACTCTTTCACGCCGAAACGGTTGAACGGATCTGAATGAAACTTGGCAAAGAGATACATTATAGTCTGGAATAACACATAGGCTAGTTTTTATCCCGTGGGAATACCGGGATTTAAAACTACGCGGGTGAAACCGCGGGGCGCAACTAGTAAAATATAATTAGGTAAGTTAAGAGGGTGGTGAAGGGCCCAGAAGAGATTGCCTCTGACGCATTCCCATCCCCTTTAGCGCCCCCCTGTAGGTCTATAGCGACCACAAGGGGGCGTTGTCGCTCAATTTGAGGAACACTGCTGTAGTGCAACCACTGACGATTGTCGTTGTGTAAATAACGTGATCGGCCGATCTAACAATTGACCCCAAAGTTCAGTAGCATCAGTCGTGCGTGAACGCGTGATGTCATATCGTGCGTACGCGCATTACTTCTGTGTTTATAGAACAGCGTCATTGCAAGATTAGGGTGTATTCAGTATTCCGTATATTTATTGTATTATTATGTATGTAGGTATGTATGTAGATTTTACATTGTCAGGACTTATGGCTAAATAATTTTCATTCAATACATTATGTACCCCGTTAGGGTGTTGCAATAGAGAGAAGCGGACCAATATGAACAATCATCCAAATTTATTTAACGCTAAAGACATGCATCATATTCATTTAAGTATTCGTCTAGTGTGTAATAAGATTTTTGTAATAGTATATCCTTTAGGTGGTTTACAAATGTGTTATAGTTTTCTAGGACTATAATTTTTTCTGGAATCTTATTATACATTTTTACGGCCATAACGTTTGGGCTCGAGCTGTGTATACTTAATTTGGATGTAGGTAGTACTAGGTTATGCTCGTACCTACTATTGAAACGTCGGGCGGGTGCACACACCACATGGGACCACAGTCCCATGCTTGTTTTGTGGCTACCGATCACGAATTGAGTCCCAGTGTGGGAATGGTCGGACTTTTGGCATCATGAAATAAACATTTGAGACACAATGGCCTCATATTTATGCGATTTCACTCTTCATGGCTGGCTGGCTTCAGGCTCTTCAAACGGAAACACAGCGACAATATTTGACGGTAGAATAGGTGTGGTAAGACTTCCCCGGATACACCCATGTGAAGTTAACAGTAGTAGAGCTCTTTGTGAAGGGCTCGTCCGGGGAAGTACTACCTGTGTTTCGGTTTGAAGAGTGTGGTCGCCGGTGTAATTACAGGCACATGAGGCTTAACATCTGTATGCCTCAGTTGATGGACGCAGGGCAGTGCATCGTAGGGCACGTTCCTATGATGCGTGGCTTACGAGGCAATGCTTTGGTTACCACTTAACATCAGGTTAGCCATCTGCTTATTCCATTAGCTATTTTGTATAAAAAAAAGATCGACCCGCCCGCGCACCCCTGCTTCGCACGGGTGCACATTGTTTTTCTACTATATCATGCATGTATTATACATATAAACCTTTCTCTTGAATCACTCTATCTATAAAAAAACCGCATCAACATCCGTTGCGTAGTTTTAAAAATTTAAGCATACATAGGGACATAGGGACAGAGAAAGCGACTTTGTTTTATACGATGTAGTGATAGTGAAGTTCGAAGCGGCAGAAGCTGAACCAACGCTCTGGTTGCCTCTGAACCACCAGAGGTCAAGATAGATGAGTTCCGCTAGGCACGGCAATAGGAGTCAAGTGGAGGGGCGCGGCCAATTGACCTGCGGCCGACGCTTCATTTATTGTGCATTAGAGACGTGCCTTCAAACAGAAACTTTAATGCCAGGCACGGTAGATATCCTCTAAAAAATCTGGCTTTTAGTTTCAAGTCAATGTCAAAAAAATATTTTTTGATTGGCGGCACGGCGACGGTGCCGGGGAAGCAAAAATATCCTACTATATGGATAGATGGATGTTAATCTTACCAGAGAGTTAGATTATTGTCTGGAATAACACATAGGCTACTTTTATCCCGTGGGAATACCGGGATTTGAATCTGCGCGGGTGCAACCGCAAGGCGCAACTAATAAAAGTATATGGCTGGTTTAACCACTGGCGGCCCGCGACACGGCACGGTATGACTCCAGCCGGCGCCAGGAGATCAAAGTCTTAAATCTCTTCTTCTCTCATTTATAAAGTGGACGACTCACGAACTCCTTGTCTTTTTCTCCTAATTTATTTACTTGTGGGCGACTAACGAAGCTATGTGTGTCACGAAGATTACAGGGTCTATTATTTGACCCCCCGTTGACCCCTTGATGAATGTGCCCCCAACATTAGCATCGCTTAGCCCCGACTGGCTGATTGAATGATGGCTAAACGAATTGCTTGAGGCATAGAGGTGAACGGACGGACGACTTAGCGGCTTAATTTTACTGTATTTTGTTGATAAAGAGCTTGTTATAAGTTTAATCCTACTAATATTATAAATGCGAAAGATTGTAAGTATGGATGGATGATTGTTAATCTAAACTCCAGAACGGCTGAACGGATTTTAGTGACAATTGGCACAGAGATATATCATAGTCTGGAATAACACATAGGCTGCTTTTTATCCCGTGGGAATACCGGGATTTAACCGCGGGTGAAACCGCGGGACGCTACTAGTAGAAAATAGTTTTACAACTAAGCAAACCGGTATAGCTTATATAGGGTGCCCCAAAAAGTAGTAAAAAAAAACAAAAAAACAGAAACAGCTTCACGACTTCGATCCCCAGGCACGGTAGATATCCCTTCAGATCTCCCAGTACCAAGTAGGTACTAATTCAAGATTCTTTGTGGATGTCTAAGGGGGGTAGTCAGAGGTACGTCCAAACATTACATTTGGCAAAAAGTAGTGATAAGCGGAAATCCAAAGAGCAACACTTGGGGTACCCGAATCACCCCCATGTATGTTTTGCGATTTTTCATAGTTCACGATTATAAATTTTTTCTATAAATTATGACAAAAAATTTCAACTTTTAAATCAATAATCTAAACAGGTGTTTTCATGGATTAAATTTAAAATTAAAAAAACTACTTATTGGGCTACTTTGGCTTAAATCCGCCTCCAAAGACATTGTGTGTGACAAGTGGAAAATTAAAAATTGGCATCTGATTTAAAAATTGTTTTGACTATTTTAACATATGCCTACCATAGCCTACCATAGCCTACCATAGCCTACCATAACACCGCGCTATATGGTGCACGGTCTTACGTCCATCAGCTTGAGGCGCACAGATGTCAAGCCTCAACAGATATTGCCTTCATTAGAACCGAAGGCTATGTTTTCCGTCACCGTTGCATTACGCGCTTACTTCCGTTTGTACAAACGCGTGTTACACGCACACCGGTGCCAATGTCGCAAAGCACAATTTAGATATCAATCTACCCTCAAAGGCTTTCTCATGGGACGATGAGCGGAAACTGGCGATTTGTCAGCTGTAGGATTAATGAGCACACCACACCGCCCGCTTCTAATGGCCCCGTTTGTAAATGGCTTAACTCTAACAGAATCAGTTCACAAGCTTTTGTTGAAAAATAGACGCAAGTTGTTATATGTTGACGCGTGGATTTGTTCCCACATTATTTTCAAGTCATAATATTTGCCTAACCTCAAAACCAAAATGAAATACTAGAGCACCGGTGCGAAGCCGGGGCGGGTGCTAGTATATAATATGTATAGTAGTTGCGCCCCGCGGTTTCACCCGCGCTGCGCATTTCCCCAGGGAATCCCCGTAATCCCACGGGATAAAAAGTAGCCTCTGTTATTCCAGACTATAATGTATCCCTCTGCCAAGTTTCATTCAGATCCGTTCAGCCGTTCCGGCGTGAAAGAGTAACAAACATCCATCTATCCATCCATCCATACTTACAAACTTTCACGTTTATAATATTACTAGGATAAGTGTGGCGTTGTTCGACGTAGTTTTCGTTGTAAGTATCAGTATTTGTTTTCAGTCATTTTTGCTATTGGTACGCGGGGAAATCCGTATCGTTTTTATTTATTATTTTATATTATAAATAAATAATAAATAAATATTGGTGGACTTTCCGCACAACACTATCTAGCCCCAAACTAAGCTTATGCTTGTGATATGGGTACCAGATAGCTGATATACTACTTATATACTTTTTTTTTGTAAATACATACTTATAATATTATATAACACCCAGACAGAGAACAAACATCTGTGTTCATCACACAAATGTTTGTTCACGGTGGGAATCGAACCCACGACCTACGGCGCAGAAGGCAGAGCTACTACCAACTGAGCTACGTAGGCTGTCTGTGTTATATTGTTAAATAAATAGATTTACAAACTGTACCACCATGATGCGCGGGTATATTACCTGTAACAATAAAAAATATTTGGTTAGTTCAAAAGTTATAGGCACAGATAAAAGAATACTATACTAGTTATAGTAACAATAGGTGGCCTTATCACAAACAGTGATCTCTACCGGCAGTTTTGAGATAACAGACCTGAACGTAAAAAGGGGAGGGTGTGTATCTGGTGTGGGTTTCATTTATTATAGGTAGGTGCATAAACTATTTTTAAACTACATGCTGTTTTAACTATAGGCTGGGCTTGCACTATGATCTGATTTAATTGTTGTGAACCCCGTTTAATAAACAAACAGGATTATAGGTCGCGTCAATCAAAAAGAACGCTGGAAAACAGTGGAGAGGATGTGTTTGCGCATACAAAACACTCGCGCCATCACACCCCCTCCCCCTCCTTCCGGCGTTCTTTTTGCGTGTCGCGACCTATAAAAGATAAATATTTCGTGATTGTGATTACTTTTTTTTATTTACCTTCTGATGGAGCAAGCAGTTGACCCTCCAGATGTGAAGTAGCTTTGTATTTCCTCATAAGTCACGCTCGATATGAACCGTGCCCTACGATGCACTGCTTCCATCAAGTTGAGGCATACAGATGTTAAGCCCCAGGTGCAGCATTCTTAACGAAGGTCATTCATCTACTGCTATTGCTAAGTATATTTTAGTTGGTAATTTCATTAAAATCAGGCAAGTTCAAAGCACGGCCAACCCTACAGCGAGGGTTGTCACAAGCGAGGTGTAATTAATTCAGTCTGAAGCGCTAATTTGAGTTGCGAAGTCACCCGCGCCACCCCTAGCCTCCCGACATAGATAAGCGAGCAACAGATGGGATGCTTGTTTATCTAACTCGCGACGAGTTCATAGAATTTTAATTTAATTAACATTTCATTACATTGTTAAGGCTATATTTACGTTGAAATCTGGATGCTACATATGTAATTTATAGAGGAAAAGGACTACTATTAAATACTACTACTACTATTTAACAGCTGGTAACACCGCGGGTCGCAGCTTAATTTATAAAGGTACTGACACACGTGCTCAAAAATAAGCATGTTTAAAATATAACCGACGTACGACCAAATAAGCATGCTTTTGCATTTATCAGCACTACCTGTTCACATGTGCTTTAATTGAGCAAGGCACGAAATAAGCATGCTTTTTCCCCTTTTACTGCTGTCAAATTAGGATAAGTTAGGAAAATGAGCACCACTATTCGTTTAAGTTATAAAATGTATTCGAGACGTTCTATTTTCTGAAATGATTGTAATGGGTCAATGTACTACAGAATGCCAAGTTTCGGGCGAGTGTTGTCAGAATCGCACATCTGAGGGCGTTGTCGCAGTTTTGGTTGAAACATTACACGCAGTTTTTGTATGAAAATAAGAAAAGCGCCCCTAGCGGACACGGCGGACTTCTTTTCATACAAATCTGCGTGTAGTGTACACCATACACGCGTGTAATGTGTCAACCAAAACTGCGACTACGCCCTCTGTACGTTCATCTATGTTTCGGATCACACAGCTATGTATTGGTTTCGACAGCGCACACTTTAATTGGACAGGGGCATGTCTGTGTTAGGGTTGCCAGCTCTTTGTTCTCCAACAGGACAGCATTTTTGTCTGTGTTAATGAAGAACTGTGTGATTTGTTTTCTCCTCTTTATAAGTATCTATTGATAATTGTTTTAGCATTCAACTAGATAGTTGAATTTGTTTCAGTATGTTGGTTGATATTTAATAAAAAAAAACTATAAAAATTTTCAACAGCTTCACGACTTTGATCCCCAGGCACGGTAGATATCCCTTCAGATCTCCCAGTACCAAGTAGGTACTAATTCAAGATTCTTTGAGGATGTCTAAGGGGGGTAGTCAGAGGTACGTCCAAACATTACATTTGGCACATACCCACATTTTGCAGTAGTTAGTATTCCATACGTGACAGGTTGCAAGCCCATCGCCGCTGTTAGAATACTAACTGGTTTCCTAACGATGTTTTCCTTCACCGTTTAAGAGCACTGGCATTGCGCACATACATTTTTCTATAGAAAAATCCATTGGTGCACGACCGGATTCGAACCTGCGACCGTATGATCGTATAAGGTCGTGGGTTCAATATCGGTCTTGCATCAATGAGTATTTCTGTTCAAAAATGTATGTGCACAGCACAGTGCCAGTAGGTACTCTCAAACGGTGAAGAAAAACATTGCGAAGAAACCGTCATATGCGCGAAAGGAGAGAAGTTTTGCTCTTTAGAAAGAAACTAGTGACACGGCAAGAATAACTTAAAACCTTCACCTACGGCCGGTTTCTGAAAGCTTGATCAAAGCTAATCGGCTGTCAAGTCACTTGTTATTTCTATCGAATTTGAAGTAAAGCTGAAATAGCAATTGACTTATCATCCCATACATTAAATCGAGTTTTCAGAAACCGACTGTTATTGTACCAAAGCGATTTTATTCGTCTCGTTAATTTAATTTATAGACTCAAATATAATAATCATTATAACGATGATGAGAAAAAATGACATTTGTGCCAAAACCGCACTGATTTATAGCAATAAAAAACTAAATGTCTCTGAAATAAGCGTAAATTTCCATAATAAAATCATTAAAAAGTCTCTTTGCACCTTAAAAAATATCTTCCTAAATATTATGATCTCACACAGCGATCAACACGTTCAAATAATACTGTATAAAAAAACTCAAGTGACTGTCTGTTCCGCCGCGTCTGCGCGCGAAATGAATACGTAAGTAAGAACATCTAGTCACGTGGTATTATTTCGATGCTCAGAATTCAGACTTAGACCCACGTTTATGCAAAAACTGTTTTTAAATACTCTGTCTCCTTGTGGGCCTTTGTTTATTTGTTTAGGTTATTGTATTTGGGAGACAAACAGTCCACTAACACTTACAAAAAAAGCAAAATCATCATCATCAACCTACAGAAGTCCACTAAGCAAAGTAAAAGTACAAGAAGGATTCTAAGCCCATTCCATCCACCGACTACCCGCGATCCTAACAATGTCGTCAGTCCTAATTGTGCTGCCGTAATGTATGTATAATACGTAATATGTAATATATGAATTGTTCTACGGTTTAAAGATTTAATTCTCATAAGAATACGGTTCACTTAAAATGAGATAAAGGTAGAAGTTATAGTAGATTTAGGCTAGTGGCGAATAGTAGGTAAGTATGCATAACATATTCTTTAGTTTTTAAAATCACGCCTTTTACTAATTACTAATGCGGAATCCATTGCTTATTGCGATTCTTTTTACAGAATCCTGGAATAAAAAATTTTCACGGGTATTTGTACAGAATAGATTCTACGCAGCCGTAGCAAACGCAGCCGTCGGAAAACACCAGTAAATCTTACTAATATTATAAACGCGAAAGTTTGTAAGTATGGATGGATGGATGGATGTTTGTTTTAACTCTAGAACTAATCAACGGATCTTGATGACAATTGGTACAGATGTATAATTATAGTCTGAAATAACACATAGGCACTTTTTATCCCGTGGGAATACCGGGGTTTATAGCTACGCGGGTGAAACCGCGGGGCGCTGCTTGTGTATAATAGGATTATTCTTAGCTCCGTCGCCCTCCGCGTTTATAAACACCGAAAAAACTCGTAAAAGCAGCTTTAAAGACTTTACTGACGCGTAACTAGAAACACGTGTGGATAAAAACATAAATAAATCCACGACGGCCATTTTATTGACGTTAGAAACGATGGAGTTTATTGGAAATCTGTCTGTCTGTGTTCTACTAGCAACCGCCCGCGACATCATCTTGCCTATTCATACTCTTCAAACAGACACACAGCTACACTGCTTGGCGGCCGGACCAAGCAGCGAAGCTATGTTTCGGTTTAAAGGGTGTTTTTTATTTTATTTGTTTATTTGTCATAGAATTAGAAGCATTATAACTGTTATTGTTACCTCCTATTATTGTTACCCCCTTTTATATTATTTTTACAGGCTTGTGCTATTCATTGTACCTATTTACTTATGCTAAATAAAGAATTATTCTATTCTACTTAAAAATAGACATCTAAAAAATTTATACAACATATACTGCCCATTACAGATTCTCACTCTGTAAACAAAAAATAATAAAGAAATTAATAAAGAAATAATAAAGAATATTGGTGGACAGTCCACACAGCACCATCTAGCCCCAAAGTAAGCTACTCAAAGCTTGTGTTATGGGTACTAAATAACTGATATATTCAACGGAACTGTCTGCAGAGCGTACACAAATTTGTTCCGAGGCGGGAATTTAACCCGCAACCTCTTGCGTCACAGACGGTCTCTCGCCCGCTGCGCCACTGAGGTCGTACTAAAGACTTATTATTTACATAAATATACATTTAGATTATTTATCACGCTGGCTGTACCTGACCTAAGTTGCTTTCAATCGCCATTTTTGGTACAGACACGTTTGCGAGTATTGATCAGTGTCTGATAATCTGATTTCAAAGATTCCGAGAATACCTGTTTTCTTAGAACCTATATGGATACTAGGCTATGGAGAGAGCAATGCTGGGAGTGTCACTACGAGATAGAATCAGAAATGAGGAAATCCGTAGAAGAACCAAGGTAGCCGATATAGCTCTCAGAATCAGCAAGTTGAAGTGGCAATGGGCAGGTCATATAGCTCGAAGAACTGACAACCGATGGGGAATAAAGGTTCTCGAATGGCGACCAGGAACAGGAAAGCGAAGTGTAGGACGCCCTCCTACCCGGTGGACTAACGACATTGTCAGGATCGCGGGTAGTCGGTGGATGGAAAGGGCTCAAAATCGTTCTTCCTGGAAACGGATAGGTGAGGCCTATGTCCAGCAGTGGACTTCTGTAGGCTGATGATGATGATGATGATATGGATACTTCCCTCATCCCACGCTGAGGGGTCGGCACAACCGATTTTCTTCAAAGAAATGAGATTAGATTTATTTATATCCAACATGTACAACAACAAATTACATCCGGCTAATATTTTATTTTACACTAGCGACCCACCCGCGCGCCCCTGCTTCTCACGAGTGCACATTGTTTTTCAACTACCTATATCATGCATGTATTATACATGTAAACCTTCCTCTCGAATCACTATCTATTAAAAAAAAACCGCATCAAAATTCGTTGCGTAGTTTTATAGATTTAAGCAGATATAGGAATATAGGGACAGAGAAAGCGACTGTTTTATACTATGTAGTGATTTCAAAGATAACTGTGGGAGGGTTTCGCTCTTCCAATTAATTACTTTCGTTTTAAGGAACTGGTTTATGATATACGCCTGTATTAATATTTAATAACGTGTCGTCAGTTTCTTAAATTCGTGGTCTACCCGCTTCCGCTTATGACTGGGACCACAACCAGTAGGTAGCGTCTACGAGCTGCCACCCCGCCACCACAGAGTAGTTGACTTGTTTACACAAGTCACACGAATGCCTGCAAAATTGCGTCCTCAGAGAGGCTTTTATTTTTGTACTTCCTAAAAGATTTTATTTTGTACTTCTGCATTTAAAACAAAACAGTTACAATAAATAAAATTATGATTTGTATTTCGTTTGTTTGGTGAATACTACAAAAACGACTAGATCATAGAAATTAATTGGCCAACCTGCGACCGGCAATGACATAGCTTGCGACCGAAAACGTAATCGTCAATTTCTGGCAAATGTCTCGATAAAGGTATAACAATTGTGTTTTTTGACAGTAACGGACTGTTTACACTAGTAGCAGACGATTGCATTCAAGTTACGTAGTAGGGGGCTGGCTGAGGCGCGATTGGATAGAGCTATGCCTAACAATGAACTACGATGGGATGATGATGATGATGAATGTGCCGATCCTACTTAGCGAGGGATGAAGGTAAGAAGATTATAAAAAATAAAATGTTAATGTTGTCATAATGTTGTCATTTAGATTGTTCCAAGCAATTTAAAATTAACTCTGAATTTCATTAACAACCTACAATAATTGGTCTGATAATCTGGTAATAGAACCACAATCTGCTTAAAATGGCCGACCATCATAAAACAAACCCAATAAGTCGGGAACTTATCGAATTAATTCATCGTATAGTCCCTTCTACTCCCTGCTCTCCAGGGCAAGCCACTCTGTTACCAACTTCATTGGAACCGGGCGATTACTAACAGTAATCGTATCCCCGCGCAACGAGAGCGACGAACTCAGCAACGACTACTTCACACAGACCAACCAGTAAAACATGATCCCCGAAATCCCTATCTGTAGAACTTGCCCCCGATGCGTCGAGAGCTCCGAACAAAGCGGTGGGAATAGCAACTTGCGACCTTATGGTTCGGGGCGAATCAATTTCCATTTGAGCGCTTGCCTGGTTCGCTTGAAAGTGAACTTATTCCCAAAAGCGATAAAGTCTAATTTAGCTTAGCAGAGTCTCTGATTTCCACGGGGTTGTTTGTTGAGGCGATACGTGATTTGCGGCGTCGGCTCTTACGATCGAATTTTATAACATTGTTCGTTATTCGTAAGATGATAAGGTGTATTTTCGAGGCGTGAAATTTTGTGCGTATTTTAAGGCGCTAATCTCGATAGACGCGTTCTACGTCGTTTAATTAAAAGTTGTGCGAAGGAATGAGACTGCCTTGTAGGCAATAGCGTGTGAGTGACAAGCGAGTGGCACATCGGTTAATTATTATTTGATTTGAGTATCGAATCGTTTGTGATTGGCGGATGAGTCAGAACGATTTTATGAGCTTTTTGCGCGCGTGCGTATAAAAGTAGACTATACTATGAAAGCTTCAGACTGTCGATTTATATATCAAACCTAACTACATATTAGTTCGGTTTTAACGTTCTTAGAAATATGTGAGAGGTCAATGGACAATAAATCGAGACGCAAGATTCTAATGACCCAGTAAAAAGACCCTTTAGGTACAATAAAACCAAATAATCCAAATGTTGTGCATTTTTTGTAAGATTTACGTATCATACGTACCTACATATTTATATTAGCATCGTATCCTCTCTATATCTCACACATTTTAAGAGTAGTAGAGCTCTTTGTGAAGGGCTCGTCCGGGGAAGTACTACCACCACGCCTTTTTCTGCCGCCAAGCAGCAACGCTGTGTTTCGGTTTGAAGAGTGTGGTCGCCGGTGTAATTACAGGCACATGAGGCTTAACATCTGTATGCCTCAAGTTGATGGACGCAGGGCAGTGCATCGTAGGGCACGTTCCTATTGTGCGTGACCTACGGGCAATGTTTTGTTTATAGGTGATGGTTACCACTTAACATCAGGTGGGCCATCTGCTTGTTCCATCAGCTAGTTGTATAAAAAAAAAAAAATAATACAAATACATTACGTATTCAGAGATTTCATTGATAGGTACCTAGCCTTATAAAAATATGCTTCAAAAACCGCCAAACAATATCTACCCGCGAAGTTCCACCGCTTAACATTTCCCCGCAGGGGTGGGGGCTGTTTTTTAAACCACCCTCGCAATCCGGATAAGGACATCTATGTCGTTATACACCGATATTTATAGGGTGACCATGTTGTAGTGGATTTAAATGTTTTTTTTTTATTTTAAGTCTTCAAAGAATCTGGTGTTAGTATTTGTTACTAATATCTGAGGGGATGTCTACCGTGCCTGGGGATCAAAGTCATACTGCTTCAGTTTTTATGTAAAAGACAATTGCATAAAAAACATACATACATCCAAACTTTCACAATTATGAAGATAGTGTGATGTGATTTTGTGTGACGTATCTAAGAAAATGTGACATGTCGAAAGAAAAAATAAAGATTATGATATGACTTACTACCCTTCATCCATCAACTCGAGGCTAACCAGAGACTTAAAGACACTTCACACATCTCTAGTACTCTTAAAATATATCCAGCAATGGATTTATTTATACGGATGACGACGTAGAGACGTTTGCTTTGTGTAAGTAGCCACAGGCTCTAAGTACACGAGACACGAAGTGAGTTATAGGCGCGTTGCAGACGGCCGGTAATTGGCGGGCGACGGCGCGCGACAAATGCGACGCGCGCTTCCTATGGGGGAGCTAGGGCTGGCAACACCTTGTTGCGGGACCGACTACTCTATTTGTTTGCTCGCCAGACAAAGACGAATTCGGTCCTAACGGAAGATCAGCGTGGTTGTTGCCAGCCCGCATTATGCTGAGTTAGGACCTTTTTGTAGCACAAAATGCCGTACCTATCAAATATTGTATTAATATACCTAATAATATTATTAGCTGGCAATTTTTTCGTGTAAAATAATGCATGCCTATATAATTATGTGCCTTTTAATTTTAAAAACTATTCTATGTATCTTTGTGTGCTACAAATAAAAACATATTCTATTCTATTCTTTTTGTGACAAGGATCACACAAAAGAACAGGATGATCCAAGCCGCAAGTTTGTTGCCAGTTCTTCTAGGCTTGGTCGCGTGGAACTGTCACCTAGATTCACCTGTAAACGATTCAAAGTGATCCGTCTGATGCAATTGAATGGATCCATTTTGACTTAAACGTGCCCCAATAACTCAGACCTTTCAAAATCGAACCCAAGTCTTCAAGCAATCTCGATTTACCAACATTGTTAGGTACCTATTATGTTTTATAAATTCAACGCGTTATTTCGTTATTTCTACCTCTCATATTACATCATTTATAAGAATAAATTAAGTGAAGGTTTCAAAAAGATCAACAATCCAACTCCAAGATTTTAACAAATTAATTTCCTCAGCTCGTTCTCTGCGGAGACCTTTTATCGCTGGCAACATCTCACTTCATTCACCCCAGCTCATTGCCGAGTTACAGTTGTTAATTACCAACAGCGCTACAAATGGCGGGTCGAGACAGCCCTAGCCGGTAGCCGTTAATGTAGGGTTTGATGCCGGTGTGAGCGGGTATTGCTGATTGTACGGTGGGGTCCTGCGTGACTGCGCGCGGTAAAGCCGGTAAAAATGCAATGTGGTGCAATGACAGACTATGTATGAAAGCAAGCAGATCACCGTGAGACTTCCACGATTTGGTTAGTGGTGTGGCTGCTGTATTTCATTGCGCACGGGCAACGCGTCTACGTTCGTACTAGGCGTCACATTTTTTTTGTATACCAAGTTATTGCTGCAATCGTATAGCTATTCCATCGTATATTCGTCAGCATCTAGAAAATATGAAATTTCTAGCTCGTTTAAACGAGACAACCATATAAATGCAGCTCGCTTCCTCAGACTACCTGCAGACGCTACCAGCCAGCAGTAGCACCACACCTGGCCACTTCGCTATCCACTTGCAGGCACTCCGGCTAAAAAATTGTAGCTAGAAATGCATACACTCATTTACAATCAAAGTAGCTGAGAAAAGCGTCATAGGACCATAACGCTGCCAGCTAGTAGTGACGCCGCACCCGGCTTCGCTACCCGCTCGTAGTCGCACCACGCCGGTGTTGCGCGCGCACCCCGATAGGCGCCGGGCATCGGGCATCGGGCATCGCCCACCGCCGGCCCGCGACGCTACGTTCCATTACATTACACCGCGGTCGCGTGCCGAATGCCGATACTAACCCGTTCCGTTCTCATTATTTAACTGACATTATCGCTATTATTTGAGATGATGTTTATCATTCGACGGATTGCAGCGTCATTCGCTAAACTTATGCTGAATCAGCCCGTTTTGCAGCTCTTACCCCATACCTCTTTTTTTTTATCTCGATCTTGTTTTTTTATACAACTACCTGATGGAACGTGCCCTACGATGCACTGCCCTGAGTCCATCAACTTTACACAGCCACCTTAACATATTCGGTACCGTTATGGATAAACTAGTTGCGCCCCGCGGTTTCACCCGCGTAGATTTAAATCCCGGTATTACCACGGGATAAAAAGTAGCCTATGTGCTATTCCAGACTATAATCCATCTCTCTGCCAAGTTTCATCCAGATCCGTTCAGCCGTTCCGGCGTGAAAGAGTAACAAACAAACATCCATCCGTCCATCCATACTTACATCCATCCATGCTTAGTAGGATTAAAAATATTCTTCCTGACTTCAAGACTGATGACGCTACGTAATTACCTTATTTTTTAAGTGAGAACGATCCCCTTGCTACACGTCAATACCAAATTACGTAGAATATTGTCTAATCGCCTTCGGTCGAATCGACCCTCGCCGGTCTGGTTTGACCCTGACCCTATCGGATACCGCGAATTGCTGACATGCACGACCATAAATTCAAATGGGGTTAAGTCTCACCCATCCTCAATTATTAACATAAGGCTTAACATCTGTATGCCTGAAGTTGCATGTGACTATAATGTAGAATAGAATAGAATAGAACGCCTTCTTCTGCCGCCAAGCAGCAACGCTGTGTTTCGGTTTGAAGAGTGTGGTCGCCGGTGTAATTACAGGCACATGAGGCTTAACATTCGTATGCCTTAAGTTGACGGACGCAGAGCAAGGCATCGTAGGGCACGTTCCCAGTTTTTTCTTTATTGTTTTTTTTGCATAAAACAATCAGCTTATTAAGTTTGATGAAAGTTATAAAAATATAGGAGTAAAAACTGAAGGCAGTGTCCGACTGGGGCAATGCTAATTGGTGTCTTCTAGACCGTTCTGCACCGTAGGCTACAAGGAGTCTATTCAGTTAAAAATGACATGAAGTCACCTGTTCATAAAGTGCGTGACTTACGACGCAGAGACGCAATACTTTGTTATAGGTGATGATTAGCTACCACTTAACATTAGGTGGGCCATCTGCTTGTTCCGTCAGCTAGTTGTATAAAAAAACTTTGATATTTTGAAAAATTTAGAAGTGTAAGAGCGAGAGTTAAATTAACAGTTGTCTTAATATTCTCAACCGTCCTTGAAACGTGCAGTCTGCAGTTCGCGGTATCCGTCCGGGTCGGGGTCAGCCCGGCCCCGACCCGGGGTCGGGTCCACCCGCCGGCGCCGCCACGCGGTCTAATGAATTAATGGTATGTGATGGATTGACTACCAAGTGACTGTTAGACTTTCAACATGGTATTTTTAGGAATAGGGCCCTGAATTCTACTACTATTATAAAGGCGAAAGTTTGTAAAAGTATGGATGGATGGATGGATGGATGTTTGTTACCCTTTCACGCCGGTACGGCTGAACGGATTTGGATGAAACTTGGTAGAGATATAGATTATAGTCTGAAATAGCACATAGGCTACATTTTTATCCCGTGGGAATACCGGGTTTTAAATCTGCGCGGGTGAAACCGCTGGTCGTAACTAGTAAGCAAAATGATTGAAAGAATAGTTAGATAAACTCAATTATAAAAGTAAATTCGATATCGGTGATAAAAAAGTTTGTTTTTTATGTGTTGTTCACATTTTACTAGTGACACGAGATGCAGAAGTCTGAATTAATTCACAAAAAATACTTTATTCCAATAGCATAAATTTAACAGCTACTCCAAAATAATACGAAATCCAATGTAAATAAAACATTGAGCATACGCAAGCGAAGCCGCGGGCAGCACCATACTGCTACCTCTATTTCCTGCGGGCGGAACCGACCCCGTCCGCGCGTTGGGGTCGCACCGACCCGCGCGCCGCTGTGCCGTTAATTGAGCATCAACCTGAGGCATGACTTGATGGATCACTTTGCCACTCATCCGTTAAGGAAGCCACTGCTCAGTTCCGTAATCTAGGTCGGAGATGTTTGGCTTAATCGGGTGCTTTACCCCCATTTAGCAGACCCCACCGCTCAGTATAGTTACGCCTTCTGCGGTATGTGGGCTTGATTCTCACATAGAAAGAAATAGACAGTTTTTGTTTCGAGAATAGCGCTTTGTTGGTGATGGTTACCACTTAACATCACGTTTAAGTGGTAACCATCACCAACAACGCATTGCACGTACGATAGGAACGTGCCATACGATGCACTATCTGCATCCATCAACTTCAGGCATATAGATGTACTAGTTGCGCGGTTTCACCCGCGCAGATTTAAATCCCTCGGTATTCCCACGGGATAATAACCAAACATCCATCCATACTTACAAACCTTCGCGTTTATAATAGTAGTAGGATGAGGTAGATGTCAAACCTCATGTGCCTGTAATTTCACCGGAAACCACACTCTTCAAACCGAAACACAGCAACACTTCTCGGCGGCTGATAGCAGGTACTTCCCCGGACGAGCCACACACAAAGAGCTCTACTTTACCTTATTATTTCAAGGAGTGACAGGTTGTGTATACCTATCATATCTGTGATATTTACCTGGATGCGGCAGGAACGGCGTCCCGGCGCTCACAATCGGGTGCGGCGCCCGGTACTCCATATTCACAACACTAGCACATCACTAGCCACTGCGAGCACTAGCACATCACTAGTCACAGCCAGCACTGGCGCATCACTAGTCACAGCGAGCACAACACTAGCGTCCGTGCGCGCACACTGTTCATTTTTGCTATCCCATTCAATTAATTCGAGCTGAAAGCAATTCGTTTCAGGGTTCCGTTCTACAACGTGATAGTAAATCCTTAACAATTAACACGAGGAACACACTACCTACATAGTTAGGCCCTTATTTATAATGGTCACTGAGCGCGCCAATAGCTTATCAGACCGATAAGTCTGTTGCTGTCTCTTTTCGTCGGCATGAAAGTGACAGTGACAAGAATACTCTATATATAGAGCCGCTATAAAATGGCAGGAAGTATGAATAATGTAGTTGATTGAAAACTTTCGAGTAATGCATGTCTGTTAAAAATACAGCAGGATCGTTATAATGCCGAATAAATTATTATAGGCCAGATATAAAAGAATCGCCAAAATTTACATATACTTACAAAAACATAGATAGATAGATAGATAGAAAACTCTTTATTGTACACCACAAGAAAACATAACATTACAAGAATTTATTTTAACTAAAGCGAAGTACAATGGGCGGCCTTATCGCTATGAGCGATCTCTTCCAGACAACCTTATATAGATAACACAACATATTATAGATAACACTTATAAAAATGAGCTCGTCTTTAGTGTTTGTGTTCCCTACCGAAATCTGATTTGTTTAAACTGTTTGATTCATTTTAAAACAGAAACTACTGGAAAAAAATCCAACTCGCTTTTTTTCAGGTTTATTATTAACAATTTGGTAATTTAGACCCACGGAACCTTCTACCCGGAGTCCCAACTCCCACCTACCCAGTTTTACTCAGCTTTAAAAAGTGATGCGCTGACTATCGACCCCATTGTGTATTGAATTTTATCGATGTTTTGTGATGTCACCGTGATTTAGCTTCCATGTCAACGAGCGGCCATTCTGCTTCAGTCTAACATCTACATACTAGCTACCGCACGGGGCTCTTCTCGTAAATGTCTTAGGGCGATTACAAAAGCTAATGATACGCTTACGCGCGAACACAAGTTGAAAGATATAAAATCACTTAACTCATTTTTGAACTATCTAAATCAAACAAGTTGTGACCTTCTGTGACTAACAGCCTTCAGAGCTCAGTTGGTAGTAGCTCTGCCTTCTGCGCCGTAGGCCGTGGGTTCGATCCCCACCGAGAACAAACATCTGTGTGATGAACATAGACGTTTGTTATATGTCTGGGTTCTATTTATGTTATTATAAGTATGTATGTATTTACAAAAAAAGTATATATATCGGCTACCTGGTTCCCATATCACAAGCTTTGGCTTAGTTTGGGGCGAGATAGTGCTGTCTGAACATCCATCAATGTTTATTTATTTATTTTATAAAGTTATGTGCACAGTTTATAAAACATTCATTTTGATCGATACAAGTTTTCATAGTATCCCAACTATATATAATATATAATATCTAAACTAATATTATGTCTGTCTGTCTGTCTGTCTGTTACGCTTTCCCGCATAAACCTCTCAACCGATTTTGATGAAATTTGGCACAGACAATCTTTAGACCCTGAGAAAGAACATAGGCTACCTTTTATTGCGAAAAAAAGAGATGAAGAGATTAAAAGTACGCAGACGAAGTCGCGGGTACCAGCTAGTATACATATAAATAAGCTATGTAGTAAACTGTACACATTAATAATGAGTGTAGTGGCGGAGTGTATACAAGTAATTAGTGCAAATACGCCGCAGGGCGTTCCGGGCATGTTAATATATGAAAATACTAGCTGATCCCGCGGCTTTGCTCGAGCTCGTTTACTTTGAAAATCTCATACAAACTTTCATCCCCTAATTTATCCCCTTGGGGGTAGAATTGATCAAAATCCTTTCTTAGCGGATGCCTACGTCATAACATCTACCTGTATGCCAAATTTCAGCCCGATCCGTCCAGTGGTTTGGGCTGTGCGTTGATCACTATGTCAGTCAGTCAGTCACCTTTTAGTTATATATATATGAAAATATTAGTATTAATACTACATATTTATAAATACTAAACGAGTATGTCATTATTTTATTGGTGATACAAAATTTATATAAAAACGAGATGCCCACTCACTAACAGGCTCACTAACCACCTGTTTCTGAAAGCTCGATCAAAGCTATCTCTGATTTGAAGTAAAATGAGGAATTCACATGGCATTAAGTCGTTTCAAAGTGATCTTTGTGGTTTTATTGAATACATTTTGACTTTAACTTATAGTGAAGTCATTTCAAAAAGTTAAAATTACAAAGCTATGTGGTTTTATTGAATACATTTTGACTTTGACTTATAGTGAAGTCATTTCAAAAAGTTAAAATTACAAGCTATGTGGTTTTATTGAATACATTTTGACTTTGACTTATAGTGTAGTCATTTCAAAAAGTTAAAATTACAAAGCTATGTGGTTTTATTGAATACATTTTGACTTTGACTTATAGTGAAGTCATTTTTAAAAAGTTAAAATTACAAAGCTATGTGGTTTTATTGAATACATTTTGACTTTGACTTATAGTGTAGTCATTTCAAAAAGTTAAAATTACAAAGCTATGTGGTTTTATTGAATACATTTTGACTTTGACTTATAGTGAAATCATTTCAAAAAGTTAAAATTACAAAGCTATGTGGTTTTATTGAATACATTTTGACTTTGACTTATAGTGAAGTCATTTCAAAAAGTTAAAATTACAAAGCTATGTGGTTTTATTGAATACATTTTGACTTTGACTTATAGTGAAGTCATTTCAAAAAGTTAAAATTACAAAGCTATGTGGTTTTATTGAATACATTTTGACTTTGACTTATAGTGAAGTCATTTCAAAAAGTTAAAATTACAAAGCTATGTGGTTTTATTGAATACATTTTGATTTTGACTTATGGTGAAGCCGTTTCATGAAATCAAGAAGTTAAAATAACAAAGCTATGACGTATTGGCTTTTAAGCCTTAAAAAAAACAAAACGCGTTGTTCAAAGCGGATAATTGGACAGAGGGAGCCAAAAACTGTTGCTTTTTGCGTTCGTTTTTGGAAGCAGCTGTCCCGATTCCAATTATAGCGTATAGCGGCGAGTGATAGACTTTTTGAGCGCGTTTTTGAAATTCTCATATTTTAATTTGAGGCAACGTTGTACAAATGAACCGATGAAAGGAATGGGGTATAACGGCCATGATATAAAACATTGGTGGACATTCCCACAGCACTATTTAGCTCCAAACTAAGCAAACATTTTACCATGGGAACCAGATAGCTGATAATCCTACTCCATTGTAAACCCGAAAGTTTGTAAGTATGGATGGATGGATGTTTGTTACTCTTTCACGCCAGAAGGGTTGAACGGATCGGGATGAAACTTGGCAGAGAGATTGATTATAGTCTGGAATAACACATAGGCTACCTTTTATCCCGTGGGAATACCGGGTGTTGGCAGATTTGCATTTTACCGTATTTAGCTGTAATACATATTTTAATTCCTAAATAATTGACCGAGCGAGCGAAGCGAGCGAAGCGTCTCAGTTTCCACATTGGCCAAAAATGCGTTTGTCCGGATGTCTGTCTGGCTGTCTGTTCTCCTCTACAGGTCGCATTTTTCAACCGATCTGGACGAAACTTGGTACACAGGTTATATGACTTATTAGATTTTTTTTGTCGTCGGGGATTTTTGATTGGAGAGGTACTTCCCCCAAAATAAGGGCAAAAAGGGGGCTATTTGATATACTGGATATCTCCACCAAATGAGATTTGATTTCGATTATTCTTTTTTTATTTGAAAGGTAGTAACTATAAGTTGGTCTCATAAAAGTTTGGCGAAGATCTGATAAGGATCTTCAGCATGATGAACAGGATAGCTCATCAAACAATTAATGGTTTTCAATCAAATTTGAGAGAAACACAAAGGACCTCATTCTACACAAGATGATGCAAAAAAATCAAAAAGATCAAAAAATCACAAAACGGAAAATGCACTTGCACATTACATTCCTCAAATAGCTCACTTTTAGTATGCTCGCGAAGTCTACAGCTCCCAGAGCCACTAGTAACTAGATGTCGCCACAGGAAAGATTAGCACGCGCTATCGTTGTGTTTTGAGCAATGAGTGATATCAGCAATCGTATTACAAAAAAATCCGATCACCGGGATTTAAATCTGCGCGGGTGAAACCGCGGGGCGCAACTAGTTTTAACATAAACATAAAAGTAGATAGTAATCGTAAGCAAGTATTGATCTCTATGCTTTGCCCTCTCACCACACTGCTTCCAAATAAACTAGTGACGCGACAGAAGACAGAAATGCTTGTTCTATGACTCACACATTACCAAATCTCAATACATATTTCTTTTAATAAAAGTTTTTCAAAGAACCACTAAATAGGTATAAAAGGAACGAAGTTTTTCCTTCCATGTCGATATAATTACATTCGCCCCGGGGTTCATAACGCAGGGGTAATTACGTCGCAAAAGACGCCATTTAAATTTCCAATGAAATATCGATTGTCAGTGATTGGGTCTATAGGATTTATTTTTAACTGGTAATTTGACTTTTAGCTTGCGATGATTCGTTCAAAATCACTCAATTCAAGTAAAAATGTCTGTCTTTATTCAGTACCTACCTACAATCACAAGGATCACGTTGAAACGTCTTATAATAGGTGGATCTACCGCCAGTTTCTCGACAAAGACTAGATGAACTGGCTAGGAACTAGCTATGTTCCTAAGCGGTTATCGTATGATCCTTTTAACAAAACATAGTATCTACTCTTATTGTTTACTTTGTAGTGAGCTGGATTGGATCATAATTCAGTCACAAGCTTTTTTTTTGTACAATAAAAATAAATACTGTATTATAGCTGGCAACAATAGAAAGAGGAAAATAAATAAAAACGTTGGCAACTCCGATACGGAGCCAAACGGATGAACAAAATCAAACAATGCTTTTATAGACAGGATTTTAAAATTCCATCCGTAGAATTGTATTCGAGCAAACAGATTTATTTATTGAATATCGAAATAATTGTTAACTTTGTAACGAACATGAACATTTATTTGTCATCATGTCATGTTTGCTTTATTTGAGTATTTACTTGGAAATGAATCATCACTACATAGTATAAAACAAAGTCGCTTTCTCTGTCGCTATATCCCTATGTCTATATCTATGTCTATGTCTATGTGTTTTAAGAGTAGTAGAGCTCTTTGTGAAGGGCTCGTCCGGGGAAGTACTACCACCACGCCTTCTTCTGCCGCCAAGCAGCAACGCTGTGTTTCGGTTTGAAGAGTGTGGTCGCCGGTGTAATTACAGGCACATGAGGCTTCACATCTGTATGTCTCAAGTTGATGGACGCAGGGCAGTGCATCGTAGGGCACGTTCCTATTGTGCGTGACCTACGGGGCAATGTTTTGTTTATAGGTGATGGTTACCACTTAACATCAGGTGGGCCATCTGCTTGTTCCATCAGCTAGTTGTATAAAAAAAAAAAAAAAAAAATGTCCCTATGTTGCGGTTTTTTTAATAGATACAGTGATTCAAGAGGAAGATTTATACTTATTTATTTATTTATTTGTTTAAGGAAGACTAACAGCACAACATACATATAAATCAAGAATACTATATAAAACAAAAGGCTAATAAAAAGTCTCCACATATAGATATAGAATAAAAACTTATTTGAGCACAGAAAAAACGGGTGCAAGCTACATACACACAAAAAAAATAAACAAATTTCAGAGAGCTATATGATGTTGATGATAATTATGAAACAATATATGTATGTATAATACATGCATGATATGTGCACCCGTGCGAAGCAGGGGCGCGAGGGCGGGTTGCTAGTAATGAATAAAGTTATTGTACTCCACTTACACGAAACGAAAGTATTTCTGTACTACATGCTGATAGAAGCATGCCCACCTGATGATAAATAGTAACCACTCCTGTAACAAATCTGTGCAGCGCAAATCTCGAGCGCAGGGCAGTGCATCGTAGGGCACGTACCTATCACTCGTGACTTGCGAGACAATGCTTTGTTATAGGTGAAGGTTACCACTTACAATAAGGTGGGCCATCTGCTAGATCGTAAAAAAGTAGTATGAAATAATCTGCGATTTCGCGGTCAAATTTGCCTAAAACTTGTAAAAATGAAAAGAGAAAGAAGCTGGAATAGAATCATCAAAGTCGCATACAAAGGTCCGTTTATTCAGGCATTCAGAGCGCTACATAATGAAATCTACAACTTATCTTTTATATTAGTCCGTCGACGGAGCACTAAGTTATGGGCTAGGGATGTGCTTGCGATGTAAATCCTATCCTACTATAATATTAAAAACGCGAAAGTTTGTAAGTATGGATGGATATTTGTTACTCTTTCGCTCACTCAATCAACTATCCTAATAATATTATAAACGCGAAAGTTTGTAAGTATGGATGGATGGATGTTTGTTGCTCTTTAACGGATCTGGATGAAACTTGACAGAGAAATAGATTATAGTCTGGAATAGCACAAAGATTAAACATGAATTCCCTGCACATTGATCTAACATATTAACATTTTGGGATATTCTATAATAAACTAGTAGCGCCCCACGGTTTCATCTGCGTAATTTTAAATCCCGATATTTATGTTATTCCAGACTATAATATATCTCAGTGCCAATTTTCACCAAGACCCGTTTAGCCGTTCTGGAGTTATAGAGTAAATCTAATAAAAAATTGATATCATATTAAATCCGCAACAATGGATTTCTGAAGAGTGGCAGTCACAGTCCCAACCCACCTCCCTAAAAATAAACAATGTTCTGGCTACACACGAAGCTGGAGGGCCTTTTCTAAAAATAAAAAACCGACAACACTGCGCTTGCTGGCTTCCTCGTTTATCTCTAGCTATGAAAGTACTTTCTGACGTGTCACTAGTTCCGAAACAGTGTGCTGAAAGGACTAAGTGCGCCTCAGGAGAGAACATCAATTTTTACTGAAAACGGGATATTTACCATCACTACATGGTATAAAACAAAGTCGCGTTCGCTGTCCCTATATCCCTATGTCCCCATGTCCCTAAGTATGCTTAAATGCTAAAACTACGCAACGGATTTTGATGCGGTTTTTTTAATAGATAGAGTGATTTCAAGAGGAAGGTTTTTATGTATAATACATGCATGATATGTGCACCCGTGCGAAGCACGGGCGCGCGGGCGGGTCGCTAGTGATATATAAATTTGATTTGATTACAAACCGGAGAGCGAAGTGTGAGACGCTCTCCTACCCGATGGACTGACGACGTTGTTAATAGGATCGCGGGTAGTCGGTGGATGGAAAGGGCTCAAAATCGTTCTTCCTGGAAGCGGATAGGGGAGGCCTATGTCCAGCAGTGGACTTCTGTAGGCTGTTGATGATGATGAATTTGATTGTTTCCCGATATTTCGGCACAGTTGCATGCGCCATGAGATCACGGGTCGAACTCATGCCAAAATATCGGGAAACAAACAAGGTAAATATCCCGTTTCAGGTGAAAATTTTGAAAATACTTGTCCGTTTTTTTATTTGATTTGAAAGTAACCCGCCGTAAGCTACAGGGTTAAACTTTGATACCCCAAAGAGGGGTATGGTACCCCGTCCCTAGTTCTCGAGTAAGTTAAGTAGTTTACGAGCTACGAGCTTTTAAATTATTCCATCCAGGCTATAATACACTTAGGTACAGCGTCGCGTCGGCTCTAGCTAACTCCTGTATTGCCTTACTTATATTTAATCTGGTTGCAGTTTAAAAACATCGCTGATTGAAAGTACGAGTTAAATGCCTTAATCGTTTTTAAAAATATCTAGGTTTTGTTGTTTTTAGCTATTTGTTCGTTCAGATAAAATTAAAAAAATAGCTTGTTAATACAAGCAAGCAAGAAAAATGTTTGAATAATTTTATCTGTGAAACATTGTATGTTTCGTAGTATTTTGTACATCTTCAGTTTACTACCAATAATAACAATTTGTTTTCAAACGCATTCAATTTAATTTGTATTTTCAACAAAATTCTCTTCGCGTCTCTTTAAATAAATATAATTTTTTGAATACTATTTTATTAAGTAATAAGTTGACGCAAAAATAGCAAAAGTACATTTTCTCCCTCGACTCAAAACAAACAATGCAACACAATCCAAGATGGCTACCGACGCAGCTAAATAATGTATCCCATCCACTTCCGTTTCCGCGATATGAAGCACAAAGTAAACGCAACAGGCACCCGCTAGCACTACCCTCGCCACTGCCACCCCCGCCCCGGGGAAGGGAGGGGGGAGGGGGTTGCTAGCAAATTAACAAACATGCCGCGACCACGCACAAAAAGCCGTAAAACCATGTATCGAACCAATGGGGACTACATTCAGCCGCTTGGCGCTAAACACTTTAGATTTGTATTATATTCTGTTCATATTTTCTATCTTCTAGAGGGAAGAATGTCATGAATGAGAATAATGCTAGGGATGTATATGGATGGACATAGAGGATGTATGACTATGTCAAAGATGACATGAGTATGAAAGGAGATAATGCTGAGATAACGGCTGCTTAGAGGAGAGCAAAAACCTTTCGTGCCGATCCCACATAAGTGGGATAAGGGCAGGAAAAAAAATATAATTTGTATTTTCTATAACGTATAAAAATGCTCGAACGGAGCCTCTAAAGAAAAAATAGAAGATAGAAATAAACATGTGAATCTACAATTTAAAAGCGCATGTAAGACGCACTCAAAACCCTTTCAACACACTGTTTTGAAAGAAACTAGTGATACGACAAGAAGGAGATAAGGTATAAAGATGTATTTTTTACAACCTGTGCAGTCCAACTCTAATAAAATGTTATCGATAGTTTCACAACCCTATTCAGCCCTAAACTAAAATTGGTCAAGGCACCGTATTTATTCAACAAACCTCACTATTCTAAGAAACAAAACAGCATTAGGAAGATGAGCCAATCTCAGCTCACAAAAGCGCTATAATTGCTGGATGTAC
Organism: Plemyria rubiginata; assembly: GCA_963576535.1. Lineage (NCBI taxonomy): Eukaryota > Metazoa > Arthropoda > Insecta > Lepidoptera > Geometridae > Plemyria > Plemyria rubiginata. The sequence goes on from OY754929.1 coordinate 8,261,530, forward strand.
AAAACTGCTCCGCAGAACAAACTGGCGAACAAAGGCTGGATCGCTGGAAGCGCTATCCTCGCTTAATTGCTGTCTGCATCGTATTTACAAACACAAGTGCTAGGGATGTATTGCGACAGGGGAAAAGCGATTTTATTGTGAACTCCCGCACGCTTAGCTAGTATGTCTTTCTTCAGTTGTTTTCTGATTTAGAAGGCTGTTTGTAGTATCTAAGTGTCATTTTGTTGTAGCACGTTGAGGTGATGGAAAACAGAAATGAACAATTATTATTATGTTACTAGAAGATACGATATACGATAGATAGATCTGGGGATCAAAGTCGTGACGCTCATTCTTTAAAAGTGCGATAAATAATTTTGATTTTCTAACGATTTTCGAACGGCCTCGAATTTTGATTTGAAATTATACGAACGCACCTTTACGCACAGCATACATGTACTTGAGGCATGCAGACCTCATGTAAAGCATCATGTGCCTGTAATTTCGGCAACCACACTCTTCAAACCGGAGCAACGCTGCTAGACGGCAGATAAATGTGGCAGATAGATGGTGGTAGTATTTCCCCAGACGAGGCACACACAAATAGCTACTCTTTCCGTACTTTGTTGCAATAGCTTGCACGTAAAGAAAGTCGCGCGACATTCCACTAGCAAGTACAGCAGACTACAGGGATGGCGAACCAATGCATGGCACGGGACACAACATTTCGAGCCGCCACGGATCAAAACGGTTTGCATTTTTAGTTCAACACTCCGTACGCTACTGCGAAATATTATTCATTACCCATAGGCTGTGGAATGAGTTACCATCAGAGGTTTTCCCGCCAAGATTTAATATGAAAAGCTTCAAGAAAAATTTTAATAGTCCTTCAGAGTAGGCAACGCACTGACAACGCCCCTGGTGTTGTTGTTGTCTATGGGCGACGGTGACCGCTTACCATAAGGTTGGCCGTTGGCCTGTTTGCCTATCTTTTACATAAAAAAAAATTCACTATTAAATTTTGGTTAAAAATTTTTTTTTTTTTAATAATGCTGGACAATCCACACAGCACTATCTAGCCCCAAAGTAAGCTATTCAAAGCTTATGTTATGGGTACTAGATAACTGATATATTTAATACATTATATACTTACATAGATAGATATTTTTTATTATACATATAAAACACCCAGACCATCGGAACAAATTTCTGCAGATCGTACACAAATTTGTCCCAAGGCGGGAATCGAACCCGCAACCTCTAGCGTCGCAGGCAGGCTCTCGCCCGCTGCGCCACAGAGGTTGTCAAAATTGTATATGGCCACGTATTTTTTTTATTGGAACGTAAAAAAAAGGTTCATAAAAAGGTTTGCTACTCCTGCCTAGTACGATTGTACCCCAACATCATGTCAAACCTCATTATACTTAACTCTCACGGGATCTGCGGGTTAATGGAGATGTCGCGTAAACGAGATTTTTAAGTGCAGTAATTAATATAAATTATTCAGTACGTTGTGGCAGAGCCGTAACGTCGAGGCGTTATTGGTTGTTTCATTATGTCGCGCTTCTTCTTCGTCGTGTTGATGATACAAACTATTATTATTATCATCATCACCATCGTGAGCCTAAAGAAGTTCATTAAAAGCAAACCAGTCCAAACTAAATATCATCTTACTAATATATAGACGACCTCTGTGGCGCAGCGGGCGAGAGCCTGCCTGCGACGCAAGAGGTTGCGGGTTCGATTCCCGCCTTGGACAAATTTGTGTACGATCTGCAGAAATTTGTTCAGATGGTCTGGGTGTTTTCTATGTATAATAAAAATTATCTATCTATGTAAGTATATAATGTATTAAATATATCAGTACCCATAACACAAGCTTTGAATAGCTTACTTTGGGGCTAGATAGTGCTGTGTGGATTGTCCAGCATTATTTATTTATTTATTTATTTATATTATAAACGCGAAAGTTTGTAAGTATGGATGGATGTTACTTTTTCACGCCGGAACGGCTGAGCGGATCTGGATGAAACTTGGCAGAGAGATTGGTTATAGTCTGGAATAACACATACTTCTTTTTATCCCGCGGGAAGACCGGGATTTAAATCGGCCCGGGTGAAACCGCGGGGCACAACTAGTCATGCATAATTAAATAAGTTATTTTGTAAACTGTACACGGAAACAGCTTCATGACTTTAGTCTTCAGGCACGGTGGATATCCCCTCAGATAATTTGTAGCTAAATTTAAGTACCTAATCTGCAAATACATTAGGTACTTTACAAAGAATATTACAACGAGCGCCGTACCAGTATTTGCAAAATACACATGAAACAATTAAGCTATCGCGCCCTATGGATACGATCTTGGGATAGCTAATCTGATCCAAATCGGTGGCAAAACTCTAGCTCCTGGTTTAAGCCGTCAATTCACCCGAAGATTTTTGGGCGCCCTAAACACTCCCATCATCGGTAGCCAGTATCGGGTTGTTGAAGTTAAAATTACAGCCTTCATTTACTAATTATCAGTAACTAGTAGTTACATTTTAGTCGATAGAACTCTGTATCGACTAGCCATAGAGCTAATTATAGATTACTAACTTATGCTAAGTTTAGTCTATGGATATGTACATCCTTCCGTTTTCGCATCATCAATGCCGAACAAGTGTAAAAGATCTTTCTTCAATAATACAAATATTTCCACTCGCTCAATACAATCTTTCATTGAAATCTCAACAGGTTATGGTAGCCCAGTGGTCCTGACCGATAAAACAGTAAAAATAAAGTGTAAAATCAGTGCAAAAAGTAAAATTGTCGTACACCGGTGCATGTTACCGGCAGCCATTACCGCATTGCCCTCGTTGCAAATTTGCCGTGTTGATCTTTTTGGCGAACTCGAATCCTCGTTGCAATAAAAATGTCTTCAAATAACTCGTTGCTGAGTATTACAAAGCTAACGGGCCGTGACAATTACAATACCTGGCGATTCGCTGTAAAAACATATCTCCAACATGAGGAGCTATGGGAATGCGTGGAGGGAACCGGCACCGACGCCAAGAAAGAGAATAAAGCAAAAAACAAAAATAATTCTCCTGATCGACCCCATTAATTACGTGCACATAGAAGAAGCTAAGACAGCTAAAGAAGTATGGGATAACTTATCTCATGCTTTTGATGACTCGGGACTGACACGACGAGTTGGTTTGTTGAGAGATCTCTGTACAACTACATTGACCGGATGTCAAAATGTGGAGGACTACGTCAGCAAGATAATGACAACAGCACATAAGCTAAGGAATATTGGGTTCAAAGTAGATGATGAGTGGCTCGGTACCATGCTGCTCTCCGGTCTACCCGAACAGTACAAACCCATGATCATGGCTGTTGAAAGTTCTGGCATACCGATAACATCAGATGCTATAAAAGCAAAGATACTTCAAGATGTGAAAGATGACAATGACTCAAAAGCATTTACAGCTAATAAAAGTGGCAAATCAAACTCAAAGAATAAGCCACGTTGTTATAATTGCAACAAGTATGGCCATTTCAGTAAAAACTGCAGAACAAATAAAAACAAGAAGGAAAGTCCATCAAGCTATTCTGCTGTGTTTATGGCAAGTCATAATAGCAAAGATGACAAGTCATGGTTTGTTGACTCCGGGGCATCTTGTCACATGACTAAACATAAAGAATGGCTCAAGGAAATGGTTACTCCTCCAATCAAAAACATAAAAGTTGCAAATGATAAAACATTACCTGTGAAAAGCTGTGGTCAAATAAGTCTTGATGTGTTCGATGGAAAAGGACAGCAAAACAAAATTCTGTGCAAGAATGTCCTTTATGTACCAGAATTGGCTACTAATTTATTGTCAGTGAGCCAAATTATCAGAAATGGTGGTCAAGTAAAGTTCAACAGTGAAGGCTGTGTGATTTTAAATAATTCAAACACAGTGGTGGCTACAGCAAATTTAGTCAATAATATGTACCGGCTGAGCACAGAAGAAGCTCATGCATGCATATCCGTGGTTGATGAACAAGATGCATATCTGTGGCATCAAAGAATGGGCCACTTGAACTTCCGGGACCTAGAAAAGCTGAAAGACTGCACTCATGGAGTGAGTTTTAAAAAGCCTGCTGATATTTCTTGCGTAACATGCCTTGAAGGCAAACAGGCTCGCTTACCCTTCAACCATGAAGGTACAAGAGCAACACAGTTGCTAGAATTGGTTCACTCCGATTTATGCGGACCAATGGAGACAACATCTCTTGGTGGAGCTAAATACTTTCTTACATTCACTGATGACTTTTCAAGAAAAGTGTTTGTGTATGCTCTCCACAACAAAACAGAAGTCCTAGAAAAGTTCAAAGAATTTAAAAATGAAACTGAAAATCAATCAGAAAGAAAAATAAAATGTCTGCGTACTGATAATGGAACAGAATTTATAAACAAAGAATTCTCCCAATACTTGAAGAGAGCCGGAATCATACACCAAACAAGTATTCCCTATTCTCCACAACAAAATGGCCTGGCAGAGAGAATGAACCGTACTCTAGTTGAGAAAGCCAAGTGCATGCTTCTAAATGCTAAACTACACAAGCATTTCTGGGCAGAAGCCCTTCTAACAGCAGCACATGTTTACAACAGATCCCCAACTCGAATTCTTTCATTCAAAACACCAGAAGAGATGTGGAAAGGAATAAAACCAAATGTGAGTCACCTCAGAATATTTGGGTGTGAAGCAATGGTTCATACACCAAAAGAAAAGGCTAAAAAGTGGGATGCCAAAGCGCAAAAGATGATTTTCATAGGATACTGTGAACAATCAAAAGGTTACAGATTCATAAAACCCAATACAAAGACTGTAATCAAGAGTAGAGATGTAGTGTTTTTCGAATCAACTGTGGAAAAGAACTGTGTTCCGGTGAAGTTGACCGAGTCTCCAAGTGACATTGACAGCAACGATGACAGCTGCAATGAGACATTGACTTCCACAAGCACAATACTAGAAAATAGATTAGACAGCACTGAAGAATCTGAGTACTTACCTGCAGAAAGTATTGATACTCCACAAACTACCAATACAATGACTCTTAGACCAAGGAACAAAGAAAGTTCTTCAAAAACAAGCCAAAACGAGAACTCTTACTTGTGTGTTGAAGAAGCAAGTGTAAATACAATACCAAATAACTTATAATGAGGCTATTACTTCAGCAGATGCAGAGCAATGGAAAAAGGCAATAGATGATGAACTTGAAGCTCATCACCGCAATGGGACATGGAACCTAGTTGTAAAGCCAGCAGACTCCAAAGTAATTGGTTGTAAGTGGGTGTTTCGTATCAAAGATGAACCATCAGGCCTCCGCTACAAGGCTAGACTGTGTGCCAAAGGATATTCACAGAAGGCAGGTTTGGACTACAACGAAACATTCTCACCAACAGTAAGGTATGATTCTATTCGATTATTACTGTCCATAGCTGTTCAACAAAGTCTCCATCTCATTCAATTTGATGTAAAAACTGCATTCCTCTATGGTGTTGTTCAAGAACACATTTACATGTCTGTCCCTGAAGGTTTAAAAGCTGAACATAACTTGGTATGTAAATTAGACAAGGCATTGTATGGTTTAAAACAAGCACCCAGGTGCTGGAATGAAAAGTTTGATAATGTCTTGAAAAAGTATGGGTTTATCAAAAGTCAGGTAGATCAATGTGTTTATATTGGGTTATACAAAGATGTTAGATGCTATCTTCTGATCTATGTTGATGATGGATTATTGTTTGCTCAAGAAGAACATGTACTGAATGATATTTTGAAAGATCTCAGAACTAACTTTGAAATCACAACATGTATACCTACTAACTATGTTGGTATGCAGCTGGAAATTTGTAAGACCAGTATATTTATCCACAAAACTAAGTTTATAAATCAGTTACTGAACAAATTTAATATGATTGATGCAAACCCTAACAGTGTTCCTGTTGACCCACATGTGAAGCTGGAGAAGCCGGAGTCCCCACCAGGAAAGAACATACCCTACAGAGAGGCAGTGGGATCTCTGATGCATACAGCCATAGTAAGCAGACCTGACATAATGTTTGCAGTGAGTCTGGTGAGTCGATTTTTAAATAATTATAATGAAAGCCACTGGAATGCTGTCAAGAAAATTTTCAAATACCTGAATGCAACCAAGAGCTATGGGTTGTGCTATAAACAAAATGAAAATGATGATTTGGTAGGATACAGTGATGCAGATTATGCAAATGATGTTGAGAGCAGACGCTCAGTAACTGGCTATGTTTTCATCAAAAATGGAGCAGCAGTAACTTGGTGCTCTCAGCGCCAACAGAGCGTGGCTCTATCCACAACAGAGGCGGAGTTCATGGCCGCCTGCGCCGCCACCAAAGAAGCGGTGTGGTTAAAGCAATTATTGTGTGATTTAGGTGAATTTAAACAACAGTCTGTGTGTCTAAATATTGACAATCAAAGTGCAATAAGTGTGATAAAGAACATTGACTTTCATAAACGGTGCAAACATATTGATGTTAGATATAACTTTGTAAAGGAAAAGTATTTTGACAAAGTAATTGATCTCAGCTATGTCTGTTCAGAGCAGCAATATGCTGACATGTTTACAAAGCCTTTAGCAAAAGATAAGTATCAAATAAATAGAAGTAAAATAGGCATGATCAGCAAGTAATTGATATTGCTATCTGAATATTCATGTATGTTGTGTGTATCTAATGAGGCTCACATTAAAATAGTGTTTAAAGATTAGGTATAGAGTTGAGCTGATGTAGTTATTATTTTGTTTTAACTTTTTCATGATGTTTAGTTATTTTTCCTGTTAAAATATATACAGTAGAAGGCTCTAATTTGGTGGGAGTGTTGAAGTTAAAATTACAGCCTTCATTTACTAATTATCAGTAACTAGTAGTTACATTTTAGTCGATAGAACTCTGTATCGACTAGCCATAGAGCTAATTATAGATTACTAACTTATGCTAAGTTTAGTCTATGGATATGTACATCCTTCCGTTTTCGCATCATCAATGCCGAACAAGTGTAAAAGATCTTTCTTCAATAATACAAATATTTCCACTCGCTCAATACAATCTTTCATTGAAATCTCAACAGGTTATGGTAGCCCAGTGGTCCTGACCGATAAAACAGTAAAAATAAAGTGTAAAATCAGTGCAAAAAGTAAAATTGTCGTACACCGGTGCATGTTACCGGCAGCCATTACCGCATTGCCCTCGTTGCAAATTTGCCGTGTTGATCTTTTTGGCGAACTCGAATCCTCGTTGCAATAAAAATGTCTTCAAATAACTCGTTGCTGAGTATTACAAAGCTAACGGGCCGTGACAATTACAATACCTGGCGATTCGCTGTAAAAACATATCTCCAACATGAGGAGCTATGGGAATGCGTGGAGGGAACCGGCACCGACGCCAAGAAAGAGAATAAAGCAAAAAACAAAAATAATTCTCCTGATCGACCCCATTAATTACGTGCACATAGAAGAAGCTAAGACAGCTAAAGAAGTATGGGATAACTTATCTCATGCTTTTGATGACTCGGGACTGACACGACGAGTTGGTTTGTTGAGAGATCTCTGTACAACTACATTGACCGGATGTCAAAATGTGGAGGACTACGTCAGCAAGATAATGACAACAGCACATAAGCTAAGGAATATTGGGTTCAAAGTAGATGATGAGTGGCTCGGTACCATGCTGCTCTCCGGTCTACCCGAACAGTACAAACCCATGATCATGGCTGTTGAAAGTTCTGGCATACCGATAACATCAGATGCTATAAAAGCAAAGATACTTCAAGATGTGAAAGATGACAATGACTCAAAAGCATTTACAGCTAATAAAAGTGGCAAATCAAACTCAAAGAATAAGCCACGTTGTTATAATTGCAACAAGTATGGCCATTTCAGTAAAAACTGCAGAACAAATAAAAACAAGAAGGAAAGTCCATCAAGCTATTCTGCTGTGTTTATGGCAAGTCATAATAGCAAAGATGACAAGTCATGGTTTGTTGACTCCGGGGCATCTTGTCACATGACTAAACATAAAGAATGGCTCAAGGAAATGGTTACTCCTCCAATCAAAAACATAAAAGTTGCAAATGATAAAACATTACCTGTGAAAAGCTGTGGTCAAATAAGTCTTGATGTGTTCGATGGAAAAGGACAGCAAAACAAAATTCTGTGCAAGAATGTCCTTTATGTACCAGAATTGGCTACTAATTTATTGTCAGTGAGCCAAATTATCAGAAATGGTGGTCAAGTAAAGTTCAACAGTGAAGGCTGTGTGATTTTAAATAATTCAAACACAGTGGTGGCTACAGCAAATTTAGTCAATAATATGTACCGGCTGAGCACAGAAGAAGCTCATGCATGCATATCCGTGGTTGATGAACAAGATGCATATCTGTGGCATCAAAGAATGGGCCACTTGAACTTCCGGGACCTAGAAAAGCTGAAAGACTGCACTCATGGAGTGAGTTTTAAAAAGCCTGCTGATATTTCTTGCGTAACATGCCTTGAAGGCAAACAGGCTCGCTTACCCTTCAACCATGAAGGTACAAGAGCAACACAGTTGCTAGAATTGGTTCACTCCGATTTATGCGGACCAATGGAGACAACATCTCTTGGTGGAGCTAAATACTTTCTTACATTCACTGATGACTTTTCAAGAAAAGTGTTTGTGTATGCTCTCCACAACAAAACAGAAGTCCTAGAAAAGTTCAAAGAATTTAAAAATGAAACTGAAAATCAATCAGAAAGAAAAATAAAATGTCTGCGTACTGATAATGGAACAGAATTTATAAACAAAGAATTCTCCCAATACTTGAAGAGAGCCGGAATCATACACCAAACAAGTATTCCCTATTCTCCACAACAAAATGGCCTGGCAGAGAGAATGAACCGTACTCTAGTTGAGAAAGCCAAGTGCATGCTTCTAAATGCTAAACTACACAAGCATTTCTGGGCAGAAGCCCTTCTAACAGCAGCACATGTTTACAACAGATCCCCAACTCGAATTCTTTCATTCAAAACACCAGAAGAGATGTGGAAAGGAATAAAACCAAATGTGAGTCACCTCAGAATATTTGGGTGTGAAGCAATGGTTCATACACCAAAAGAAAAGGCTAAAAAGTGGGATGCCAAAGCGCAAAAGATGATTTTCATAGGATACTGTGAACAATCAAAAGGTTACAGATTCATAAAACCCAATACAAAGACTGTAATCAAGAGTAGAGATGTAGTGTTTTTCGAATCAACTGTGGAAAAGAACTGTGTTCCGGTGAAGTTGACCGAGTCTCCAAGTGACATTGACAGCAACGATGACAGCTGCAATGAGACATTGACTTCCACAAGCACAATACTAGAAAATAGATTAGACAGCACTGAAGAATCTGAGTACTTACCTGCAGAAAGTATTGATACTCCACAAACTACCAATACAATGACTCTTAGACCAAGGAACAAAGAAAGTTCTTCAAAAACAAGCCAAAACGAGAACTCTTACTTGTGTGTTGAAGAAGCAAGTGTAAATACAATACCAAATAACTTATAATGAGGCTATTACTTCAGCAGATGCAGAGCAATGGAAAAAGGCAATAGATGATGAACTTGAAGCTCATCACCGCAATGGGACATGGAACCTAGTTGTAAAGCCAGCAGACTCCAAAGTAATTGGTTGTAAGTGGGTGTTTCGTATCAAAGATGAACCATCAGGCCTCCGCTACAAGGCTAGACTGTGTGCCAAAGGATATTCACAGAAGGCAGGTTTGGACTACAACGAAACATTCTCACCAACAGTAAGGTATGATTCTATTCGATTATTACTGTCCATAGCTGTTCAACAAAGTCTCCATCTCATTCAATTTGATGTAAAAACTGCATTCCTCTATGGTGTTGTTCAAGAACACATTTACATGTCTGTCCCTGAAGGTTTAAAAGCTGAACATAACTTGGTATGTAAATTAGACAAGGCATTGTATGGTTTAAAACAAGCACCCAGGTGCTGGAATGAAAAGTTTGATAATGTCTTGAAAAAGTATGGGTTTATCAAAAGTCAGGTAGATCAATGTGTTTATATTGGGTTATACAAAGATGTTAGATGCTATCTTCTGATCTATGTTGATGATGGATTATTGTTTGCTCAAGAAGAACATGTACTGAATGATATTTTGAAAGATCTCAGAACTAACTTTGAAATCACAACATGTATACCTACTAACTATGTTGGTATGCAGCTGGAAATTTGTAAGACCAGTATATTTATCCACAAAACTAAGTTTATAAATCAGTTACTGAACAAATTTAATATGATTGATGCAAACCCTAACAGTGTTCCTGTTGACCCACATGTGAAGCTGGAGAAGCCGGAGTCCCCACCAGGAAAGAACATACCCTACAGAGAGGCAGTGGGATCTCTGATGCATACAGCCATAGTAAGCAGACCTGACATAATGTTTGCAGTGAGTCTGGTGAGTCGATTTTTAAATAATTATAATGAAAGCCACTGGAATGCTGTCAAGAAAATTTTCAAATACCTGAATGCAACCAAGAGCTATGGGTTGTGCTATAAACAAAATGAAAATGATGATTTGGTAGGATACAGTGATGCAGATTATGCAAATGATGTTGAGAGCAGACGCTCAGTAACTGGCTATGTTTTCATCAAAAATGGAGCAGCAGTAACTTGGTGCTCTCAGCGCCAACAGAGCGTGGCTCTATCCACAACAGAGGCGGAGTTCATGGCCGCCTGCGCCGCCACCAAAGAAGCGGTGTGGTTAAAGCAATTATTGTGTGATTTAGGTGAATTTAAACAACAGTCTGTGTGTCTAAATATTGACAATCAAAGTGCAATAAGTGTGATAAAGAACATTGACTTTCATAAACGGTGCAAACATATTGATGTTAGATATAACTTTGTAAAGGAAAAGTATTTTGACAAAGTAATTGATCTCAGCTATGTCTGTTCAGAGCAGCAATATGCTGACATGTTTACAAAGCCTTTAGCAAAAGATAAGTATCAAATAAATAGAAGTAAAATAGGCATGATCAGCAAGTAATTGATATTGCTATCTGAATATTCATGTATGTTGTGTGTATCTAATGAGGCTCACATTAAAATAGTGTTTAAAGATTAGGTATAGAGTTGAGCTGATGTAGTTATTATTTTGTTTTAACTTTTTCATGATGTTTAGTTATTTTTCCTGTTAAAATATATACAGTAGAAGGCTCTAATTTGGTGGGAGTGTTGAAGTTAAAATTACAGCCTTCATTTACTAATTATCAGTAACTAGTAGTTACATTTTAGTCGATAGAACTCTGTATCGACTAGCCATAGAGCTAATTATAGATTACTAACTTATGCTAAGTTTAGTCTATGGATATGTACATCCTTCCGTTTTCGCATCATCAATGCCGAACAAGTGTAAAAGATCTTTCTTCAATAATACAAATATTTCCACTCGCTCAATACAATCTTTCATTGAAATCTCAACACGGGTCCTTTAATGGCTTGTCAATGTAACTGATATAACTAAGTAAGAATTCCCCGAAGCGACGTAACAGTAAAATGTAAACATAATTTCCCGTCAAGTCGAGTCAACTCAAAATCAATTTGCAAGATTTAATTTCCTGTTCCGCAAAATCGGAAGGAAAGCTTTTAAAAGAAAACGTTTCGGATTTTATATGCGCAGATGAGTCTTTATAACGTAATCAAGTCATCGCGTCGACTTAACAAAGCCCTTTCGCTTAGCTCATCATAAATAAAACATCAAAATACGTTTCCCCATTGTGAATCGACCGCGAGACGAATCGCATTTCAGCATATAAATATACAAGAAGCAAAGCCTAAAGGTATTTATTCAGTTGAATCATAAGGATCGCTTTGATACGTCTTAAAGTTAGGTGCCAGTTACACGCGACCAAGCCTAGAAGAACAATCAATTATTTTGCTCATAACAGATTTTTTTAATTTAAATAATATGCAAAACATTCCCGGAAAATTAAGAGCATGGAGGCATTAGTCGAAGCACCACCCCGCTAATGCCTCCATTATTAAAACATAAACTCAGACGGAGACTGTCCCGTAGGCGTCTCAATTTATATAGCATCTCAGACGTATATCCACACAGTATCCTTTGCACTACACAGTATCATCGATAAAATCAATCACCTCACCACATCACTACACAATAATCCGTAAACGTTATCGATATAACGCACATCACTTGACACGACGCGTGCGCTCACTAGCGCGTCCCGCGACTGACTGCCACATTTGGCAGATTTACTGGGCATGCGCTAAGGAACTGCAGGATTACACGGTAATATTTACTTTGTAGTGTAAGGGATAGGGTTTGTATTGGTATGGAGATGGTGATGGACACCTGTAAAGGCGCGCAGGGTCGGAAGTTGGCGGTGCAGTGTCATCTCCACTAGCACACACATTACTCCGCTAATAAAAATGAGATTTGCCGGCGGCGCGCGCTAGTGACGCGATTATCGGACGCTTCCCGACATCGTGTGGTAGCATAGTGGAAATGTACATTGCACTATCTCAGACTGGGATGTTACAACGATTACTAGGCCTTGGTCATGAATACATTCTGACATTTGTTGCGTTACCGAATCCTAACTATATTCGACCATATTCATATTTGTGACGCTAACGTATCCGCCAGGATCGCTGGATATTTGAAACTGAGAAGAGGCGCCTTAAACGTATTTATTTGATCTGAATCGTCACTTGCTGTATTTTTTTATAAGCAACAAAACAAGAGAAATAGTTACATTAAAATCGACTTTCTACTCATCAAATCTGACTCAAAATTAAATGACCACATGACAAGCGCCAACTTTCGATAAAAAAAGAATCATCAAAATCGGTCCACGCAGTAAAAAGCTATGAGCAACAAACGTTCCAATTGAGAACTTCTTTGAAGTCGGTTAAAATAACGATTGTTCGATGCGATAAAAAACTTCAGTGATTCTAAATCTTTCAAAATGTTGCAATATACGAGAGTGATTCTAAATCTTTCAAAATGTTGCAATATACGAGAGGTAGGTCTAAAATCTTTAAGTTGGAAAACAAATACCGAAAGAAGTCGCGAGTAACCGCTAGTGTTAAAAAGCAGTCATCCGGTGAACTTAAGCAAGCTTCGTTTTAATGAAAACGAGTTAATTCCGTATTCGTTTATATTCACTTGTTTTGCAGAATGCTCGGTAATTATTTTATTTATTTATTTTATTTATTTATTATTTTATACATTGAAACATATAGTTTACGTATATAGTATACTATATAGTAGGTACCAACTATAATTCTCATTACAGTAGGTACCTACTTACTGTAATGAGAATTTTCAATTTAATTTTTTTTTTAATTTTAATTAAAAAAAAATGTTTTTTTTTTTAATTGACCGAGCGAGCGAAGCGAGCGAAGCTTCTCAGTTTCCACATTGGCCAAAAATGCGTTTGTCCGGATGTCTGTCTGTCTGTCTGTCTGTCTGTCTGTCTGTCTGTCTGTCTGTCTGTTCTCCTCTACAGGTCGCATTTTTCAACCGATCTGGACGAAACTTGGTACACAGGTTATATGACTTATTAGATTTATTTTGTCGTCGGGGATTTTCGATTGGAGGGGTACTTCCCTCAAAAAAAGGGCAAAAAGGGGGCTATTTGATATATTGGATATCTCCACCAAATGAGATCCGATTTCGATTATTCTTTTTTTATTTGAAAGGTAGTAACTATAAGTTGGTCTCATAAAAGTTTGGCGAAGATCTGATAAGGATCTTCAGCATGATGAACAGGATAGCTCATCAAACAATCGATGGTTTTCAATCAAATTTGAGAGAAACACAAAGAACCTCATTCTACACAAGATGATGCAAAAAAAATCAAAAAGATCAAAAAAATCACAAAACGGAAAAAGCACTTGCACATTACATTCCTAAAATAGCTCACTTTTAGTATGCTCGCGAGGTCTACAGCTCCCAGAGCTACTAGTTATAATTATACTAAAACGTATTAGAGCTTTTTGTGAAGGACTCGACCGGAGAAGTACTACCACCACGCCTTTTTCTGCCGCCAAGCAGCAACGCTGGGTTTCGGTTTGAAGAGTGTGGTCGCCGGTGTAATTAAAGGCACATGAGGCTTAACATCTGTATGCCTCAAGTAGATGGACGCATGGCAGTGCATCGTAGGGCACGTTCCTATCGTGCGTGACTTACGAGGCAATGCTTTGTTATAGTTGATGGTGACCACTTAACATCAGGTGGGTCATCTGCTTGTTCCATCAGCTAGAAGTATTAAAAAAAGTCGGAAAGCTACTCAAAGCTTGTGTTATGGGTACTAGATAACTGATATATTTAATACGTTATACTTACATAAATATATATTTTTTATGAGACATAGAAAACTCCCAGACCAACGGATCACATTTCTGCAGCTCATACACAAAGCGTCGCAGGCGGACTCTCTCCCGCTACGCCACTGAGGTCGTCAACTTTAACGGAAGAACCCATGAAATTCTTGCGTAAAAATCAGTAAATAGAAAAAGTATTCAATGTGCCTTAAAAATAGCCCCTTTGTTGTAAAACGGAAAGGTTTCACAATATAGGGTGTCCGGAAGGTCGATGCAAAGCCGTGAGGGGGGGGGGGTAGGTCACCTCGTTACGCATCTCAGGCTAGATTACAAAAAAAAAGCTTTTTAAACACCTCCCATTTAGTCAGTTATGTGGATACAGATGATTCTTTATCGAATCGTATATCGTATATATATAATAGAATCTTGTTTATCGATTGAATACACATAGCTAGGAAACAAACAAATTGTTAGGTACTAGTAACTGTCTGTTTGAACACTATGAACGAATAAGCATATGATTTTGGTAAATTTTTCAAAAATCATAACTCGGAATTCGACGACATTGGACTAAGGTAGCCTAAATAGATGCATAACAAGGTGACCTACCCCCCCTCACGGCTTTGCATCGACCTTCCGGACACCCTGTATAAAGTTTTGTTGGTAAGTGAATTGATTGGGAAAGTTTTAACCTCGTCTTATAACGGAGGTTACCTTAGGAGGTATTTTAATTTGGTGGGTGTACAAATAAAAAAAAAATGGGCACGCCATGCGAAGGGAAGAATGTCACGTAACGAAAAGAGTGTTAAGTTTCAATGTGGATGGATATAAGAGTAGAGGAAGGCCAAAGAAGAGATGGATGGATTGTGTGAAGGATGACATGGGTAAGAAAGGAGTGACGACTGAGATGACGGGTGACAGAGGGAAGTGGAGAGAAAAGACCTGGTGTGCCGACCCCACATGAAGTGGGAAAAGGGCAGGAAGATGATGACAAATAAAAAAAAGTAAAATAAATGATTGTATTGCACAAACTGTGAGTCGGAGTGTGCACTTCTAAAATAGCTCCAATAAACACGGACATGTGGCCAACTCACGTTCTTAAGGCAGATCAATACAGAATTAGTTCGGCCGCGGCCGTTGGGCTATCGGCTGTCAATTCAGTTAAATAAATAATACGATGATTGGCCTGTCGTGCGATTGTATGCAGCTGTACTATGCACGTCACTTTGTAGGCCTCAAGGTTAATCGTTCAGTTCCTAGAATTGAAGGGTTGTATTTCTATGGGAGTCACTTTGTGAGGGTTCTAAGGCCGCCGGAAGGCCTCATCATCATCAACCTAAAGGGAGCTGTGCAGGTTTCACTACGGGATAGAATCAGAAATGAAGAAATCTGTAGGACAAGGCCGACATAGCTTTTAAAATCAGCAACTTGAAGTGGCAATGGGCAGGTCATTAGCTCGAAGAACTCAAGGCCGTTCTAGAAGTAGATAGGCAGTAGGCCTAGAACATCACTATCGATCACCTATACTGCAGAACGGTGCTAAACATAATCAATTGACTAAGAATGAAAAATTAGCCTGTTCTTCTAGACTTTGGTCGCAAGGAACTGGCTACATTCACCTATTTTATAAGACGTTTTAAAGCCATCCTTGTAATAGAATCTATTTTTGTACGACGGAAACGATAAAGCCCCGCTACAGACTTTGAACTTCGACCTTCCAGCTCGGATCAGCCCGCTCTCCTAAGCAAGCGCCATTGAGCAAGACAGAGCAAACACAGCGACAGGTTCTGCCACCCTTTATATTAAACGGGTAATTTTACCGCCACCGCAGCGAGAACGAGATTTAATCTGTCTAGTGATGCGATTCTATCGATAGTCTGTTTTTTAACTTTCTCATCGTGTATGTAACATACATACTCGTGGGAACCTATAATTGGCTCTCTAAGTTTAAATAAATAAAATCGTTTATTGTTCGTGAATCTGGGTTTTACAAAATAAGATGGTTGGTGAGTTGTTTCGAGTCTCCAGATCCTGCTGCTTAGCATACAAACATTAAAATAAATGAAATGAAAATCTGTAAATGAATCTGTGAATGTCTGTAAATTGAAAAGCTGTTGGTTCTCCAATAAATAAATAAATAAAATAATAAAATTAAAATTGTAGTAAGATCGAGGACATCAAATAATGTACTTGACAAAAGATATAAGAATAATTAAATTAATATTGGTGAAGACATCCCTAAGCTAAGCATTCACCTTCTGAATGTATTTTGACGTTAAAGTCAAGAAGAAGTTGAATTGATGAAGAAGATTATTAATCTAAGCAAGTTCGGTAGGTACAGATTTTGAATTTACTTCTAAATTAAAGAAGTATATACCCACTTGGATACTATAAACCTACAGCATGATGTAACAAAAACAATCTTAGACGTAAAAATGAAAATACTAGAAGCGATTCGCACGGCCTTCACCACACTGGTTTGGTGCTGATTTTCTTCCTATTCAAATTTAGATATTCAATCTAAGAAATGGTTGATGCGCGGTTAGCACATCACTACCTACTCTATCGTATTAACATTAAACTCAACACTGACATTTGCAGTAGCCACGTTCAATGTTGTGTCACTAGTGTTGTGCAAACACTAACTGTTATCGATTTTTGTAATGTCAACTGAATACTGATCTAAAACAATCAATTTTTTAAGTAAAACTACTTATTCTACTCTAGTTCGACGTCTTTCTCAAAGAGATTGAGAGTTGGTTAAAGTGATTCTTGTAATTTCAATAAATAAATACCGGATTGATTTTGATTCTGTATGTACATTTTATATTTAATTTTATTAACACTAGCTGATCCCGCGGCTTTGCTCGCGCTCGTTTACTTTGAAAATCTCATATAAACTTTCATCCCCTATTTTATCCCCTTGGGGGTAGAATTGATCAAAATCCTTTCTTAGCGGATGCCTACGTCATAACATCTACTTGCATGCCAGATTTCAGCCCGATCCGTCCAGTGGTTTGGGCTGTGCGTTGATAGATCACTATGTCAGTCAGTCACCTTTGAGTTATATATATTTAGATTTATATTACTTCGGTCACCCAATAAACATTACATTGATTTTGTTATGTACGGTAGGTATTTTGTTTCTTCTTCGTAAATTTAAGAGATTAACTCTTGTCGGAGTTCCGATGAAGTTCCCTACAAGTGAGTTTTTACAATGCGACCTCTCCGTAACTCTCTTATACGACATGACAACGGTCGTTCCTTTTATCTGGCTCACGTAGCTAACTATTGGGCTTTTTTAGCCTATTTCGTTTAGCGTGTACAAAAAAGGCTAATTCATGTACGTAATTCAGTAGTTATTTGGATCTGTTTGTGTAAAACCGTCTCCTGTGTTTAGTCTCGTGTCTTGTGCCTTGTTTTTTTGTGTTATCTGTATGTAAACTGTTGTATAAGTAAATCACGCTCTTTTTTACCCTGGCCTCCCGCGATACAGGCTTGTCCTTGTGCGGGGACCATCAGTAACTATTATAATGTAATTGTTTTTGGCAAATAAATGTATTTGTATTTGTAAAACAATGTAAGTACAAGTAGTTAAGTTCGTAAAACTTTGTATCAAGTACGTGGGAGGCATAAAACCAACAAGAAACGTACAAAGGTACTAAAATACATCGACAATCGATAAAATGTCATCACTAGTGCAGGGGTATCCGTTAGATTCCGCCCGTAGCCAGCGCGCATGCGTCTGCATCCTTAGTCCGTATTCACTCAACCGTAAGATTTGAACAAATTAATTGCTAGAGCCGGCCCAACCGTATTCGTTTACACGGTCAGCGATGCCATTTTACAAATGCCTGTGAAATCTACACTCGTGAGCAAAAAAATCGACTCAGGACGCACGCTCGCGGTTAAAAATCTCTGGCAAAAAATCTGAAGCTATCATTCTATTTCTGATTTTAACATCTCAAAGCTGTTAGTTTTAACCTTAAAATGAGTGGTCTACTTTGTTATTTACATTTTTATTTTGGTAATGAAAAAATATTGAATGAGAAGGAGTCTTAAGCAATGAAAAAGGGTGATAATTAACAGTAAAGAAAATACCAGCTTAAATTCGTCAAAACATTAATTTATTAGAAATTAAACTATCAATATTTAGTGTTGCCCCCCCTGGCCCTAATAACAGCTTCCAATCGCTTCTTCATGGATCGAATAAGTTTCTTTACTCGATCTTGTTCGATGCTATCCCATTCTTCAATGAGCGCCGCTTTGAGGTCCGATTTCGTGGCTGGTGCAGGATTTCTAGGCCGAACTTTTCGTTTCAGTTCGTCCCACATATGCTCGATAGGATTTAAGTCCGGGCTACGCGCTGGCCAGTCCATAGCAGCAATTTCGACCTCCTGTAAATACTGCCGGACGGAACCTGCAGTATGTGGACGGGCATTGTCGTGCATTAAGATGAAGTTTTCGCCAATGAAACCGGCGTAGGGAACGACGTGATCCCTTAAAATCTCTTCGATGTATCGGTTCGCCGTCAATCCTCCCACTCGAACACCAGTTTCAATAAAAACCAACTCGGTTTTTGCCTCCATTGAAATGCCCGCCCACACCTCCTCCAAAAGCCACATTTTATTTGATGCAGCACTGCGCGAATCTCCAGATCTTCTGTAGACTCGTCCTCTTCTATCGCTACCATGCAAGCACACTCTGCTTTTGTCTGAGAAGAGGACGGAGCTCCATTGTTCGTCAGTCCAATCAACGTGTTCTCTGGCAAATCGTAGGCGGGCTGCTCGGTGGGCTGGGGTTAATTTGGGGCCAGTAGCTGGCCTTTTTCGCTCAAGGCCAGCTGCCTTAAGTCGTCTTCTGACTGTCCAGCCACTAACAGCCACTCCTCGCGTTTCTCTGAGCTCTTGTTGGACTTGAACGCCAGTGAGGGCCCGATTTCTCAGCGATGTACTGACAATGAAACGGTCATCTCTCTCCGCTGTGCACCTTTTTCTTCCGGAACCGCGTCTTCGATTAAAGTTACCAGTCTCTTGGTAACGACGGTAAACTCTGGAAATAGCAGACTGGCTCATGTTCAACGCACGTGCCACTTCACGCTGACTCTGGCCTTGTCGCGATAGGGTGACCGCTTGAGCAGCTTCATCACTTGTTGTGTCCATTTTCAGGTAGAATTCTTGTTTGTTGATAACGGAGATGTGTATTGGTTGACGTTTGACGGCTAGCTGATAAGGGTGGGTTAGGTAGATAACCTTTTATATGGGTAAGTAACCCTTAATTAGCACTATTGTAAACAAGCGCAAAAAGGGTGGTTGCTGATCACAACATGTTGTTGGGTTGTGTGAGCAAGAAACATTACAATATTTTATATCATTTTGAAGCTAATAATAGCAGCTTTATGATTTTACTATGAAAAAAATACGATACGTAAAATACACGATCAGTTTTTTTGCCAGTGACTTGCGACTGCAGGTGTGTCGCCTGAGTCGATTTTTTTGCTCACGAGTGTAATTACAGGCATCTGAATTCTTCGAATATGTCAACGGACCGCTAATGTCATTCGAAATGTCAACTTCAAACGCAGAACGTGTACGTATTCTGACATTTTGTCCTTTTCTGCGTATGGTATCACTTACCAGTAACCCAGTACCTATTAACACAGTAATTTAATAACCTTTATCAAAAACGACTTACCTTTAGAAATGTTTTACCTGTTGCAACTAAAGTATACTTGGAGCTGGACTTACCTGCAACAAAAAAGGGGCAAGTTAGATATCTGGATCTGAGATATATCTGCGAAGTCAAAAGCCAGTCCCGCTGGGAGGTTCACTAGAGCTCGCTTTGGCCATTTATCATTCGCTCGCATACCGTTCGGCTTACGAAAGGGTTCACTGAATACTGTTTCTTTTATATTCAAACATGAAAAATGTAGCTTAATAACCCGAGTCTAGCTTTTGGCTATGATCATTGTTTATATGTAACTGGTGTAAGGGATTTTTCATTAAATAATTTACTTAAACGGTGAAGGAAAACATCGTGAGGAAACCAGTTAGTATTCTAACAGCGGCGATGGGCTTGCAACCTGTCACGTATGGAATACTAACTACTGCAAAATGTGGGTATGTGCCAAATGTAATGTTTGGACGTACCTCTGACTACCCCCCTTAGACATCCTTAAAGAATCTTGAGTTAGTACTTGGTACTGAGAGATCTGAGGGGATATCTACCGTGCCTGGGGATCAAAGTCGTGAAGCTGTTTCAGTTTCTCAGTTTCAGTTTAATTTACTTTAGGCGTTGACAACACCTATTGTAGGTACCTCTCGCTCGAACCATTTGACATTTTGAAAGATATAAAATTACTTATCCCAATTTTTATGATCGAAAATGGGTTTAGTGATTAACGTGCGAGCGAGTCACATTAGCGCTTGTCTTCGCCTTAAGAGCTCTTTGTAAAGGACTCGTCTGGGGAAGAACTACTATCATGCCCTTTTTTTGCCAATGAGAATAGTGTTCCTTGCAGCGTTTCGGTTTTGCCAGTGAAATGACAAGCAGCGATGCGCAACTTACGGTTGCCTCGTTTCGTAATAGGTGATGGTTACCACTAAACATCACGTGGGTCATGTTCTTGTACCATCAGCTGGTATAAATTATATTTTATTAAGACCAACAACATTAAAGCAACATAAAATATTAACAATTGATTATGACTATCAGTCCATTCCTCGATCAAAGTAGTTACAAAAACAGATCAGTACTATAATATAACCAATCACGTTCATTCATTCACGAATATCTCCAATCACTCATACTAAAATACCTACAAACAAAGATCCGCAATAAACTGATATCCGCAAGAGGGAATGCAGATACGTACGAACGTATACAGATGTACACAGACGTATGAAATGTATGTAAACGCGACGGCGGCAGCGCGTCTGCTAATCACGAGGAAACTTTGTACCCACCCCACCGAAGGGAGGGGGTGCTGTCGATACTGTGGCCACAGTTCAAGCAATTTACGAATAAATTTGAATCGTATTGAAAATCTAGTGGCATGGCCTTCCTTTAACGTGCTAGTTGCTCTGTCCTAACTTTTTTTAAACAATTAGCTGATGTAACAAGCAGATGTTAAATGGTAACTATCACAAAGCATTGCCTCGTAAGTCACGCACGATAGCAACGTGCCCTACGATGCACTGCCCTGCGTCCATCAACTTGGCACATGAGGCTTAACATCTGTATGCCTCAAGTGATGGACGGCAGGGCAGTGCATCCTAGGGCAAGTTCCTTCCTATCGTCGGTGACTTGCGAGGCAATGCTTTGTTGCTAGGTGACGGTTACCACTTAACATAATGTGGGGACACAGACGCATGGTGAGAGGTGCTACTCGCCTCGCTACAAGCCTGCAGTGCAAGTACCGTTCTTATCGATCGCCTAATTTGATATTTAAAATCGTCAAAATTCGTTAAAAATGGTTTCAACAATGGATAAAACCAGTTTCAACGAATTTTGACGATTCTAAATTGTATCAATTGATAATAACAGTTTTAACGAATTTTGACGATTCTAAATGTCAGATTAAGCGATCGATAAGAACGGTACTTGCACTGCTGGTGCGAACAAGGTAAGAGTAGGTACTGATAAAACATCGACAACTCCCATCCCTATTCCAGAACTAGGTATGCACTCCATCAGAAAGTCGCCTCGAATAATTTCGAGTCGAGTGGCGTCGGCGACTAGAGGCGGACGGAACAACTGTGGGCTCGAACAGAATGCAGTGTGGACTCAGTGATATTGATTTGACAGCTTTCACGGCTCAGTTGGTAGTAGCTCTGCCTTCTGCGCCGTAGGCCGTGAGTTCCATCCCCAACATTTGTGTGGCGAACATAGATGTTTGTTCTCTGTCTGGGTGGTTTGAAATATTATAAGTCAATGTATCTATTTACAAAAAAAAGTATATAAGTAGTACATCAGCTATCTGGTTTCCATATTACAAGCTTTGGCTTAGTTTGGGGCTAGATAGTGCTGTGCAGAAAGTCCACCTATATTTATCCTACTAATATTATAAACGTGAAAGTTTGTAAGTATGGATGGATGGATGGATGGATGTTTGTTACTCTTTCACGCCGGAACGGCTCAACGTATCTGGATGAAACTTGGCAGAGAGATAGGTTATAGTCTGGAATAGCACATAAACTTTTAATCCCATGGGAATACCGGGATTTAAAACTGCGCGGGTGAAACCGCAGGGCGCTACTAGTAAAACATAAGTATGTAGTAAGTTACACAGAAATATATTCTCTATTCCGTGGTAAGTTAGGTCCCATCCCTAGTCTCGGAACTGTCGTTGCGTTTGAATTAATAACACAGCACTAGCGGAGGGGTTCCGTATTTACTGGTCGTTCAGGGTCGATGCGGACCCGGACGGTTCCCCACGGGACGAAGGCCTTAGGACTTAACGGGTAAGGTCGCGGAGATAGAGCTTCGCAGATGGATGTACAGCTCTATAGTAGTAGAGCTCTTTGTGTTTGTCTCGTCCGGGGAAGTACTACCACCACGTTCTCTGCCGCCAAGCAGCAACGCTGTGTTTCGGTTTGAAGAGAGTGGTCGCCGGTGTGATTAATATCTGTATGCCTCGTTGATGGACGCAGGGCAGTGCGTCGTAGGGCACGTTCCTATCGTGCGTGACTTACGAGGCAATGCTTTATAGGTGATGATTACCACTTAACATCAGGTGGGCCATATTAACATCAGCTGGTTGTATAAAAAACTCGACCGAAAGAATAGAAAATGATAGGGGCGCCACTTTCCATACATTTTCGACGCTCTCACATGCGGTCTTGCTCGCACCTACGAAATACCCGCATGTCAAATTAGTTCCGTTTCTACTTTTTCTGGTCGGGCTGTAACGGTCAGTGAGATTGAAGCCAAAGTCAAAGTCAAAATATGTTTATTCAATAAAATCACAAGGACCATCTTGAACCGTCTTAAAACTAGGTGACTCTAGTGCCACTAAACGTATAGGCATCATCATCAGCTTGGAGACGTCCACTGCTGGACGAAGGCCTACATTTCCAGGTCTGAATCTAATCCACCTTCTCGTGATTCTAACAATGTCGTCAGTCCATCGGGTAGGAGGGCGTCCCACGCTTCGCTTTCCTGTTCGTGGTCGCCATTCGAGAACCTTTATCCCCCAGCGGTTGTCAGTTCTACGAGCTATATGACCTGCCCATTGCCATTTCAGCTTGCTAATACTGCTATGTCGCTAGAGTACTATCTCGTTCAAAGAAGAAAGAGAAATAACCAAAAACGCTCCCGAATATATACAGGGTGTCCCTGAACTCAACGTCAAGCCGAAACGGGGCGACAGGATTGATTGTAAACATCATGAGAAAAATAAAAAAATAAAATTTTGAAATAAAAAAATAAAAACAAAAATCATTATTTTTTTACTGTGATTTTTAGAAATATTATTTAGAGTTACGGTTCCCAAGTTTAAATGAACAAAAGAAAAATAATTAACCACAATAACCTAAAAATGGTTACAGATTAACCAAATTTTAGGGTTTTTAAATGCCCATAATTTGAAACTGCATAGGACAGATTTTTTCTCATGATGTTTACAATCAATCCTGTCGCCCCGTTTCGGCTTGACGTTGAGTTCTGGGACACCCTGTATACCCGCTACATAACAGCCGTCAAATCACGGTTCCAGCTACCTCTAAACTGGCTTTACGGGTCTGACCCATATTTAAGTCCCGAAAAGTAATTTACCCCAAGATCTTGAAACCGCAGCATCCGCGACCGGCGGGTAAGCGTATTCATTAGAAACAGCCGGAAAAATACACCGTAATCAGATGAGCGCATAATTTGATTACGGTCCCGTGAACCCCGGGGTCCCTTAGACCAGGGGTCGGGGTGACCCCCGCCCCGTAACCTTTCAACCTGTTTGAACGTGCCGCTGGATAGCTTGGTTGGTTTAGTTAGTAAAAAGGTCTGCATCAATTCAAGATGTTTTGTATTGATTTACGTATACATACGTCAGAGGCATTTTTTCATCCCTTATTTGCGGCAGAGTAAGGGTTACTCTTGTAAGTTTAACTACTTCATGAAGGAATATTATTTGGACAATTTTGTCTAACAAAATTGAGTATGTTATCTAAAATGAGCTCCAGGAAAAATGTATTCTAAAAGTAAAATCTTAGAACATGAAGTAACTTTGAGCATATGGACGTCAATAAAAACTTACTAACCCATAACTTACTGGTTATCCTATACTTGTTTAACAATGTCGAATACTCATGCCATTTAGGGGCATGCTAGCAATCTTAATGATAGTTTTATAGGTTCTACTATAGGATTGCATCTTCGATTATACAATAAAAACAGTAATAAATATTTTTTTACTAGCGACCTGCCCGCGCGCTCCTGCTTCTCACGGGTGCACATATCATGCATGTATTATACATAAAAACCTTCCTCTTGAATCACTCTATCTATTAAAAAAAACCGCATCAAAATCCGTTGCGTAGTTTTAAAGATTTAAGCATACATGGGGACATAGGGATATAGGGACAGAGAGAGCGACTTTGTTTTATACTATGTAGTGAAGCTAAGCGTGCCTTAGACTAGGGTCCACTAGACTCCACATCTTCACATTCAATCAACTTAGATGGCAGTTATAAATCTGGATAACAAACTATAAAACATATGTCTTTTCAATATTCATGAGTTTCTTCGAAAAGGTACCTATAAAGTAAGTCCACGCGAACAAAGTCGCAAGTAACCGCTAGCAACAACAAAATGTACAGCGATCAAACCTCTCATGGCAGCGACGGGCTCTCCTCCCGAATCACAACACATCGGGTACCTAACCTACCTACAGCTATGGAGTTTACATAGATAGGGGACGAAGCCAGGACTGGGGCTGGGGTTGGGGCATGTAGGAAGAGTAGAGCTCTATGTGTGTGGCTCGTACTACCAAGGTACCAAACAAGCATACGGCCCATCTGATGGGAAGCGGTTACCGTAGCCTATGGACGTCTGTAACACCAGAGGTGTCACACTCGCGTTGATATTTTAACACGTCTTTTTTGAAGAACCCCATACTGTATTCTCCAGGAAAAACATCCGCAGGGAGCGCATTCCACAAGCTTAGAATGCGCGGGAGGAAGTTCCTCTGAAAACGAACAGTGCGCGACCATCCTGGCTCCAAGGTGTGTGGATGAAACCCCTGCCTATGGCGAGCAGTGCGATAGTAAAATGAAGCTGTAGGCATCATGTCGACCAACCAAGCAGCTGTTATGTTTAGATTATAAAGAAGAGTAGCTCTGGGTGGCTCGTCCAGAAACACAAAGTCAGGAAGTCAGGTAAGGATCACTATGAAACGCAGTAGAGTTAGGTGAATCTTTAGTTTCTTGCCAGTTCTTCAAGGCTTTGGTCGCAACGAATTGGCGGTAGATTCACCTAGATATGACGTTTCAAAGTGATCCCGGTGATCGCACTGAATAAAGATCATTTTGATTTTTGTGGACACATGTTCTTATGAAATGAATTTATTTGCTCGAAGTATGGTCAGATTAGGTACAGTTCTTAATATAGAGTTAGTGTCACATACTTCATCGGAGTCCGACATGCAAATTTTTTAAATACAGCAAAGACACACATTTAAAAAAAACATTGAAGATCACAACAAAAAAATAGAATACAAATGTCAAAAGCTACCTACACATACCTACACCATGACACACTACCTACACTACACATTTCATTACCACGTTTTGTTTTACACATTGTTCTCTTTTTTTTTGTGATCAACTTTATATTTTATGTCTGTTTTATTCGTTAACTTTTACCTTATTATTTTGGTTTGTCTTTTCAGTATCATCTGCCTACCTACATAAGTTGCTTATAAAATGTAGATT
Organism: Plemyria rubiginata; assembly: GCA_963576535.1. Classification (NCBI taxonomy): domain Eukaryota; kingdom Metazoa; phylum Arthropoda; class Insecta; order Lepidoptera; family Geometridae; genus Plemyria; species Plemyria rubiginata. The sequence continues at coordinate 8,287,828 of OY754929.1, forward strand.
CGTTTTGGTTTATGCACAATGTATATTATATAGTTTATGTTAGACAATAAGAAAACTGTGAATCTAAGAATGAATAAATAAATAAATAAAATAGATTCAATAAAATAATTAAGATATGAAATTAATTTAATACACTATTGAAAATCTTTAATACAATTAAAACATTTATCTACTAGCCACAAGTAGTCTTAGAGAATGTTACTATGATTATGGGGCTAGGTGGGGCTGCGCTAAGCCTGAGTGCTACCCCCGCGTGCCTCTATCTGTATAGGACCCCTTTATAGAGTAGCAACAGAGTGGTGGCTCGCGCCCTGCTTGTCGGCCGCATTGCCGCCGCGCATGCGCAGTCAGAGCGCGCGTAAGCATTGTACCATCCGACAAGCCACAAAAAATCCTACTACTATTATAAACGCAAAAACTTTCTTTCAAACGTAAAGTATGGATGGATGGATGTTTGCTACTCTTTCACGCCGGAACGGCTGAACGGTTCTGGATGAAACTTGGCAGAGAGATAGATTAGTCTGGAATAGCACATAGGCTATTTTTTATCAATTCAATATTCAATTCAATTCATTTATTCACTCATAATTGTGTTAAAAATTATATATGAATGTTACATCTAAAAAATACAATATTATAATTAATTTAAATCTATACTAATAACACAAAAAAGTTACAGCATGTCCCTACATATTAAATAAAATTAAATAATCATTGAACAAAATAATTGATCCCGTGGGAATACCGGGATTGAAATCTGCGCGAGTGAAACCGCGGCGCGCAACTAGTAAATAAACATTGTTGGACTACCACACAGCTCTATCTAGCCCCAAACTAAGCCAAAGATTGTAATATGGGAACCAGATAGGTGATATAATACATAACGCAATACTAAGCCATAATTTCTTTGCAATTTTTCTACGCTTGGCCGAAATTGTGGCGCCTTGTTGACACATCATTATCATCATCATTTATTTTTTAAGTCAACCAGCATAATATTTTATACATATGACAAAAATGAATAATGAATTACAATAGGGCAATAGCAGAATATCACAAGAGGTCAAGTCATCGAAGCTTTTCCGGATACGATAAAACGCATCCGACTTTCTCGTATCATCTCTCACAATGGAAAAGCACTCCACAGCGACCCGAGGATTAAGCGCTCGTAAAAACAGGCTATGGCTCAGCAATAACGTCTTGATATCCGCCCTCCATCATTCCAAACCCACCCTTATCGCCCGCACGATAAGGTGTATAATGCACGACGGGCACGAGTATCGGAGGGGAGGTTTGCGTGTAATTCTGTTAGGTCGGGATGATGTTTCCGTTGTGTTGACTGACATAGCTTTACTTTGTTTTGGGGAGTATTTGAAGCTTTTGTATGGAAATTTGGAAGTTATAGGGTTTTGATATTAAGATGTTGACAACACCTAATTTACCTCTCGCTCGCACGATTCGACATTTTAAAAGATATAAAATCACTAAACACAATTTTCAAAAATCGCAAACAACTTTTTTGTGTGCAATCACATTGCACTCAGTTTGGTAAAAATTTCATTTTGATCGATGCAAGTTTTCTTACTCAAAAGTTTGCTTATGTACGAAAACTAGAAAAGCAAACTTTTAAGTAGGAAAACTTGTATCTATTAAAATTAAATTTTTACTAAAATGTTCGCAATGTGCACACAAAATGGTTGTTTGCGAATTTGCGAAAATGTCACATTAGCTCTTGTCTTCACCTTAAGTGACGTATAAATGAATCAAATAAAACAACAGTCACGTGACCTTAAGAGATAGATACCAAGCCGAGTTTGTTGCCTGTTCTTCTCGGCGTTGGTCGCGTGGAACTTGCACTAGAGTCACCTAGTTTTAAGACGTTTCAAGGTGATTCTTGTGATTTTATTGAATAAACATACTTTGACTTTGAAGCAAATGTAGGCTATCGAGGTGGAAATGTCACTTTGGATATTCACTTGGTCAACGGTGAAGGAAAACATTGTTTTTTTGTATCTAGCAGACGGTACAAGCAAATTAAGCTCTTTTTGTGTGGCTCGTCAGGGGAAGTACTACCACCACGCCCATTTCTGCCAAGCAGCAACGCTGTGTTTCGGTTAGAAGGGTGTGGTTTTGGTGAAGGCACATGTTGATGGATGCGGAGCAATGCATCGTAGGGCACGTTCTTCATGCGTGACTTACGAAGCTATGCTTTGTTGGTTATGGATTTAACGTGGACTAACGCTGGTGGGGAGTACTGCTTTTTCCATCAGATAGTATAATAAAAATAAACAGTTTCACGACATTCATCCTCAGGCACGGTAGATATCCCCTAGTACCAAGTACCAACTCTAGATTCCTTGAAGACGTCTATCAGGGGGTAGTCAGAGTAGTAAGGGTGTAGGAGGGTTGAGGGGGTAGTCAGAGGTACGTGCAAACATAACTTTTGGCACATACCCACATTTTACAGTAGAATAAAAGAGAATGATAAAAATGGCGACTGATGACTAGACCATACAAAGTCACTCACGGCAAGTGGTATAAGATGGATCTCACCCCTCACCCTCGTCGGTACTAATGGAGCGCACCGATTCTGATACAGAGATGACAAGACTCAATTTCAGAGGGAAAGGTGGGGTCAAAGAAAACGGGGCGCGCGCGGGCGCGTTAGTTTTATAACCACACTAGCGACCCGCCCGCGCGCCCAGCTTCGCACGGGTGCATGTATTATACATATAAACCTTCCTCTTGAATCACTCTATCTATTAAAAAAAACCGCATCAAAATTCGTTGCGTAGTTTTAAAGATTTAAGCATACATAGATAAACAAAACAAACATTATTGATTGATTTAATTCACAAACTCGACAAGAAACCGAATACTTCGGTATTCGGTTCCCACAACCGTAGAAAGACATTCGGAAGGAAGGGGGTGGCAAACCGTAAAGCTGACCGTAATTACGGATCATTGCTACAGCCACGGAATAAATACAACCCTCTTTGCGCCGTCTTTCGAATGCCAATTTATTTGCATCGATATTTCGTATCGATATCGCAACGTCAGAATCGTAACTCGATTAATACAGTTGCCATTTCAATGTAAAACTTTTAACTTTTTTACTTGATTATTATTTGCACATTTTAAAATCTGGATTGAGTATTACTTTACAACGAATTCTGTGTCATATGGTATTGCATAAGGCTCGCTCGATCGAGGTAAAAAATGGCGGACATTTTACAGAACACGTATTCCCCCAAAACATTTCTTCTTCTTCTTCCTGTCCTTATCCCACTTCATGTGGGGTCGGCAGAACAGGTTCTTTCTTTCCACTTCCCTCTATCATACGTCATCTCCTAAATATATTTCTTGCACTAAAGAAATTAGATAATAGGTCATAGAAATTTTTTTAAAACATTTCACCATCATCATCAACATAAAATAACAGGTTGATGATAATGATAAAACTGCTAGACGTAGGTCTCGTGCTACTGAGCCCGGTTATCCAGTATTTTTTTTATATTTCCATCGATAAAACAAACATCGCTAATGTCTCCTCACTAGCGCCCCCTATGTTTGCAACACATCACCCAAGACTCGTAAATACCCGTCGGAGAAGCGAGTCGAATACAGATCCTGGGAGGAGCGTTGGAACGAGCTAGCGGGATAGTTACTTGAGCGAATGGACTTGCCTATACAATTTTTTTATAGTCTAATACAAAAAAAAAACGTTTAAATAAGAAATCTAAAGGAGAAAGGCACTTAAAATAATTTCACTGCCCTGTTTCGTATGAACTACTAACACGACAAGAAGAAGTATTTTAGACATAGACATCCTCACAAAAAATAAATCTCCTCAGATCTTTTGGTCCTCACTTTTAGATGCTTTAGAAGAGAGTATTATCTCTTTTCAGAAGCAAAACCATTAAAAATTCATTAAAGCAGCGCAATTTATAAGCCTAGAAAATTTTGGTTTCCACTGGGTTCATAATTACCCCAAACAGTTGAAGCCACTGAAATTCAGAGTGTTCAACCATTACATAGACAAAATTCCTATAAGGAGAATCTTCAAAACTGTGACCGACATGTAACGGCCCTAACATCCGGGACAACTCACCTTGCCTCTCTTCTTCATTTACATATCGCCCCTGTCCGTCATTTTGACAGACAATATAATTTTTGACACTATCATCGTGATGAACACAATTTTCCCGTAAATATTCCGTTTAAATATATTGCCATGACAAGTGGAATATAATTTTTATCAAGTTTGACACATTACGGAAAGTCGGCAATCATGTTTTGAAGAAAATGGTAGCGATTTCCTCAAAGACTACGAGAAATATTCAAATCTCTGAGTACAATTTCATTCCAACTGGTTAAAATACACAAAAATTACCTACGCAACAGAACTCAAAATAACTCAAAATCTGGAAAATCTCAATGTAAAAAACAAAATCTCTAAAACTGGGAAAACAATTGAAATGAAAATGCTATGTTTCTTCCCAGCATAACAGAAACGAATCCATGACTCTTTACGAGTCGCTGAAGCACCGCAATGCTATGTCAGTCAACTACCTACCTACGGTTTTGACAGAGAAGATACCGCTATATTACGGCCAGATGTCTTTAACGGTTTCGTAGAAATCTAAGGCGAAGTCAGAGCTAATGGCTGTGCCAGAACAGAGTGGGCGTTCAACCTGTTGAGATTTTATGTTCCCCTGGTACCTCAGCTTGAGTTTAACCGTCGTACTCATAAATCATAACAATTTTATAGTTTTACGACCTTTATGACGTTTAAGAGTGGCCAGAGAGTGGGGGGGAAGAGAAGCGTCGGACGTCCAGTCAGAGTCAGCGTCGCAGGATAGATGAGGGTAGCCCAAGATCGTGTGGAATTGCAAGAGCATAGATTCCTTTTCACAGCAGTGGGCTATGTCAGGCTGGAGATCATGGCCAGAAATTGTCGTAATACGGACTATTCAATGTTTTGTTCTTATATTTTTATGTTTCGATTTGATTTGAGAGTATTTAAGAAACTCATTGTAAGCAGGTAAACCTGTTTTACGAGAGACTGCTAATTGTGTCCTGGCTACAGCAAAAATCCAGCTATAACTGTGTATAGTCGAGTGGTGAGGGCGCCACTTGCGTTGTCGGCGATACCTTTGTCTTGTTAAGTAGCCAATTTGCTGGCAGCGCGTTCTACAAGAGCCACGTGTATTCTACGCTACAATGCTGCCGTGCCCCGTGGTGGGCGCCAGTTTGGAAATGGCTTTACGATACATGAAAGAAATGGGTAAGAGATGTCTATAGGGATAAAGAATAAAAGATGTGCTCAAACTCACTGAAACTCTTTGTTATAAAATCATTATACAATTATACAATTTTATACAATTTTATTTTTAACTCGCTCTCGCTCAAAATTTTTATTTGCACGCTGTCTGTCTCCTGTAAATATTGTAACATTTAGCATGGTTCACTATCTTTATTTTTAATTTGTTTGAATGTAATTGATGTATACGATGTTGGAGATTCTAAATAAATAAATAAATAAATTATTTTTTATGTGAGTGCGCCAAATGTAATGTTTGGATGAACCTCCATCTACCCGCATTAGACATCCTTAAAACAGATTCTAGATTTCGTACTTGGTACAGATATCAGAGGGGATGTCCTATCAGAGGGTTTTTTTCTAAAAAAATGCTTTAGACGGATAAACATGTTTGGAATAAAATATATTTTTGCAGAACCTATGCTGTATGTTATAATAATAATAATGCTGGACAATCCACACAGCACTATCTAGCCCCAAAGTAAGCTACTCAAAGCTTGTGTTATGGGTACTAGAGAACTGATATTTAATACGTTATATACTTACATAAATATTTTTTTTATTATACATAGAAAACACCCAGACTAGCGGATCAAATTTCTGCAGATCGTACACAAATTTGTTCGGAGGCGGGAATCGAACCCGCAACCTCTTGCGTCGCAGGCGGACTCTCGCCCGCTGGACCACTGAGGTCGTCGTTATGATTTTATTTTCCAAAAATAGGTTTTTATTGTTACGTAAATTAATTGTTAGACTCGTGATGTTTGCCTTTCACCACGCTAGCTAAACCTTCCTCACAAAAGACGCAAGCATTGCATCACCACCTAAAACTATAGAAGGACGTAGCATGGAGTGCAATTTGCAACTGTCCGGTTGTTCGGAAACCACACAAAGCGTACACTGGATTACGTCATAGACACAGGCGCGGCTGAAGTAGGGGGGCAGAAGACCTCCTTTATAGACATAACTAGTTGCACCCCTCGGTTTCACCCGCGTAGATTTAAATCCCGGTATTCCCACGGGATAAAAAGTAGCCTATGTGCTACTCCAGACTATAATAATTTTATCTCTCTGCCAAGTTTCTTCCAGAACCGTTCACAATTCAACAACAGAATTAGCACCATTTACTTTGGACTTTCTTAAGCCCCTGAGTGTGCCCTAAGTACGTCCCCGGACTGGTATCCAGCATATAGGAATTGGATTTGTGCTGAGCTACAAAGGTGTATTTCGAAAATTGAAACTGCAGTGACGCGTCTCCACTGAGGACGACGGCGCGACAATATTGGATTTGCGATTTCGGTTTAAAACTGCATTTTGAGAATTTCAGCCTGACTGAGCTGTAAGCTGTTTAGGTATAGTAAAACAGTAGCGATAGCAACGCGACATTAAAAGCGATGAGCGTCAGAAAGACTACGGCCCGCTATTACATACACGCGACGGGTTCGCTTAAGCTGAACTAAATCCATGTACTTCCAGACTCCAGTTCCAGACTATTATCTATCTCTCTGCCAAGCTTCATCCAGATCCATTCAGCCGTTCCGGCGTAAAAGAGTAACAAACATCCATCCATCCATACTCACAAACTTTCGCGTTTCTAATAGTAGTAGGATAATAAACATCTTACAAAATGGTTAGAGTGTCTTCACTTGTGTGTTGGATGTGCGGTGTTGGATATGTGGGTGTGTGTGTTAAGAGAGTGTGATTGTCTTAAAAGTGCTATATTAATAATAACGCAACCCAAGTCACGAGAACTCCACTATCTCTGAGTACGTCATCAGTACATGCATGTTGTTCCTGGAAGGTACTTGGTATCAATAAACCCACACACGCGCAACTCAGGTGCACACAGGTACTTGTAGCTGTATGTGTAAGCAATATCCGTTGGACTCAATGGCGATGACGGGATCAATTTCACCCCCGCATTACAGGGTGGGAGTAGGGGACATGGCATAGGCTGAAGCGATTTGACATTGGTGTCGATTCTGTTGTTGCATTATTCTAAACTAACCTAATCTGACAGCTTTAATATTATAGCCGTCCTTGTCGTTTCGGTCATTTAGAAAGGTATGGCAATATTTTTAGTGCTGTCAAATTAAGTTCAGTTAGGAAAATTAAACAACAGAATTGGCACCAATACCTCACAATATAGGAAGGGAATATCTAATCCCTTTTTCTGCCGCTAAGCAGCGTTCCTGTGTTTCCGTTTGAAGAGTGTGATCGCCGGTGTAATTACAGGCACATGAGGCTTAACATCTGTATCCCTCAAGTTGATGGACGCAGGGTAGTGCATCATAGGGCATGTTCCTATCGAGCGTGACCTAGTTATCACTTAAAATCAGGTCGGTCATTGGTTAGTTTTCCATTAGAAAGAAAAAAGCTGATAAAAATCGCTAGTATTTCGTACCTAGGCCACCAAAAACAATCTATGTACCCGAATACCAATATGCTATGGTATTCAGACTTCGATCAAACACGGTACAACACACAAGCGACCCACTAACTTTATAATAGCTCTTATAGCTATGGCATCACGGTTCAAAGCGACTTCATAAATAACATCGAATAGAGCTATGTCTAAGTAGCTTTGTCTTGTTATCAAATAAGGTACAAACAAGATCTATAGTTGGTTGCTTCAGTCAGACGAATGAATGTAGGACGGCTGTCAAGTCACTTGCTACTTTAGCTTCAGCTAGATAGAGATAGCAGGTGACTTGACAGCCGATTACTGTTGATCGCGCTTTCAGAAACCGGGGGTTAGTTTCTGCCAAACAAATATAAACTTTCTTTTAGCTGTGTCGGGTCAAACGGAAATGTTTGTAAAGCTAGGTAGATACCAAAAAATCTAGATAATTTCAAAAACGTAATATGGGAATGTGTTTTTTTTACTACTCATATGCAAAACGTTTGATCGCAAACCAACCAGGGGCGTTATTCACTATGACCAATCCAATCGCGTTTGCGTTTACATCAAGTTGTGACGTCACACGGTTTGGGCAAAGTATCTCCTACTCGTATGTCATCACTACATAGTATAAAACAAAGTCGCTTTTTCTGTCCCTATGTCCCTACGTATGCTTAAATCTTTAAAACTACGCAACGGATTTTGATGCAAATGGTTTTTTTTAATAGATAGAGTGATTCAAGAGGAATTTTTATATGTATAATACATGCATGGTATTGTAGAAAAACAATGTGCACCCGTGCGAAGCAGGGGCGCGCGGGCGGGTCGCTAGTCTCAGATAAACATCTTTTGGCGTGTATAAAATAGCCTTATACAAATTCCGGCACGAGATACCCTCTACCCTCTGCACTTAGGCGGGAATCGAGTTACGCCTTGGGCGGGGGTTAGTGAGCAGATGGGCCAGTGGGAAAAGTGGATGTTTATGCCTACAATAAGATAAGTGAAAGCAGGTTAGTATTGTGACTGATAAATGAACTCAAATCCTACCATCCTACTAATATTATAAACGCGGAAGTTTATAAGTATGGATGGATGTTTGTTACTCTTTCATGCCGGAACGGCTGAACGGATCTAGATGAAACTTGGCAAAGAGATATATTATAGTCTGGAATAACACATAGGCTACTTTTTATCCCGTGGGAATACCGGGATTCAAATCTGCGCGGGTGAAATCGCTGGGCGCAACTAGAACCTTATATAATCACTATAAAATGACGGCAATTATAAAACAGCTCTATATTCTTGAGTCACGTGATAGAAGTTCAGCAGACGCCCTCACAGAGGTACTGATCTTGTAGGCACTTTATCTCCTCCATACTACAACTATTCTTTGGCACCCCATCTGAAGGGGGCACTTTCAACCTACAGGTGGTTCGACCCTCGGGTATTTTACATTTCACTTTTCATTGCGTCTTGGAAAGTGTTATCCGTTTAGTACTTACCTTTAAGGTGAAGTGAGATTAAACTTCCGCAAGTAATACAATCTTCTCAATAACTACAAAATCAACTTAATTGTTTTTGTTATAAAATACCAGTGCTTTCAAACGGCGAAGAAAAACCGGATAGTAAAAGGATAGTGGTGAATAGAAGAAAATACAGGGTGGCCCATAAGTCCCTTGAAATGTAAATTTCGAATAAAATACAAAGGGCGCGCGGGAGTGGCGCGCGCGGTGCGGAGGGAGTACAGACGGTTTCTGGGAATTCAGTTGCCATGGAGCGTTTCGACGGTGTGGACCGTGCTTTTTGTGTGCGTGAATTTTACCGAAACGATAATTCGGTTACCATCGCGCGGCGTAAATTTAGAGAACATCACAATTTACGTAACTTTACCGATACTCCAAGAGTTCAAACGATGAAGAACTGGGTTGCTAAGTTCGAGGAGACTGGTTCGACGTTGGATAAACAACGGTCAGGTCGACCAAAGACATCACGGACGGAACAAAACATCGACGCAGTGAAACAGACAATTCATGAAAATCCTACACAGTCTACTCGTAAGCGTTCCAGTTCATTAAACTTACCCAGATCATCGATACAGCGCATTTTAAAGAAAGATTTACATCTTCGCCCGTATAAAATTCAGTTGGTACAGGAATTAAAAGATACTGACTCAATCCATAGACTAAATTTTGCAAATGAAATGTTGAACCGCTTAACTTCGTTTAATGACGTGATATTCTCTGATGAGGCTCACTTTCACATCAACGGCCATGTCAATAAGCAAAGGGTTATCTTAAGAGTAAAGTGTACGAAAACAACCCGCGGTCAATTAATGGCCTGAAAGAAAATATCCGAAGAGAAATGGCAAGCATTACAGAGCTTACATGCCGCGCCGTGATAGATAATTTGAGACGTCGCTTACAGGAGTGCCACGATCGTAACGGATTACATTTAGATGATGTAATTTTCAAAAAATAATTCCCATTTTATAAGGATTACTACAAAATAAAAACCTTATGTATAATGTAATTAGTTTTTTTTTAATATATTTTTTACTTTTCTAAAGACTTATGGGCCTCCCTGTATAAAATAAGTTAAACGCCATTCTTCTCACTGAAATTGTGTTTTTACTGTAGTGTAGACTTTTTCTTTTCGCGAGCAACCCCCCGATGAAGGCTGATCTAGCCTATTGCTCCAGCGGGCTACTTATTATGGCACATGCCTTTTTTTACACAAAAAACGCCCTTATGAGACATCCCACGCAAAAGTGTAGCGAGATGGGATCGCGTTTGCATTCACCATCTCTATGAATGTACCTACCTTATTTCTACATAGATTGCAGCGCCCTACAGGGTACATGTACTCGCTTATTAGCTACCTTAGACCTAAGCTGTAATATAACTGATGTATGTACATGTTGGCAATAAATAAATCTAAATCTCGCCACGAGGGCCCGTACTAAACCGGGCCATTGCGTCTCAGCCTTGCTCACCGAGGCGTTTCATAAGTCATGTCTGTTACCATTAGTGAACCGTCGTGAAATTGCTGACATTATCTACTTGGGCAAATTGGTATCATCTCAAATTGACTGTCCTGAGTTGCTTGGTAAGCTGCAATTTTATGTTCCTGGCAGGTCTCGAAGGTCCATTCCCACATTCTACCTTGATATTGCATCTACCAACTATCGTTGTAATTCATACTTATGGCGTGCGTGCGATATTTACAATAAAAAGTATAGTGTCAATGTTGACTTATTCGGCTGCAGCATAGCGCGGATGAGGCGCATAATGAGTTCGCAATTCTTCGGCTGATTAGATTTATGTATATGTTTTTATTATTTTACTATATATTGTTTCATAATTATCATTAACATCATATAGCTTTCTGAAATTTGTATTTTTTTTTTCTGTGTGTATGTAGCTTGCACCCGATTTTTTTTTTTGTGCTCAAATAAGCATTTATTCTATGTCTATATGTGGAGACTTATTATTAGCCTTTTGTTTTATATAGTATTCTTGATTTATATGTATGGTGTGCTGTTAGTCTTCCTTAAACAAATAAATAAATAAATAAATAAATGTCTGTGGCACATACCTGGGTCGGTCTTCTCGGCCTTGGTCGGCAGCCTGCGGTCTGGCGGCGGCGCGCTGTGCGGCTGCTTGGGGCTGTGCCGCTTGGACGAGCCGCGCGAGAGCACCAGCGACTGCGGCAACTGAGGGGGGAGGCGTACTTTGTAAAATTAAAAATCTTAACTTTAACTTCAATATACATTTTAGAATTATGTAAATTTGTGAGAAAGAATCCTCAATCTAAATATATATAACTCAAAGGTGACTGACTGACTGACATAGTGATCTATCAACGCACAGCCCAAACCACTGGACGGATCGGGCTGAAATTTCGCATGCAGGTAAATGTTATGACGTAGGCATCCGCTAAGAAAGGATTTTGATCAATTCTACCCCCACGGGATAAAATAGGGGATGAAAGTTTGTATGAATTCCTTGGCGCGAGCAAAGCCGCGGGCTCAGCTAGTACTTCATAAAACAAAGTGACCAACCCCTACGTTTCAATAGTAGGTACGAGCATAACCTAGTACTACCTACATCCACATTAAGTATACACAGCTCGAGCCCAAACGTTATGGCCGTAAAAATGTATAATAAGATTCCAGAAAAAATTATAGTCCTAGAAAACTATAACACATTTGTAAACAACCTATAGGATATACTATTACAAAAATCTTATTACACACTAGAAGAATACTTAAATGACTATGATGCATGTCTTTAGCGATAAATAAATTTTGATGATTGTTCATATTGGTCCGCTTCTCTCTATTCTTCTTCTTATCGTGTCACTAATTTCTTTCGAAACAGTGTGGTGAAAGGATTTTAAGTGCGCCTCAAGAGGCTCCTTTCGAGCACTTGTCACATGTTATAGAACTTGTTAGGTTTTTACAACATGCCGGTTTCCTCACGATGTTTTCCTTCACCGTTTGAGAGTTCTCTCTATTGCAACACCCTAACGGGGTACATTATGTATTGAATTGAAATTATTTAGTCATAAGTCCTAACAATGTAAAATCTACATACATAATAATGCACTAAATATGCTTAATACTGAATACTGAGGGGCTGAGGAGGTTAATCAGTTACCTGCTCATCATATAAACTCACAAAAATTACATGTGGTACTAGCTGATCCCGCGGCTTTGCTCGCGCTCGTTTACTTTGAAAATCAAATACAAACTTTCAAATACAAACTTTCATCCCCTATTTCATCCCCTTGGGGGTAGAATTGAGCAAAATCCTTTCTTAGCGGATGCCTACGTCATAACATCTACCTGCATGCCAAATTTCAGCCCGATCCGTCCAGTGGTTTGGGCTGTGCGTTGATAGATCACTATGTCAGTCAGTCAGTCAGTCACCTTTGAGTTATATATATATTTAGATTTAGATTCTGGAACTTATGGTTCCATTACTATGGTAAATTATTGTAGTTGGGTAGAATTCGCCGAGCCAATGAAATATCCAGGTTGTTCATTGCGACCAGGTTAAAAACGACAAGTTAAAAAATCTATTATTGCTGGTTGGATCCGTACCTAATCTTTTCGAATCTGGAAAAAAGAGGCTACCAATTTAGAGTAGCAGTAAACTCAGAAAATTGATTTATTACTAACCTAAATCTAGATGAGGTTCTTTGTCACGGAAATTAGTGAAGATAGGCACTACAGACATAGCATAATGTATTGTAATGTAAGCGCATCATTTACGCCTTTAGAGATTTGAAACATGTTTTCGTTTAGCTATCACAAGTCAAAATAAGTTTATTCAATACTATTCATAACTATTTCAAGCTAGTAGCGCCCTGCGGTTTCACCCGCGTAGTTTTAAATCTCGGTATTCCCGCGGGATAAAAAGTAGCCTATGTGTTATTCCGGACTATAATATATCTCTGTACCAATTTTCACCAAGATCCATTCAGCCGGTCTGGAGTTATAGAGTAACAAACACAAACATCCATCCATGCATCCATCCATCCATCCATACATAATCATGCCACGTTCTGGCATGTATTACTTCATACAAATAGTATACCATAATGTTTGACCGTGCCCCGACCACGGTCGCGACACGTTGTAGCGTGAATCATCCTTTATGATCGCGAAAGTTTAAAAAACACTATTCATATTGGACGAGCCACACACAAAGAGCTCTACTTTACTCTCTTTCTATTAGCAATCGATGTATGTAACATGTTAGTATGTAATAGTTAGTTACCAGTTTGTCTGATCTGTTGCCGGAGGGCAGCCTGGCGATGGTGACGTCATGTAACATGTTAGTATGTACTAGTTAGTTACCAGCTTGTCTGATCTGTTGCCGGAGGGCAGCGTGGCGATGGTGACGTCATGTAACATGTTAGTATGTAATAGTTAGTTACCAGTTTGTCTGATCTGTTGCCGGAGGGCAGCCTGGCGATGGTGACGTCATGTAACATGTTAGTATGTACTAGTTAGTTACCAGCTTGTCTGATCTGTTGCCGGAGGGCAGCGTGGCGATGGTGACGTCATGTAACATGTTAGTATGTACTAGTTAGTTACCAGCTTGTCTGATCTGTTGCCGGAGGGCAGCCTGGCGATGGTGACGTATTGTAACATGTTAGTATGTACTAGTTAGTTACCAGCTTGTCTGATCTGTTGCCGGAGGGCAGCCTGGCGATGGTGACGTCATGTAACATGTTAGTATGTACTAGTTAGTTACCAGCTTGTCTGATCTGTTGCCGGAGGGCAGCCTGGCGATGGTGACGTCATGTAACATGTTAGTATGTACTAGTTAGTTACCAGCTTGTCTGATCTGTTGCCGGAGGGCAGCGTGGCGATGGTGACGTCATGTAACATGTTAGTAAGTATGTCCTAGTTAGTTACCAGCTTGTCTGATCTGTCGCCGGAGGGCAGCCTGGCGATGGTGACGTCACGTAACATGTTAGTAAGTATGTCCTAGTTAGTTACCAGCTTGTCTGATCTGTCGCCGGAGGGCAGCCTGGCGATGGTGACGTCAGCAGAGTCCTCGGGCGGCGGCGGCTGCTGCAGCCAGTTGTACTCGCGCTTGTCGACGGGCACGCCGCGCCGCGAATAGTCCTGCGCTTGCGTCCTGCGACACGGGACTCACTCAGAAGCCTTGCTGACTCAACTTCTCACCACAAGTTAGACTTAAGGTGAAGACAAGAGCTAATGTGACTCTCGCTCGCACGTTTTGACTTGTTGAAGGATATAAAATCACTACTCCCATTTTCAAAAAATCGCAAGCAACCATTTTGTGTGCAATCATATTGCGCACAGTTTAGTAAAAATTTCATTTTGATCGATACAAGTTTTCCTACTTAAAAGTTTGCTTTTCTAGATTTCGTACATAAGCAAACTTTTGAGTAGGAAAGCTTGCATCAATCAAAATAAATTTTTTACTAAACTGTGTGCAATTTGATTGTACACAAAATGGTTGTTTGCGATTGTTTAAAATTGTATTTAGTGATTTTTCAAAATTGTATTTAGTGGTTTTATATCTTTCAAAATGTCAAGTCGCGCGAGCGAGAGGAATATTAGGTATTGTCAACGCCTTTAAAAAGTCACGCCTGAATCAAAACTACTTAAGCAGCATACGCTGACCAGATGTTAAACTTAAAGAAAAGTCACGCCTGAATCAAAACTACTTAAGCAGCATACGCTGACCAGATGTTAAACTTAAAGAAAAGTCACGCCTGAATCAAAACTACTTAAGCAGCATACGCTGACCAGATGTTAAACTTAAAGAAAAGTCACGCCTTAATCAAAACTTCTTAAGGCAGCATACGGCGCGCCGCTATCTCGCTCGCACAATTGAACATTTTTGAAGATATAAAACCACTGAATGTAGATATATTATGTAAAATCGCAATAGGTTAAGTTGTTGGCAATGGCATTACAAAGATTTAGCGAAAAAAAATTTTGATCCACGTAATTTTTCATACATTTAAATTGGAAAAATATAAAGTCCATTTTTATGTGTGGAAACTTGCTTGTATCAAAATTTAGTTTTCGCTAAATCTTTCTAATGCCATTGACAACAACTTGACCTATTGCGATTTTACATAACTACTTTTAGTCTTTGCACAATCAAAAATGTTCAATTGTGCGAGCGAGATAGCGGCACGCTGTATGCTGTCCCTTCAATTTAGGAAAAAAGGCAGGTAGCCAGAAAAAGTCACACCTGAATTACTTAACTGTAACACTTATGGTTACTGTCAGAAGGTTTATTCCATTGAATTTCAAGGATATGGTTGAAGCTTCTTTGAACTACTATAGTACCTACATTATAGTATAGTTTTTTGTTACGAAGTATAAACAGTAAGTAGTAAGTAACTAAACGAAATCAAAAAGAAATTAAGGTAACTTAGCGATTTTATTCGATCTAGCGTGTAAGTCAGACTATTATAATCACTACGAAACCTGAGCGCGTTGCGTTTATAGAACTTCAAGTCTGGTATATATAGGTATATTTAATTTATAACTGCAAAATAAACTCACCTCAAACTTTCATAACAATCTAAACATACAACAGCATAATCGCCATTCTCTAATAATAATGAATTTTCATTCCGCCTTTGTGTTAAAAATGGGAATTCCTGAAACAAAAAAAAACTGTTATTTTAATAATGGAGAAGTAATGTAGTTATTTTGAGAGTATTAGTTTAAGAGTAGTAGAGCTTTTTGTGTGTGGCTCGTCCGGGGAAGTACTACCACCATGCCATTTTCTGCCGCCAAGCAGCAACGCTGTGTTTCGGTTTGAAGAGTGTGGTCGCCGGTGTAATTACAGGCACATGAGGCTTAACATCTGTATGCTTCAAGTTGATAGACGCAGGGCAGTGCATCGTAGGGCACGTTCCTATCGTGCGTGACTTACGAGGCAATGCTTTGTTATAGGTGATGGTTACCGCTTCAGATAGATAGATAGATAACTCTTTATTGATTACCACAACATAATTAATCAAACACATTTTACTTAAAAACTAACAATTGTAGTAATACAATGGGCGGCCTTATCGCTAACAGCGATCTCTTACAGGCAACCTTGGGATGGACAGGAATGAACATAAAATAGAGGGGGCCATCTGCTTGTTCCGTCAGCTGGTTGTTTAAAAAAGTAATACCTTGATGGGTAACGCCCGCACTCGTTTCCTGTACGTTTTGATGCCGCACAGGTGACAGTGGTAGTCGTGTGTGTTGTACTGTCTCCGTTCTGCAGGACAGGATCCCGCAGCTTCGTATCTACAAATAACGAATGGATGTATGAAATACAAATACAATACAAATTTATTTATTTCCATAAAAATGTGCGTACACTATAAAATAGCAGACTCTATATAGCAGTATATATTATATATAATATAGCAGTCTTCTATTTTAGTTAAAAAACTGTGTTACAGAAGACAGTGCATTCTCCCTACAATGTTTACACATAATATATGACAAAATATAATAAATAAAAAAAAAAAAAAAAATATAATATATAATATATGTTATATGATAAATACTGTTGTTGTCACGTATGCAATACTAGTAGCGTCCCGCGGTTTCACCCGCGTAGTTTAAATTCCGGTATTCTCACAGGATAAAAAGTAGTCTATGTGTTATTTCAGACTAAAATATATCTTTATGCCAATTTTCACCAAGATCCGTTCAGCCGTTCTGGAGTTATAGAGTAACAAACATCCATCCATCCATCCATGCTTACAAACTTTCGCATTTATAATATTAGTAAGACTATCTACTGCAAAATGTGGGTATGTGCCAAATGTAATGTTTGGACGTACCTCTGACTACCCCCCTTAGACATCCTCAAAGAATCTTGAGTTAGTACTTGGTACTGAGAGATCTGAAGGGATATCTACCGTGCCTGGGGATCAAAGTCGTGAAGCTGTTTCAGCTTTTTAAACATACTTGACGAATCCATGGTTACTGGATTGCACTGTCAGGTGGCTTAATACTTGATGGAAATCATTAATCCAAGACTCACGATATAGTTCACACTTTTAATAAGCGATTACGATTGTCGTTCTCCAAAAATAAACAATGATTGCAACGATAATTCAGGATTAAACTCATCAAACTATGGAAACGCGATGTTTTTAATATCAAGTGGGCTTTGCGATCTCTCAGCCCAAGTAACAGAAACAGAATCATAATTTTATTTTTAACTCACTCTCGCTCAACATTTTTATTTGCATGCTGTCTGTCTCCTGTAATTATTGTAACATTCAGCATGGTTCACTATCTTTATTTTTAATTTGTTTAAATGTAATTGATGTATACGATGTTGGAGATTCTAAATAAATAAATAAATAATCTCACTCGCAATTCGCATTTCCTAACATGACCACAACCTCTGCAAAAATGATGTTTGACCAAACTACTTCTTCCTCCTTTATCAACCCAACTTAATATTAACTTCATCCAAGTGTGTGACAATGAAACTTGACGTTTGCATACTGATTCCATAGATGGCTGCTCGCATTGACCGCTCCGACATACTTAATACTGAAGTTAGCAACAGTGTTCTGGCTCACCTCCTCCATTGGTTGAGTAACGAGTGATAGCAGAAGGTACAGACTAGAGCGGAGTTGTTGTCCCGCAACTGTTCCGCGTTTGGATGGCTCTGGAAGCAACGAAACCTCTTTATTCGTGTACATTTTCATAATCACAATTTACAATATTTTTATTTTTTTTACTTTATTTGGAACTAGCTGGTACCCGCGACTTCGTCTGCGTACTTTTAATCTCTTCATCTCTTTTTTTCGCAATAAAAGGTAGCCTATGTTTTTTCTCAGGGTCTAAAGTTTGTCTGTGCCAAATTTCATCAAAATCGGTTGAGAGGTTTAAGCGGGAAAGCGTAACAGACAGACAGAGTTACTTTCGCATTAATAATATTAGTAGGGAAGTAGGGATAGGGATAACAAACAGTTGATACATTGTAATCTTAATTTACATAATGTTACTAGAGATTGTGTGAGTAAATGGCCAACCCACTACGTTATCCACGGATTGATTGCTAAGGATGATATGAATAATTGAAGCTGTTGTGAAGCTAAGTTTTGAAAGAAAAGAAGTTTAACCTAACTTCTTTTCTTTCAAAACATAGCTTCACAACAACACAACTGTTGCAATAGAAGTTGATAATAAAAGAAAAATATTTTTAATAATAATAATAAGCGTGTGCCAATTCATGTTGTACATTTAGACATTAAGTAGCATATTTTTCAAAGTTCTCTTAAATTTAGGTTCAGACATTGCGAACAAATCAACATCAGTGAACTTGTTATTGTAAGTGTCTACAATACGACGCAGCGGTAGGCGCGCTCTAGCGACAAGTGTGTATATGGAGTAAGCGGTTAACGCGTTATCAGCATTGCCATTCAGCGTGGCAATGCAGCCAGTGTCTTGGGTACGCTTCCGACTGGCACTGATTTGGATCAGTTGAGCTATCTATAGATCGTTTGCAACGGTCTGCAGATAGCTCAACTGTTTCATATGTATTTTGTACATTTTGTAAATAATTGTAACTATTAGTTGGAATTTATAAAGATTGTTAACGCGTAACAGTTGTCACCTATTAAATAATGACATTTAGTTTGAAGAATCAGATAACTTAAGGTTAGGCTAACCCCTGGTTTCCGAGAGCTCGATCAACACTAATCGGCTGTCAAGTCACTTGCTATTTCAGCTTTTTCTTCAAATTAGATAGAGATAGCAAGTGACTTGACAGACGATTAGTGTTGATCGCGCTTTCAGAAACCGAGGGTTATGCTTGTTCGCGGTCGCACTTTCTGACATGTTGAAAAATATGAAAGCACTCGAAAAATCACAAACCTCCAAGTTGTGTCCAAGAATTTCATTTTGATCGATACTAGTTTTCGTACTTTAAAATTATTTTTACTAGTTTTCGTATTAATAAAACTTTAAACTTTTTATTAGCGGTATTCTGAGACGACTCACCTGGTGAGTGAGTAGACAGGGGAAGTAGGGCGCGTTTCCTTGCGGCTGGCCGTACAGTATCCGCGCCAGGGTGAAGTCCGAGTGAAGGCCGCACAGGAAACAGTATATCGACGTACACGCTACAACAAACACATACGAAACATATTACTCATATAACAAAACAAACCGAGATTATGTATTACATAAATCAATCAAATCAAAATTAAATCAAAGAGTATAGAATACAATAGAGCACCGGTGGTCTAGTGGAAGTGACCCCGCCTTCTGATCGTAAGGTCGCAGGTTCGAATCCAGTCGTGCACCAATAAATAAATAAATAATGCTGGACAATCCACACAGCACTATCTAGCCCCAAAGTAAGCTATTCAAAGCTTGTGTTATGGGTACTAGATAACTGATATATTTAATACATTATATACTTACATAGATAGATATTTTTTACCAATGGATTTTTCTATCGAAAAGTTTATGTGCGCAATGCCAGTGCTCTTAAACGGTGAAGGAAAACGTCGTGAGGAAACCAGTTAGTATTCTAACAGCGGCGATGGGCTTGCAACCTGTCACGTATGGAATACTAACTACTGCAAAATGTGGGTATGTGCCAAATGTAATGTTTGGACGTACTTCTGACTACCCCCCCTTAGACATCCTCAAAGAATCTTGAGTTAGTACTTGGTACTGAGAGATCTGAGGGGATATCTACCGTGACTGGGGATCAAAGTCGTGAAGCTGTTTCAGTTTCAGTATACAATAACTACGTAATTAAATATTGGTTGACGATACATATTAGGCATTCACTAACTGGTAGGGATGCTAGCAAACGCATCTATAATTCTTTCTTCTTTTTAAGGCTCCTGTCTATAGACAATCTTGCCAGTGTCAAGTGATTTAGAGATTATATACTTTTGAGATAAGTTTCACATTACGGTGAGTCAGTGAATTGCTTTGAAGAAAATGGTGACTGTTTCTTCAAAACATTTGAAACATTTTCAGTCAAATCACGGTATCACTTATTACACTTTCATTCCAAATGCTTACACTTTGCAGACCGGAAACAAGTGACATTTTCTAGGTTGAGTTTGACAGTTTCATTCATCGCATAGACATAGATAAAAAAGTGCGTTCGGAATCTTAGAATGCTACGGTCTAAACAACGTATACTTAATACTATTTTAAAGTAAATACATACATTTAAAATAAAACATTTGTGTGACATCTGAATACCCCCTTTATAAAATAGTAGGTAGTTATTGAATGATCAAGCGAGCTTACCTGAAGCGAAGCTCGATCTTAATTATGTCGCCTTCACCGAAGAGAAGGCGACATAATTATCCTCACCACTATTGCTAGCAAACTTATAACAGGTAGTTATTATCCTTACTTCTATTGCCAGCAAAACGTAATTTCATTCGTTTATAACAGCGGGTAGTGAATATTGCTATGCTAGCAAACTAATTTTGATTCGTTATCAACAGCTCGTATTCGTTATCAAATATCCTCACCATTATTGCTCGGAAATGTATTTTGATTTCGTTTTCGGGTAGAGAATATCCTTACCTCTTTTGCCAACAAACTTATAGTGGGTAGTTATTATCCTCACCACTATTGCTAGCAAAACTTATTTTCATTCGTTTGAAACAGCGGGTAGGCAATATCACCAATATTGCTAGGAAATGTGTTGTTTCGTTTTTGGGTAGTGAATATCCTCACCACTTTTGCTAGCAAACTTATTTTAATCAGTTTATACAGTAAGTAGTACTCACCACTATTGCTGGCGACGGTCCGGTCGGAGGCGGTGGACGGCGGGGTGGGGATGACACGCTCGCCGTTGGACGAGTTGGATGGCAGCGGCGACGGGATGTTGTATCTGCAACGATACCTACTATTGAAATGTTTCGCAAGTCACTTGATCGATACTCGAAATAACCAGGAAAACCGATTCTGAGCCTTTAACATCCGCCGACTACCAGTGGTCCTAACAATGTCGTCTGTCCATCGGGTAAGAGGGAAATCACGCTTCGTTTTGCTGTTTGTGGTCGCCATTCCAGAACCTTTATTTATTTCCCAGTGGTTGTCAGTTCTTCGAGCTTATGTGACTATAGTGTCGCACGCAGCACGCGCCCGTAGGTTATTTTATTTAATTAACCATTGCGCTACAGTACTATAACATTGGCATGTCAATTTTTACAATAATGTCTTATTCTAATACACTTACACATACTACGTTTGCAAATCAGAGAATGAACACAGCTCAGGTATTCATTTAAATGGTAAAATGTTTCTCGGTGTTGGTCGCGTGGAACTGGCACTAGAGTCACCTAGTTTTAAGACGGTTCAAGATGGTCCTTGTGATTTTATTGAATAAACATATTTTGACTTTGACTTTGAATGGGTGACCTTCTAAAAAGGTTCTGAGTTTGTTTTTAAATCCAATTATTGAAAGTTTTGTCATTTCGAAAGGTAATTTATTGTACATATCAAGTTTTTGACAGAATCCTTGTTTGTATGTTTTGACAAGTCTGGTTCTTGGGACATGCAATTGTTTTTTATTCCGAGTATTAAATTGGTGTTATGTGCAATAGACCAGTTTTAAATGAATAGAGGCTTGATTTGAGCGCGCTACGTAGAGAAACTTGCTGGTTTGGGTCATACGCACGGCATGGATACACGGGCCGCGCCGCAGGGCAGAACAGGACAGGGCTGAACGGGCACCGCGAGGATATATATGTCGTAATTGGCATGGCAATGCAAACGTCAGGCATTCATTTGGAACGCAAGTGTCAACTAGCATTGACGCTGGATGGAGTCTACAAACGGCCGGCGGCGGCGAGAGAAGAACATTCTGGAATCGTCGGTTGAGCAAAGCAGTCGAAGTAGAAACCGTCCGCGTTCCGTCCGATCACCTAGCTTGCCTAGTATCTCCCTAGATACAGTGATACAGTCGTTACGCTATTCCTGTTTGCCAAGTTATTGTGCAATACAAAGTCGAGTCTATCAAGAACATTTTATTTGATTCCAACCCGTACCCATACTACGCCCACTGAGAAAGTTCACAATGTCTGATGATAAATAAATAAATAAATAATGCTGGACAATCCACACAGCACTATCTAGCCCCAAAGTAAGCTATTCAAAGCTTGTGTTATGGGTAATAGATAACTGATATATTTAATACATTATATACTTACATAGATAGATATTTTTTATTATACATAGAAAACACCCAGACCATCGGAACAAATTTCTGCAGATCGTACACAAATTTGTTCCACGGCGGGAATCGAACCCGCAACCTCTTGCGTCGCAGGCAGGCTCTCGCCCGCTGCGCCACAGAGGTCGTGGCGTGAAGGCGATGTGAATATGGTTCCGCCGTTATATAGTATACCTTCTGTGCTCGAGCGGCACACGCTCGGCGTCCATGAGCTCCCACTGCCGCGCGAGGTGCCGCACGCAGCGCGCGCACGCCAGCACGCGCCCGCCGCCCGGCCGCCCGCCGCCGCTGCTGGCAAACACACAGTCCATTAGCCATGGCGTCCCTTCGCGGCCCCGCTGCTAGAGGTCGCCTTGTTTAAAACGGTAATTACAGGCACATGAGGCTTAACATCTGTACGCCTCAAGTTGACGGACGCAGGGCAGTGCATCGTAGGGCACGTTCCTATTGTGCGTGACCTACGGGGCAATGTTTTGTTTATAGGTGATGGTTACCACTTAACATCAGGTGGGCCATCTGCTTGTTCCATCAGCTAGTTGTATAAAAAAAAAAAAAAAAAAAGAACGAACGAAAACAGTGGAGAGGATGTGTTAGCGCACACAAAACACTCGCGCCATCACAGGACTTATAGTAGCGCAGCCTTCTGCGCCGTAGGCCGATAGTTCGTTCCTTCCCACGCAGATAACGATTTGTATGATGAACATAGATGTTTGCTCTGTCTGGGTATTATATACCTAGTCGGTTCATAAGTTATGTCACAACCCTATTATTTTTAAATTTCGAATACTGGCCAGAAATATTTTATTGATTTTGAATAAAGAACATTTTTAGCTTTCTAAAAAATAAAAATAAATTCACCACCACGTATTCATTTTTAAAAATGGAATGGACCGTCCATACGTATTCGTATTTATCGTCATTAGTATGGCGTCCATAATTATACTCTTGGGCCATACGAAGATCGAGTGCACTGCTGTGGTTACGCACCAACAAAGATTTTCAACAGTTGAAAATATACATGTATAAAATATATATGTAATAAGGTTTGTTCATCGAAGCTGTGTGGAAAGTCCATCAATAATAATTAATATTACGTGTTCCCGGGCGCGGCTGCACCGGCCCCCGCTAGGCAGGGGAAGTGCATGGCATGCGAGTTCATGTACTCCGCTGTGGTGGAGAGCCACTCCATCGCCGGCTGCGGAAACAGCCCGCAGCACACGTAACATCTGGGAATAAACAAGACGAGGTATTATTATATGCTTTGTTATAGATGACCCCGCGGTTTCACCCGCGCAGATTTAAATCCCGGTATTCCCACGGGATAAAAAGTAGCCTAATGTTATTCCAGACTATAATTTCGTTCAGCCGTTCCGGCGTGAAAGAAACATCCATCCATCCATACTTACAAACTTTCGCGTTTATAATACTAGTAGGATTTTATGTAGTTCTCACCGATATAATCCCATGCCATTCTCTCCGGAGACGATCTGGGAAGGACTGCTGGCGAGCGCGCTCGACGGCCGCTTCGCTGGCGCACTCGAGTTCGAACTGCATTTTATTTCGTACGGCTTAAATCTGGAAAGGAATTATTAATCTTGAAGCGAATTAGAAATTAAAATAAGAGAGAGCGAGCAAAATGTTAAGACGTCCTCAAAAGACCTTAAGGCGTTGACAACACCTAATGTATCTCTCGCTCGCACGATTCGACATTTAAAAAAAAATAAAATCACCCAAATACAATTTTTAAAAATCGCAAACAATAATATTGTGTGCAATCACATTGCACATAGTTTGGTAAAAACTTCATTATGCATCGTAACCGATGCAAGTTGTCGTACTCAAATGTTTGCGAAAACTAGAAAAGCAAATTTTTAAGTAGGAAAACATGTATCAAAATGAAATTTTTACTAAACTGTTCGCAATGTGATTCCACACAAAATGGTTGATTGCGATTTTTAGAAAATGGAAGTACCTAGAGATTTTATATCCTACAAAAGTGCGCGTCGACTGCGTCCGCATCGCTGCGTACGGAGCGGACGGAGCATCGGTATTTACAAAATGCCGATGGGGTGTGTCCACTGGATCCGGATTTTGCATCGGTATTTTCTATCGGCAGGATCGGTATTTTCAAAGCAATTCCGTATGGCGCGTTCACTGCGGATGACGTCATCAGCAGATATACCGATCTCTGGCGCTGAAATGCCGATCCAGTGCACGCTGTACCATACAAATCAATACAAAGCAACAAATCCATCCGCTCCGTACGCAGCGATTCCGCTCCGTACGCAGCGATGCTAATGCGGTGGACGCATAGCAAAGTCAGTATCAGGTGCTGAGATATCTGAAGGATCTACCTTGAGAGGGTGTCGAAGCTAGTTCTGTAACGTACCTAATGTGATTGGTGGTGTGAGAGTTGGTGTGCGCGGGGTTCGGTTCCTGCGCGTCGCCAAACGAAGGGTACTTGAGGGGGATTGTCTTATTGCACGACGCACATATCTGCACCATACCTGGAACATTCATTACATATTATTACTATTACTTTTACTACTAGTCTATGGTGTCCATTGTTGGGCAAAGGCCGCCCCCCTTTTCCGCCAGTCACTTCTATCACGAGCCTTTATCCGCCAGTTCCTCTCATAGGCGTCCAATTACATATAAACCATCAAAATATTATTTTTATAAATTTCAAAGTCAAAGTCAAAATATATTTATTCAATAAAATCACAAGGACCATCTTGAACTGTCTTTCAAAGTATTTACTACAACTAAAGATATCACAAAGGTTATTTTTCACGTGCACCTGCGACCAACTTCGTTACTTTACAATCCTCCATCCAAAGGTTGTCTGGAAGAGATCTCTCTCAGCGATTAGACCGCCCATTGTACAGTTATTTTTATCCTTATTTCTTTTGGTGTACCTACTGTTATTTTTTTTATGGTGTACAATAAAGTGTTTTCATTCATTCATTCAAAGGTCTTGGGCTCAAATTTTACTCGGATAATATTATCCTTAATGGTCTTTGAGCGCCAATAGCTCATCAGACCAATAAGTCTGTTGCTGTCTCTTTTCGTTGGTATGAAAGTGACAGTGGCAAGAATACTCAAGTCGCTATAAAATGGCAGGGATGATGAATAAGAGGGTTATAATTTAACATAAAGAAAAAGAACAAACATCGATGCCCATCGCACTCCACACACATAGGCTACGGTCACCGCTTCCCATCAGGTGGGCCTTATGCTTGTTTGCTACCTTGGTAGTATAAAAAAAACACGAACGTTTGTTTTCTCTAGAGCTCTAGCTGTGAAGGCGGTCAATCTGAAATCTGTCAATAAACAGTACCTTGCGGACTGATCGGACTAGCATCCGGATGGGGCTTCAAGGTCGTGATGAACGGGTAGTAGGGCTCCCTCTCCGGATTGGCGCAGCAGTACACCAGCCGCAGTTGTGAGCTGGCCGCGCTGACTCCGCACACATAGCAGACGAAGCTGGCGGTAGCGGGGGGCTGGCTGGAGGGCCGCTCCTGTGAGGGGGAATGCGTCTGTGTGGCGAGGGACTTGTCGCCGGAGGAGGCCAGGCTGAGGGGAGAGGGGGGAAGGAGCGAGGGGGGCCGCGTCCGAAGGGTGTACACTCGCTCATTCGCCGGCACGCCTCGCATCTGTAACAAGACGAAAATTCTTTGACAACTTGTTTTTGTTGCTCACTCATTTCTTACTCATGTCATCTTTCATGCCTACCTCTCTTTCTAGAACTAACAAACAAAAAAACAAAATTGAGGGTTCAATTATTTCTATTGTGTTCATTCTAATTTATAGTCAACCATATATTATTTTACTCAGTTGTGCAATTCTTGAAACAATGACAAATCTCAAAACATATCACTGGAGTTCGCTACATATAACATTAATTAGATACATTAGATGCCTACATAAAGTAAATTATAATAATATTTCTCTTGTTAGTGCGTATGCCGTGGCACAGGCCATGAGTTATCTCAGGTCAGGTCAACAAGGCCGTTCGTAGTAATTTGTGTACGAGATAACAGGAGTACTTGCATGCAAGTTCTAATCAGTCAATGATTGGTTGAAAGTATGATGAAGAGTAGTAGACTGTGATAATTCGGAGACGCTTCACGTGCATTAGGCTAGTTTTATAGTCATGCGGCGAGTCGCCCTGATTAGTAAAACGCTGCTCAAGCGCGCGATTAAAAAACGAAACGTTCTATCCCATACATCTTCGAAGTATAACCGCTAACGGTGTCGGCAATCGTCATATTATGATCGATACGATAGGTCGCGTCATTTTAAAGGAACGCTGGAAAAAAGTGGAGAGGGAGTACTTGCGCAACAAAACACTCGCGCCATCACACCCCCTCCCCCTCCTTCCAGCATTCTTTTTACGTGACGCGACTATACGACATAGTGAGTTTATCTAAATAAAAGAGAGAGAGAGTTGTCATCATCTCTCTACTACTTAATAATAAAGTTAGATAAAACGGATTTTCCATTGGCTGTTCCGGACATGACTCAAACCTATAACAATGGAAATTCAGAAACCTGTTGGTAGATTTATACTCATTTTTTGTAAGGTGATAGGAGCTAGGTATACGCTATCTACCATCAAGGGGATGTAGATAAAATTTAAAATTATATATTAGCTATATTTGCGAATTAATTTAACAGCGTTATCAATTGATCAAGTCTAAATATTTGATCAACAAAATTGATAAATTATTTTAACATTGCAATCTACTTATCTGTTTTTGTTACTATAACGAATACAATAATTATCAAGATATTCTGAGGATTATTGGCCGTTTACTTCAATATCTTTATTTACCTTAATCTGATTAAAATTAATTTTGTAATAGAATAGAATAGAATAGAATATATGTTTATTTGACGACAACACACAGAAGAAACATACAGACAAGAAAGAACAGAAAAAAGGCAGTAGGTAGAGAATATACAGTAGGTAGATTAACAAACACTTAAAAAATAATAACAAAAAATAAATATAAGTAAATATAAGTAATCAGGTAACGCATATTTATATGCCTATATTCTCGGCTCGTAAAAAGTTTAAAATACATTAACTTATTTTAGGTATTTTATATTTACACAATCATAATACATTGAGACGTTAATAAACAGAAGACCTCGTGACAGTTTTAAAGATAACGCAACCAGCGCGTGACAATGCGTAGTTAAATTGAGTTTATTTATTCATCAAGCGAGAATCATCAGTTGTCGATTAGCAAATTCAAAAACATAATAAAAAGAAAACTCTTAAGGTGAAGACAAGAGCTAATGTGACTCTCGCTCGCACGTTTTGATTTGTTGAAGAATATAAAATCACTGAACCCATTTTCGAAAAATTGCAAACAACCATTTTGTGTGCAATCACATTGCGTACAGTTTAGTAAAAATTTCATTTTGATCGATACATGTTTTCCTACAAAAAAGTTTACTTTTCCAATACAAACTTTTGGGTAGGAAAACTTGCAGCACATAAAATGGATGTTTCGATTTTTCTAAATTGAGCTTAGTGATTTTATATCTTGCAAAATGTCGAATCGTGCGAGCGAGAGGTGTTGTCAACGCCTTAACAAAAGCTTACTATAAAATATCTGATTACGTAGATGACAAAAAAGCTTGGGTGCGACTAAACTATTATGCTCCAACTCATTACAAAATAAACAATTATGTAGATCCATATTTTTGTAAAGAGGATCATACTAAAAAATGCTTGGAACCAAGCTTAGTTTCTTTCCGGTTCTTCTAGGCTTTGGTCGCGACGAACTGGCGGTAGATTCACCTAGTATATAAGACGTTTCAAGCAAAGTGATCCCTGTATTGTACTGAATAAAGACAGATTTTGCTTGGCGAAAAATAATAGCAAATAATAGGGGCGCGATCTCTCCATACATTTTCGACGTTCATTCATTCACTCACATGTTGTCCTGCTCGCACCTATGCGTAAAACCCGCATGTCATATTAGTTTTAACAGGAAACAGGAAACAGGAAAATATAATTTATTTTTTCTTATAAGTTGCTCACATTTTGTAACTTATAATATAGCATAATGATAGTTACTTAAGAAGCTATATAAAACTACAAGTATATAAATTCAACTTGGTGATGGTAAGTTCAAAAGGCAGTTTTACACGGGCTATAAAATGAGTAGGTACAGTTACAAATTTCGTACCCTCCGTACTAGATTTAACTGTGTTACGGCAGGGTACTTACTTTGGCGTGTTTCATTTTGACGTATTTAAACAAGAAAATGCATAGAAGTGGACGATAGTTTGGTAGGTACATTTGAATATTATACTAAACTATATACTATTATACTAAGGGTATAGAAAAAAAAAAAAAAAGACAAAGAACAGATATAAACGTGAGTGTAAAAATATTTGCAAAAATAATGAAAACAGTATAATTCTAGATCTTAGGCTAATTTTTAGTAGGTAAGTAATCAGGAAATTAGTTAGTGAGGTAAGTAATTTAAGTATTATCATTGTGTCTATTTAGTTATGGCTAGAAGATTTTCGGTTTGTAGATAGTCTAGTTCAAGCAAAAAAGTTTCAAGAGTTCTTGCGCAATTAAATTTCGATTTATTTCTTAGAAGTTTTTTTTTGTTAATCCGATTATAGAGAAATGGCGCCAGAAAAGAGAAAAAACGATGAGCAAAAGATGTTCTGCATAAAGGGACTGTAAAAGTTTCATGGGCTCTTCTACTATCAACGTTATCTTCACGTCCTGGAAATTTGTGTTGTTTCAAGATAATTGTTTTAATAAATAACTGGCGAACATTTAATACTTTAATCTCATTGTAGAGTTCAGTGGTCGGAAACCTGAATGGCTTAAAAAAAAGAACTTTTAGGATTGACCGCTGAGTTCTTTCAATTCTTAACATATTGGTCTTTTCTAGACCTCCTCCACTCATGAGAGTGTAAAACCTAGTAGTAAAACCTGTTGTGCCGGCCGCCCCAGGCAGGAAGATGCTGATGATGATGGAATAATTCTAGAATCCCACCAAAACTAGTTTCATATAATAAAGATGTCAATATTTATTTAGGTATCTATCTATAGTGTGTTTAAGAGCCTACATAATCTATTATTTACTAAACTGATAATTTATAAAAGCTGTAATTTGCCTGATTGATAAGTTAACGTATTTTTCCATTACTAGCATAGCATCGTCGTTTATTATGTCGGTAAAGTAATATTCTAAACTGGGAAAAATATTGTAAAAGAATAAACCAGAAAGAGTAATAATCTAACTTACTTAAACATATATACAGCCAGCCTACGTAGCTCAGTTAGTGGTAGCTCTGCCTTCTGCGCCGTAGGTCGTGGGTTCGATTCCCACCGTGAACAAACGTTTGTGTGATGAACACAGATGTTTGTTCTCTGTCTGGGTGTTATATAATATCATACGTATGTATTTACAAAAAAAAAGTATATAAGTAGTATATCAGCTATCTGGTTCCCATTTCACAAGCATAAGCTTAGTTTGGGGCTAGATAGTGCTGTGTGGAAAGTCCACCAATATTTATATTTATTTTATTTATTTATATCTAGTGGTTCTAATATCCTATCTCCATTCAACACCGTCAAACAAGTTGAAGCACGCATATTGTAACATTGTTAAAACGTGGTTATTAATTATTATACACTAATATTATACATGTGTGATGTGCATTTGAGTGATAGAATGAGGAATATTGTGATTAGAGAAGTGTGGAGTGCAAGAAGACGTAGTGATGAGGGTATAAAAAGGTATGCTAAGGTTTGGGCATGTAGAGAGGATGTATGAAAGAAGATTGACGAAAAGGTGCATCAGGCGAGTGTGAATGGGACTGTTGGGAGGGGAAGACCTCGGCGGACGTACCTAGATCAGATAGCAGATGTTCTAGAGAAAGGCCAGGTCAAGAGTACCCTAAACCGACGAGCATGTATGAAGAATGTTATGAGTGAATGTAGCGAAAGAGGTATGTCAGGATCGTAGCAAGTGGAAATCCGTGGTCTCTGCCTACCCCGATGGGAAATAGGCGTGATTTTTCTCGTATGTATGTATGTAATATTATACAGAGTATATGGGAGTTAAACCTACAACCCGCGCGAAGGCAGATCTACTATTAAAATAGTATTGAAGCCGACCTATTTTTGATTTCCATAAATATCTAACAATGTTACTGTTATCTTGTTTATATAGCATCTGACCTGTGACTCCAGATCAGTGGCCCGAGAAAAAAAACGATTGACCGCATACAAAGTAATGTACTTATAATACCGTTAAGGTATGAAGATAAATGAGTGACCTCTTGTGCTGTATTATCAGCTGTATGAGTAATGTATGCAAGTGGATTCAATATTTCTATAAGTATTTGTAAGTACTTGAATATTTGCAATTTCATAATTATAATCATCCACAGCCAGTATGTAAAAAAAAATCTAATAAAAAATCTGTTCCTTTGACACACAAATGATTTGATAGCGCAGATATCTCAGAATTCTACAAAAAACCAGATTGACAAAATACCTTGATTTGTGATCTTGGCATCTAAAAGGGTAAAAAAATATTAAAATTTCTAAAATATTCAATAACTCAAAAATCGTGAAATGTTTACTGGGTATTTTTTTTATTTTTTCTGAGTAGCTATTATATCCCCTACAAGTAGGTAAAAGACTATCCAAAGAATCAAAATAATTAATTTTGTGGAAAAAAGCATGTTAAGAAAACAGGCCTTGGTCAATCTTTACAGGAATATTCTTTAAATTAAAAGCTGGAAATACCCAGTGCATACCATTTCGGAATCTCATTGAAGTGGCCAAGTTTTTTATTAGTTGGTCACTCAGACGACATTGTATTTTTTTTTGCTCCACAGGAGGTCAAACTTTTGGAAAAAATATCAAATAATATTTGAACAAAAAAAATCTGTTACTTTGACACGCAAATGGCAATTGGTATTTGATAGCGCAGTTATCCAAGAATGCTATAAAAAAGAGATTGAGAAAATAGCTTGATTTGTGATCTTGGCATCTAAAAGAATGGACAAGGGTGAAAAATTTTTTAAATTTCGAAAAACTCGATTAACTCGAAAACCGTAAATAATTTATTCGGCAAAATTTCAATTTTCTGAACAGTTATGATACCCCCTACACGTGGGTAAAGGATTATCCACTCTTTACGCCACACCCTGTATGTATGTATGAGTATTTTGTATGCGTTAGCGCATACAAAATACTCGCACCATCACAAACCCTCACCATCCTTCAGGCGTTCTTTTTACGATTTGAATTCTCGGAGCAAAAGGTATATCGAGATCCTTCCTCCTTGTTAGCAATCTTTCTTGCCTCTGGTCCAAAGTCTCGTACTTTAAGGCTCCGGCGACAGCGGCTCGCAATTTCGAGGTGCGATTGGCTATTATTTCATTTCGGGGAGGTTGTTTAAAAGAATAACTCTAAAGTGACACGCATAAATACTATTCGAACACAAATAATACCATAATATAAGGGAAACATGCCCGAATCAGAAATCATTTTGGTATTAGTATGTTTGGTCTTACGTTTACCTAATACCAAAATGATTTCTGACTCTAACATTTCCCTTATATTATTGTATTATTTGTGTTCGAACAGTATTTATGCGTGTCACTTTATAGTTATTCTTTAAAACAACCTCCCCGAAATGAAATAAAATGAAATAATAGCCAATCGCACCTCGAAATTGCGAGCCGCTGTCGCCGGACCCTTAACGGGCATATAAAATCATCTAAATTATACATTTTTTTATATAATAATAAAAATGGCTCGTTTTTGTATGATAAAAGCATTTTTAATGTTGTAGGCGCAGCTGTGTCCCCAAAATTTCCTGATGTACCTTTTAAATAGGTAATAACTTAAAATAGAATGCGCTGCAGGGGCGGCAAAGAACTTCATATCAGTTAGTGTATGTTCGATCACTTTTTAATCACAGGTAGTATTCGTACGAAGCACTAAGCCAATGAATGATTTAATCAACGAAATATCCAGTTAAACCATTTATCTTGACAGACAACGATAAAAATAATTAGGGCATTTTGAAATTAAGTACTGATAAGGTTACGGCGACCACTTTCGTGAACGTAGATTTCGAGAAAATCGGAGGACTTTTCTTCTAAGCTCTGAAGACTACTTTCTAGTAAAATAAGCATTCACCTGGCGACACAGAGCTCTCTTATCCTACTAATCCTACTGTAAGTATGTATGGATGGATGGATGTTTGTTACTCTAACTCCAGAACATTATAGTCTGCATAAAAATACAACATCTGGAAACTTGGCAGATAGATAGATTATAGTCTGGAATAGCACACAGGCTACTTTTTATCCCGTGGGAATACCGGGATTTAAAACTACGCGGGTGAAACCGCAGGGCGCTACTAGTATTGTAAACGCGAATGTTTGTAAGTATGGATGGATGGTGCAATAGCACAAAACAAATATCGAATTCAATAGAAGTTTTTTATTAAAAACCTGTGTAAGCAACCGGTAGACAGAGCCAATACAAATAAACTGAACAAAAAAATGTCGAGTGCGTCACGTATGCGCGACCGCTGCACACACATCGCAAAGCAAATTAGAAATTGTTTGGAAACATGCATTTCATATTAATATAGAAGAATCAAAAAATCATCCTCATAAAATCTCGATCAACGCTAATCGGCTGTCAAGTCACTTGCTATTTCTTTTACTTCAAATTAGATAGAGATAACAAGTGACTTGACAGGCGATTAGTGTTGATCGCGCTTTCAGAAACCGGGGGTATTTTTTTTGGTACCTACTTGGAAATATATTATGCATCCTCATACCCCCGGTTTCGGAAAGATCGATCAACACTCGGCTGTCGATTTGCTATTTCTTTTAAATACTTCAAATTAGATAGAGATAACAAGTGACTTGACAGGCGATTAGTGTTGATCGCGCTTACAGAAACCAGGCTTAATTTTTTTATTGGTTTACTTGGTGACGCACTATTTTATTACTATAACATTCAGCAACGAGTGTGGTTCATCCGGGGAAGTACTAGCACCACGCCATTTTCTGCCGCCAAGCAGCAACGCTGTGTTTCGGTTAGAAGAGTGTGGTCGCCGGTGTAACAGGCACAAGGTTTAACATCTGTATGCCTCACGATATATGCAACGATGGATGCAGGGTATAGGGTTGTGGGCATTTTAAAACATGTCACACCTTTTATTGTTTTCAATAAATTCACACAGTTTTCAATAAAAATGGTGCTAGTTTTGCTAAACTACCATTTTAACCGTTTATTTGAGAATTCACTAATCATGTTTAGCGGTAGACATTCAAATTTCTTGTGTAAGATCGTGATTAGATTCATAAATGCGATTAGGGACTTGCTAAGCACGATTTGTTCTCGTTTGCCAAGAAGCTGTACGTACCGTATTCGGATGTTGGAGAGTTTAAAAGTTGGTTACTTTTCCATAAAAAAATGGTACCTACACTATTATTTATTATTATTTTATTTTTATTTTTGTACACCATTGTAATAAAAATAATAATAACCTACACTACAACAAAAATTATAAAGCTTACTATAAAATAGTAATAAATAATGAAGATGAGAATTTAATTATGACACTCAGTCATGAGTACATGACTGAGTAACAAACCGCCAAACATCCAAGGATCAAAACATCCACCTTTATTTGTAAGAAGTACATGTTAGGATAATGGTACTTGTATATTAATACCATAATACAAATATGTACCGACAATGTATGTATGTTTTGCCTTGACTTTTGCTCGCATACCAATAGGTATAGATTTAAAAAAATTTACATATTTCGAAACACGTGTCAGATATAGATTAAAAGATACATATTTTTGGTTACTTTTTTAGGATATGTGACTCATATTATGAATTCAGTATAACATGGACAATATTTCGAAAAATAAAATAAAGATTTTAAATAACAACCGCGATATTAGCATAGTTACAACCTTAGTTACATTTTATATGCGAAAACAATCATTTAAAATCCAAATGATCGTTTTATTACAAGAACTAGCGACCCGCCCGCGCGCCCCTGCTTCGCACGGGTGCACATATTATCATGCATGTATTATACACATAAACCTTCCTCTTGAATCACTCTATCTATTAAAAAAAACCGCATCAAAATCCGTTGCGTAGTTTGAAAGATTTAAGCATACAAAGGGACATGGGGACATAGGGACAGAGAAAGCGACTTTGTTTTATAATATGTAGTGAAGCAACATTCATATCGTCTCACCGATTACAGTATATTTAAGTTGAGCGACCGATGTCACTTGTACAAGCTATTTCATTTAAATTAAGATAACCGAATCATCGAACTATCTATGAAGCATTAAGATTGACACGTCCAAAGGTGAGACTGTAAAGTCAAAGATGAACTTATCTACAACGGCGGGGTCCGCATTGGGCTAGGCAGAGCTCTATTTGCTGAGATAAAACTTACACACCTCTCTTAGCTTTAATGATCTATATACATTACTAGCGACGCGCCCGCGCACCCCTGCTTTGCACGGGTGCACATCATGCATGTGTTATACACATAAACCTTCCTCTTGAATCACTCTATCTATTAAAAAAAACCGCATCAAAATCCGTTGCGTAGTTTTAAAGATTTAAGCATACATAGGGACATGGGGACAGGGATATAGGGATAGAGAAAGCGACTTTGTTTTATACTATGTAGTGTGATGTCTTACAACTGATGTTTCGGTGTCATGTCATGTCTGACTCGAGACAATATTTCAGTAGGATCAGTGTATTGAGTACTAGTATCCACGGATCGCATATAGTACTCCGATGAAAGGTCACTAATTAAAAACTGTTTGTGAAGAAAGTGCCTCTATGTTTATTAATTGAAATCACAAGGATCACCTTGAAACTTCTTAAAACTAAGTGCCAGTACCACGCGAACAACGCCGAGAAGAACAGCCAACAAACTCGGCTGGGTAAGTAATATAATAATAAATTCTATTATTGTTTAAATATGAATATTTTGTTGTCCTTAATAAAAATAGAAGATCTGTGAACGTGTGAACGATTGAATGATTTTGAAAAAAAAAACTATACCACAGGACTACCATGATAATTACTATAAACTAGTCTCGTAACTGACTTTATGCACTATGGTTAAAAAAATAGTAAAAAGATAGTTAATTGACTCAACGATTGTTATACAAGCGTATGGTTTTTTTTAGATCATTATATCGATTTCAATAAAACATGATAGCCATTTTAAAATATCACTGCGATAAATTTTGATAACATAAGCTCCTGCAAATACTATCCGATATTATATTAATATTATAGTAGGTACGTTTGCAACGAATCTTATCAAATTGTAACGAAATTAAATAGAAGCCAGCTAGCCTTTTACCGATAGCGATCCCTATGTAATGTTGGCAGAATTCAGCGTCATAAAACTGTTGGAATTGCCCAAGATTCATTTACACAAGTAAATCTCTTACTGATGCTGCGCATGCAAGGTCAAATGATGACTAATTTTGGCAATTCATTTGAAGTGCATGCGACCGCCGCTAGACGTATTGTAGTTTCATTTAGTGCATTTCACTGAGTCCTTCAGGGAAGCAACGCAACGTCAACCTCTGTGTTGTGTCTATGGGCGACGTTGCTCCCTTTTTTTATATATACCACTAGCTGAATCAGATGGAAGAAGCAGATGGCCCGCCTGATGTTAAGTGTTATATAACCAAATATTATTTGCTTACATTTGAGTTTTTTTATACAACTAGCCGATGGAACAAGCAGTTGGCCCAATGTTAAGTGGTAACCATCACCTATAACACAAGGATTGCCTCGGAAGTCACGCACTATGGGATCGTGCCTAACGATGTGCCTTGCGCCCATCAACTTGAGGCATACCGATGTTAAACCTCATGTGCCTGCAATTACACCGGCGACCACACTCTTCAAACCGAAACACAGCAACGCAACTTGGCAGAAAAAAGCGCGGTAAGGGAGTCCTTGGACGACCCTTTCACAAAGAGCTCTACTACTCTTAAAATTTAACATCAGATGTGTCTTAAGCCGTTAGTCCGTCGTTTACATAAAAAACACTGAATAAAAGAAGGATCTCCTAAACGGGGATGTTATTCATGTGACAATGTCACGGAAGCTGTAATTTCGTCTGTAGATACCTTGCAGTTCAGTGGCGAACCGTCCTCTTTCCCGCACATCCGTACCAGCATCCTTTCCACCTGCTTTACTAAACAACACTTATAACACCGCAACCAACACTTCACAACACACTTCAACAATTACAATACCTCTTTCAACACAGGCACTAAGTATTCACCCTTGTACCACATCACGTTTGCGCGTCGTCCGCAACATTATTGAAATTTTTTGTGGAATTATCGGCGATGCAGATAATGTATTATCAGGTACTTGACCGCTCCGAGGTGCGAGATATTGGAGGCTAGTGTTGCGAGTATTTCGCGGGCGTGCGGACGGGCGTGGGTAACACACGCGACTGATGCGTTTCACACAACACTGATATCATTTCTGGGTCAACGGCAGCATCTCGGCTCAATGATTACATCCACAAACGTTATCGGCTTGAGTGTTGACTCGCCCGTTAAGGTGAAGACAAGAGCTAATGTGACTCTCGCTCGCACGTTTTGACTTGTTAAAGGATATAAAATCAATGAACCCATTTTCGAAAAATCGCAAACAACCATTTTGTGTGCATCACATTGCGCACAGTTTAGTAAAAATTGCATTTTGATCGATCCAAGTTTTCCTAAAAGTTTCCTTTTCTTTAAAGTTTACTTTTCTAGTTTTCGTACTTAGGCAAACTTTTAACAAGAAAACATGCATCGATCAAAATGAAATTTTCACCAAATTGTGTGCAATGTGATTGCACACAAAATGGTTGTTTGCGATTGTTCAAAATTAGCCTTTGTGATTTTATATCTTTCAAAATGTCACTTTGTGCGAGCGAGAGGTACATTAGGTGTTGTCAACGCCTTAAACGATTGTGAAAGCGCCAGCATTCGCGGAACACTTGCATTTTGCCTCGAACTATGTGATCTGACGTGCTAAGCTATTAGGCAATTAGAATAACAGTGGGCGTTCAGGTTTATAGACATGCAAATTGAGTATTTACGATCGTGTCTACTAAATAATTCCAATAGCTTTGTTGGCAATCAGCTTTCGGCTGTCAATCAGTAGGACAACTTGCGTCCATTTTGTTGCTGTGATACGAATACGAGTTGTACATACATTTTAATTCAAATATAATTGCTTCGTCGTCTACGTCTCATAAGTTTGTGTCAGAAGTTGAAGACATGTAAAGCTAACGCTTACTTAGATCCACCAACTCCACACCTATGAAAATCCTACCTTGAAAGATTCAAATTTTTAAGGCCATAGAATATCAAATTTCTTATAATCTGTGTGATTGAAAACCCAAATATATTAGATATTCAGAGACAAGGACTATGTTTTGAAACATTCCATTGATAGTGTTAGTACATGATCTACTTTAATAACGATGGAATTTTTACTTTATTTTATTACAAACAACAGCACAAAAAGCCTAAAGAGATAACAAAATTGCCAATAAGCCAATAAGAGTGAATAGGTGTCTTCTACACCGTTCTGCTCCATCGTCGCTTACCATCAGGTGAGATTGTGGCCAAAGGACAGTCTATCAAATATTTAAAAAAGAAAAAAAAAAGATATTTTCACGAATAGAAAAGACAATACAAAAAAATGTGATCAAAAAGAAACAAGGATAGCGTTTGTTTTATTTATAACACAGTTTTTTCGTAACATATTCGCATTTGATTTAGCATATAAATTATCTATCTTTTAGATATGTAATGTAAAATAAATTGCATTAAATATTTATTCGTATACCAATATGCACATTAAGGGTCCGGCGACAGCGGCTCGCAATTTCGAGGTGCGATTGGCTATTATTTCATTTTATTTCATTTCGGGGAGGTTGTTTGAAAGAATAATTTTTTTATTAATAATATAATTTGCTTATTACTTTTTTTGTAGCTGCATGCCATTATGCTATTGTATACTATGGGCCTACCTACCTATTATAGTACCTATAGTCAAGTAGTACCTATTAATGAATTATTGTACCTACCTTATTTCTACATAAATTGCAGCGCCCTACAGGGTACATGTACTCGCTTACTAGCTACCTAAGACCTAAGCTATAACTGATGTATGTACATGTTGGCAATAAATAAATCTAATCTAATCTAATCTAATAAGTCTAAAGTGACACGCATAAATAATGTTCGAACACAAATAATACATTAATATAAGGGAAATGTGCTTGAGTCAGAAATCATTTTGGTATTAGGTAAACGTAAGACCAAACATACTAATACCAAAATGATTTCTGATTCGGGCATGTTTCCCTTATATTATTGTATTATTTGTGTTCGAACAGTATTTATGCGTGTTTCTCTAGAGTTATTTTTTCAAACAACCTCCCCGAAATGAAATAAAATGAAATAATAGCCAATCGCACTTCGAAATTGCGAGCCACTGTCACCGGAGCCTTAAGCTTTTTAATAAGTAAGTACCTACGTAGTACGTATGTACGTCAAAATTTATACAACTAGCTAATGGAGCAGTAGTACCTACTAACAAACATAATGTATGTATCCTTTGATGAAACTAAATACATACCCGTACTTAGGCTTTCCAGGCCGTTACATTTATATTACACTAATGGCACCCTGCGGTTTCCCATGCGCAGATTTAAATCCCGGTATTCCCACGGGATAAAAAGTAGCCTAAGTGCTATTCTAGACTATAATCTATCTCTGTGGCAAATTTTGTCCAAATCCGTTCAACCGTTCGGGCGTGCAAGGGTAACAAACATCTAAATTGAATAGAATTGAATAGAATTGAATAGACACATGGGTTAAAAGAGGCCGAAAATGGAGGTCTGAAAAGGCGCGATACAGATTCATAAAAACGGTAGGAACCAAGACGTAAGTTTGTTGTCTGTTCTTCTAGGCTTAGGCTTTCATCATACAAGATCCTTTGAGAGGGTGCTTAGTTCAACATGTGTTTCTGATATCATCCAAGCTACCAAATTTTTTTTTTTGGTGGAGAGGTTAAGAATATTTATTAATAAAACTGTTATAGGTACCTACTTTTTTGTTAAATTAATTATTTTCTTTAGGTAGTTGTTTAGTTATGACTGAAAGATAAACAACGTACCTACCAATGTAGGTAAACTTTGATGAGCATGAATTGTCGAGTAAACTATAATAAACGTATTAACCAAAATTATGCAAACAGACAAATGACTACTGTAAACTTTATGGTATAATATCACTACCTTTTGTCCGCGATTCTGGTTGCGAAGTAGCGGGTTATCTTCACAGCATTAGAATCAAAATCTTATCATGTTATTAGTTCTTTACAAAATATGTGGTGGAAAGATTTTTGCTAATGTTAACATCAAAATATTACCGTAGTTTATCTTTTTTACCCGTTTACAACATTTAAAACCCAAAAACTAATATGAAATCGGAAAACCAAGCCAATAAACCCTGGGTGGCTTTGAGACGCCCAGCCACCGTTTTTTTGGCAACTCACCAACCTGGCGCCATCTATGTTCAAACTGGAAACTAAGCAGATAAAAAAGGGGTTGGGAGATTCATTGACAGTGTGGCTTGGCCTTCAGATTGAAAGCTAAAGTTTGGCAGCACTGACCTCAGTGAATTACACCTTGATTCGTTTCCTGTCATCTAACGAAGCAACATAGCATTTTCATTTTAATTGTTTTTCTAGTGTTATTTTGAGTTGTGTTGTGTAATTTTGGTGGTATTTTAACCAACATTACTTGTGGTCTTAGCACAAAGTGTAATCATTTGAAATGAAAGTGTATTATGTGATATCGTGATTTGACCGAAAATGTTTCAAATGTTTTGAAGAAACCGCCACCATTTTCTTCAAAACAATTGACTGACTCGACTTTGGACTGACGTGACTAGAAACATAACTACGCGTAAGAGTATAATCTCTGAATCACTTGACATTGGCAAGATTGTCTATGACAGGAGCCATAAAAAGAAGAAAGAAGAAGAAGAATTACACCTTGGCAAAAATACTGGAAACAGAACTAATTTGACATGCGGGTATTTTGCATAAGTGCGAGCAAGACCGCATGTGAGTGAACGTCGAAAATCTATAGAATGTGGTGTAACACAGGTCTTTTGCTAAAAAGTACTAATAGACAGCCATACTTTTACATTTAATGTGCGTGGTACGCTAGATAAAACGTAATATGTTTATTTATGACGTAGTTTCTGAGAAATAGATACTTATCTAATATGTAATACTATCCAACAAAATATCGTGTGATTTATTGACGTCATAATACCTAGCAATGTCAAACTTTTGGAAAGTTTTCTTACGGACCGCGTGGCACTGAATATGTTTCAGAAACAGATGAAAAAGCGGTATGGCAAAACGTATCGGTTTTCTTCGCATTTCATTTTAACCATAGTTACAGCCACGCACGGTCGACGACCTCTCAGAATTAATAGTCAAAAACACGACCCATCATGATTTTGCTACAAATTTCATATTTTTTTCAATAGTGGTTGCGCGACCAGGATCAAACAACTTGTAAAAAAATAACACCCACTAAACTTTATTATCGATTCCTAATCACTACTAGGCCATAGTGGCCCATTGTTGAGCAAAGGCCTCCCCCCATTTGCGACAGTCATTACAATCATGAGCCTTTGTCCACCAGGCACTCAAGCATCCAACTCATCCCGTCAACTCATGCGAGGTCTGGAATGATGTTGCCTCGCTGTGTGAAAGCACACTGGATAGAGGTTTTGGCCCACCGGCCCAGTCCTACATAAATACTTATAAGATTGATTTTTAGCAGTTCAACTAACCTGGTAGGTATTCCACTGCTGCAACAGATGGTGATGGCAGGCCGCGCATGCACGGACCGTGCCTTGCGCGTCCTTAGGCCTCGACCGCGGCGGCCTAGGGTGCTGCTCGCCGAAGATAGGGAAATAGGGTTGTTTGTTCTGGAATAAAATAAACAAATATAAAAACTTTTCCAAAATGGAATAGACTAGAGATCATCATCAGGCTGAAGTTAGCCAATCAGACATAGGCCTCCCCTACACACTTCTAAGACGAACGATTCTGAGTCCTCTACATCCAACGACTTCACGCGTTCCTTACAATGTCAACAGTCCATCAGGTAGGACACTAGAGATACCTAATTCGCTGTATTTCAGAATCGACTAGTCGAGACACGTAATATGAACTTTAGGTACCTACATGAATACTCTAATACCTACATTATTAATTTTATGATAGTTTAGGTATGGTTAAACTTGATACAACAATGAACATGTAGTACCCCAGATATAGGTAGGTATAATATTTATTATCAGATAAGATAATACCTACCCTGTACCTAGATAATATAGTTTAAAATTACATAAAGGTATGTGAGTGCTATAAGTTAAGATTAAAGAAATACCTGGTCAATCTACTACCACATTTAGAGACGCATGACTCAATAATATAATTTTTTAAATAATATGTTTAAAAATATCCTATTTTTGTAAACGACTTGGTGAAACACACCCGGTAAAAACAAATGTATACCGTAACACAGTATAAAACTATTGAGTGGGTCACGAAGGGGCACTATGAAAATTACATGGCCATGAAAAATGTTTCAAAACACGTCATCCTAACCTAAAATGTCTTGAATTTGAATAGCTCAGTTCCTTCTTTATTATCTGTGCAGAGGTAGGGCTGGTAAGTGCATGACTGTAAATAATGGTTGATATATCTTTCTCCAAGAGTATATAACGCTTCTTTATCGCGGGGCAGAGGTCTTTCGAAAATATCATCTTGTCTCGCTGTGATAAAGGTAACTTTCAGATTGACAGTAAAGACCTAATTGAATTGTATTCCTAATTGAATAGTTCGTTCGTTCTTAATTTGAAAATAATTTGAGGCGAAGGCAATTTTACATTTTCATAAAAAATAATATTCCCCAATAAATTTAATAACATTTAGTTTGATCTAAGTCAGTG
Source organism: Plemyria rubiginata (assembly GCA_963576535.1). Classification (NCBI taxonomy): domain Eukaryota; kingdom Metazoa; phylum Arthropoda; class Insecta; order Lepidoptera; family Geometridae; genus Plemyria; species Plemyria rubiginata. The sequence goes on from OY754929.1 coordinate 8,330,435, forward strand.
TGTGATTGTAATTAAAAATCAATTCCTTATAAAAAGTGTCCAAATTATAATGAATTCGATAACGAAACATGTCGTCACAGATTAAGTCAAAACTTAAAAAAACTCGTTCAGCAATGATAAGAAAATAAATTAATATACGACACGTCATAAAAAGGTTACATTTCATAATAGTTTATTATATTACATCATACAGGTTTTAGTTATCACAGAGAGAATAAAGATAAAAATACAGTAGTATATCAGATATTGGTCAGGACATTTTCTAATTTGGACGTCATGATAATCAGTGCTCGTGGCGTCCTACGAACGCCTAAAGCCTAACTAAACGATTCCGATTATTTGCACCAACACTCAATAATTTTACTTATATGCCCATATTACTGTGTCACTTTGTTGAGCAAGGATCTCCCCTATCTCCGCCAGTCTCTACGGTTAGCCTTACGGCCGGTTTATGAAAGCTAGATCAAACCTAATAGCCGGATCCATAGCGGACGATCGAAGTGATGGATCGTCTAGTGTGGATCCGGCTATTCACATCTCAAGTCACTTGCTATATTTATCTGATTTGATGTAATAGCTGAAATAACAAGTCACATCCGATTACGTTTGATCGAGCTTTCAGAAAGCGGCCTCTAGCCTATGAGCCAGCGATTCACATCTATCAAAATGTAGAAATGTGCGGGCGAAAGGTAGGCTGTAGTTATAATGATGGCGAATTAAACATTCGTAAGTACTTATCTTCTCGTATGTTTATACAAACTTAAGTTTTTATCTGTGTAGTGTCAAACTGAAACAAAACACTACGTGTAGGTACCTACTTATTTAAATCGTTATAATAAACTAAGTGCGTGACTTTACACATCCCTTCATCCAGGGCTGTCCGGGCTAGAAGTTTACAAGCAAGAAAAAACATAAAATGGCTAGTTGTCTAAAAAAAAATGCCTATATTCGTCCTATCTGTCACTAGGGTTGTTACACGCGTGGTCCAAAACTGAACGAATAGAAGCTCATACCACACACAATAAATTCATCGAATATGATTTCCAAAAAACGAAGGGCTGACAACCTTCAAAGTAACCTCGCTCGCACATTTCAACAGTTTGAAAGATATAAAATCACTAAACTAATTTAAAAAATTCCCAATCATATGGTTCGGTAAAAACGTTTTCCTACAAAAAAAAAATGGCATACGTGCGAAAACCAGCAAAGCAAACTTTTAATTTATTTATTTATTCATTCATTTTAATTTGCTTATTACTTTTATTGTAGCTGCATGCCATTATGCTATTGTATACTATGGGCCTACCTACCTATTATAGTACCTATAGTCAAGTAGTACCTATTAATTAATTATTGTACCTACCTTATTTCTACATAAATTGCAGCGCCCTACAGGGTACATGTACTCGCTTATTAGCTACCTTAGACCTAAGCTATAATATAACTGATGTATGTACATGTTGGCAATAAATAAATAAATCTAAATAAATCTAAATCTATTTATTAATTCATTTTTTTCATTCGTTCATTCATTCATTTTCCTCAGGGTAGTCTGAGAGACGTTTTAGCACGGCCCTATCCCTATGGATAACCCAAGAGGTTGGGATCGCAAGGTCAGAGATATTTTCCACATGCGATAATAATAGTGATGTGGATGCCCCTAATGGCCTGTGAACCTGATATCGTTTCAATTTATAGCTGTTTGCCGGCAGACGAGCTGTGACGTCATCTATATACATAATACAGATCCTATACACACTTAAAACTATACCTATTATTTTGTTAAAAGGCAAACTTGATTTATCATGCGGTAGGTTTTGGCATGCTGAGTTATTATGGGCTCTATAATTTCTAAAGTATAGAGAGTTATTTGGAAAAATCGCCAATGACAGTTTTAATTTTACAGTAGACACTAAAAACGTATTTGACCTATTCCAAACAATGAACGAAGAGAACGAACTTTTGCCTGAAATATCTATTGAATAAGGCAGTTTTATTTAAAACTGTATGATTTATGTGTGATATGGACCATTTCAAAGAGACCATAGACACTAAAATCCCATTTCGATTATTTTTTATTAGATTAACTTTTAAAACCTAAAACAACAGTTTCATATATTATTTTTAATCGTATTATTTGTAAAAATAATTGGAGCTGAAAGATCTTCGACACGTCTACGTCCATGACCGTACAAAATCCAAGTGACTCTTAACCTAAATATTAAGAGAATCTGCACCAGGATGAATGATAAATGACTAGTTATATTCAGATAATATTGACACATCACTACATAGTATAAAACAGTCGCTTTCTCTATCCCTATGTCCCTTTGTATGCTTAAATCTTTAGAACTACACAACGGATTTTGATGCGTTTTTTTAATAGATAAAGTGATTCAAGAGAAAGGTTTATATGTATAATACATGTATGATATGTGCACCCGTGCGAAGCAGGGACGCGCGGGCGGGTCCCTAGTTTAGTAAATATGGAATGTCTTGTTATGCAAGTCGAGAGAGCAAGGCTCCGGATGTATTTTACGATATCTTATTAATATGAGTAGGTGGTCTATTTCATGAAGGCTTTATAGCTATTCTAGAGTTATTTAGTATGATTTTATAGATCTTTGACTGAGACCCGGCTATATATAATTTTAATTCCAAAAGCTGGGATTTTTCTTCACTTTCTTCGACCGAATATTTTTTTATTATCCCTGGTTCATAAAATCCGCTGGGGTTTCAAAGATTATGTTCTTGTATAGTAGACTGTTATCACTAACAACACAATCTACGCAGTGCTCGGGGGTCAGATAAGAATTGACATAAAATGCCCTATTTGTGCTTTACTAATAGAGCACTACGTGAGCACATAACATTATTTATTTATATGCATAGTTAGGTAGGTATGTTTGTTAAAATCTGCTGAATGCCGATTTCGTAAAAATCTGAGTCCTCCGTGCCTGGGGATCAGCCGTGAAGCTGTTTTTTTCAGTTATTCATTTTTTTCGTAACTATTACAGTTTCAGATCAGTTAGATATCTATCAGAATCAATTAATCAAGAAAAGAAGAAGATATCAATGAGAATCAGTTTTCAGTTGGTAGAAACTAGAAAGCAAACTATGCTTTACTATAGGAAAAGGGAAAGGATTAATAGATCTGGATAAAACTTGGCAGAGAGATAGATTATAGTCTGGAAAAACACATAGGCAGTAGAACCGTTAACACCGTTTAACACCTACCTCTTGTTTGTTTACCTTTGATAGAAATTTTTATTTTCATTGTGTGTTAGTGTTAAGTTAATGTGTAATTGTGTATGGATCCGTGACATCTTAAATAAAATGAAATTTTAATTTAATTTAGTAGCCTGCTTGTCTGTGCTTTTTTTTGTGCTTTTTATCGTGGGAATACCGGGATTTAAATCTGCGCGGGTGAAACCGCGGGGCGCAACTAGTTTATGATATTAGAGTGATTAATTTCAAGTGCACCTCAAAGAGAAACCTTTCGAGTACATGACATAAGTTTTAAAACTAGATTCTAAGACCTGTCAGTTCCATCACGATATTTTTTTTTTTGCACCGTTTGAAAGTATTGGCACACGAACTTAAAAATCTGGTAAAAGAAAGAGACTTGAAGATATTTATTCCAGCAACAAGTCCTTGGTGGTCTTTGCAGAGCAGTGGGACGAAAAAAACCTGAAATTCGCGAGCGAAACCGCTGCCGCCGCCGCTAGCGCCATCTATGTTTAAGTAGAATACTTTTTAGTTTAAAAATCGCTTCAATGAGGACTGTTCTTATTTACTGTTTATTACAGCACTATCCGTAAACAGATAACGAAGCAATGACCCCAGAGACGGGTTATCTAAGAGAGTATTTTTCCTCGGCGGCCTATAGGTTAATCTAAACATAAAATAGGCACATGGCTCCTTGACGGGTTATCGACGCACATTACGCACATTACGAGCAAGATTAACCGGTCTCCTTAGCCTGTATTAATTAGACCAAACAGAGCATCAAACAGCGGTCTGGGTGTCGTAATATAAGTAGGTATATTTATTTAAAATATCATAAAACATATGTAAGTAAGTGTACATAGTAGAAAATAATAGGGGCGCCACTTTCCATACATTTTCGACGCTCACACATGCGGTCTTGCTCGCACCTATGCAAAATACCTGCTTGGCCCACACAACATACAGGAGACAAACTGTCCTCGAACACTGTTTTTGTATTTTTCTGTTTATCTGTTTCTTTACTTTTACTGTTTGTTATTAATATCTGTTATGTTTTTTTCTCTGTGTTGTGTGTCAAATAAATGTTTCTTTCTTTCTTTCTTGTCAAATTAGTTTCGTTTTTGTACTAGTATTCAAATTACTTGGTGTGTACCCTTTCTGGTCGGACTTAAGGCTCCGGTGACAGTGGCTCGCAATTTCGAAGTGCGATTGGCTATTATTTCATTTTATTTCATTTCGGGGAGGTTGTTTGAAAAAATAACTCTAGAGAAACACGCATAAATACTGTTCGAACACAAATAATACAATAATATAAGGGAAACATGCCCGAATCAGAAATCATTTTGGTATTAGTATGTTTGGTCTTACGTTTACCTAATACCAAAATGATTTCTGACTCAAGCACATTTCCCTTATATTATTGTATTATTTGTGTTCGAACAGTATTTATGCGTGTTTCTCTAGAGTTATTTTTTCAAACAACCTCCCCAAAATGAAATAAAATGAAATAATAGCCAATCGCACCTCGAAATTGCGAGCCGCTGTCACCGGACTCTTAATGTAAGTATTCAGTAAATACATTATTTATTTTAGGTGTGTCATGTAGCGCCATCTATGTGAACTCTACGAAAACAGAACAAAAAGAGATCGGTGATTGTCTTACTTTTAAGTATAGATGGCGCTGAATCAGAATCATTTATTCACAAAGATTACACACATTAACAATACATTGTTAAGTATTCGACGACCTCAGTGGCGCAGCGGGCGAGGGTCTGCCTGCGACGCAAGAGGTTGCGGGTTCGATTCCCGCCTCGGAACAAATTTGTGTACGATCTGCAGAAATTTGTTCCGTTGGTCTGGTTGTTCTATATATAATAAAAAAAAAAAACAATCTATGTAAGTATATATCAGTCATCTAGTACCCATAACACAAGCTTTGAGTAGCTTACTTTGGGGCTAGATGGTGCTGTGTGGGTTGTCCAGCATTATTTATTATTATTATTTATTATTTATAATAAAACTTTGGCTTGTCAGGAATAGTTTAACAAAAAAATAATAATTTAAAATAATCTGACGTAAAAAGAGAGAAGTACGGAGACACACTATAACCGCCAGACTTAATACCTAGTGAATTTTAGGGTTTAGGGTCTTTCAGGCCACCTTAAAACTACCGAAACCAAAGACACTCATACGGCAAGGAAAAGCTAGTATTTTTAAAGAGTGAGTCACATGAGGCCAAACATCTGTATGTTTTAATTTGATGGACTTCAAGAGATGATGATGATGGCACTGCATCGTAGGGCACATTCCTATCGTGCGTGACTTAGAGGTGCTGCGTTGTGAGCAAAAGCTTTTACTTGTCTACCGGTCGCATGTCACACTAGGCCAGGCCACGTCTGAAAACCAGCGTTGCACTGTACCTACGGTACCTAGGTACCTAGGTTTAGTGCAGCATTTAAGCTGAGACGTGACCTTTTTGCCCCGCACAACGGTAGGTAGGTCCTTTATTAGTGTAGGTTATAATTTTATTTTTCTGTTAGTTTTAAGTAAGTACCTACTTGTACCTACCTATTGTGGGACGAAATAAATATATTTTCTTTCTTTCTTTTTCTTTCAAAGGTTACCACTGACCTCAGGTTGGCCAACTGTTCGTTCCATCAGCAAATAGTATAATTTTAAGTCTCAAGTATCATATATAACTTCATTTTTTGAATGTAGGCACAGAAAAAGATAAATCTAAGACCTTGGCTCAATGTTTCTTGTAGGACTCTGCACCATTTTCATTTATATAGCGTGTAACGGAAGGGGGTATCAACCCTGATGGAGGTGAATGTGCTCATGAAACTCAACAACTTTCCCCAAAGACCATAGGTCGAAATATGAAAAAAAAATTTGGCCCTCCCATAGTAAATCAATCAGCTGGTTTCAGTCAGTTTTGTAAGGGAGGGCAAATTTTTTTTTTATATTTAAACCTATGTTTTTTGGGGAAAGTTGTTGAGTTTCATGAGAACATTCACCTCCTTCAGGGTTGATACCCCCCTTCCATTACACGCTGTATAACGTAAGTACCTCCACAATGCTCCGCTTACTATTCAATATTCTTGGAATCAGTAGTGGAAACCTATAATTAGCCATACTTTTTAATATTTATTTAGTACAAATTTTATTTGTATCGCTGTTGGTTTCCCAATAAATAAATAAATAAAGCATATAAAGGGTGTTACCGATTTTTCCTTAGGCTCCTTAGTGTGCAGGTTATACAGGGTGCCCCGCTTGTATTCGTCTCCGCACACGTAGCAGACCTCTGTCATGGAATTCTTGTCCGGCATCGACAGGTCGAGGATATCGCGGTCGGACGACGAGTTGGAATTACCGCTGTACACGGACACTGTTGATCTGGAAATGAATTTATATCAAAATGTAATAATTAATCTCAAGGCTGAAGTGTGACTGGGCCGGTCACATCTGTCGCATGCCGGATGACCTGTGGACTAAAAACCACTACTGAGTGACCTGGTGCCCTGACAGTTTTCAAGTCGGTTTTTTCTTGAAAGAGTTAACAAAATAACCAACTAGATAACAATATAATCAGCTGACCTGACCGCGTCGAGGTACCCCGCCGGCTCCGAAGTCCCCGAGTGCTGGGACCCCACGGAGATGATGGAGGGGTCCCTCGCCCGGAGGTCCAGGACCCCCTCCTCTTCCACTCCTGGTGGAAACCGACTCTGGAAATTAATATAATTGTTAAAATAAACTATTGCAAAAGAAAGCGAACAACCTATCGCGAAGTTAAATGCAAATAGGCGGTAGATATCCCTTCAAATCTTGAAGTACCAAGTGCTTAATTAAGATTGTTTGGGAATTTTAAGGGTCAGGCAGATGTCTAAATACTAATTATCACACATACCCACATTTTAGAATAGTTGGCGTTATTTTTAGTTCATGTGTGTCATAATTAACTGCCTCAGTCTATGTCCATTTTTCAAGTCAGTATTTAACATCGTCGCTTACTACCAGGCGAGATCGTGGCCAAAGAACGGTCTTTAATGTTTAAAAAAAACAAGAGGTCTGAGGAAATATCTACTGTGCCTATAATAAACTATTTTTATTTTATTTATTTATAGATTACAGCCGTGTTCAGCACAGTAAAAATTCTCCAATTAACATACCTACACTTAAATTTTGGAAATTAATTTAATGTGTAATTTCTTGCAAACTTTTTAGTGAGGTGGGTGAAGACGGTCTATTGAGTACAACTCCCACCAAAGCCAAACATTCGTGTGATGAATACAGTAAGGTATTTGACTTTGGGTTGTGCTCAAACTACGTAACAGTAAACAGATTTCCCTACATATACTTAGAAATAAAATTATTGACACATCACATAAACATAATGTGTGTTTAGCTATTCTTGTTGCTAATTTGTAAGAAACGTTATTTTTTAAAGTAGGTGTGGTTGTACAGTCAACAGCATGTGCATGTTTTTTTTATTATTTTCATTTATCACATTACATATGACGACCTCTGTGGCGCAGCGGGCGAGAGCCTGCCTGCGACGCAAGAGGTTGCGGGTTCGATTCCCGTCGTGGAACAAATTTGTGTACGATCTGCAGAAATTTGTTCCGATGGTCTGGGTGTTTTCTATGTATAATAAAAAATATCTATCTATGTAAGTATATAATGTATTAAATATATCAGTTATCTAGTACCCATAACACAAGCTTTGAATAGCTTACTTTGGGGCTAGATAGTGCTGTGTGGATTGTCCAGCATTATTTATTTATTTTATTTTATTTATTTATTTTATTTACCACTAGGACTGATACTAAAATAGAATATTTCTTAATTTGACACACATACAGGTAAAACATTACATAACAAGAAAAAAAACGCCAAGAAGACGAAAAGGGAAATAAAGTAGGTATTCTTCTTCTTCTTTCGGGTCAATGGCTAGTATCTAAATTCTTTGGGCATAGCTAACGTTATATAACGTGAGCCCAGTAAGAGGCGACCTCGATTCCTCGTCCCGTTGCTTGGTCCAGGTCCTCGCGAGTGCAGGTGCTCGGGCACAGGGGACAGGAGAGCAGGTGCTGCATCGACTGTTTTCCCGCAGCTGCACTTATTCTGGGATGGGTCGATATAGCCCCATTTGGCAAGGTTTTCTCTGCAGCAGCCAACTTGGGTTCCGCCGATTGAGACTTCCACGTTGGTTACAACAACAAAGTGGGTATGTAGGTAGTAGAGTAACTACTCTACAGTGTATAATGTATATCCCTATTCATAATATAGATTTATCATCATCATCATCATCATTTCAGCCTGTTTGCACCCACTGCTGAGTATAGGCCTCTTTAGTACGCCACTCTTTCCGGTTCCTTGCGAGTCTCATCCATCCATTTCCAGCACTTGCTACAATGTCATTTGACCAACTAAGTCGACATAATTATGTTTCTTATTAATCCCTATCCATATAGTATAGTATAGGGATATTACTAGAAGCACGGCTGACGGAGTGTAGATATTACTAGAAGCACGGCTGACGGAGTGTAGATGTGGTTCTGAAGGCCACTTTCCCCCCTAAACACCTCACGTAATGAATGCCTCTATACCTATGAAGAAACTACAAGGCAACTTTTCATGGTGACTGTATCCTTTCAAAGTGGGTGTGACTGTGTGTACATTTGACAGTTAACATGTTTGTCGTGACCACATTCTGCAATAATTGGAGAATGGGGCCACGAATGTTATCTCTAGGCACGGTAGACATAGCCTCAGATACCTACTCAGATCTTGTAACATATATATGTATATATATATATGTATATACTTTTTTGTAAATAACTTCGGAACTTACTTATAATATTACATATCACCCAGACCGAACAAACATCTATGTTCATCACACAAATGTTTATTCTCGGTGGGAATCGAACCCACGGCCTACGGCGCAGAAGGCAGAGCTACCACTGAGCTATGAAGGCTGTTAATAAATAAATAAACTTCTCTTAGTATGTGTTCGTATTCTATGTATACGTACATTATTGAATTTATTATTGACGTGATGATTCGTTTCTTTTTCTTCTTTCCTGTATGGAGAGGCAGCGGGTGGGGCGGTAACCTGGAAAGAGCCAAAATACACTGTCATCTTCTGAACTGGCGGAATTATTAAAATCATAACTATGGCCTATCCGAAGAAGCTGCCCGCGTAGACCTGGAATGCGAAGGCGTAGCCTCCCAACGACAGCAAATCCTAGGAACCCCCAGGTCACTCCTCCACGCCTGTGAAGCCCCCAGGAAGCTTATATAAGGCAGAGCTACTACCAACTGAGTTACTACCGTGTTAGTTGTTCTACTGTGTGAGGGCTGTCAAAATCAACATCATCACCGACAGCTGGGACAGGCATCCACGCTTGGAGCGAATTCAGGCGTCTGTTTTTCTGTTTCTTTTGTGTCTTTTATCTATATGGGTTGTCTGGAAGAGATCGCTCATAGCGATAAGGCCGCCCATTGTATTTCGCTTTAGTTAAAATTAATTCTTGTAATGTTATGTTTTCTTGTGGTGTACAATAAAGAGTTTTCTATCTATCTATCTAATAAAATCATCTATCTTTTATACAACTAGCTGATGGAACAAGCACATGGCCTGATGTTAAGGGGCAGCATACAGCGCGCCGCTATATCGCTCGCACAATTGAAATTATACAGATGTAGAATTACTGAATGTATTTATGTAAAATCGCAATCGGTCAAGTTGTTTCCAATGGCAATATTGGCCATACAAAGATTGAGCGTAAATTTAATCTTGACCAAGCAAGTTTTAATACTTACATAAAAAATTGAAAAATACAAATTCACATTTCTAAGCGTGAAAAGATGCTTGGATCAAATTTTTATTTTCGCTGAATCTTTGTATTGCCATTGACAACAACTTGACCGATTGCGATTTTACATAAATACATTCAGTAATTTTATATCTTTAAATATTTCACTTGTGCGAGCATGATAGCGGCGAGCCGTATGCTGCGCCTTAAGTGATAACCATCACTTATAACAGAGCATTGCCTCGTAAGTCACGCACGATAGGACCATGCCCTACGATTTGTCAGAAATCATTTTGGTATTAGTATGTTTGGCCTTACGTTTACCTAATACCAAAATTATTTCTGACTCAAGCACATTTCCCTTATATTATTGTATTATTTGTGTTCGAACAGTATTTATGCATGTCACTTTAGAGTTATTCTTTCAAACAACCTCCCCGAAATGAAATAAAATGAAATAATAGCCAATCGCACCTCGAAATTGCGAGCCGCTGTCGCCGGACCCTTAAATATATCAGTTATCTAGTACCCATAACACAAGCTTTAGTAGCTTACTTTGGGGCTAGATAGTGCTGTGTGGATTGTCCAGCATTATTTATTTATATTATAAACGTGAAAGTTTGTAAGTATGGATGGATGTATGTACTTACATTGTTAAACTTATTATTGTGATGTTCCTTGTCCTTCCCGAAGGGGCTGGCGGGTGGCGCCGGGTCGAAGGGGCGGGACGCGGGGCGAGGGGAGGCGGGGGTGTCGTCGCGAGCGCCGTCGCTTGTCAGCCCGAGGACTTGTGCTGCGTACTCGCCCTGGAAGGTCATGTCAGCTCCTGGAACGAAACGGCATAAATATAGTGCAGCCGTTGAAGCATAGATGGCGCTGTTTTCAACACAGACATACACAGACATGGAGAACACAGCTACCAGCTTTGATATGGGAGCCAACAATGTACACCGATTAATCCATGTCTACTACTTTTTAACTGGATTACTAGTTAGGTTTTTTTTAAAGTGCTGTACATTATCATGTCGTACAATAACTGGACTCTTTGATATTCCTCGTAATGCACCCATTTATATATCGGTACTCCACAGGGAAGATGGTCCTTGTGATTTTATTGAATAAACATATTTTGACTTTGACTTTGGAACTAGATCGGTGCTCAAAAATAATAAATGTAACGCCGTTGTTTTTTTTGTAAAATACTTGCTGATATGGGAAAAGCTGCTAAGCTGCAAGATAATATAGTACCAGGGTGCTACACCGTACATCGCATCATCATTTAACATCAGGTGTAATTGCGGTCAAACGTTTCACCTATAGGTTGTAAAAAAGGCCACATTATAATTTAGTAAACTATAATATATGGCTGGCTACTTATTGATTGAATTATGTTTGTATCTAGAACTCCTAAAAACGTATGCTTGCCTGGTACATTTACTTTAAGAATGTATATAACCAACCACTTATTTTTAACTATAATTTTTTTAATTATAATTAATTTTTCCCATTAAATTACTATTTATTTATTTATTAAATACCTTAAAAATAATAATAATAATACAATAAACATAATAACTAAAACATATTATTAAGAGGAGTCCCTTTAGGCAAGGTAACGAAGATGCTGGCAGCATTCCCCCTTTGACCAAGCACAGACTATGTTATTACATCGCACTATGTATAGACCTATCGATTGAGTACCCAGAATTCCTTGTTTTTTATGCTGGCCTAGTACATTTTGAGACAGGGCTCTGTGTGTGGCTCATTCGGGGAAGTACTACCACCATGCTTATTTCCGTCTCCTATAACCTAATTGGTTTTGCTACCCTGGTACTAAAAATACTAAAACAGCTTCACTTTGATCAGTCACGGTAGACATCCCAAAAGATCCCTTTAAGTGCAAAGAACCTTCTACATATCTGTAAATTCCCGGAACGAAATAAGCACAGAATAAATACCAGTACGTTCATTCATGCTTAGGCGACCTCGAGCGAGTGAAAGTGCAAGCAATTACGTAAGGTCATCTCGTAGGTCACAGGGTCACTGTCATAAAAGCAGGTCACAGAAATAATTGGTTGAGCAAAGATTTCTCACGCAGCTGAACAACTTCTTTATTGAGTGTTTCGGTGTGCAATATAGTCTCAAGTACGTTTGGTATAAATACTGCTAATAATGTGGGTGTATTGTTTGGATGTACCGCTGACTACCCTTAGACATCCTGAAATAATCTTAAAATAGTACTGCGAGATTTGAGGGGATACCTTATTGCCGTAAAATATCTCCCTCACACCAAATGTTTCATAATAATATGAACAACATTACAGCATAAATATATCAACATAATGTTTATAAATATAGCTTCCCGTCTTGTAACACGTAAACAAGTTACAAGAATGTAAACTAAGTAAATTTAAAAAAAAAACATGTTTGTGCTGTAAGTACTCTGATGAACTCGGTCATACGCAGTCTATGAATAAAGCGTACCTCCCTTGTAAGTAGGTATAGTTCATTGAAAACTGGTCTGAACTACGCGGTCTAAAGCTTCGGTCACACACAGCGACTAATCGCTGCGAATGCCTATTCGCTGCGACAGGCTATTCGCTGCGAATAGATTCAGTCGCCGCGAGATGAATTAGCCGCGATTATATTGAGCATGTTCAATTTAAATCGCGGTGAATAGGCATTCGCAGTGATTAGTCGCTGTATGTGACCGAAGCTTGACAAGTACAAGGCTTGGGTAGTCGCTGCGAATAGGCCGCCGCCGCCTCTGAGCTACGCTGCATAGATAAATTCTCGTGTAGAATTCACTTTGTGTCAGGCAGCGATCAATATTCGCAGCGAAAACATTCGCAGCGATTGGTCGCTTGTGTGACCGAAGCTTAAGAACAGTTCATTGACAAGTGTCTTGATTACACGATCTACGAGCCGACAATGATTACGTAACACTATATGCTTAGTTACAGATCACGTGACAGTTACTATGGGTGCATGGAGCACAGATTACGTAGCATGTACTACGCGAAGATACAGCGGCCCGATTACGCTAATGTCTGGCTATTAAGATTTACCTTCTTCGTGTATTTTAGGGCGGTTTTTCATATTTTTAATGTAAATTACGCTACGAAGTAAAATCACAAAACAAGACTAGGAAAAACAGAGCTTTTCAAATAAACCTCCAAAGCAGGTACTTATAAACAATCTCTGAATTGTATCAAGATCGAACCTCACTACCATGCATTCATTCGCCGGAACTCCACGCATTCATTCGCCGGAACTCCACGCCTTTTTCTGCCGCCAAGCAGCAACGCTGTGTTTCGGTTTGAAGAGTGTGGTCGCCGGTGTAATTACAGGCACTTGAGTCTTAACATCTGTATGCCTCAAGTTGATGGACGCAGGGCAGTGGTGATAAGTATTTATGTAAAATCGCAATCGGTTAAGTTGTTATCAATGTCAATTACTAAAGATTTAACGAAAATAAAATATTGATCCAAGCAAGTTTTCATAAATTAAATTTTGAAATTTATAAAGTCCCATTCTTTCCCACATTAAATAGTCTTCTTGGCGTGTCACTAGTTCTTTTTCAAAACAGTGTGGTGAAAGAATTTTAAATGTGCCTCAAGGAGGCTCTTTTCGAACACAAAATTAAATTTAAAAAAATATGTGGTTGCATACGGGCACATAGGACCGTAGTCAGGTACAAGAGCCGTGTACACGAAAATAAATATAAAAGATAAACGTGCTGTCTGTCCGTCATGCCACAGAGACAAAGCGGTGGGGGGAAGGGGGCAGGGGGAATAGGGCAGGGAGAGGGGGATAAAGGAGCGGAGATTCATGGATAATCCGAGGTTTGGCAGTTGAAATAATGTTTTGTTAAATAAAACAAAACAGGCATTTTAATAGTAGATTGTCTGCCATTATATTTTATTTGGAAAACTAGCCCCCGGTTTCTGAAAGCTCGATCAACACCAATCCGCTGTCAAGTTACTTCAGCTTCACCTATTTCAGCTTTCACTTTAAATTAGATAGAGATAGCAAGTAACTCAACAGCCGATTAGTGTTGATCGCGCTTTCAGAAACCGGGGGAAAGATATTATGTACTTCAACACAACTTTGCAGTTGTTAATGTAATATGTTTACTTTAAGGGTTATCTGGAAGAGATTACTCCCTCCGATTGCTGGGCGGTTCGTCCTACAATCGGCGTACCATTACAGTACTTAACAGTAAAACTTTATCCATACTACCGTCCTCAATCTTTTTAATTCAATCCACCAAAAAAAACTAACAAGAATACTCAGTATTTTTTTTAATCATGGAGGGGATTCAAAAAATTTTTAAATCGGACATACTATCAATCTTTCAGTACATTCAATCGGCGAGGAAAAACATCACGAGAAAACCAGTTACAGTAATCTAATATCGGCGATGGGCTTGCAATCTGTCACGGAATGGAATACCAAATCAATTAACGCATGATGTTGGTAGGTAGCAACCAAATTGACGAACCATGGACGAACCCATACGTACTATGTTATGTATGTTTATGTCTGATAAATCATACAATTCAATTTTATTTTTTCCAAATAAAAAATGAAAAGGCCACTGCGTCAGATGCTAATAAAAAGTTCCGCGTTCTTTTTTGAAATAAAATAAAATACAAACTCTTTTCAATTTCGTTCGAAGTCCCCGTTTTAAAAACAGAACGCAATCCCACACGAGCAAATAAAATACATACAACGATTTTGAATAGAATTTGAAATAGACTCAATTTGCTGGCCGTGCCTGAATTTTTCGTTTATTTTTTGTCTCTTTCATCGATCGATGGGGGACGGAGGTTTGTGTTTGAGAAAAAACATGCAAATGTTGTTTGAAGCAGAAATGTCTAGAACGATTCAATATTGTACTGATGTTGCCGCTTTTTATATCGAAAACCTAAAACAAATCGCTCGTTTCTGCATGTTTTGTCACTTTTTTACCGACTTCAGAAAAGGAGGTTCTTCAGTTCGAATGTTTTTTTTGTTTATTACCTCATCCTTTTACTGGGTGGAACGATTTTGATCACTCTATTTTTAATGGAAAGCTGGTGCTTGTCATGTGGTCCCAATTAAATTTGAGTCAGATCTGACGAGCAGTTTCTGAGTTCTGATTTGTAGTGTACTCAAGTAGTGCACGAATTCTTAAGGGTCCGGTGACAGCGGCTCGCAATTTCGAGGTGCGATTGGCTATTATTTCATTTCGGGGAGGTTGTTTGAAATAATAAGTCTAAAGAAACACGCATAAATACTGTTCGAACACAAATAATACAATAATATAAGGGAAATGTGCTTGAGTCAGAAATCATTTTGGTATTAGGTAAACGTAAGACCAAACATACTAATACCAAAATGATTTCTGATTTGGGCATGTTTCCCTTATATTATTGTATTATTTGAGTTCGAACAGTATTTATGCGTGTTTCTTTAGAGTTATTTTTTCAAACAACCTCCCCGAAATGAAATAAAATGAAATAATAGCCAATCGCACTTCGAAATTGCGAGCCGCTGTCACCGGAGCCTTAACCTTAAGACTAGATTAAACCGAAATCGAAAAGTGTCTTTATTTGGGGACATTGCATGACAATAATGACATACACAATCCAACAACACGATTTATGCCATACTAGCGACCCGCCGCGCGCCCCTGCTTCGCACAAGTGCACATATCATGCATGTATACATATAAACCTTCCTCTTGAATCACTCTATCTATTAAAAAAAACGCACCAAAATCCGTTCCGTATTTTTAAAGATTTAAGCATACATGGGGACATAGGGATATAGGGACAGAGAAAGCGACTTCGTTTTATACTATGTAGTGAAATTGCACGACCGCTGTAATAAACGTGTAACGTATATATGTTTATGATCTCATCATCATCAGCAACCTCAGCCCCACTTCACCTACTTGGGTATTATAGGCGTTGCTATTTCGGTTTGAAGAATGTGGTTTTCGATGGAATTACTGGCACATGAGATTTAGTATCTGTATGCCTCAAGTTGAAAGACGCAGGGCAGTGCATCGTAGGGCATGTTCCTGTAACGTGGCTTGCGAAGCAATGCTTTGTTATAGGTGATGGTTATCACTTACCATCTGCTTATTTCATCAGCAAGCCAGCTTTTTTTATAAAATGACAAATTGAAAACTCACTGCGGTTTCCACGGTCACCTATAGGATTTTTTATTACTAAACAGTTGCGAAATAGCACTCCTCCCGAATACGCCACGAAGGGAAGTATGTGGCGCTTCTCGGGCAACGATAACAACTTCATATTGAAAATAAATTTCATAATAATTTTCCATATCAATTTCGGATTAAACATGTACCCAGTACGTTTATTTGGTACACGCACACAACTCTGTTTATCTCGTATTATGTGTATTCATCTTGTACAAGGGTTATTCTGTTATTGTGGCATTTTATTGTGTGGTTTTTATGAAAACGCTGACGTCATTTTAACCGTCATTCGTCAATATTCGACGGGCCCCCCTCCTCGGGCACATCGATGCGATAAATTTTGACAGTAATAATCGATAAATTTAAATAACGAACGCACGTTAAACAGCCGTGCAAACATGTAACTTGTCAAATTTTATCGTAAGATGATCTATGCTTGAGGGGCTGGTCTAGGAGTTCTAAGCTAGATGGAAAGTCTGATGATGTCTTCAGTAGTTGTAGTCGTTTTCGTTTTCTGTATCGTCAGGCTGTTTTTGAATGGAGAATCGATAACGATACATTTTAGACGTTGCGACCCGGTTCGCCACCACAAAGAGCATTGTGAGTTTGAACTTTATTTCAACAATGTTACGTGTGCAATTTGATGTACACTTGTAATTATGACCAAGCAAGTTTCTTCAGGAGCGCTTCCTCAATGGTATCCATGTGTGGTTTGATTATCAATAAACTGAAACTGTATTTTTCAGTGTAGGATGATATTCGCGTTTCGCTAGCGATTAGAATCGCGCTTCTTATCGCAGTATCAACTTATTGCGATGTAGGCTTGCCCCACCCACAAAATATGTTCTAGGCGCAACAGTGTGTTTTTTTATTCATGTTATGCAGAAAACTTGGTTAGATGTGCTGATGGCCGGGTGGAGCAAGCAAGTATTGACCGAGTGGTATGTGGCCAAAGTCATGACAAAGAAATGCAGTTTTACTTTGACATAATGCTCCACTTGTCACTTGCGCAATTGTCTATCATACAAGCTGTCAAAGTCTAGTTTAGAGATCTGTATTGCTAATAAAACACATACGCAGACCGGGTGGTCTAGCAATGTATGTATCAATGTACCTACGCATAATTAAAAACTCATTTTACTGTCTTTTTATACCTATTGTCTTTTCAAAATATCGAAATATAGTCATAATATTATTTCTGGTCGTGTATAGTCTGTATAAAATGAATATTTTTCCTCGGGGATCTCAGTCTGGACGTCCGCAATAAGACGGTCCCGTGTTAAAGGAGACACGAGCTTTATCATCGAACAAGCAAATAATAAAACAATGGCGTCCGATACCCGGCGGGTATTGACATTTTATTGATCAACTTTTTGCGACTCATTGCTATGCGGATTTTAAAACGGTTTGTATTCGCATCGTTTTGGCTTGAGACGATGAATGTTTATTTGTATCAGACAGACTTAGGGCTGCATTCATAACTGTTAATAATTGTGTTTAGCGACACACTTATCGCAGTTACGAAACTAACCACGATCAACGTCATGGACAAGAAAAAATAAGCCACTAAACATGATTAGACTCCGTTGGAACATGAGTCTCTTCAAGGCAAGTGTAGGTGTGTTCTAGCTAGACCGTTCTGCTCCAACGTCGGCTACATCGTCTCTTACCATGATACCACCGGCGAGATTTTAGTCAAAGGACGGTCTATTCAGTTAAAACAAACCTCACAAAATAAGTTGGTCTTTTGTGAAATCCTCAAACGTACCAATAAAAGGTTTCCCATCCAGCCGCTTCATCCAGTAGAACCGCTGGCTGTGCGGCTTGTTCTCCCGGTCGTACTGCTCCCACTGCTGCCGCAGGAAGGTGTAGCAGACGCAGCAGCTGCGGACCTGGCCGTCGTCGTCGTCGCAGCGGTAGCCGGGCGGCGGCGCGTGCCCGCCCAGGAACGGGAAGTACGGCTCGTTGCTCTGGAAGGAGAGGTACGTTAAACTTGGAATAGGAACAATAGTTAGGTTAAACTTGGAATGGGAAGAAGGACTCGTTGCTATGGAAGGAGAGATACGGTAAACTTGGAATAGGAATCATCATCATCATCAACAGCCCACGAAGTCCACTGCTGGACATAGGACTCCCCTATCCGCTTCCAGGAAAAACGATTCTGAGCCCTTTCCATCCACAGACTACCCGCGATCCTAACAATGTCGTCAGTCCATCGTGTAGGAGGGCGTCCCACACGTCGCTTTCCTGTTCGTGGTCGCCATTCAAGAACCTTTATCCCCCATCGGTTGTCAGTTCTTCGAGCTATATGATCTGCCCATTGCCACTTCAACTTGCTGATTCTGAGAGCTATGTCGGCTACCTTGGTTGTCCTACGGATTTCCTCATTTTTCTGATTCTATCTCGTAGTGAAACTCCTAGCATAGCTCTCTCCATAGCTCGTACATGAACAATAGTTAGGTTAAACTTGGAATGGGAAGTAGGACTCGTTGCTATGGAAGGAGAGACACGTTAAACTTGGAAAGGAACCAGAGATAGGTTAAACTTGGAATGGGAAGTAGGACTCGTTGCTAAGGAAGGAGAGATACGTTAAACTTGGATAGGAAACAGAGCTAGGTTAAACTTGGAATGGGAATTAGGACTCGTTGCTATGGAAGGAGATCCGGTATTTTAGCCTTACTCAATAAAAGCACGTGTGAACAGGGCGTGCTAGTAAATAAGCGTGCTTATTTGGTCGTACGTCGGTTGATTTATGAGCATGCTGACGACATTGTTGGGATCGCGGGTAGTCGGTGGATGGAAATGGCTCAAAATCGTTCTTCCTGGAAACGGATAGGGGAGGCCTATGTCCAGCAGTGGACTTCTATAAGCTGATGATGATTACCACAAAACCAGGTGGGTCATCGTGTTTCATTAACAAGTACCTCCACGTACCACAAACATACATTTTCACCTAACAAAAAGCTGGAAAAGCCCCATTGTACCCCATGACCCCATTACGCCATGGCGTTAATCGCAGTAGTACAATCTATGGGAAAACATTATGGGAAAAATGGTTCTTTGCAGCCGTCACACCTCACTGGGAAGTGACGTTTAACGCGCTGGTTTACTAGAAAGCGGTGACGTCATATGATAACTATAATCTATTTCTTTTTTTCGTGAGTTTTTAATGCATGGGTGCACTTTTTTTATTTGTGCTCAAACTAGACCTAGGCAATTTATTGACGTACATGCCTGTAATTAATTAATAATAATAAGTTGACAAATGACTTGTTGATAAAAAGTAATAACTTTCTACACAAAATTATCTAGCTTCAAACTAAGCTAAGTTTGTAATTGAGAACCAGATAGTTGAAACAATCCATGAACTTTCTGTTTGATACACATAAGATTATCTCACGCGCTTTTTGTGAATGAGGGTTTAGGGAAAATACTCTTTGCTCGCGCTGTCGTGTTGTACATACGTCCTTGGTGGACGTGTGAGATTAGGTAATATCATTCTAAAGAAAGAATACTTATGATTCGTTTAGTGATATTTTGCGAAGCAACAAAGAATTTTCATTTCAATTGTTTTTCTAGTGTTATTTTGAGTTGTGTTGTGTAATTTCGGTGGTATTTTAATCAACAGTAGGTCTTAGCTCAGTGTAAGCATTTGGAATGAAAGTGTAATATGCGATCGTGATTTGACCGAAAATGTTTTGAAGAAACCACCACCATTTACTTCAAAACAATTGACTGACTCGAGTTTGAATAGAATAAAATAGAATAGAATAGAATAAGTTTATTTGCAACACATAACACATAGAAAAATATACATCATACAGTTTTTAAAATTAAAAGGCACCATAGGCATGTATTATTTTTACAATATTGGAATATAGGTACCTAAGGTAGTGCATTTTGTGCTGCAAAATGGAACCTAACTCAGCATAATGCGGGTTGGCAACAACCCACGCTGATCTTCCGTTAGGACCGAATTCGCCTGTATCTGGCGGACATGACACTTAACTTTGGACTTTGGACTTTGGACTGACGTGACTATAAACTTTTATCTCTGATATCACTTGACACTAGCAAGATTGTCTGGGACAGGAGCCATAAAAAAAAGAAAATGAATACTTCCTACTACTATTATAAACTTGAAAGTTTGTAAGTATGGATGGATGGATGGATAAATGGATGGATAAATGGAGGGATGGATAGATGGATGGATAGATGGATGGATGTTACTCTTTCACGCCGGAACGCCTGAACGGATCTGGATGAAACTTGACAGAGAGATAGATTATAGTCTGGAATAACACATAGGCTACTTTTATCCCGTGGGAATACCGGGATGTAAATCTGCGCGGGTGAAACCGTGGGGCGCAACTCGTAATTTATAAATTACGGTCGTCAGATTGTCAAGATATCAGATCCATTGTGTAGAGAATATTGGGACCTAGATCGTAATGAAAGTGCTCACGTTAGAGTAGTCAGATCATTCACAACTAATCAAGTGACTAGAGTCGGACACGTGCTGTATGCCCAGAAGTATGTCGTGTTTTTGGGAAGACTAAGCGGAAGTTATAATACTATTTTGTAACATGGATGCAATAGAACGATAGCAAGCAAGCCGTAAGTTTATTGCCTGTTCTTCTAGACTTTGGTCGCGTGGAACTGGCATCTAAATCACGTAGTTTTGAAGTGGTCCTTGTGATACTGAATAAATACTTTTTGACTCGTGACTATGACGCCGCCCTGTGAGGAAACCCGTTAGCGACAATGGAATTGCAACCAGGCGGCCCGATTACTAATGTCTGGCTATCTAGATGGCTTTCAGTTTTACATTTGATTCCCATCCATCTAAGGAATTTAGCATCCACCACAAGGAATTTAGATACTAGATCCATCCATATCAAATGCTCAGTCTCTCGTCAGAGAGTATTATGCTCCTTGATCAAATGTCAAACTGAAGACCAGAGAGCAAAAAATACCTAACGTATAATTTTTGGGGACTCCATTTGGCATAATGGCCGATAAGACTGTTGCCATCTCTTTTCTTTGACATGTATGTGACAGTGACAAGTAGAGCTGTAGAGATTTGCAGATTTATTGATCTGCGACCGAGGCGACAAGTGACCTAGGTGACCTGAGGCCGTACAATTAAGTCTAATTGCGATTTAATGTGTTTTCTGAATTATTAAAAAAAATCTGGATTGTAGGCCGAGGGTAGGGTCTTTACCGAGAACAAACAATTGTGTGATGAACATGTTATTTTGTTCTTTGTCTGCGATAATACTTATCATACGTATTATAAGTAACATACATATTTAAGTGCGTATGTGTATATGCGTAGGTAAGGCACTTCAGCAGCTGGCTCTTTTATATTTCAGTACCTACATTGTCACTTACCTATTTGAATTCCAATAACACCACAGTGCGCACGCGCGCAAAATTGACCGATGTCAGATGTCAAACGGCGGATTGTCAATTGGCGAGCAGTACAAACCAGTTCGAGTTTTCGGCTCGGTAATCATTCAATTGGGAAACCAGAAACAAACAGCTGCACGATTTTGACACCGAGGAACAGTAGGTATTTTATTAATAAGTATTGGTGGTCTTTATACACTATCTAACCCTGACTACCATCGTCACATTTGGCAAAATAAGACGAATAACGTGAACATATTTGGGGCACACATAATTTATCAATAGTTAACATTTCACATTACGCGTGAAAAAGTAACAAACATCCATCCATCCATCCATACTTATAAACTTTCGCGTTTATAATATTAAGTAGGTTTGGTCATCCATAGAGAAACGTGGAATGGGGTAGGGAGGCCTTTGCCCTGCAGTGGGACGATGCAGGCTGATAATAAAATCCTACTACTATTATAAACGCGAAAGTTTGTAAGTATGGATGGATGGATGTTTGTTACTCAATTACTCCAGAACGGCTGAATGGATCTTGGTGAAAATAGGCACAGAGACATATTATAGTCTGGAATAGCACATAGGCTACTTTTTATCCCGCGGGAATACCGGGATTTAAATATGCGCGGGTGAAACCGCGGGGCGCAACTAGTAAATTATAATGGCTGGTGGGTCGCATAATGGGCCACCCTAGTCTTAATGCGGATACAGGAGTTCAATACAAGTAATGGGGGGTAGTGGTACCTGCGGGTCTTGCTTGACGCGGATGGCGTAGTGGTCGCTGAAGCCGGCGCCGCCGCACACGAAGCAGACGCGCAGCTCCTCCGGCTTAGCGGTGGGCGAGCCGGGCTTGCTGAGCGCGCTCTTTATGTACGCCTTGGCTTTCTCCATGGCCTGCGGACCGGAGAAATAAGATAGTCTCTCTCTTTTTAATTTTTTTATATAGGTAACATTTATTCAACAACCCTATAACTAAAAAGAGGTTGACCTGAGAGTATTTTTTAGTACTGTTCCCATAAAATTGGTCCCGGTTTTAGCTAAAAACAAAAAAAAAACAAAAAAGGAAAAATATACGTTTGATCGTGCTATGATCATTAGTAGCCTCTTCTGAAACAATTTTTTTTTTCTGGTAGTTATAAAATATGGGTGTAGCAAACAATGACATAGGTAGGCACAAAGCTTAAAAATCAAAGGCCTTTATTTCAGGCGTGTAGGGGAGGTATTATCCACTCTACACCACCTCGACAAAAGGTCAGGTTAGTGCAAGTGACAACCCTACGTACAACGGCCGTCACGTGACGCCGACGATTAAATATTCATTAAATGCTCGTAATTGTCGCTTTCGTGCATGTGAGTCATGTGAGTCACGTGAGTCATGTGAGTCACGCCTAGTATTTAGTTAGTAATAGGTGTTCACTGTGTGATACTCAGGTATAGTCAGGAGTAAAAGGCTACTGTGGTGTTCGTAGGTTCAGGTTTGTAGTTTGTAGGTTTGTAATCCGTCACATTTATATAAGTAACTAGTAGCGCCCCGCGGTTACACCCGTGTAGTTGTAAATCCCGGTATTCCCACGGGGTAAAAAGTAGCCTATGTGTTATTCCAGACTATAATATATCTCTGTGCCAATTTTTACCAAGATCCGTTCAGCCATTCTGGAGTTAAAGAGTAACAAACATCCATCCATCCATCCATACTTACAAACTTTCGCATTTATAATATTAGTAAGGAATTAAGAATGGTGCCAACTCTGGTATTTAATTTTCTTAACTTAACCTAATTTGACAACTAAAAATATTGCCGTCCCTCTCTAAAAGACCGAAACAACAAGGACGTCTATAATTTTAGAGCTGTCAGATAGATAGTTAAGGATTGCAATAACAGAATAGACCAATGTTTCTGTGTAGGTCAATAAATAAATAGCCAAACAGAAGGCGATTAAGACGCAGACAACCGTCAACCAAATATCTTTTATTTCAGTTTTTTTTTTACATGAACATGGACGCCTGATGTAAGTGATCACGTTTGTCGTTTCTACTTGACGCTCCCGCATCGCGCTCTCTTCTCGCGTTACTGACGCGCAGTGTGGTTGAAGCCTTATTCAGACTTGGGGTACTAGGTACTGGTACTGTATATTCGACCAGTAACAGCAAAATAACGTTCCGTTGATTCAGCTGCCTACCGACCCTTTGTTAACACCCACCCTTTAATTAAATCAACCCTTGTTCTTCTATCTCCCCTCGCACGGCCAGAATATAACACTACCTAGATAGTACCTATAACGTAGGGTTTATCTACATGCAGATGTTATAGATATGCCGATATATAATACCGTGTACTGAAAAATGTGGCCAAGTACTGTGTATAGTGCGCGTCACGCAAAAAGGACGCCGTAAGGAGGGCGTGTGATGGCGCGTGTATTTTGTATGCGCAAACAAACAAACGTCAATCTAAAATAATAAATAATGCCGGACAATCCACACAGCATCATCTAGCCCCAAAGTAAGCTACTCAAAGCTTGTGTTATGGGTACTAGATGACTGATATATTTAATACATTGGTGCCAATTCTGTTGTTTAATTTTCCTAACTTATCCTAATTTGACAGCACTAAAAGTATTGCCATCCCTTTCTAAAAGACCGTAACAGCAAAGACGGCTATAATTTTAGAACTGTCAGATAAGGTTAGTTTAGGATAATGCAACAACAGAATCGCTACCAACATATACTTACATAATAGATATTTTTTAATATACATAACACCCACAACACATATAAGTAGATTCTCTACTGTTTTCCAGCGTTCTTTTAGATTGACGCGACCAATACCAAATAGTATTAGGACGTACTTTTGACTAACCCCTTAGCGCGTTTGTGCACTACACGGAATTTTACTGTCCGGCAGTCCGATTTTGTAAACCTTCTCTTACTCGTCGCCTTTACCGTCGATCTATCCTCTTTACCGTAAAAAACCGGACTGCCGGACAGTAAAATTCCTTGCAGTGCACAAACGCCCTTAGACGTCCCCTCGGATCCGAAGTTGGTAAATACCTACTTGAGAAAACCATGCCTTTTCTACTTGCCTAAACCGGGGATAAAAGCTGCGAAGCGGTTTCTGGTTTTTGTGAATTATAAATAAAACTAGCGACCCGCCCGCGCGCCCCTGCTTCGCACGGGTGCACATATCATGCATGTATTACACATATAAACCTTCCTCTTGAATCACTCTGTCTATTAAAAAAAACGCAATAAAATCCGTTGCGTAGTTTTAAAGATTTAAGCATACATAGGGACATAGGGATATAGGGACAGAGAAAGCGACTTGTTTTATACTATGTAGTGATATGCAAGAAATAACGATACAATTCTGAAGTAGGTAATTAAAAAAACGCCTCTTTTTCCTTGTAGTTTTATAGATGACGTCACTAAAGCCCTGATACGGAAGATGATTGAGTAGTACACGATGGAATTCTCCAAAATGAAGTCTGATACTGGTTATCTGATTAACTGGCCTTTGATGTTTATCGATATATTCGCGGTTTGGCAACAAGCAAGCAACATCATCAGTACTATAGAGCGCGTCACGCAAAAAGAACGCCGGAAGGAGGGGGAGAGGGTGTGATGGCGTGAGTATTTTGTATGCGCAAACACATCTCCTTCACTGTTTTCCAGTGTTCTTTTAAGGTGACAAGAGCTAATGTGACTCTCGCTCGCACGTTTTGACTCATTGAAGGATATAAAATCACTGAACCCATTTTCGAAAAATTGCAATCAACCCTTTTGTGTGCAATCACATTGCGCAGAGTTTAGTAAAAAATTTATTTTGATCGATGCATGTTTTCCTACTCAAAAGTTTGCTTAAGTACGAAAACCAGAAAAGTAAACTTTTAAGTAGGAAAACATGTATCGATAATTGATAGGACGAGACGGTTGTTTGCGATTTTTCAAAATTGGCCTTAGTGGTTTTATATCTTTCAAAATGTTGAATCGTGCGAGCGAGAAGTAAACTAGGTGTTGTCAACGCCTTAAGTTGACGCGACCTATACTAGCTAGATTTTATATACCTACCTTCCGAAATGTTGATGCGATAGATGTTGTTTGGCTTTTAAAAATTGACGACCTCAGTGGCGCAGCGGGCGAGGGTCCGCCTAAGACGCAAAAGGGTTGGAGTTCGATTCCCGCCTCTAAATAGATACAATACAACATGGTATCAAAAAAATTTAAACAATCCATTGTCAAAAATCGAGTAAATTTACCAAACGAACCCATGGCCCACCGCGCCGAAGGCAGAGCTACCACCACTCAGCTGTGTGAGTCAGTATAAACGCACGCTAACATAACAGTATATCACAACTGACAACAGACAATTCGATCGATACTACGTATTTATTGTTCCGTACTCTTTCCGATCCGATTTGAATATCCGCTAGTTTAAAACAATCCTACTACTATTATAAACGCGAAAGTTTCTAAGTACGGATGGATGGATGGATGGATGTTGTTACTCTTTCACGCCGGAACGTCAGAACGGATCTGGATGAAACTCGGCAGAGAGATTTAAGTCTGGAATAGCACATAGGCTATTTTTTATCCCGTGGGAATACCGTGATTTGCGCGGGTATGTCTTGCGCGACAGTGCTTCCTTATAAGTGACTAGTAGCGCCCCGCGGTTTCATCCGCGCAGATTTAAATCCCGGTATTCCCACGGGATAAAAAGTAGCCTATGTGCTATTCCAGACTATAATCTCTCTGCCAAGTTTCATCCAGATCCGTTCAGCCGTTCCGGCGTTAAAGAGTAACAAACATCCATCCATCCATACTTACAAACTTTCGCGTTTATAATAGTACAACAAGGAGTAGTAGAGCTCTTTGTGAAGGGCTCGTCCGGGAAAGTACTACCACCACGCCTTTTTCTGCCGCCAAGCCGTAATGCTGTGTTTCCGTTTCAAGAGTGTGGTCGCCGGTGTAATTACAGGCATAGAGGCTGAACATCTGTATGCCTCAAGTTGATGGACGCAGGGCAGTGCGTCGTAGGGCACGTTCCTGTCGCGCGTGACTTACGAGGCAATGCTTTGTTATAGGTGATGGTTACCACTTAACATCAGGTGGGCCATCTGCTTGTTCCATCAGCCAGTTGTATAAAAAAAATAGGTAGTAGGATTTAAGGAGCTTCAATGTAGACGACCTTAGTACGGCGTAATCAATCGCGAATCGTATGGTGTAAAGGCATTATGCGTAAACCGACGAGATGTGTGGACGCTCTGTCCACCCTTTGTTGTACGCATCGTAGATACATAGATACATGTAGATAGGCGTAGATAGGATGTCTGGTTCGGACAGGAACACCGTATTTGAATGATTGATTTCTTTGTTCTCTTCTGATATGTATGATACCTGTTTTCTAGTAATTCCAAGCCTAGTTGTATATGTTGTGTGTTCTTTGTGGCAAATAAATAAATGTCTATGTCTATTGAATACACAGCTTGAAGTAGCTAGGTAGAATCCGAATTCGATTATTCTCAACTAACTTACTGTCTATCCTTGGAATAATCTAAGCTGGAAACTGTGTACTTTTTTTATACAACTCGCTGATGGAACAAGCAGAAGGCCCAAATGATGTTAAGTGGTAACCATCACCTATAACAAAGATTTGTTTCGTAAGTCACGCACGATAGGAACGTGCCCTGCGTCCGTCAACTTGAGGCATGCAGATGTTAAGCCTGATGTGCCTGTAATTACACCGGCGCCCACACTCTTCAAACCGGAACACAGCGTTGCTTGGCGGCAGAAAAAGGCGTGGTGGTAGTACTTCACCGACCGAGCCCTTCACAAAGAGCTCTACTAGTCTTTAAGGCTCCGGCGACAGCGGCTCGCAATTTCGAGGTGCGATTGACACGCATAAATACTGTTCGAACACAAATAATACAATTATATAAGGGAAACAACCCCGAATCAGAAATCATTTTGGTATTAGTATGTTTGGTCTTACGTTTACCTAATACCAAAATGATTTCTGACTCAAGCACATTTCCCTTATATTATTGTATTATTTGTGTTCGAACAGTATTTATGCGTGTCACTTTAGAGTTATTCTTTCAAACAACCTCCCCGAAATGAAATAATAGCCAATCGCACCTCGAAATTGCGAGCCGCTGTCGCCGGACCCTTAAAGCTTCACTACCTGGTAGTTATATTGTAACAAGGATCATACAAAATAACGGTAAGAACAAAGCGGTAAGTTTTTGCCTGTTCGCGTAAAACAGGCACCTAGATTCACCTCTACCTTTATAGGTACGTTTCGAAGTGATTTACCTAATTGAATAAGTAAGTAAATACCTAATGACTTTGAAACATTTGTGAGATGAACTGGCCCCTTACAATATTGAAGTCAAGTAGAAACCAAGCCGAGTTTGCCTGTACTTCCTGCACTTTTTTATGTTTTACTGGTATATTCTTCTTTTGACTTGTAAAATTTTTATTACCAACTAGCGGCCCGCCCCGGCTTCGCACGGGTATTTAACAATAATTTCAAAATTATAATACACACACATAAACCCTTCTATTTGCGTTAGGTTACTAAAAAAGAAAAGTATAAAGAAAATTTGAACATTATTATTTTAATGAACTTTTATTTTTATTACTTAACTTTTTACCGTTGCGTAGGGGAGCCGACTTCATTTCTTGACATTGACTCCCCACCCGTACGGCCCCTTTTTTTTTTTCGCTGGGAAAAATGCGTTACGCATTCCCCCCCATTGGAGGATGGGGGGGATATGTGGGACTCCCCGGCCTGTGAGGGCCGGTATACCCACTAAACGACCCAGTGGCACTCCCGCGTCGTCACCATGGAGGGGAACTGGGAAACTGGCAGAGCCTTTTCGTCCAGTTCCCCGCCGACGACCGCCCGCCTTGACAGCGGGGCCTACACGCCCCTCCTGGAGGGAGAGGCCCGGGAACGACCGCGAGTTCTCGATCATTCCCGCTCGACGGAGGTGGCGAATAGTGCAATGCGAGAGATGGCGCCTCCACGCCTATCTTCCGCTATTCATCACCTTGAGGGGAGGGAAGACGTCTTCTCCTACCCCTCCTCCGCCTGCAGAGCGGCGCCTGAGGGTCAGCCTCCCGCGCGCGCTCTGCTGCCTCCTTCTGGGACATTACGTCCTCACAGAAGGAGGCGACCGCTGCCCAGCCTATCGCGTCCCTCAGCGTGGAGTTCACCACGCTGGGGAGCGACAGGTCTGGCCCAACTACCGCCACCAAGTCGCGGCGCGGTTCGGCCCACGACGGGCACACCTCGAGGGTGTGCTGTGCCGTGTCTTCCACCGCGCCACAATGGTGGCAGGACGGGGCACCCTCCTTTCCGATCCGGTGCAGGTACGACCCAAAGCATCCATGCCCGGATAGCACCTGCACCAGACGGAATGATGAAAAGCCGTGAGGCCGGTCGAGCCAGTCCTGCAGGACTGGCCCGAGTGCCTCCAAGGTTTGGTGGCCAAACGCGGCGGAGGCGAGGTCCACCTTCCAGTGCTGGACGATGGCATCCTTCGCCTCCCGCTGGACAGCTTCCCGCTCCTCTGAGGCGGGGCGCTCTCCGAGCGCCCTACGCCTCGCCGTCCACTCGTATACTCTGGCGAGCACCCACGCCTCGAGTTCCCAAGGAGGGGTGCCCGCCAGAGCGCAGGCCGCTGCAAAGTCCACCGAGCGGTAGGCTCTTGCGACCCGCTGCGCGATGGCCCTTTGGGGGCTCCAAAGTGCGGCGGCGTTCTCCCTTCGTTGAAGGGAGTCCGCCCAGATAGGGGCCCCGTAAAGGGCCATGCTCTTCAAGATGCCGGCATATAGCTGCCGGCATCGCGCTTTTGGCCCGCCCAAATTTGGGAGGAGCCAGGAAAGTGCTCCCGCAACCTTAAGAAGGCGCTTTGACAGCCCGCTGAAATGCGGGCCGAAGCGCCACCTGCTGTCAAGCACCAGGCCCAGATATTTCATCTGGGCCTTCACCTCGACCCTGACGCCCTCCACCATAATGTGGGCGTCACTGGGGATGCGCTGCCGAGGCCCGTGGAAAAATACGGCCTCGGTCTTGTGCAGCGCCACCTCCAATCCAAGCCGGCGGATCCTTCCTGCGACCAAGGATCCGCCAGCCGAGGCCAGGCTCGCTGCCTCACTAAAGCTCCTCCCCCGACCCGTGCGGCCCCTACCCTAAGGTGCTGCCTAGCTCACCAAGCAGGGTGAGTGGCTACCACGCGACCTTTTTCTAATACTTACATTTTTAAACTTGTGATATCTTTCGAATGGAATGTCCGAATTGAATAATTTAAAAAGTTTTATAAAGGTATTAAAGCAGTTTTGAATATGAAGTAATTTATTTTGATAAGGATTAATACCAAGATACAAATAAAGAGCCTCTTATAGCGGCGGCATTTCAATTAAAATTTTAAAATAAAAAAACACTTATTGTGGCATAACTATAAGAGTTAGACATATACTGTCACGACACTTTTTGTAAATAATGATGTGTTCTGCAAAGTTGTAGAACATTATTTTATTCTATCATCAATAGTTTTCGCAGTGCACGCGATGTAAAGAATATTTTACGAATTTTTTTACACCTTGGGTTACATTATTTGAATTTTAGTAAGGATCCCAAATTTTTTTGAAAATGTAATATAGCCTATGTTCACCGGGGATAGTGTAGCTTCCCAATGGTGAAAGAATTTTTCAAATCGGTCAAGTAGTTTCGGAGCCTATTCAATGCAAACAAACAAACAAACAAACAAACAAACAAACAATCAAACCTTTCCTCTTTATAATATTAGTTTAGATAAATTACTTTGACTTTGACTTCTAGGCTTTAGTCGCGTGGAACTGGCACCTAGAGTCATCTAGTTTTAAGACGTTTCAAAGTGATGCTTGTGATTTTATTAAATAATATATTTTTCATCCCACCATCTCGGCAAGAGTATTTTTGCTCTTCAATATCTGAGTGCAAAAGCCGTTTTTATTCTCTAGAGGATAAAGTAAATTGAATTTAGAACATCGTGTGCACTAAGTTTGTGAATAAAAAAAAACATTAAACCTATTTACTGCTACCTCTATGGTGCCGAATATATCATACAACTTTTTTTTAATTTGTTAAAAACTCAGACTCGGAACCTTCTTTGTGTTCTGTTTTTCAATTTGCTTTGTACTACGCGGTTCTTTACGCGGCATTTTTGCACGTCATTGTTAAACCTTATATTAAAAACTAGAAACTTGAAAACAAGTGAAAAAACTAAAATGAGTGATTCTAGCGACGAGGAAGTTTGTTTGACGCCAACATGTGATTGTAAACTTTTTTTTTGTATTTAGTCATTTCCTCGCTGAGGTGGAATGAAAAGTTACGTGTTGCACTCGAGTGCAAAGATTTTTCACCTCGTGCTCTTTTGATTCCCTCGCTAACGCTCAGGATTCTAATTTTGAATCACTCGCTGCGCTCGTGATTAAATTTTAGAATCCTTCGCTTGCTCGGTCATCAAAATTGAACACGCGGTTAAAAAGCAACTTTGCACTCTTGTATAACAAATAACTATTGACGTTGACTTTGAAATATTACTGATCATATATTTGAAATATTAGTGATAGTGGCTATGCCTTCCGTCTGAGCCGCTTGCCTTGATTGTGGGTTCAAAACCGGTCGTACACCAATGAGTTTTCTGTTCAAATATTATTTGCAGATTAGCAGTACTCTCAAACGACGAAGGAAACATCATGGAAGCCAACATCATGGACTCTAAAGTTCTAAAACATGTCTCGTGCCCTAAAGGAGCCTTAGACACACATAAAATCCTTTCAGCACACTATTTCGTATGAGAGACATAAAGATAGTAGCGACACCAAGCCTCGGGAGGGACGTATCGACACAAAGACTTATTGATATTTACAGAAACTGGCCTTAGACCTTCGACCGGGCCAAGCCAAAAGGCCAAAGATATCTTGGCATTTTCAGATAGCAGCTCGTCTGAGCTAAAACCGACCTTATGGAGACGAGATACGGTTTGTTATGACCGATTTTATTTCGACATGTGGTCTACGTGGTCAGTGAATCGAAATAAACTTATACTATGCGGTATTCTTATCGAATATCATCTTTCATCAACCCTTAAAAAATTTAGGCGGTTTGTATTTTTATCACAAAATAAAAACAACTTCATAAAAACTGAAGATAATAAAGTATAATGTTAATCTTTCAGGGGCCTCATCACGAGCGAATTACATTAGTTGCGTAAAACGTATCGTTTAAATTTTAACGGTTTTACTACAAAAAAATAGTCAAACGATAAACTGCTCAAACTATTGCCATCTCTTACCAATGCGTAATGGCAAACAGAAACGGCGCTAACTTTAGACGCTGTTTAAAGTAAGGCACCGTTTCGTAGTACGAGGGTAATCTAAACTAATATTATAAAGAGGAAAGATTTGATTGTTTGTTTGTTTGTTTGTTTGCATTGAATAGGCTCCGAAACTACTTGACCGATTTGAAAAATTCTTTCACCGTTGGGAAGCTACACTATCCCCGGTGAACATAGGCTATATTACATTTTCAAAAAAAATTGGGATCCTTACTAAAATTCAAATAATGTAACCCAAGGTGCAAAAAAATTCGTAAAATATTCTTTACATCGCGTGCACTGCGAAAACTATTGATGATAGAATAAAACAATGTTCTACAACTTTGCAGAACACATCATTATTTACAAAAAGTGTCGCGACAGCATATGTCTAACTATTATAGTTATGCCACAATAAGTGTTTTTTTTTATTTTAAAATTTTAATTGAAATGCCGCCGCTATTAGAGGCTCTTTATTTGTATCTTGGTATTAATCCTTATCAAAATAAATTACTTCATATTCAAAACTGCTTCAATACCTTTATAAAACTTTTTAAATTATTCAATTCGGACATTCCATTCGAAAGATATCACATGTTTAAAAATGTAAGTATTAGAAAAAAGTCGCGTGGTAGCCGCCAAGAGCCGCTCACCCTGCTTGGCGAGCTAGGCAGCACCTTAGGGTACGGGCCGTACGGGTGGGGAGTCAATGTCAAGAAATGAAGTCGGCTCCCCTACGCAACGGTAAAAAGTTAAGTAATAAAAATAAAAGTTCATTAAAATATTATTGTTCAAATTTTCTTTATACTTTTCTTTTTTAGTAACCTAACGCAAATAGAAGGGTTTATGTGTGTGTATTATAATTTTGAAATTGTTGTTAAATACCCGTGCGAAGCCGGGGCGGGCCGCTAGTCATGAATAAGACAGACAGAACACTAACTAGGTAATATAGGTACTCAAAACTATAAAATGCTCTCATTATATTTGTACAAAACATTCCAAAGTGGAATCCAATCCAATCAAACAAGAGTTCGCCAATGTGTACGCAGCCCGCTGTTGGGAAATCTCGCCGAAAACGTCTTGCAAAACCCGGCTTTCTGCTGTGTTGAGATAAAGCCGGTCAAATGCGTCTTGCGTCTTTGTCTGAAAGACGCATTCGACCGGCTTTTTCCGCAGTCACGTAGGTATTTTTTAGGTTATACGTGACTGCTAACAGTTTTTTTATACGACTTGATAGAAGAAGCAGATGGCTCACCTGATGTTAGAGGTAGCACCAATAAAGCATTACCTGCCACGCAAGTTACGCACGACAAGACATAATTCAAATTATGTTTATTCAATGAAATCACAAGGCTCATCTTGAAACGTCTTAAAAACCAGGTGACTCTAGTGCCAGTTCCACGCGACCAACGCCGAGAAGAACAGCCAACAAACTCGGCTTGGTATCTATGACGCACTGGCAATGCCCTGCGTGGTGATATGTGTCACTAAACATGACGTACCAAGTACCTTTACTTTAACAATACGCAAAAAACGAGTAAAACCGGGAGATTTTGCAAGCAGCCTTGGACGCAATGACGAAAACGCGAACAATGGGCGAAAAACAATGTTTTTGCAAGAACTAGGAAAAATCGTTTGGTTTCTTGAAAGTAAACCTACAGTTTGTACGGCTGCTTGGTTTTTTCTTTTCTGTATCGTCAGGCCGGATTTTGTATGGAGTCACGATAAGCGCCTCTATGGAGTGTGCTCGAGAACTCTCGTGGCTCTATACAAAACCCAGGCTCCCAGGAAAACCAGGTGAATAAAAATTGAGGATGGTAGGCGATTCTTTCCGATTAGATTATTATTATGATCTTTAAACCCCAGACTATACTCGCTAGCGACTAGTGAAAAATGCATGAAAACTTTATTTAAGCAATTATTGGTAGAAATCGGTGCAGCCATTAGAAAAACTACTATGGTTATTACTATGGCTACTAGTGGCTCTGGGAGCTGTAGACCTCGCGAGCATACTAAAAGTGAGCTATTTGAGGAATGTAATGTGCAAGTGCATTTTCCATTTTGTGATTTTTTTTATTTTTTTGCATCATCTTGTGTAGAATGAGGTCCTTTGTGTTTCTCTCAAATTTGATTGAAAACCATCGATTGTTTGATGAGCTATCCTGTTCATCATGCTGAAGATCCTTATCAGATCTTCGCCAAACTTTTATGAGACCAACTTATAGTTACTACCTTTCAAATAAAAAAAGAATAATCGAAATCGGATCTCACGTGGTGGAGATATCCAGTATATCAAATAGCCCCCTTTTTGCCCTTTTTTTGGGGGAAGTACCCCTCCAATCAAAAATCCCCGACGACAAAAAAATTCTAATAAGTCATATAACCTGTGTACCAAGTTTCGTCCAGATCGGTTGAAAAATGCGACCTGTAGAGGAGAACAGACAGACAGACAGACAGACATCCGGACAAACGCATTTTTGGCCAATGTGGAAACTGAGACGCTGCGCTCGCTCGGTCAACTATGGTACAATTTCATTGATCTCTTTAAAAAGAATCGACGGAATAAAAAGCATTCGAGGCGATCAGACTACAAGTTAGTTTCAGACTACACACATTATAATTTTTTTGTCTGCTTAAAATGGAAAAGCAGATCAAAGCATTGCCTCACAAGTCACACGATATGAACGTGCCCTACGATGCCCAGGCACGTAGGGCACGTTCATATCGTGCATCCATCAACTTTAGGCATACAGATGCCTTACGTGCCTGTAATTTCACCGGCAACCACGGTCTTCGTATCGAAACAGACTGGTTTCGATTCGAACCATGTGCTTGGCGAGATGGTGGTAGTACTTCCCCGGACGAGACACACACCAAGAGCTCTTCTTAAATCATTATTTATTCAGCTGATTAATCTATTAGCTAGATAAATGTTTTTAGATAAACAACAGCTACAAACGGAGCTGTTTGTCTTCCAAATCATGATTAATCCGTTCATCGGCAGCACAAACAGATAAAACAATGTCTAAAATAAATCAATACGCAATCTGCATCGAAATCGGGTCAGCCAGGGATCTAGCCAGGACTGGTTTAGGGGGGAGACACAGCCAGGGCTCTAGCCAGTAGCCAGGACTGGTTTAGGGGAGAGACACAGCCAGGGCTCTAGCCAGGACTGGTTTAGGGGGGAGACACAGCCAGGGCTCTAGCCAGGACTGGTTTAGGGGAGAGACACAGCCAGGGCTCTAGCCAGGACTGGTTTAGGGGGAGACACAGCCAGGGCTCTAGCCAGTAGCCAGGACTAGTTTAGGGGGAGACACAGCCAGGGTTCTAGCCAGTAGCCAGGACTGGTTTAGGGGGGGACAGCCAGGGCTCTAGCCAGTAGCCAGGACTGGTTTAGGGGAGACACAGCCAGGGCTCTAGCCAGTAGCCAGCACTGGTTTAGGGGGAGACACAGCCAGGGCTCTAGCCAGTAGCCAGGACTGGTTTAGGGGGGACACAGCCAGGTCTCTAGCCAGTAGCCAGGACTGGTTTAGGGGGGAGGTTCTACAACATGCCGATTTCCTCGCGATGTTTTCCGTCACCGTTTGAGAGTACCTACGGCATGTCAACATAAACTTGAACAAAGAATTTCGTCGAATCTACAAAATTCTATATCATGTTACAAGTGCTCAAAAGGAGCCTCTTTGGAGCACATTAAAAACCCTATCACCACACTTAGAACGAAGTAGTGTCACGACAAGACCCTTCTGGACTTACCCCTGTAGGGGGGAGCCATCCCCGAGCGAATGTGTACATCCCTGGTCAGTGAACGGAATAAAATTGGAATGGTTTATTTAAATCGATGGCGCGGGTGCGGGTTTGCATTTCGGAAATTGGACATAAATGTTACATCGCACGCGACGCGCCACTGACTTTTAACTACCCGCCAGAGCTGAGAGGTGACAGCCCCGGCATATCAGTTGATAGTAGTTCGTGCCTGTAGGCCGTGGGTTCGATCCCCACACAGAACAAACACATGTGTGGTAAATCATTTTTATCTGTCTGTGTTATTATAGTTATTGCTGATAGTACGAGCAGATAATCTCATGTTAAGGGCCCGGCGACAGCGGCTCGCAGTTTCGAGGTGCGATTGGCTATTATTTCATTTTATTTCATTTCGGGGAGGTTGTTTGAAAGAATAACTATCCAGTGACACGCATAAATACTGTTCGAACACAAATGACACAATAATATAAGGGAAACATGCCCGAATCAGAAATCATTTTGGTATTAGTATGTTTGGCCTTACGTTTACCTAATACCAAAATGATTTCTGACTCAAGCACATTTCCCTTATATTATTGTATTATTTGTATTCGAACAGTATTTATGCGTGTCACTGGATAGTTATTCTTTCAAACAACCTCCCCGAAATGAAATAAAATGAAATAATAGCCAATCGCACCTCGAAACTGCGAGCCGCTGTCGCCGGGCCCTTAAGTGGTAACCATTACTAACAACAAAGTACTGTGTCGTAAGTCACGCACGATAGGAACGTGCCCTATGAAAACAGAACAGTGAACGATAATGAAAATAGTAGATGGTCAATCCGCAAATTGTAATTAACATATTAACCCCTGGTTTCTGAGTGCTCGATCAACAAATCGGTTGTCAAGTCACTTGCAATTTCAGCTTTACTTAAAATTAGATAAGAGATAGCATGTGACTTGACAGCCGATTAGTGTTGATCGCGCTTTCAGCAACTGGTAAGTAAGTCCATTTTGTTCCATGGCAATTCCTATTGAGCCTAAGCAACGAAATTATTCTAATTGACCGAGCGAGCGAAGCGTCTCAGTTTCCACATTGGCCAAAAATGCGTTTGTCCGGATGTCTGTCTGTCTGTCTGTTCTCCTCTACAGGTCGCATTTTTCAACCGATCTGGACGAAACTTGGTACACAGGTTATATGACTTATTAGAATTTTTTTGTCGTCGGGGATTTTTGATTGGAGGGGTACTTCCCCCAAAAAAAGGGCAAAAAGGGGGCTATTTGATATACTGGATATCTCCACCAAATGAGATCCGATTTCGATTATTCTTTTATTTGAAAGGTAGTAACTATAAGTTGGTCTCATAAAAGTTTGGCGAAGGTCTGATAAGGATCTTCAGCATAATGAACAGGATAGCTCATCAAACAATCGATGGTTTTCAATCAAATTTGAGAGAAACACAAAGGACCTCATTCTACACAAGATGATGCAAAAAAAATCAAAAAGATCAAAAAAATCACAAAACGGAAAATGCACTTGCACATTACATTCCTCAAATAGCTCACTTTTAGTATGCTCGCGAGGTCTACAGCTCCCAGAGCCACTAGTGTATTTAGTTGTAAGTTTTGTTGTGTTGTAATAATTGTGTTTCACTTCTCTATGAACTATGTAGTTGTCTGAATTAAACAATTTTTATTTATTTATTTATTTATTTTTTGTATTGGTAAGTAATATTCAATTCACAGTTGGAGGCGTGACCGGAAACAGGCAGTAACAGTTGTTTAAACTGTGACTTGTTGCGTAGTTAGATGATCATGCTAAGAAATTGCAGCGCTAATAGCTAATAAGTTGCGCTTAGGTACGCTTTTCCATACAATCTAGAAAAGAAAAGAAAAGAAAAGAAAATATATTTATTTCGTCCCACAAAACAAGTAGGTACTTACTTAAAACTAACAGAAAATAAAATTATAACCTACACTAATAAAGGACCTACCTACCGTTGTGCGGGGCAAAAAGGTCACGTCTCAGCTTAAATGCTGCACTAAACCTAGGTACCTAGGTACCGTAGGTACAGTGCAACGCTGGTTTTCAGACGTGGCCTGGCCTGGTGTGACATGCGACCGGTAGACAAGTAAAGTAAAAAACACAGAATATATTTTAGCAAACAGTAGGTACATACATAGTAATTATAACAATAAACAACAGACAATTTACACCATAGAATACAACATTTAGATTAGATTTATTTTCTAGATGTAGAATTACGTTGGAATACCATTGGGACTTGAGTCATTTCATTTTATCCCAATGATTTCTTTGTTGTAGCTACCCAGTACCCCTAGGTCTTTATAACTAGGCGTTGATGTGTTTCGGTTTGAAGGGCACGTGAGACTTAGCTCGTATGACTCAAGTTGATGGACGCAGGGCATTGCATCGTAGGGCACGTTCATGTCGCGCTTGACTTCACTTAACATCAGGTGGGCCATGTGCTTGACCCATCAGCCAGTAGTTATTAAAAACAGTGACAATAGTTTTTGCAAGATATGACGTCATCTCTCTCAATGCCTGTTAAAAGAAATGAGGTTATAACAAAACACAAGAGAAGGTAAATAGCTATGGTAAAAACAGACACCCCTAGCCATTACAATTCCATAAAATAGGGTGCCGAAGAGAAGACGGTAGGCAAGGTCATGTCCTGCATATTTCAAGGTCAGCAAAGGCGTGTCTTGTCGTGGATCTGACTCGATAACAACTTTCAACATTCGATTTTTTGAAAGATATTATTTACTTTTATTCTATTTTTGAAAAATCGCAAACAACCGTTTTGTTGGCAATCACATTGCATAGATTTTGGTAAGAATTTAATTCTGATCGATACAAGTTTTCCTACACAAACGTGCGAGCGAGTCACATTAGCCTTAACTTTTCTGTTGTGCTTACGCCTCATTTAATTAGATTGGCCTCAAACTGAAGCATAATTAAAATGACTTACCCTCGGCTTCTGTAAACACTAATCGGCTGTCAAGTCGCTTGATATTCAGCTTATGCTTCAAATTAGATGGAGATAGCAAGTGACTTGACCAAGGAATTTAGATAAAACATAGGTGCACGTAGTATTCAAATTCCTTGGACTTGACGATTGGTGTTGATCTAGCTTTCAGAAAGCGGGGGTTAGTCAAGGCGTTTAAATAATCGGATATCATTTAGGTATCTTAAAGAAACTATGACTGTTTCTTCAAAACCTTCGAGAAACATTTCGAATTCGAAATTCACACATTGGGCATAGACTGCACATGTTGGTTAAAATGGTTAGAATACAAGTGAATACACAGGTTCCATGTGGTTCTATGGCCATACCCGCACGTCCATCCGTCAGTGTCATGCTTGTGATGAGTTGCCGACGCTTGCATTAGCGCTATCTACCGGTCGCTGATAACTATAATCTCCGATGAACGGATATAGGTCGTTTCTGCAGAGATGGACGACACGTCGACCCGCAGAATATTACGCATAAAGCAGTTTATTTTATTATTCAGAAAGCAAATAAGTTGGAAGTAAGAAGGCTCTCCCCCATTGGCACGTTCTTGCTTGCGATTTGAAGTGTCTGTTTTCAGTATGTCGAGATGAAGTTATTTGCACACTTTTTGGAGTTCCTAATATCTTACAATAATCACCTAATTTAGGAATTCTACACATGTAAAATACATAATACCTTGACCTAATCTACCTCTCCCCTCTAAAAGCTATTCATTCACGTATAAAAAACACGAGTAATGTAGGGAGATAGCCTTCGAAACTTACATGGATCGCACGTCAGGCGAGGACTGGGTGGGTTGGGCAGCTGGGTAGGTGGTCTTCAATAACTTAACAATTTACTTTGAGGAGTTGTAGTCTTTTGTCGGTAATTTTTTTATTCTGTTTTTGTGGAGAACATGTACCTACATCTTGAATAGTTATTTCATGGTTTGCTTCAGGTCAAAAGCTGTAGGTCATCGGCACTAAGATTTCATTACTGTCTAGAAGAGATCGCTCTGAGCGATAAGGCCGCCCACTAGCCTATTGTACCTACAATTGAAATGTTTCTCATGGTACTTTCATGGCATGACGCATAGACACATTTTTTGAACAGAAACTCATTGGTGCACGACTGGTTTTGAACCACGACCTTAGGATCCGAACGCGGGGCGTTATCACTAGTCACTAACGGTCTCCTACCCAAATGGTGCCCAGTGAGAACGTTGCTCGGGTAGAAACCACCAGCAAGCTACGCCGCTGAAACCATTTAAGAGTCAATGACACAGCATTCGCATTTACGCGAAACCTCCATTTATGAGATAACTGTGCTTAAATGCCAAATATTCTAATTGCCGAATAAAACGGTTTCGAGTGCAAACAATGCTCCGATTTATGTGGGAGTGGTTAGCATTCACTGTACTTTTGACTAAAATTATCATTACCACCCTGTGGACGTCCTCTGGACTTTCCGAAAGATTTCAGGATGAACTGGATCTTTTCTATTTTTTTTACTCTCTGCTCTGCTTTTTTAGTGAAAACCATCACCCATAACAAAGTATTGGCTCGCAAGTCACGCACGCTTGATATTCAAGTGCCCTACGATGCACTGCGCTGTACATCAACTTGAGGCACATAGCCTCATGTGCCTGTAATTTTCACCGGCCACCACACCGAAACATTGCAATCGCTTAGCGATAGAAATCGGCGTGGTGGTAGTACTTCCCCGGACGAGCCTCATACAGAGGTCAAAGCGCGGGCCACTTCTAAATGGCGCATGGCGCGGACCGCGTGGGCTTCCTTGATCGGACGTCCGTGCTAACCTAAATTGTGCTTTATTTCCATGAACTTTGTATGAAGTTTGAATGGAATAGGAAGCGGCCCGCGCCATATCCGCGCTCGACGCTATTTTTTGGATGTGGCCCGCGCCTAAACTCTTCGCCGATTCCGACCTACACGATGTCTATCTAGATTCTATACCACTTTTCTATGTCAGTTGGTGTGACCACTCGAGAACCTTTATTTTTTAGCGTTTGGCGATTCTACGAGCTATAGGTAGGCATTTGGGTACGCCCGGCCGTGTGCAATTAGAATGTTATCAGTGTACAAAAATAGAAATTCTGATATAATGATAATTTTTGCCCGCGACTTGGTTTTGGAACTAAGACATTAATCGGGAGATAAGGAGTAGGTAGGTACTTTACTAAATGATCAAAAAAATACGCCAAACTTTTATAAGGTTAATTAAGGGCCGTTCGACAAATTTGTAACGAGAATAGAATACCAATAGGTTAATATGTTTACTATATTTATTATAAGGAGCCTGTAGTGTCCCACTGCAGGGCAAAGGCCTCCCTTCCTTCTCTCCAGTCGCCTTTATTTTGGGCCACTATGGACCAGTTAGCGTTAGCCGTTACCGTTTTTAGGCGTCCAATCTGTGGTGGACTTAGCCCATAACGCATCCGACATGCGGCAGACGCGGCCTGCCCAATTCCACTTCGATTTACCCGCGTGCTTTACGACATCTGCAATTTGTGTCTTCACTACATAGTATAAAACAAAGTCGCTTTCTCTGCCCCTATAACCCTGTCCCCATTTCCCTATGTATGCTTAAATCTTTAAAACTAGGTACGCAACGGATTTTGATGCGGTTTTTTTTAATAGATAAGTGATTCAAGAGGAAGGTTTATACCGTGTATACATGCATGATATGTGCACCCGTGCGAAGTAGGGGCGCGCGGGCGGGTCGCTAGTGGAGAATATAATGTAGTCGGAACAAAGAATTTAGATACTACTTACTTAAACTACTACTAATTTCGTTGCTTCGTTGCCGGCGCGGGCACGGACATGTGTGATCGAGTTCATAGACAATGTATGCAATGATATTCTTGTAGATTCCTGACGAAACACGTCCCTGACACGGCACTGATGTGTGGGGATAGACCTTTACAGATGATAAGGTAAACGTAGTAAGTGGTAACGCGGCGTTACTATACTTACTACCCTATGTGCGTCAAACCAAGCGTAAAAGTTTTCAAGTCCAGGTAAATAATGCTGAAGGTATTATTTACCTGGATCCGTTTTCGGTACTTTCAATTCCTTTGTGCGTAAGTAAATAAGAGGTGTCGCCACGAGCCTTTCCGACCGCCATTGTACTACAGAATTCCTGTTACCTACATGCTTTACGCAGTCCTATCTACCTACTTCGGTCCTAGCGGTATTTAGTTAACCTATAAAATAAATTAGCCAACAGTTCATGGGCCTCGACCCTCGAACCCAACATCCGTTATTGGCGTCCGGTTACGCACAAAATATGGTAAGTTCAGTCGCCGAATTTTATACAATTCTACTAATTATAAATGCGAAATTTTGTATGGATAGATGGATGGATGGGTGTTTGTTACTCTATCTCCAGAACGGCTGAACGGATCTTGGTGCAATTGGCACAGAGGTAGGTATATTATAGTCTGGAATAACACATAGGCTACATTTATCCCGTGGGAATGCCGGGATTTAAAACTACGCGGGTGAAACCGCGGGGTGCTACTAGTATTATATATATACGCGAAAGTTTGTGAGTATGGATGGATGTTTGTAACTCTTTCACGCCGGAACGGCTGAACGGATCTGGATGAAACATGGCGGAGAGATATAGGTATTAGTGTGGAATAGCACATAAGCTACTTTTTAACCTGTGGGGATACCGTGATTTTTTTATTCTTATTTGTTTAAAATTTACTTACATAAGTAAATCAGTTTAAGAAAGCACACAAGCACTGATTTCTTAAGAATTTTTTTATTCAAACCAAACCCTATACAATTGTTATACATATAAAATGTAAAGGTAAACAACACATAATTATGGAGCTAAGACATAGGATGTGGAGATCTGGAGGCTTGGTAGAATTGTATAAGGAATAGGAACAGGGTTCTCAGGAAGTGAATAGGATTCAGGCTGGAACAAAAACAAACCAGGAATTAAATAAATACCATAAAAGAGGGACTTAAATAGTTATGGCAATATAACACTTCAGCTGTTCAATTTGGATGAAGCAACCAAATTGAACCTTTTAAACATAAAAGTGAATCATTAAATTCAATGAATTCCTTTCATTTGACAACCTCTGTGGCACAGCGGGCGAGAGTCCGCCTGCAACGCTAGAGGTTGCGGGTTTGATTCTCGCCTCGGAACAAATTTGTGTACTATCTGCAGAAATTTGTTCCCTTGGTCTGGGTGTTTTTTATGTATATAATAAAAAATATCTATCTATGTAAGTATACAGGGTTACAGGAAAAATCGTGCTAGATCCGTTAAGGGCGTGGAGTACCCATCATTTCTGACTTATTTCACTATGAAACACCCTACCCTAAACATAACCCTTTTCAAGCAATTCGACTTTTAATTTTTTTATTGAAAA
This sequence comes from Plemyria rubiginata, assembly GCA_963576535.1. Lineage (NCBI taxonomy): Eukaryota > Metazoa > Arthropoda > Insecta > Lepidoptera > Geometridae > Plemyria > Plemyria rubiginata. The sequence goes on from OY754929.1 coordinate 8,373,651, forward strand.
TTTTGTGCACCTTAATTATTATTATTATTGCATTTTTACATGTGTAATAAGATGCTTTAGGATGTCAATCATTAAAATAGTGCATAAGTTAATTGAATAGACCGTAGTAGACAAGTGAAAGTTAAGAAATAAGAAAAAATACTAGAAAGTTTATTTTTCTCTAAGGGATATCTAAAAAAAATATTATGGCAATTGTTTGTGAAATAAGTCAGAAATGATGGGTACTCCACGTCCTTAACGGATCTAGCACGATTTTTCCTGTAACCCTGTATAATGTATTAAATATATCAGTCATCTAGTACCCATAACACAAGCTTTGTCTAGCATTATTTATTTTTATTTTTTTATTTATTTCTGCTCTATTGAATCACCAAATGTTAGCATTTGATTCTATCCTCTCTCAAAGCTTATAATCAGATGTTATAATTTTTCATCTCCCAGACAAAAGGACTCGAGGGAAGGACTTGCCATCTACCCCCTATCCTCAACCCTCAGCCCAGGTACAAGGATTGCTATAGTTTAACCTTTCTTTGTTATATTTTTACGACCAGGTTTGCTTCAAATGATATTCGAAAAATCGCAAGTTCTTTCAAAGTCTCGTTTCGTGATCTAGGTACTTTAGCGTAAGGTGTAACACCAAATATTGAATCGTAATGTGAGACGTTATTGAACAAACAGATTACAAAGCGCTAATGTAATCACTAGCTACGACCATTGTACATCAAAAAACATCTGGTGCTAGTATGAAAAGCGAAGTTTTCAAGTAAGTTTATGTTCAAAAGTTGAGATGCCGATTAGATAAAGTCAGAAATACTGTGAGAAACGAACAGCTGGGAACCGAGCGTGAACCCTCGGGTCACCGGCATCCCGGCGCCTCTCTAACGAACCGCCACGCCACTAACGAAGCCCCGATATAGTCATTTAGGTTACAGTGACGAAATTTTTTCACATAACTTTTGACCTACAAACTTGCTCCAACGTAAAAATAGAACTATACTCACGTGAAATAACAACTATCATCCAAGCACGAGCATCATAGCGATCCAGAGAGATGTATCACTGCATAAATAATCACAATTCAACGGAGAACATTTTTTATCCATCCGATCGTAAGATCGCACAAACTACTTTGTAACCATTAAAACTCAACAGATATTGCACGATAACTTTAACAATCACATACACTTAACAATAATTACATTTAAAAAGTTATTAGCACAAAAGTTACAACGAAATATCACAAACGGATAACACTTTTTACTTGTCCTTGCGTTCACACAAATCGAGCAGCCATCTTGCGTTCGTGCAGATAGGGTAGGGGGCGAACAATGTTACTAGCACTAAATAATGATTTCCCCAAAACGTTTATTTTGCCAATACGTACCTACTTTTGCTGATGTACGATACAAATAATGAAATGGCATGCTAGTATACCACTGATCTATATTAATATAGATGAGTGCATGCATGATACCTTTAGCGTAGTGCGGGATGTCATGAAAGGAGCGAACACCGAGTATTGAGTAATGAATTATCATTCATCATCTTGGTGTTCTATCGAACAGAGTAGAGTACACTTGCCGTGGCAATATAGCCACCTTAGTCATAGTAGAAACAATAGCTAGAGGGGAAAAGGATTAATGCGTTCATTAAAAAAGAGTAGTAGAGCTCTTTGTGAAGGGCTCGTCCGGGGAAGTACTACCACCACGTAAGAATTGATAGGATGGCGATCCTATCAATTCTTACGCAGCTGAAAGTTAAGTAAAATATTAAAGTTAAATAAAATATTTGATTTGATTTGATTTGAAGGATAGGCATTATGATCTATCACCACTGACCGAAAAACTGGTCGTCGTTGGTAACGTGAAGGGAAAGCGTTCTCTAAACTAGTTTATGTCTAAACTAACTAAACCATCTAAAATGTACCAACAAACTTATTTAATATGGGTTAAAATTAAAATCACGACAACGAGGTCTTTAATAATGATTTGAAAGGTTGTGTGTGGGACCCAGCAAGTATCTGGATCCAGTGGGACTAAGATGGTGCAATCTCGCAAATACCTGGCTTGAATTATCTTATGGGATTGCATTCCCCATTCGCCTCTTATGTGTTTCCTTCTACACATTAGCCGAACAGCGGTATAATTCGTGTATTTAATGTACCTACGTCGTATATGTGTGTATTTTTCGAGATGTCTGAAATAAAATTTATATTATTATTATGATTATTTTTTAATACAACTAGCTGATGGAACAAGCAGATGGCCCACCTGATGTTGAGTGGTAACCATCACCTATAAACAAAACATTGCCCCGTATCTAGGTCACGCGCAATAGGAACGTGCCCTAAGATGCACTGCCCTGCGTCCATCAACTTGAGGCAACAGATGTTAAGCCTCATGTGCCTGTAATTACACCGGCGACCACACTCTTCAAACCGAAATACAGCGTTGCTGCTTGGCGGCAGAAAAAGGCGTGGTGGTAGTACTTCCCCGGACGAGCCCTTCACAGAGCTCTATACTCTTAAAACTTACTCTTATTTATCTTATTAGAAAAAAATAGGAAAATATGGGCAAAAATAGTCACCACACATCGTCGCGCCTCGGTTTTATTATGGAAGAGTTGGTATGCGTGAACATGAATAGAGATGATATCGCTTTTCGTGTTCACGCATATTATGAAGTGCAACCTTGACGTAGATGTAGTAGACTTGTTTTGTATGGGTTTTATTGATTTTGGCCATCCACACCAAACCAGCCGGGTAAAAGCCGGCACGCCGGTGGGTTTGGTGTGTAGAGGGCTTTATGTTTACCGAATCCCCGGTAGTATTCTAAATGTTGGCAACATCTCGGTGTAAAGACGTCATAGACAATATTCTTTTTACGGCCGCTGTACAATTTTGATTCTATACCAGAGAAGATGAAAAAGATTTACACATGACCCAATTAAAAAGTTTACATAAACTTTTTAGATTTTGGATTAATTTAGGTAATCAGCACATGGATTTTTTTTTTTAGTAAATATTTATTAAACGGATTTGGACGCCATCTAGATATATAGAAAGATAACTCTTTAATGATTACCACAACAAAAATTCTTCTTTATCTAATTTGCTCTAACAAGTCATAGATGTCTCTACTATCGCCACATACTTTGCCACGAACCTAGATAACCATCGATAAAATGGCAGCTTATTCGTGTTTAAGTAGGTACAAGGTAATGATTTGTTTTAAGTGATGGTTCAAGGTGGGTAGTTGTAACTATAGAAGGTATTATTATTATACCTCGAGTTATGTTGTCGTGTATTTTATGGTTTTGGTTTTTGTACTGCGTCTGGGAGTCACGATAGGTCTCAGCCTCACTCAGCACGTCATGTGGCGTATCCAATTACAGAAAATCAGAAACTTTTTTTAATATATCACGGACATGATACACTTAACATTCGTTTAAACACATAAACGACCGTTTTCTGAAAGCTCGATCAAACCTAAATCAGCCGTCGGCGTCGCCGCGTCGAGTCACTTGCTCTCTATCTTAGTGATGATAAAAGCTGAAATATTAAGTGACTTAACGTTTGATCGAACGTTCAGAAACCGGCCGTATAACAACTTGACCACCAAATAATGGTGCCTATAATTTCCAATTTATCCTGTGCTATGTTGGTAATATGTAGTTAAATTAAAACAACGCATTTTAGTTGATAATTGTGTTTATTCCTTTCTTGTATTTTATGTTAAGTATATAAGTAGTATATCAGCTATCTGGTTCCCATATCACAAGCATAAGCTTAGTTTGGGGCGTGCTGTGTGGAAGGTCCACCAATATTTATTTATTTATTTATTTTTATTTATCTTATTATCTTATTCAACTTATAGATATACACAACTCAATTACCTATCATTACAAAATACTCTCCTACTTTCACTTATCCAAAAATATACAACCTTAGAACAGAATCGAAAAAATAATTAACCTTTTTAAAGTAAATATAAATTAACTTGAACAAAGCAATATGTAGTACTAAATACTAATCCGCTGATCTCCTACATATTGCTTTGTTAAAGTTAATTTATATTTAACAATGGACTTCCGCAAAGTCACGCCTGAGTCAATTAACTACCTTTTAAAGTAGGTAAGTACCTTTATTGCTTTTACAATTTACAAAAAAATACTTCCTTATCTTCATCAAATCAATATAAATTATAATCTAGGTAGAGATAAACCATTCTAAAAATGCACGCCCCTCTACCTGCCTTCACCCACAAAAGCAAAGCAAAGGCAGGTAGAGGGGCGTGCATTTTTAGAATGGTTTATCTCTACCTATGTATGATCGATAAGAAAATGCTCAGTACTTACATACAAACTTAGCGGTGATTTATAAATTTTATTTACAAGACAAATTTTACAAAAAGATTACCTAAAAAATGCTAGGTACCTACCTATTTTGTTAAATTTCGTTATTTTAAGTTTACTTACCTGCTAAATACTTAAAGCCTTCTAAAACGAAGGAAATTACAAATCTAAACTTTGTTAGCTTACATGGTTACGATTGACCCTCGGTTTCAGAAAGCTCGATCAACACTTATAGGTCATGTCACTTGCTATTTCAGCTTTTTTTCAAATTAGATAGAGATAGCTAGTGACTTGACAGCCGATTAGTGTTGATCGCGTTCTCAGAAACGGGGGTAAGCCTACCTACCTATCATAATTCCTTGTAAAAAATGCATTTCATATCCTAGCCAAAGACTAGACCTCACACTACGGGTCGGTACCTCGCAACAATCCCGGTATAGGTACATAAAAAGGCTTCAAAAATCAGCCAATGAGAAAATTGAGCTCAGAAAATCAGACTTTTTAGAATGATTGAACGTAACGTTCCAAATTCAAAAAAAATCCGCCATTTCGAATTTCGAATCGACATGCCTAGAGTAGGTACTTTGTGTCCCACATTTTGAGCCATAAAATAATAATCGGTGCATTCATTGGCCGATTGTCAATCAAACTCAGCTATCAAGCAATCGTTGTTCATTTGATGATAAGACATTGGTTTCTCTCGTATTCCACTGGCAGGAAAATGTGCATACGTTTTTCTATTTCACAACGGCAGAGTGGGCAGCGAACGCATCTGGAACAAAATACAAAACAATTTATTTACTGAAAACCAACGTTTTGTGTAGTTTCGCCAAGGATCCATTGAAAACAATAAAATTGAGAAAACAATCTTGGTCACATTCGATTTCAGGATTACCAAGACTCAATGACAGGACGGGACAGAAACAAGGCAAATAAAATATTGTGTGCTGTTTGGTACAAGTACTCAAGAATTATATCCAACATAAACCTTGCAGTCAGAGCTAAGAATTATTCATTTACCTCAATAGATGGCGTTGCTATCACGCACTACGTGTTAGATACTATTCAAGATGGCGGATGTTACCATGAATGAAGACGAATATTGATTATGAAAGGACGAAACTGGATTACCTACTTATATTTTTTTAACGCGGTTCTCAAAATCATCCTACTAATATTATAAACGTGAAAGTTTGTATGTATGGATGGATGGATCTGAATGAAACTTGGCAGAGGGATATATTTAATAGTCTGGAATAAAACATAGGCTACTTTTTATCCCGTGGGAATACCGGGATTTAAATCTGCGCGGGTGATGAAACCGCGGGGCAACTAGTGATAACATAGGTAGTGATTTAGCTTGATACCGGTTCCTCCGCAGGGCAAAGGCCACCTTCCTACTTCTCGATCTTTCGCCACAGCGGGCCAGTCTAGTGGTTTATTTATGTAAACATACAGCATTGTTTCAGATTGTTACCTCGGAGCGCAATCCTGGCAGCAGACGACATGCCTGCAGGGCAGGAAGAGGGTATCCATGCCTTTGTCCATACACACGCGACATGCCAGCGACGTCTCTCCTCGAGAGCGAGACCGGGACTCCTGCGGACAAGATTACAAGCATAAAGGTACTGACACACGTGCTCAAAAATAAGCATGCTTTTGAGCATGATCAAAAATCAACCGACGTACGACCAAATAAGCATGCTTATTGACTAGCATGATCTGTTCACACGTGCTTTTATTGAGCAGGTCTAGGAAAAAGCATGCTTTTAGCTCGAAAATAAGCACCTCTGTCAGTACCTTTTAGATGATGAGACATGAGAAGAAATACCAATGATGGTATTATAATATTATATTGCTAAGATAAAGTTGAAATATATATGACAAGTCACAATGGCAATGGTCAAGTAAGCAATGGAGCCAGTCTTAGCTCGCGACCTTAAAAGAACAGGCAATAGTAGAGACCTTTCCCAACAGTGGATTCTTCAGCCTCGTAACCTATGCAGACTATGACAGCCATCACAGCTCAGTTGGTGGTAGCTCTGCCTTTCCCGTAGGCCGTAGGTTCGACCCACAGAACAAACCGTGTGACGGAAGATAGGTACCTAGATGTTTGTTCTCTGTGTTACAAATATATTTATCAGAGAATAGGTTCCAGTATTACAAGATTTGCTTAGTTTGGGGCCGGACGAACAGTTCTGTGTGAAAAGTCCACCAATAGTTATTTATATGACACGAGAGTTGTCAATTATTTACCTTTCGCTCAGTCGGCAGCACTCCCGGCACGACGTGGCGCGTGCGGTGCTGTGCCCTACGTGCCCTGTCGTGCACTTCGCGGCAGGTGCGGACTATGTCGAACACGTAGCGGCGGCCTAGCGTCGACGAGTCCTTGAAGATGGAAGCTATTGTGCCCTGGAAGAGAAACCATTGGTTATGAGAGACCTTACAAACACAACCATCCATACCATAGGAGGATAAAGTATATCTATAAAGTCAAAAGGTACCTAAGTATTAGTACAATATAATCACAAGGGTCTTCAGGCGATTCTAGGAGCTAGTTACACGCGCCTAGAAGAAACTCATACTCATAAACAAATGATCCATTGTAGATGAATTATCTCACTACATACTCGCGACGACCTGTGGCGCAGCGGGCGAGAGTCCGCCTGCGACGCAAGAGGTTGCGGGTTCGATTCCCGCCTCGGAACAAATTTGTGTACGATCTGCAGGAATTTGTTCCGGTGGTCTGGTGTTTACTATGTATATAATAAAAAAAATCTATCTATGTAAGTATATAACGTATTAAATATATCAGTTATCTAGTACCATAACACAAGCTTTGAGTAGCTTACTTTGGGGCTAGATGGTGCTGTGTGGGTTGTCCAGCATTATTTATTTATTTATACTCGTAGTATAAAACAAAGTCGCTTTCTCTGTCCCTATATCCCTATGTAGTATTAGGTTCAAAACATTAAAGTTTAAAATAAAATATCGAGGTCGAGACTTGGTAATAGGTAGTAGGTAGTCCTTATTCTAATTGAATATGTTGGTTTCAAATTTCGATCTAGCGACAACAAATAGGACTTGCCAAAAGGACAGAAGTCCAGCGCAAGAATATTTGCCCTTACAATGAACGAATGAACTAAAAAAATAGGACTTAGTTAAAAAACCAATAGCCAGCGCCATAAAAATCCCCGTAGAATTAACCGGCACATGCGAATGAATTTTCGTAATATTTGACACACACAACCTCTACATACAATTATGTAATCTACTAGGTACACCTACCTACATCTACCCACCTCTGAATTTTCCGGTAAATTACCACCTATTATCATAATTTAGTTAACCTACCACGCCCCCAAGTTCAATGTACAAATTTAGTCACTTCCAGTACAATACAAGTTACAAATTAAATTGAAGTTCGTGTAAAGGTAGGCACATAACATTAAGTCACACAATCACAATGGTATGAAGGCACGACGAACTAAGTACCTCAAAATTCCAATAAATAGCAACGTTTAGGGGTATTAGAACCGAATTTTTAAAAAGAGTATTTGATAATCTAGTAGCGCCCTGCGGTTTCACCCGCGTAGTTTTAAATCCCGGTATCCCCACGGGATAAAAAGTAGCCTATATGTTTTTCCAGACTATAATATATCTCTGTGCCTATTTTCACCAAGATCCGTTCAGCCGTTCTGGAGTTATAGAGTAACAAACATCCATCCATCCATCCATACTTACAAACTTTCGCATTTATAATATTCGTTTATTTAAGCCATCCATACTTACAAACTTTCGCATTTATAATATTCGTTTATTTAAGTTTTATTATATTAGTAATAATAGTAGGATAAATAAACAAAATCAAAACAGCCATTCGTTCAGTCGTGAATTAAATTTAAGGGATCGTCAATAATCGTTATAACTGGCCCAACATTTAAAAATCTTAATCTCTAGTGATCAATATGTCATTCCACTGGTGTTTTTACACCATCGACGGATTTATACTAGACATAACAGTCAAACATTTACACCTAAAATTGGAAATAGGGAAGTTCCTAACTTGTTCCTAAGTTGTTAATTCACTCGACCTGTGATCTCACGATGTCCGCAATCTAGGTTTTATCCGATCTGGAACTATAAAGTCATTGAAACTCTAAGAAATAGCAGCTCTCGCCATGTTGGACATCCTTTTACTGCTTTCGTTTAGTTTTAAAGCCACTAAGGTGTATTAATGTTGAGTAACACGAATAAATTATACGAGAAAGAAATCGTTCTTTAGTTCTTTAGTCGTTGAGTTCTTTGTGAATTGCTCGTCCGGGGAAGTACTACCAAGCTTATTTAATTTTAATGTGTCGATTTGAAGATTTTTTTTTATTTGGCATCTCGAAATGCCGCTTACCTAAAATTAATCAGTTGCTTTAATTTAGCAACAACATTAAAACTCATTAATCATTCAACCACTCGTTCATTCATTCATTCGCCCATTAATCAACATTCACATATGTACCTACATTGTAATTGTTATTCTAATATTAATCGATTTGAAGAGTGTGGAATTACAGGCACATGGTGCTTAAAACCATGTACCTAAAATTCTTACAAAATAAAATATTTGATTTGATTTGATTTGAAAATCTGTGTGCTCTAGTTGATGGAAACAAGGCTGTTCATCGTAGGGTAGGGCATATCGTATGTGACTCGCGAAGCAATGCTTTGTTAAAGGTGATGTCAGTTAGGCCATCAGCTCCCTTGAGCAAAATAATGGTAAAAATCCTCACCTTGAGGTCTCTAATAAACTGCTCAGTGACATCGCTCCTGACAGTTTCGCAGCAGTAGAATGCGTGTTTCTCTGTGACAGCGCGGTACAGCGCCGCGGCCTGGCCTGAGGTAGCCATCTTGACGTACAGGGGAGCCTCATTGCCCTCTCCAGTGACGTACGTCATCTGGAAGAGACGTCTGACGGATTGCGCGCGGTGGATCGCTGTGTAGGGGATGCTGAAAAGACAAAAGAAAATCAATAAAAGAAAGAAAAGACATTTATTTAAACACACTGCACACGACAGCTAACAGGACAACTGTACAAAACATGTAAAAGGGAACTATATTACATACATACCTACGTAGAAATGACACTTGGGTATGGAGAGACAAAAACAAAAGAAACTATAAAAATTATGTGTGTGTCTACGCAATCACTATCTCTCTCTCTGTCCCTATATCCCCATGTCCCTATGTTTTTTTTTATATACAACTAGCTGATGGAACAAGCAGATGGCCCACCTGATGTTAAGTGGTAACCATCACCTATAAACAAAACATTGCCCCGTAGGTCACGCACAATGGGAACGTGCACTACGATGCACTGCCCTGCGTCCATCAACTTGAGGCGTACGGATGTTAAGCCTCATGTGCCTGTAATTACACCAGCGACCACACTCTTCAAACCGAAACACAGCGTTGCTGCTTGGCTGCAGAAAAAGGCGTGGTGGTAGTACTTCCCCGGACGAGCCCTTCACAAAGAGCTCTACTACTCTTAAAAGCTATGTCCTCATGTATGCTTAAATCTTTAAAACTACGCAACGGATTTTGATGCGGTCTTTTTAATAGATAGAGTGATTCAAGAGGAAGGTTTATATGTATAATACATGCATGATATGTGCACCCGCGCGAAGCAGGGGCGCGCGGGCGGGTCGCTAGTATATGTATAAACACTGTACACCCACATGACTGACGTCATTGTTAGGACTAAGGGAAGTCGGTGGATGGAGATCAGAATCGTTCTTCCTGAGTATGTAGAGGGGAGGTATATGTCCCATAGTGAACTTTTTCAGGCTGGTGATGACTGTGAACAGGTGGAGGTAGATTCTTATATTCTTATTATGGCAAAAACGGAATAAGATGGCAAAAGTAGTGTAAATGATCACAGCTGAAATTATTAAACAAAAAAGAACTAGAAGAAAGATGCTGGTATTGAGAAAGATCTTTGTAATATTTTTTTACTGATTGCTAGAAAAGCTAGAAATTTGGAACTAGGAATTAGGCGTGTAAGTGGACATAGCACAAATATAGCAGAACTCTGAAGGAATGAGTAAAGTAATGCAAGAGTGAAAGACATTCAGGTTAACGAACCAGCAGGGATAAATATTTAAACAGTGAACAAAGAAAGTAACACCTAGACTGAATCCAGTGAATCAACCATTTCTATAAACAATGTTATGGAAAGACATTCATTTGTATAACTCACATAGGTAGGAACATATTTCTTATGCTAATCGTTTTTAGAGTCTAATAACAGCTTGTCAATTCTGTGTTTAGTTTGTGCGACAAAGTTACATAGTAACAAATGCCAAGTACTAATCACTTTATCATAAATATTGACATTATCTAAATGACTTTGGCGAACGAATATTTGAACGAATCATTTGAAGGTTCTAGTCTATTAGTGCAAGCCTGACGCCAAACCAAACAAAGCATAAGACAAGTCAATGTCAATTTACTTTTACGATTATTAGCGCCATGTTGGTATGTGAAAAACAATGGTACTATCGGTCACCCTTGAGGCACTCCGAATAATAGAATGCAAAACCGAAAATCTGATATTCAAATAATCAAGGACAGTACGGCGGTATAATAAATCCTAGCAATAGTTTATAATCAGGTGGTTAATACTAACGGAATAGTTTTATTAGTAAAAACTGCGTTGTTTTCCTTTAAAAGTCACTTTTAAAGTCACATTTTAGAGGAAAATGCGGAAAAAATCTCTATGTAAACTAGATAAAGACGATATTAATATTGTTATCTATAAAATAATCTGGAGTGGTAACTTTTTTACTTCTTACCTCATAAAGAAAATAAATATGAGCTATTACCGCTGTGTAAAAGCTGATTTGGAAGGAAATGAATGATACAATACCTAGTAAAACAACATGGGGTTAATTTATAAGTTGGATCTATGATACATAAGAAACCTAGTGTGTATAGTGAATTTTTTAGGCACTGAAAATGAAACTTTAAACCAACAACGCAGTACTACGCACATAACTACGAAGTAGGAGGTAAGTATGTCAGCTGATACAATAACAAACATATCTAATTGGAACGTAACTTGGAGGTAAGCACTATCTTCTGTTTCAATTGTATTTCAAATTAATTATCTTGAAAATATCAGTTTATGTCAGTCACTGATGGCTTCTGATATTATTTATTCGTAGCTTCTGATAGTTTTTTTTGTATAGTTGCTTGATCTTAAACTTGCATCTACTCGTACTTGAAGAAGGTTGGCTGAAGGTCTCGGCAGAATAACAGCGCCCAACTACTTAACTAGTGGTGAGGCATACGCTGAGTCGAGACCCTTTTGCTGCTGCAGCACACAAACACCTACATGCCTACTGTTATTATTAATATTAACTGTTTGTCATTTATTTTATTGTTTTGTATGTGTATGTGTTTTTTGGCAAATAAATGTCTGTATGTCTATGTCTACTTTTCATTAAATCAAAGACTTTGCTACGATTTGATGTTATGATTTGACCCCTGATTTGATAAAGCAAGCTTATTAGGTATGCTAAGGTATGTATAGAAATAGGGGAAGTAAAGACGCTTTCAAACGGCATGTTAATGAGTCGATGCACTCTAACCTTTACATTCTTGATAGAATTAGCAATGTTATCCTCAATGTAAACATTAATGGTAATGACACTGAAGAACGGATGTCGATATTATTAACTGAATATTAAATCTACAGGAAATAAAGAATGGACAAGGTCTTTATCTATACTGATGATACCTAACTAAAGTCTCAATCTCGCGTACACTCTGACCACACAGCCAAAGGGGATCCGCAAGCCATGTCGAGTTACAACAGAATATATAAACTTAAATTAATTTGAAATATTACACGGGTATTTATCGCGTTTTACCTTTAATAATTTCCCGACGTTAATTATGTGTTATGATCGCGAAAGTTTAAAAAACACTACCTTAAATTAGACAAGTACTTTAGCATTGTCGCAAAGATCCTCTGGGGCATAGTGGTAAGCATACCTGGTAATTATATTTATCTAGAAGTTATAAGGGCTAGCTTATAGACCGAGTTCCGAACTCTGAAATTCGGAGACAAACAAAGGTCCAAGATGTCGGCGATTGGACTACGGAGCTCAAATGGAGCTACGCGGGAATCATTGCTAGACGTGGTGATGACACAATTGTGGCCAAAAACCGGGTACAGAGTCGTAGGCCGTCCTGCAGCGAAATGGGCGGACATCACTAGAATAGCAGGTCAGAAATGGGTTAAACTGGCACAGGATCGTGGTAGATGGCACAAAGGGAGGCTTATACCTATACCCAGCAGTGGGTGAAAAGGACTGTGGATGATGATATTGGGGTATCATACCTTTGTTTTTCCACTCCGATGTCCTGATCTCCGTTGCACGCAGGCCTGTACACCACCAGGCCGTGAGGTCCTACTCCGACACACGTACTGAGTCTACAGCCACAGCCTCCGACGTTCTGTCCCGTCGCCAAGCAGCCGACAGTCGCACTACCATCGATTTCTTGGTCGTCCCTAGCCCTCGGCTCTTCAGCTTGCTGCATGTGGTAGAGAAGATGGCTGTACAGATTATGAGCGTTGTTACTTTGTGTTATGGGCTTGCAGAAGAAAAGTTCTTCACCAAAAGACTCCAGATTAGATATCTCTTTGAGCAGTCTGTATTCCGCTTGGGAAGCCTTCATTCCTGCTATTTCACTGTGGTAGTCGATTATTCGGTCTACGTGGTCTTCTGGCTTCTCTCCCTGAGGTCCGATCTTATCGCACTCATCGTAAATGTGTTTGGGTGGTTCTTCGGAATCGCAGTCACCGGTTTCAGCTTGGGCGATGTAAGCAATGATCCTTCTAGCTATTTCTAAGTCAGCTACGACGAGCCTTCCCTCGGTGAGATCTAGTTTGGCTTGCAGATAGAATTGGTGGCGGGTTGGTTCGTTGATCAAGAGATGAGGAGGGACCCAGAATTTGACGCGTAGGTCAAGGCGTCCTCCGGGAATTCTGTGGGGATCGAGGGGGTTCCTTAAGTTGAGCCATCTTGAGGGGCCTGATCCGGGGGACACGCGGAGACCAAAGTAGTCCGCTTCAGCTCCTATTTCGAGTTTCTCGCATATCTGTAACAAAGGAACATCATTTTAAAAGCAAAACTAATTTCATTCGTGTATTTATTATTTGACCCAAAAAGGCAGAATCCGTAAAAATAACAATGACCCTTGAAGTGGTGCGATGACCTTGCGATGATCATACTAACATTGGTTTCAGTACATTTTAATTTATCATGGTAGGTACTTGTCACTCACCGATACCCGAAATAGGGAAATCTACGGGACTATAATTTATGTATATCATTTATGTATGATATTGAACGATCGTTGGGTATTTATTTATAATTTTATTATTACGATCATAAACCGTTCAATCTGGCTATAAAAATCGAGATTATGAATCTAGCCTTGCGTTGGCGCAACCTCCTTTAGATAATTATAGGGGCAGGCAGAGCCAAACTGTTTGGTAATTTATAGGTATAAAGAGAGAGTTAGCTGGGTGTTACTAGTAACTCTCTAAAAAGTATATTTGGTCTGAGTAGTAGTAACTATATAATTTGATTGGTTTCAGTTTGAAAGTAAATGACAGGTAGTAATGATAGATTATCCAAAATTAAAGTTTTGATTAGCGTTGCAGGATACTAGAAAAAGATTTAAAAAGTTAGTTAGTGTTCATAATGTTTTTTTTTTATTGTGACTTGAACGCAATTTAGTGCCTATCTATTATTTAAAAAATGGAACAGAATGATCAATTTTTTATATATTATAATTATATATTAATTTTAATTGGAGAATAGGTCTTGGTTTTACTCGAAGAGCACTTGTGGTCTAGCGGTTGCAGCCCCTCCTTCCGATCCTTCTTTCGTGGGTTTGGGTTAAAACCAGTCGTGTACCAATAAGCTTTTTTTACCTATAATAGCGCCAGTGAAGGAAAACATCATGAGGAAAGCGACATTTAGAACTTAAAAACTTCTAAAACATGTCAAGTGCTCGAAAGAAGAGCGCGACAAGAAGAAGAAGGTACTTTAAAGGTGTTAAAAGTCCGCCTATTCCCACGCCACGACACGACACGCCACAGTCGCAAGTCGCAACCTTGTTAGCGACACTCGATCTCTCATTGACACATTATCCTTTCGCATTGTGTTACAATTACAGCGGGACTCGTAGGTATTTTAGCGTAAATATTTGTCATTTGATCATCTGTTACATATAGCTACTTATGTGCAACTATGTACAGCCGTAGGTATACCTATCACAGTCACAGCAGATTCTCACGAAGAACTTGTCATTCATTTTGATAGAATCAAGTTTTCCTACCATAATAAAGTCTGCTTTACGTACCTACACTTGTTTTGATCAAAGTTGTATGTATTTTGTAGCATGTGGGCAAACTAGCGTTTGATCAATTTAATAATGAAACTGAAAAAAACTGAAACAGCTTCACGACTTTGATCCCCAGACACGGTAGATATCCCTTCAGATCTCCCAGTACCAAGTAGGTACTAATTCAAGATTCTTTGAGGATGTCTAAGGGGGGTAGTCAGAGGTACGTCCAAACATTACATTTGGCACATACCCACATTTTGCAGTAGTTAGTATTCCATACGTGACAGGTTGCAAGCCCATCGCCGCTGTTAGAATACTAACTGGTTTCCTCACGATGTTTTCCTTCACCGTTTAAGTGCACTGGCATTGCGCACATAAATTTTTCGATAGAAAAATCCATTGGTGCACGACCGGATTCGAACCTGCGACCTTACGATCGGAAGGCGGGGTCACTCCCACTAGACCACCGGTGCTCTACTAATTAAATAATTATCTTGTATAAATAGAAAATAACTTATTTATAAGTCGCTAAATGACTTCCCACGTTCACGTAGTTTCAAACTGATCCCTGTGGTTGTACTGAATAAAGACCGTTTTCATTTGACAGAAATAACTGCATCGCAGTCCACGTGGAGAGGTATGATGGTCACGTTTTCAACACACGCCTACCGGTAGTACCTACCCTACCTACACCTAATCATTAGGGCTCACTGAATACAAATAAGTACTAATGGTTGACACAAGCAATCCTACTAATATTATAAACGCGAAAGTTTGTAAGTATGGATGGATGTTTGTTACTCTTTCACGCCGGAACGGCTGAACGGATCTGGGTGAAACTTGGCAGAGAGTATGATTATAGTCTGGAATAACACATAGGCTACTTTTTATCCCGTGGGAATACCGGGATTTAAATAGGCGCGGGTGAAACCGCGGGACGCAACTAGTTAAATATAAACCACCTAATGCTAAGAGAAATAAGATAGGTAAACTAAGATCCGAGATGATCATTCACCCGATCTTGATTCCAGCATTTCTCTCTCCCTCATTTGAACGCCAGCTTCAAATGAGGGAGAGAGAGGTGCTCAGAAAGATTCTAGGTTTAGTCCAGCGCGAGGATGGATCCTGCACTGGAGGGTGCTGAAGAAATAGCAGTGGCAGAGTCTAACATCATTGGCGAAATAAAACCACTTAGGCTACGCTAGGTCCGTTAACATGAGGTATACCTACAGATGTAATATAATTTAAAGTGCTTTAAGCGCTTCGAGTATAGCTCGTTGCAGTTGCGTTTCACCGTGTGTGCTGGGCCTCACACTTCGTATCATGCTAGTTTCATAAAGTGAAAAGTTACAGACAGTGTCATGGGAATTTATTTAGCCTGTATGCACTCACTGCTGAATATTAGGCCTCCTCTTTATAACTATACTAGCGCGTAACCGCGCGCCCCTGCTTCGCACAGGTGCACATATCATGCATGTATTATACATATTAAACCTTCCTCTTGAATCACTCTATCTATTAAAAAAACCCGCATCAAAATCCGTTGCGTGGTTTTAAAGATTTAAGCATACATAGGGATATAAGGACAGGGAAAGCGACTTTGTTTTATACTATGTAGTCATAGTGATAATCGGTGCGGTGTTTAAAAATCGAACACAAATTACTTACATCAAAGGAACCGTTAAAACTGACTTTTTATTTTCTTACTGCGAAACGAAGTAGCCCGCGTTTGTGTTTTTCAAAGAAAACACTTATAAACTGGTTATCTCAGTGGCTTCTTCTACATGATACATCCAGGTACAGATGTAATTGGTGGTTCAAGCAAATTGCTTTGGATAGATAGGTAAAAGAGCCAGCATAATAGCGTACCAGAGCGGACGTAAAATTGCATTTCTTCCAATATAGGTACATGCCTATCTAATTTCAAATCAATTTTCCTTCCTAGAGCGGAAAAGTACTTTTCCTCCCTAAGGAGGAAAGTGGATACCTACTTATATTGAAAATGAGTGTGCGAAATGCTATTTTGCTCCCTGTTTACGAAGCTTAATAACTTTTAGAATTAATGTGATAAAAAAATAAATTATGTCATACAGCCATTATAACAATGTATACTAGTAATGCATGTAAAGATGAAATCTATTTTCAAAACTTTCGTTGGTGGAATAGAAACAAGACGTCAGTCTACGACATAGATATTATAATTATCCAAACAAGACAATGACAAGACGACCGACGCGAGCGAGACTAAAGTCTTTCCTGTCATCTAACGAAGCAACATAGCATTTTCATTTTAATTGTTTTTCTAGTGTTATTTTGAGTTGTGTTGTGTAATTTTGGTGGTATTTTAACCAACATTACTTGTGGTCTTAGCACAAAGTGTAAGCATTTGAAATGAAAGTGTATTATGTGATATCGTGATTTGACCGAAAATGTTTCAAATGTTTTGAAGAAACCGCCACCATTTTCTTCAAAACAATTGACTGACTCGACTTTGAACTGACGTGACTAGAAACTTATCTACAAAGAGTATAATCTCTGAATCACTTGACATTGGCAAGATTGACTATGACAGGAGCCATAAAAAGAAGAAAGAAAGAAGAAAGAACTTTCATCAGAAATTTGGCAGTTTTGTTTTAAAAGAGATTCGTTTATGAGTACCTAAATGTAGGTATATTCGTGGTCTTTTCTTATAAGTGTAGGTAGTAGGTAAGCACACTGACTGACTCTTTTTGTGACAAGCTTCACGTACCTACGTGCTGTTTGCTAGTCGTGTCCCAGAACAGGCCTCAGGTCATCGACCCAGCTCACTGTAGGACCCCATATACTAAGACCCGTTTTTACTTTATAGAACGCAAAAAAGCAAGGCATAAGTACCTAGGTAGGTTAAGCTAGGTTGTGGGACTTTAAAAGTACCTACCTACATAAGGCATAATTAGGTAATGTTACTAATTAGGTACAACTGATAAATTGTTTGTTAGGTACTAAGTTATCTGAAAATAAGTAATTACCTAGGTACCTTTTGATTACAATAACAAATAGGTATTTGTTTAACGACTAGAAAGTAAATAATGAGAGATAAATAGGTATTCCTGAAATCGAAAGCTTATTTTCATGCTACATTCTTAAATATTTGAAATATACATACCTATTAATAACAGGATAACTCGCTAAGACTTCGTTTAAATATCTTCAGAATCAAGGTCACATTATTATTACAGCATTATTACAAAACAAAATTGGTAAGTTACTTATACTTGCCAAGTGCATTTACAAAGACTCACTGCGAATTCATCGTTGTTCAATGCTCTCAGATTGTTTTGCTAAAATAGAACAGCTGTAAAAAACGATTAAATCACAGCCACACGCATCCCAGATGTTTGCTTTCTATCTCTTTCTTTGTTTGCCTCTCGGTCACGATCGGATCACGCGGCCGCCGCATGCATGCGCATGCGCAGGTACGCTCGATCAGTCGGCCAACCAGTCGCCACACCGCCTTGTGAAAACTATACATTTTCAACAAATCTCTCGATTTGTTTACCAGAAAAACCTATGCCTTGGACGAGAATAGTGTCCTCAGCGGGCGTATAAACTGATATCTTGCACCTCTATGATGCTGAGATGAGGGCAGATTTCATTTCGGCGAATATTTTGTGCTGGGAGTTAATGACATGAAACAGAAAAGGTTGAGGACAACCGTATGTACACAGTAGGTAATTTTAATAACGAGCTTTATGTGATAATTTTGTGAGATTTTGTGAATAAGTACCACCTACTTATAAAACCTTTTTTCAACCGACCTTATTAAATACTTATAACCACATACTTAGGTCCATGTGTTTAGTAGTAACCTAAGTAGGTAGTAGAGCTCGCTGATACAACATATTAACATGTAGCTTATCTATAACACGAATAAACATGTAAAATTGATAACAAGTGCAAAAACTGTTTAAATAAAATGCTTCCCACACCATGCCTCTGAAGGTGAAACAGAACATTCGTGCAGCAAATAAGAAGCAAAATTATTATTATGTCGGTTTATTATTAGAACATGATGTTATCCAAAAAGATTTGGTTGTGGTTGTGAACGAGTTAGACAAACGAGTAGACGTTTTGAAATAGGTAGGTACATATCTTAGCTAGCAGTTTATATTGTACAAACGATTCGAATAGAAACTGGTGACAGGAGAAGAAGATCACATCAATTCGAAAAGAGTTAGTTTTTGTAAACCGAAAGCGAAACAGCATTTCGCTCACTTTCATTCAATGTAAGTAAGCAAGTAAGGTACTTTTGCCCTAGTGAAGAAAAGTACTTTTCCGCCCTGAGGAAGTGATTTGAATTTGGAATGTGCATATTGAGTAAAACTTCCAATCACCAAAGAAATTACGAACGCTGCAGAAAAAGAAGTTATCTGATAAAAAAAAGTTGCAACTTGACATGTAATTAGGTACTTTGTTACCAATAAACTGATTATTATGAACAGACCATAATTATTCAGAAACTGGCGGTATGTCTAGTAGGTATAAATAATCATAGTCAACTTATATGAACTCAAAGAATACGGGGGATGCCGTTATTTTATTTCCTTAAGAGTCCGGTGACAGCGGCTCGCAATTTCGAGGTGCGATTGGCTATTATTTCATTTTATTTCATTTTGGGGAGGTTGTTTGAAAAAATAACTCTAGAGAAACACGCATAAATACTGTTCGAACACAAATAATACAATAATATAAGGGAAATGTGCTTGAGTCAGAAATCATTTTGGTATTAGGTAAACGTAAGACCAAACATACTAATACCAAAATGATTTCTGATTCGGGCATGTTTCCCTTATATTATTGTATTATTTGTGTTCGAACAGTATTTATGCGTGTTTCTCTAGAGTTATTTTTTCAAACAACCTCCCCGAAATGAAATAAAATGAAATAATAGCCAATCGCACTTCGAAATTGCGAGCCACTGTCACCGGAGCCTTAAAAATTACGGTGTACTGAAAAGGTACTGAACAAAGATCGTAACTAACGATACCTACCGCCAGTTTTTGAAAGCTCGATCAAAGCTAATCGGCTGTCAGTCAATACACTTGTAACGAATTCTACGATCGTCGTCGCGCACTAAACTCATTATCACGCCCTCCAGATATCAAGTAGGTATCGTATCTTTTACAATAATAAATGATCGTGTTCTGAAATTTAAAGGGTTATCATCAAATCAAGTATTATATTATTACCTATTTATACCTACCTACTAATATTAATGGGTCGTTAGGGAGTGTTATTGATTAGGTATCCACCTACCTACCTATATTGTTGTTTTTCACCTGATAATGTCAAAAACTGCGCAGTAGCCTGCGCAATCGCAACACGAGCACAGAAGAAATAATAGTAGCCTCAGGTTATCGAGTACTGAGAGAGAAACAATATTATTTGCACACAAGTACCTACCTATAGGTACTTAATAGCACCTCTTATCAAAGTAACTTAAGAACCTGCTTATTTATAATGAAAGAACGTAGGTAGACAAAGAAATTATATGTTATTCTGTAGGTACGTTATTCTTGTGGATTTTTATGTCAACGACATTATGACAGTCAGGAAGATGACATAAAAATCTAAGTTTCGACAGGAGTCCCAGTGCAAAAACAAAGGATTTTTAATTCCATTGATTAAAAGTAATACGTACTTACCCATGTTTTTAACCGATTTGGATTCTGGGCGACCACATTGGCCCACAAATAATACAACATCAAAACAAAATAAACCACATACCAAAACTTATTCTACCTAATTACTTAACCCTAATTCTGCCAACCTATATTATTATTAACATCTTGGCTTGACCCGACAGGGGATAAGGCCACATTTCTCATAAAACCGACCGAACTTGGTTGGTAAATTATTCGTTACTTCGGTAAAGGTCGGGTCGGTAGCTCGAAAGATAATACGGAGTTCAAAGCACTTCAGCAGAACTCAGATTTCGAACAATGCACTGATAGTAAGTTCCATCAAAGCGTTATGCATCGGTTTGTATTGCAAACAATAACTTGCAATGTTTACTACCGCACATAATCAAGTTGCCCTTGTATTAAAATATTAAATGCGTAAAATGAAATTAGCGCGCAAAAAGCCGCCATCTTGTTAAGTATGGTATTCTCAAACAGGATCTTCCTTTTTGTGGGTGCTAGCAACATTGAGTTAAAATGTAATCACAGATTCGATTCCTCATGCATTAAAATGAGCAAAAATTTTAGTTCTCAAAGCGTTTAGCATTTTTTTGGGGCATTTCTCGAACCGCACCTAAATGAACCGCACCTAGGCGAAGTGCACCCAAGTACTAACTACTACGAAGCGGATGCGCTTCGCCTAGGTGCGGTTCATTTAGGTGCGGTTCTAGGAATGCCCCATTTTTTTGCCAAATATTTTAGATCTCAATGCGTTTTTTAGCATTTTTTTTGCGCTAAGATTATTTTTTAATCTCAATTTATCTTACTATTCTATTCCGTGGCTAAGCTAATGTTTACCTACTAAGTAAGTAGGTACCTACCTAACCTAATACCAATTTATTTTTGTCGGACTAAAACGGCTTAAGTATTTAAAAAAGGTAGGTAATCTTATCTGTTTTGTATTATCTGTATGAGCTTATATTGATACATAAATATATATTTTAAAACTAATATATTACTTTTAAAAAGTGATCAATTGATGAACCACAAAGTACCTAATAGTCCTGTCTTGTCTGTCTGCTTGCTACATATTTTGTGGTTTTCATGTGAAAATGGGCGTAATGTTGCAGGGTTTGTTTCAACTATAGTGCGTAGATTATAAATAAAACAAAATGATACATTGTTTTTAGAGTCAACAAGGCAATAACAATAAAGGTTTATTGTCATGTTGTGTGCGCCATATTCAAATCACCCACATGGTTCTATACTGAGGAGATAAAGAATTCGCAGTTTATAAGTACCTTGTTCATTTCGTCGCAACATCAAAATGAGGGATCTCTGGGGCATAGCAGGAGGATAACTACATGAACACCACAAAATGTGCGGGTTCGACTTCCGCAGTGAAACAATATTTTATTTCTTTTAAAAAAATTGGGTAGATCTAGGTGGCTAGTGAACAGAGGTACAAAATATAAAAGCATGTAAGTACTAAGTAGCTATAGGTAAATACTTTCTAAAGATAAAAAGTAGTTTGTCCTGGCCAATGACATTTGTGAATACATTTTTGGACGTCTTCCAAGATATTATGCACGCTGTTGACTCGTGATACTTGAAAGCTCTTCCACATTTAGTCTCATTTTATTACATCCTCCTCGCGTCGTACTTCCTCACTGCTGAGGGTCGTGACCCCTTATAGATCACTTAACCCTTCACAATTTTTCTGGATCTGTTGCCAGCAACCTGGATGCCGTCATGGACCTACAAATAGAGAGTAGTGCGGATTTGGTGGGACCAATATTCACTTCGGCCTCTTGGTCTCTTGCCTACGAGTTTTTCCAGTTAATCACCTCGTTTTCTGGTTACCTGGTTACCTTCTTACATCTCGAAATATTCAAGAGTCGCTGGAGGCAGATGGATAGCCTAGTAGTACGAGTTCCTTGATTATTGACAAATTTTTTTAAGAGTAGTAGAGCTCTTTGTGAAGGGCTCGTCCGGGGAAGTACTACCACCACGCCTTTTTCTGCCGCCAAGCAGCAACGCTGTGTTTCGGTTTGAAGAGTGTGGTCGCCGGTGTAATTACAGGCACATGAGGCTTAACATCTGTATGCCTCAAGTTGATGGACGCAGGGCAGTGCATCGTAGGGCACGTTTTTATTGTGCGTGACCTACGGGGCAATGTTCTGTTTATAGGTGATGGTTACCACTTAACATCAGGTGGGCCATCTGCTTGTTCCATCAGCGAGTTGTATAAAAAAAAAATAGTTCTCCGTGCTTTGCATCCTTTTCCAAAACCACATCTCGAACGCGTCCACGCGGTTATTCGCTTTTAGGGTACTAGCCCATTTTTATTGCATGCTTTTAAAAAACGCAGTTTATAGAGAATTCTTGGCAAGAATACTGCCCAAGATTCCAACGACTAAAATAACCCTGTTGAACTAGAAACTATTCATTAGAAGCAATGGAATAAACCAAAGTCAATATTGAACTATAAAACGAGTCCAATTGACTACCCACAACGACCCACTTGCTTGACTCAAGTGTACAGCACACAGACACCATAGTCACAGGTAAGTTTTATTTAAAAGTAGATATAGCTACGGAAAATGGCCGACCTGAAATCTGCATCGCAACTCATGGTCCATTTCGAGAGCCTACACCAGGAAGAGCAGGATGTCCTTAGATCCTTGAAGGGTATATTCGGAAAGGTCAAGAAAATTATTCTCAACAACAACAACATCACAGACAGAGCGCTAAAGTATAATCATCGGGAGGAGTTTGTAACACTAGATAGGTATAAGAAATAGTAGCACCTGGAGAGAGAAGCACTTACCTTGCCGTAACACAGTTTTTAACTAGCACGGAAGGTAATGTTCCGTAACCAGAGTGTGCCAGATTGCCTGATAAGCTAAAATCCCTAGAATAAGACCTCTGTATGGCTCAACTCATATGTATCTCTTTTTTGTCTTAAATAAACATTATCTTATCTTATCTTAAAATAAAACCACTTTGCCTACACATTGCCAGTGCTCGCAATTGGTGAAGGAAAATATAATGAGAAAACTAGTTAGGTTTGCAACCTGTAAAAACTTCTGCAAAAAGTGGGTACTCGTATCTGCCAAATGCAATCCTAAATAGTCTTAGTTAGTACTTGATACAGAGGTCCGAGGCGATATCTACCGTGCCTGGGATCAGTCGTGAAGCTGTTTCAGTTTGTTATATTTAACTGACCCAGCCAGCAGAGTAGGTAAACCGGAATGAAGTTATTCACACACTGCAATGCTCGTGCGAGAGTGAACTCACTGATCAAAGTTCAACGATGGGGGAAAACCATTTTGAAATGGAATGAAACATTTATCAGAATTGTAATGGTTTCTGTAAATATCAAAGACAACCTTTAAATATCTAATCAAAGGAAAAAGGTATTTGTGTATCTAATAGAATCGCAAGGATCACTTGAAACGTCTGGATGAATCCAGGTGTCCTTTCCCCGCGACCAAGCCTACAGAGGCAATTTGACAGCCTTCATAGCTCAGTTGGTAGTAGCTCTGCCTTCTGCGCCGTAGGCCGTGGGTTTGATTTCCACCGAGAACAAACATTTTGAGTGATGAACATAGATGTTGGTTTTCTGTCGGGGTGTTAATAAGTATTTTAAGTAGGTAAGTATTTACAAAAAAATATATAATAGTATTTTATCAGCTATCTGGTTCCCATGTTACAAGCTTTGGTTTATTTTGGAGCTAGAAAGTGCTGTTGAAAAGTCAACCAATATTTATTTACGGCTTGGTTCTTTGTGAGATAATATAATAAGGCATCTATAAAAGCGGAGACCGGTAATATATGAATAGCAATAAATAAATAAATAAATAATGCTGGACAATCCACACAGCACTATCTAGCCCCAAAGTAAGCTACTCAAAGCTTGTGTTATGGGTACTAGATAACTGAAATATTTAATACACTTACATAGATAGATATTTTTTATTATACATAGAAAGCACCCAGACCATCGGAACAAATTTCTGCAGATCGTACACAGTTCCAAGGCGGGAATCGAACCCGCAACCTCTTGCGTCGCAGGCAGGCTCTCGCCCGCTGCGCCACAGAGGTCGTCAAATCTTTAGACTTTCCCCGTCGTTTGAGTAGGCGGGCCTGTGTGGCTGTGGTAAGCATACGTGACCAGTGCAACGTGCAACACAGCGGCAAATTACCCTAGGGAGTACCTCAAGGTTCGCGCCTTCGACCGCTATTGTTCAACCTTTATATAAATGCGCATATTTGTTTGAGTAAAGTTGAAGTGTATTTGTCACTGAAATGCGTAAACGTATTTGTTAGTTTGCTGCTGTTATCGTCAGTATATATGCATAATATATGCATGGTTAATAATTTATACCTTTCCAAGGTCATGTCATGAGTCCTGATACTGGTTATAAATTTATAACTTAGGTAGATGTTTCTTTAGTCAATACACAAACATAAAAAGTTCAGAATGAAAACGGTGGCACAAAACAAGAAAGAGAATGAAAAAACTATGGGAGAAAATGACATGTTTCTGTTTGCTACTGCAGCAAAAAGATCTCGACTCGGCATATTATGTTTGTTTGCTTCAATTTTAAATGTAAATATCTTTTAAAACACTTGATGCTATGGCATTTTGTCGATAGGAACTAAAATAAGGTAGGAAGGTATTATCTTAAGTGCCTAGACAAAGATTAGAGCAGTTGACGACCTGATAAAAATATTTTTTCCGCATTCGCCCCACGCGTTCGTCCCACATTCCAAAAATTTCCGCTTTCGCCCCACCTCTAAAATATTTCTCGTTTCGCCCCACATTTTGTAAAGTACCTACAACAAAGGGATTGGGAGTACAGTTGACAAATAAAAACATTTGATCAATGTTTGTAAAAATATTTATTATTATGTACTCACTGAATCATAAATCATAGACGTTATTAATTAGATAAAATTTTAAATAATCAACTATTATGTCGTGCCTAGGTAAAAAAAATACCATTTTCACACTTTTGCTGGCACTAATGTTAATAAATAATTCTTTTTGACACTTTCACACACAATGACACGCAACTTGTTGTCAACACGACGTTACTCTCATTATTGATCTATATATTATCACTTCTTAGTAAGTGTCCATGTTCCGTATTGTTGCAATTGGTCTACTGATAATCCCATGACGTGATTGGCCACTTAGCCTATTTGGTCTTGAAACAAGGGATTTTTCCCGACCACCTTTTGTTCTCAGAAATTGCATTATTGACCTGCATAGTGTAGTTGTAAGTTTTAAAAATATAATACCTAAATATTATTTACGTAGTTGACCATCAAAATGCTTGAAGGATTGTTTGTTCTGACTGTACTAAAATACATCACAAAAGCTTGCGGGGCGAAACAGGAACTCAAAATG
This sequence comes from Plemyria rubiginata, assembly GCA_963576535.1. Taxonomy (NCBI): domain Eukaryota; kingdom Metazoa; phylum Arthropoda; class Insecta; order Lepidoptera; family Geometridae; genus Plemyria; species Plemyria rubiginata. The sequence goes on from OY754929.1 coordinate 8,399,499, forward strand.
GGACGAACACGGAAAAATAATATTAAAATATCCATAAATTAATTTCGGGGCGAACAAGGAATATAATGTGGGGCGAATGCGGAATTTTACATGTGGGGCAAAACTCTGCGGGGCGAATGCGGAACAAATCGATAAAAAAGAAGCTGTATCATAGTTTAGGTCATTATAATTTCTTATCAGTTTTATGTCACTTTATCGTATTTAATTATTCATTATTTTAATATCAATCAACTAAGTACCGACGTATTATTTTATGAATTTATTGTTGTTTATATGAGTTTAGAAGATCCTTTAGCTAAGAACTACGTACACTTGGAGGTACGCATTAGTTTTCTTCACTTGCTAATTTCTTAGTTTTATAAAATTATTCACGTACCTAATACTACAATAATATGCATTGTTAGTGATGTCATTATAATATCTGCACTTAATACGTGCGACGCCATCTTATCGCTTTTTTATTAGGGTTACAACAACACTAAAAAGTCTTATACCAGTTTCAAAACCCGACCTTGTTTTTATTAGTCAGTTCAGTTTTAAGGATAATAATAGAAACGTAGGTTAATACGAATCTAAGACAGACAATAAGCAAAGCAATAGATTTAACTGATTTGCAAATAATAAGTAATAAGTTTTTTTTATATGGCGTCCATTTTATTATTAAAAATGTGTGCGAGTACCATAAGCTGACTTCGACCGAGATCATCTAACGATGGAGATGACGTCATATCTCGTTCGTTATATTTTATGTTCGAATAATCGAACATAAAATCGATTATGACCGAAACGAAACGCATCACGTTTGAAAAAAAATGTCATCAGCAGAGATTAATCACGGTGCAGGGGAGTGAGCATAGGGCTTTGGCTAAAAGAGCGACATTTTCACATACGAGATGGCCTAACTCTGCCAGAGATCAAGTGGCAGAGATGTTTGAGTGAGTTTCAAATACTCGGTCGAAGTGAGCATAAGGTCCTTGAAAGTCAAAGTCGAAAGGTATTCTATCACGTCATAAAGCTAGATTAATTTAGGTAGGTACTTAATAGCTTTATGACGTTTCAAAGTGATCCGTGTTATTTAATTGAATAACACCTTTTGACTTTGATATCAGTTATTACGATATTGATGATAACTCCTTTTCCTTTGCGGAAACAGGGTTATCTAAGTTCAAACAAAATTGTTTTAGTTAAGTGGGTGGCGATCACAATGCGATATCGAGTCATTTGTAAACGATAACTTCCAATCGCTATCAAGCGAAAGGTTAACTTTTTAGTTGATTGGACCTTACTTTATCTTGACTTGATAATGATGAGCGTGGGTTTCGTATTTAATATCAAGGTTCAAAGTTCTGATTTTAAGTTTATAAACACCTAAGTCAGTAAATCACCAATTTTTTTTGCTTGATAAAATTTTGCCAATTTTTCATTTTTAATTGGTTTCATCATTCTTTATCTTAACTAGGTAGGTATACCTACATTACAGGTAATAGATACGATGTGAGCCAAGGTTCTGTTCCGATCACTGTAGCATGGACGAATAAAGTAATCCACTCTGTAGGTATCACTATTTACCCCAAGGAATTTGAAATCTATTTTCCTTGATTTACCCCACCGACCAAGGAATATAGATAAAACATATTCAACTTCCTTGCCACCGATATACCGACTTTACTACATCTTGGGTCAGACGATCAAGCGACGGTCTGCGAACATTGATCGTTTACCGCGTGCGCTTGATTCGTCGTCTCTTTCTTCTTAAGGCGTTGACAAGACCTAATTTACCTCTCGCTCGCACGATTCGACCTTTTGAAAGATATAAAATCTCTAAGCCTAATTTTGAAAAATAGCAAACAACCATTTTGTGTGCAAACACACACCATTTGTGTGTGTTTCATTCTGATCGATGCAAGTTTTCCTACTCAAAAGTTTGCTTATGTACGAAAACTAGAAAAGTGAACTTTTAAGTAGGAAAACTTGTATCGATCAAAATGTTTTTTTTACTAAACTGTGTGCAATGTGATTGCACAAAAAATGGTTGTTTGCGATTTTTCGAAAACGGGTTCTGTGATTTTATACCATTTAACAAATCAAATCGTGCGAGCGAGAGTCACATTAGCTCTTGTCTTCACCTAGCTTTGGGGATATTATTGTATTATTTGTGTTCGAACAGTATTTATGCGTGTCACTTTAGAGTTATTCTTTCAAACAACCTCCCCGAAATGAAATAAAATGAAATAATAGCCAATCGCACCTCGAAATTGCGAGCCGCTGTCACCGGAGCCTTAATTTAGAGTTCTGTTTATCAGGAACTACAAATCCAAGTTTCTTACATAATGTTCTGAGGAACTTGTTAATGCCTTAGGTAGCTTTAATTAGGCAAGCAAGTCTATCTAAGAAGCCTAACGTGATTGATCTAAGAAAACTAGTTTAAGACAGCTAGTTTAGCTACATTACCTATGTCCTGAACAAAACTCGTTTCATAAACAAGAAATACCTACACCTCACGACTACCTCACTACCTTTAAGAGTAGTAGAGCTCTTTGTGAAGGGCTCGTCCGGGGAAGTACTACCACCACGCCCTTTTCTGCCGCCAAGCAGCAACGCTGTGTTTCGGTTTGAAGAGTGTGGTCGCCGGTGTAATTACAGGCATATGAGGCTTAACATCTGTATGCCTCAAGTTGATGGACGCAGGGCAGTGCATCGTAGGGCACGTTCCTATTGTGCGTGACCTACGGGGCAATGTTTTGTTTATAGGTGATGGTTACCACTTAACATCAGGTGGGCCATCTGCTTGTTCCATCAGCAAGTTGTATAAAAAAAAAAAAAAAAACACCACAGTTCACAGTGACGCTGGTATTTAGTCCCTGCCTGTCACTTTTGGGTTGTTTCTATACATTTTATTTTATCACTGTCTTGCTCACTTTTTTTTATTGGAACAAACATGTTATATACTAATAAACGTAATTGAGCTCTGCGTTATGGAAATAGTATAAGTTCTTAATCGGGCGTTATTCACTGTGATCAATCCAATCGCGTTTGCGTTTAGATCACGTCGTGATGTTACGCAGTTAGGGCAAAGTATCTCCTATGTCTTCAAGAATAAAGCCCAAGATCACGTGGTGGCTTCACACGGTTTGGGGCAAGGAGTCTCCTATGTCATAGAGAATAATGCCCCCTAATAAAATTCTTCCTAATTTGATCTTACTCATTAATAAACAAAATAATTTAAGGTGTGTCATGAAAATGAATAAGTACAGACGTACTTAAGTTCAGTTCAGTCAGGTACCGATCTACTTACGTACTACCTAGTACTAACCGACGTGTATAAATGGAACCGTCTTTCTGTGCATCATCAATTCATCACTCACCTACTACAAAATCTATTAAGTTTTTTTTTTATTTATTTAAAGGGCTTTGTCGCTGGGCGACCACACTGCTCTATAATAAAACATCAAAATACAAATACACATATCAAAACTCTACATACTTAACCCTAATTCTGCCAACCTATGGCTTGACCCGAATATGTATACATACATAATAATGCAATAAGTATACTGAATACTGTAAAGTTCTGTATTAGATTAGATACATACGAACGAAGGTTAGGTTGCATTCAAGCATTATTGTAAACCTACCTACCTATTTGATGCCGGCGGCAGCACCGTCGTCAGAACGGTTTTGAAAGTTCGAATTTCGAATACCCAGCTACCTAATAAGTGAAAGTAAGAAGTAGTGCAGAATCATGGGGAGGATACAAACAAGATACAGGCAGGGGCATTATTCTCTATGACATTGAAGAATCTTTGCCAACCGTGTGACGTCACAACGTGATCTAAACGCAAACGCGATTGTATTGTTCATAGGGAATAACGCCCCAGGCAGGCAATTCAAACATTTCTAAGATTCTAAGAAATCACACATTGCCTTCAACTGTAACCTTCTTGGGTATTTTGGTAATTTTAATGATGGCGAGTTTTATGTTTTATTTATTTAGAGCTTCATAACAAGCGCCTTCAATTTACAGCGAGTATAACAAACAATGGTGTTGATGATGACGCTACAGTCCGAAGTCCACTCACAGTCAATTGGAGCGTTCAACCGAACGATTTCAGAGCTAATAAATTTAATGATTGTACCTACCTACCGAAATTTTGGTTACGATGTTTGGAACTAGGACGATTAACAAGTCCAAAGTCCAAGACTCGCGCTGTGAAAATTTCGCAATAATACCTACAATGTAGGTATGTTGTGGTTTTGATGACTAGGTAGGTATGCTTGTTTGCATAGTCAGAATAATATTATTTCAAAATAGGACAGAAATGCTGAATTATGATAAAATTAATAAAATAATTTTAATTTTATTAGGTACCTACCTAAATGCTGAATAGGTGCGACAACATAGGTAGGTAATCATGCTATTCAGCATTTTTTTCTAGGACATTTTAAGTGATGATAGAAATGAAATAAGAAAGAAGGTTTGAAGAGTGTGGTCGCCGGTGTAATTACAGGCACATGAGGCTTAACATCTGTATGCCTCAAGTTGATGGACGCAGGGCAGTGCATCGTAGGGCACGTTCCTATTGTGCGTGACCTACGGGGCAATGTTTTGTTTATAGGTGATGGTTACCACTTAACATCAGGTGGACATCTGCTTGTTCCATCAGCTAGTAGTAAAAAAAAAAAAAAAAAAAAAAAAAACATGTACGGTACATGATGTACCTTACCTACTTGTACCTAAATTGTGAAAACATGAGATTTTGCATGTAGGTAGGTACCTACCTGTACCTGCCTACTTAGGTAATTAGTGAAAATATTGTGAAATCTTTCGTACCTACCTATCTACCTACCTAAGTATTGCACGAAAGAAATCGTACTTACAATTTTTACTAGTTACCTTCCTAAGTACCTACCTACCTGCTAGGTTTATTGCAAAGTCTACTTTGTGTGTAGCTACAAAAAAAAATGCTAAGCATTCTACCATTTTAAAAATTATTTTACCTAAGGTTGGTAACCTCTTGTCTCTAACATTATAAATTAGAATTATCTTTAGAAATAGGTACTACCTAGGTAATTGACCGAGCGAGCGAAGCGAGCGAAGCGTCTCAAATTCCACATTGGCCAAAAAAGCGTTTGTCCGGATGTCTGTCTGTCTGTCTGTTCTCCTCTACAGGTCGCATTTTTCAACCGATCTGGACGAAACTTGGTACACAGGTTATATGACTTATTAGATTTTTTTTGTCGTCGGGGATTTTTGATTGGAGGGGTACTTCCCCCAAAAAAAGGCCAAAAAGGGGGCTATTTGATATACTGGATATCTCCACCAAATGAGATCCGATTTCGATTATTCTTTTTTTATTTGAAAGGTAGTAACTATAAATTGGTCTCATAAATGTTTGGCAAAGATCTGATAAGGATCTTCAGCATGATGAACAGCAAACAATCGATGGTTTTCAATCAAATTTGAGAGAAACACAAAGGACCTCATTCTACACAAGATGATGCAAAAAAAATCAAAAAGATCAAAAAAATCACAAAACGGAAAATGCACTTGCACATTACATTCCTTAAATAGCTCACTTTTAGTATGCTCGCGAGGTCTACAGCTCCCAGAGCCACTAGTTTACGATCCAAAACAAATACAGCACCTGTATGATGGTTCAATAGTGGTTGGTAAGATTGGTATCGAAATCAAACGTGAAATTTCGACTGTAGTTTCAAATTCGACACGGAAACATTCAAATAGCATCCTTAGCTCGTCGGAAATAAGGTTGATACTTCAATTGAGGTAACCGATGGATCACGCCGAGCGCACGTGCTCACGCGCACGGTAAAGTCAATGGGGTGACCATGAGTTTTCAACACACTGAAAACGGAATCTAAATTTTATTCTTATTTATGGTTCTGCACTAAAATAAAATTTAATAAACGTTTATTAGTACCACCTATTTGCGAATCTGTTCATATAGTCATTTTAAGGCGTTGACAACACCTAATATTTCTCTCGCTCGCACGATTCGACATTTTGAAAGATATAAAATCACAAATTCCAATTTTGAAAAATCGCAAACAACTATTTTGTGTGCAATCACATTGCACATAGTTTGGTAAAAATTTCATTTTGATTGATGCAAATTTTCCTACTCAAAAGTTTGCTTGAGTACGAAAACTAGAAAAGCAAACTTTTAAGTAGGAAAACTTGTATCGATCAAAATGATTTTTTTACTAAACTGTGCGCAATGTGATTGCACACAAAATGGTTGTTTGCGATTTTTCGCAAATGGAATTTGTGATTTTATATCTTTTAAAATGTCGAATCGTGCGAGCGAGTCACATTAGCGCTTGTCTTCGTCTTAAGATAATTATTTTAATGACTTCTCATGGATGAAGGTGTTTCTAACTAGGTATAACAATGATCCCTATTACTTTATTTTTTTGACGACCTCTGTGGCGCAGCGGGCGAGAGTCCGCCTGCAACGCAAGAGGTTGCGGGTTCGATTCCCGCCTCGGAACAAATTTGTGTACTATCTGCAGAAATTTGTTCAGTTGATCTGGGTGTTTTCTATGTATAATAAAAAAATATCTATCAATATAAATAATATATAAGTCTAATGTATTAAATTTAGTCATCTAGTACCCATAACACAAGCTTTGAGTAGCTTACGTTGGGGCTAGATGGTGCTGTGTGGATTGTCCAGCATTATTTTATTATTATTTAGTATTTCAGTAGATATAGTCAGTTTTATACCTGGTCTAAGAATCAAATAGAGTAGACCTACATGTAAAATTGTATCTTTTGTAAAATGTGCAAGTCTTAAAACATATCCTACAAAAATCAGTCGAATGGCCAACCGAACCACAGCTGTTGTAAAACTGTTGGACTTTGGACCCATAGACAATCACCGGTGTTACGAGGCGCGAAATGCGCGAATAACGACCGAAACTCCTTGGTTCAGTGTACCTACTATTCCTTATTCTGTGGTGCGGTGACGGATATTTATATTTAGGTAAGTACATACATACATTGTTTGACTCATATTAGGTATTAGGAAAGTAGACAGACTGAATAAAATAAGTGTACTTACAAAATTACAAATACTCACTGCTACGAGTAGGTACACTAGGCTAGGTAGTAGGAGGTAGGTATTATAGGTAGGTACAGGGTGTAACATAGTATGTCGTGTGCCAAGGGTTATACCTACCATTTCTCTAGTGTTCCCACTGAAAGGTACAAAAATGCACATGTAAACAGGGCCATGTACTTTATGTTGCGTTTTCATTTTGGCAGAAAGTTCTAAAAAAGGTAAGGTACCTACTTAGGTTCAAAAGGCATTTCATGAATGAAAAATTTCGTTGTTACTAAGTCGTAATTGACCGAGCGAGCGAAGCGTCTCAGTTTCCACATTGGCCAAAAAAGCGTTTGTCCGGATGTCTGTCTGTCTGTATGTCTGTTCTCCTCTACAGGTCGCATTTTTCAACCGATCTGGACGAAACTTGGTACACAGGTTATAATATGACTTATTAGAATTTTTTTGTCGTCGGGGATTTTTGATTGGAGGGGTACTTCCCCCAAAAAAAGGGCAAAAAGGGGGTTATTTGATATACTGGATATCTCCACCAAATGAGATCCGATTTCGATTATTCTTTTTTTATTTGAAAGGAAAAAATGCACTTGCATATTACATTCCTCAAAAATTTACAAAATTAAATTGAAAAAACATCACATCACACACACACACAACATTTTGCATTATAGGTAGTTAGTTTTCAATACGTGCGTGACAGGCTGCAAGCGTTTAGTCGCTGTTAGAATACTAACTGATAATTATCTTCATGATGTTTTCCTTCACTGAATGAGAGCATCAGCATAATAATAAGCCTTAAATTAGAAATTAATAAAAGTGCACTTAAAGACTCAGAAAACACCTTACACGACATTGATGATGCTGATTGAATTGTGCTCGCGAGGTCTACAGCTCCCAGAGCCACTAGTAGGTACCTACCTACTAGGTAGATATAGGTAGGTATCTAGGTATATCCAACGTTGTTCGCCATGACGACGAAACGTGTAGAATACCTACCCCCTTACGTCTTCTCTGTACTTAGGTAGGTACTTTCAATACAAACAAACAAAGAAAAAAAGATTACCTACCTATAAGTAGGTAGTACCTAGGTAGGTATTGCACCATAACTTTTTCCATCCAGCGATTCAGCACTTCCCCCATAACAATAGTTGAAGTAGGATAAAAAAAACCTTTCCAATGATGTTACCTAGGTACCTATTGCATGTTGTTATTGGTCCCTAGGCCAGAAGGCAGAATGCCCGTTCTTCTTTAACATTTGAATAATTTTACATACCTACCTATATGACACACACAACACAATACCTATAACCTTATTGTGTTGTGTGCGGGTGCATCTAGGTACCTACTTACCTACGTACCAAGGTAGATTATCTACCTAGCTAGATGAAGAATCCCCATATTAGAGGATTCATAAAAAATAACACGGAGCTAAAGCGTGGCTGCTAGAATGCCATGCCGCGCCGCACGGCTCTCCGGTACAAAGTACGCAAGGTAAAATATGACGTAGGTAGTCCTAACGTGTCGTGAACAATTTGCTTTGTTGAGTATTATTTATTACACCTGATTGCGATAAACTAATATAAAATACAGAGCAGGTGCATAGGTACTTATGTAGACTGTACTTTACAAAGAAAAAAAAGAGTAGTAGAGCTCTTTGTGTGTGGCTCGTCCGGGGAAGTACTACCACCACGCCTTTTTCTGCCGCCAAGCAGCAACGCTGTGTTTCGGTTTGAAGAGTGTGGTCGCCGGTGTAATTACAGGTACATGAGGCCTAACATCTGTATGCCTCAAGTTGATGGACGCAGGGCAGTGCATCGTAGGGCACGTTCCTATTGTGCGTGACCTACGGGGCAATGTTTTGTTTATAGGTGATGGTTACCACTTAACATCAGGTGGGCCATCTGCTTGTTCCATCAGCTAGTAGTATAAAAAAAAAAAAAAAAAAAAACATACCCATGACAATAGGTACGTTTAAAAAAACAAATAAAAACTTTTGAAATTGAGACGCTTTTTCTTTTTATCAATATGTAGGTAATTCTTAGAGTAGACCGTACACATAATAGGTACATGAAAAAAAAAATTAAAGTACTGATCAATTCGATGGATTAAGTACCTTTATGTACCTACCTACCTAGCTGGCATAATGATAGGTAGGTAGGCAATTAACCTAGATACAATGATACAATATGTACCTACTAGTTCTAGGTCCGTCAAAGTTGTTACCATGTTTCTTAATGTTGTTTGATAGTAGGTACGTATGTCTACTTTATGTAAATAGGTACAACTTAAATAATTATTTAGGTACAGAATGTGTACTTTAATAATACTGACCTTTTCCAGACAATCCTGTCCGATGGCATTAGGGTCCGCTTTAATCTCCAGAATCACTGAATTCGGCTGGCTGACTAACCACATTTTGTTTATCATAATTTAAAAAAAAGGTTATTCGAAAAGAGGTCGCGCGTTTTCGTTCAACTACCGCGGCGGACACTGTTTAATAATGTTTATATCACTCGCGTTTATTATTATAGTCTTTGAAAATTCACTCAGCTTAAAGTCTATCGCGTATTCTTTGTGGAAGTAAAACTGTGAATACTTCCAAACGACGGCCATGCTACGTTAAGTTTGCCTCCGAAATGATAAAAACGGTGACGTTGCGACGATTGGCGGACGCGGGGAGTGGTTTGGACTCTGCCCCTCAATCCCTCTACCTAGCAACCCATTCATATAATATCGTCGTGTTTTACTAACAAATACTCGACATACATTACTGGCTTACTAGGAATTTTAATCGATCAAACTTAGAGCAAGTTGTCAATGTAAAGCTCTCAAAGATAAAATAGTAAACGTTTGTTCCTTGAGTAGCACGCGGACTAGGTCTTTCCTTTCTAACGTGGTTCAATGAAAGAGACAGACAGAATTTGTAATGATGACGTCAAAATGGATAATAAAATAGGTATTTAGGTACTAGGTATGTTCTTAATTTATATTCTAATCTTATAAATATTGTAGTTGCGATTTGAAATCCTGCTTGAGCAACTAACTTACCTGTTTTTACTACATAATTAACAACTAGGTAGGTTCAGCTTTTTCTTCTTATAGAGATAGCAATAGCCGATTAGAGTTGATCAAGTTTGCAGAAACCGGGGGTTAATTGACCGAGCGAGCGAAGCGTCTCAGTTTCCACATTGGCCAAAAATGCGTTTGTCCGGATGTCTGTCTGTCTGTCTGTTCTCTTCTACAGGTCGCATTTTTCAACCGATCTGGACGAAACTTGGTACACAGGTTATATGACTTATTAGAATTTTTATGTCGTCGGGGATTTTTGATTGGAGGGGTACTTCCCCCAAAAAAAGGGCAAAAAGGGGGCTATTTGATATACTGGATATCTCCACCAAATGAGATCCGATTTCGATTATTCTTTTTTTATTTGAAAGGTAGTAACTATAAGTTGGTCTCATAAAAGTTTGGCGAAGATCTGATAAGGATCTTCAGCATGATGAACAGGATAGCTCATCAAACAATCGATGGTTTTCAATCAAATTTGAGAGAAACACAAAGGACCTCATTCTACACAAGATGATGCAAAAAAAATCAAAAAGATCAAAAAAATCACAAAACGGAAAATGCACTTGCACATTACATTCCTCAAATAGCTCACTTTTAGTATGCTCGCGAGGTCTACAGCTCCCAGAGCCACTAGTGTACAAGCAGTGTACAGTTGGATAGGACCCATCCCACAATAGGTAGGTAGGTAGGTATTTTCTATTTTTTGTTTTCTTTTATTACGCGTAAAGTAGGTACCTACCTCATAGACCTTGTACCAGGTACCTACATACCTATGACAGAACGACAGAACATTTTGTTTGGAAGAAAAACAAAAAAAAATTGGCAACTGTACAGCTTGACCGAAATGAGTAGTAAACAATAGGGGCGCCACTTTCCATACATTTTCGACGCTCACTCACATGCGGTCTTGCTCGCATCTATGCGAAATACCAGTATGTCAAATTAGTTCCGTTTCTACTCTTTCTGGTCGGACTGTAGGTACAGGTAGGTACATACATACCACAGAATAAAAAATACTTTCTATTCTATTCTATATATATATATATATATATAAACATATTATGTATGTAGGTATTTATGTACCCGAAAAAGACAATTTTAATAAGTTTGAATCAGTATTTAAATTCCTTTGTTTGAATTAAATTAGACAGCGCCATCTATTTTTCACAAGTCAACATTCATAACCGACTCAGTTCCATTTTACGTAGAATTTAGCGTTTCGTTATCACCGATTGTTATGTTTCGTCGATTTTTTAGGTATATTTTTTAAACGTTGAATAATTAAATTGTTGTTGTTTTTAGTGTATAAACATATTTTCTTTTTTATTTACACATATTTTTCTTGTAATTTCTAGTTATTTAGAAATAATCTTTACTTATAACCGTTTCGTTCTACGCAAAAACCACAAACCACGAGCCGATGTCAGCGCCAACGTGGCAACATGGTGGAACTAAACTAATCATATGACTTTAGTCACGAAGTTTTACTGCGCCTATCGATTTGTACCTTATGCGTTGGTCTCGGTTCTCGTTCGACATAGTATTTGTGTAACATAAAATGGCGAGCCAGACGCAAGGGATCCAACAACTGCTTGCCGCTGAAAAGCGCGCTGCCGAGAAAGTCTCAGAGGCGAGGAAGCGTGAGTACAAAACATTTCCAGCTACGATGTAAATTCGCCAACTCCCTTTTGTCGCAAAATCCTAGCCCTAAAATAAAATTTGACAAATCGCTTTGATGTCGTCTCCAACCCAGACTTTCTGGTCCTTTTACCTGAAAATAAGTTATTTCCAATAACTGTACGGGTGCTTCATATCATTTTGGAATATAAAACTTCAGTCCCATGACAGGGTCAGAGTACTCTGAATATTAGTCTTAATGATCAATTCCGTACATGTAACTGTTTCCTCTCCAAAAACTCAGAAGCTACATAAGTGGACAAATCAACAACCAATGTATGTATGTTTGATTGATTGATTGATAGGTACCTACCTACAAAGTGATGAACAGATTTAGATGCAATTTTCAGGAAAAGCGAAACGCCTAAAGCAGGCCAAAGAGGAGGCTCAAGATGAGATTGAGAAGTACAGGCAGGAGCGTGAAAGGCAGTTCAAAGAATTTGAGGCCAAGGTATGTACAAAATATTCTCAAGGATTTTAAAAAATACGACATCAACATTAATGTAACCCATGCTGATGAAAAGAAGAGATTAAACACGTAGTAGCTTTCTTTTTGGCTGGTTTGCTCATGAAAGAAGAAGGGAGATAACTTTTGTGCCTGAGACTGGGGTTGGCTATAGCAATCCTTGTACCTGAGTTGAGGGTTGGGGATAGGGGGGATGCAAGTGGGGGTAGATGGCAAGTCTTCCCCTTGAGTCCTTTTTTCTAGGAAATGAAAAAAAATAATTTAATTTTTCAGGTAAGTTACTAGTTAGGTTAGGGTTTTTTTTTTATATGAAAAAAATTGGTAGTAATATTTCATCTCTATGACAAAAAGACTCAAGGGAAGGAATTCTCATTAGGTTAGGGTTATTTTTTTTTTTTTTAAAAGGAAGAAATTTGAAGGAAATTTTTTGGATTTTTTTTTTCATTTCCTAGAAAAAAGAACTATAGGGAAAGACTTGCCATCTACCCCCACATGCTTTCCCCCTATCCCCAACCCTCAACTCAGGTACCAGGGTAGCTATAGTTTAACCTGAGACTGCACTAAGAAGTTATGAGAATTTAGGATTATCAATTGTTTCGGAAATATCTGCAGTTAAGAACTGCAGCTAAGCCTGTCAACCCTTGCTAACATGGCAAGAACAACTTATAGCAACAAATTTAATTTTTTAGACTGAGAAATTGATCAGAATACTTGTAAATGTATATAGGATAAAAAGTAGACTGTGTGCTATTCTGATGTATAAGCTATATTATTGTAAAGTTTCATTATAATCCATTCAGTAGTTTCTCCATGAAAGAGTAACAATTTTTCATCCATACTTACAAACTTTCACGTTTATAATATTAGTAGGATATTATAAAAGCTTGGCAAATATGAGATCACTCTTATGCTAAACAACTTTCAAGTCTAAAGGGATTTGCCACACTGGATGCAGTTTGTGGTCAAATTGAAATTTGATGGCAAAACAGCATTGTTGTTCATACATAATGCAGGCTTGACCTGTCCGCTGTTGCAATGGAACTTTTACATTAAAACATGTACAGCCTTATTATAAACAAATCAAACCTGGGTTTAAACCTAGCTCAAGTCACGTTTTCTTATTATAAACAACTTAAACCTGGTTTATCTCATAAATTTAGGATCATCTCAGGTTTATCATTTTCGTATTACAAAAGACACTTTAGTCGAAGACTACATAGTACCTGAGATAGTCCATGATTCATCATCACAGAACATAATCATTCAACAAATATGCGGGAAAAGCTGCAGGGTCTTGTGGCAAACTTAAAAAATCAAATTGAAGTCCTCCAACAGCAGCTGAAATGCGTTGCAGAGTCTAACATTCCATCAACATCCAATATGGAAACTTCCTCAGCACCCAGTCATGTTGATTACTGCACGGACGAGGAGGAACTAGCAAAAGAAACTGAGTGGATTAGAGCAAAGTCCAGGAAAAAAAGGAAAATGAACACATCTCCCACTCAGTCCCCGCCGCAAAATATCGAAACTGTTAAAATTAAAAAAGTTCCCGCTCCCCCTCCCATTATTGTGGATGATGTGAAGAACTACCAACAATTCTATGACTTTTTGTCTACAAAACAACCAGCTGGTACCTTCACAACAAAAATGTTAAGTGGAGACAGCGTTAAAATAAATGCCTCTGATGAGGAATCTTACCGAAGCCTAACAAAGACGCTGTTGGAGAACCACAGCCTCTGGCATACATACGAAAACAAACAGGAGAGGCCGATACGGGTTATGGTAAAAAAATTGCCATTTACTTGTATGCCAGAAAGAATAGTTGAAGACCTAAAAAGTAAGGGGTACGAGATCGAGGAAGCCGTAAATAAACTAAGCTGGAAGAGCAAAGAACCCCTTAACATGTTCCAGCTCTCTTTCAGTAACAAAGAGGATATAAACAAAGTGTATGGAATCAAGTCCATACTGGGTTGTATGGTTGAAATACAACCTCTCAGAACTACAAAATTAGTTCCTCAATGTAAGAGGTGTCAAGTTTATGGACATACCCAAAAGTATTGCTCCAAAGAGCCAAGGTGTGTTAAATGCACCGGGAAACATTTAACAAAAGACTGTAAAAAACCAACAGACGAGAAGCCAAAATGCGTGCACTGTGGAGATGCACACCCGGCTAATTATCGAGGGTGCATGATTGCTAAGGAAATGCAGAAAATCCGTAGCAAAACCTTTAAAAAACCAGAAGCAACGCGCCAAACTGCTAGCGGTAAGCAACCCACGCCTAGCCTTCACTCTAGTATTGCAAAATCGACAACTGCAACCAAGAGCATTAGCTACGCTCAAGCTACTGCCAAAAACACTACGCCTGCGCTTGTGCAACACAAGGCGCATGACGTCACTAACAACAGCAAGCTAGACGAAATCCTTAAGCTAATGTCATCCTTTGATGAACGCCTGAAAAAGATCGAACATAGCAATAAAACAGCTATTTCTAAACATCCAAAATGATTTGTAAACTTAAAATTATGGCTTGGAATTGTAATGGACTACAAAAACATCAAAATGAACTGCAGGTAGTCCTAAACACTGAAAATATAGACGTGTGTCTCATATCAGAAACGCACTTTACAAGACAATCACACATCCAATTTAAAGGCTACAAAATATACCATGCACTACACCCGGACAATAAGGCAAGAGGGGGCAGTGCAGTTATTGTAAAAGAAAACATCAAACACCACGAGCAAACTAGATACGAAGAGCCGGATATCCAATCTGTAGCCATTTGTATCAGTACAAATCAATATAATCTAACGATAGCTTCTATATACTGCCCACCACGTTATACCATACGAAAAGACAAATATAAAAGTCTATTACAACCTCTTGGAGAAAGATTTCTATTAGGAGGAGACTTTAATGCTAAGAATAAGTACTGGGGTTCAAGACTAACAAACACAAAGGGAAAAGAGCTCCTAGGTGCAATAAAAGACTTAAAATGTGAGACTGCATCCACAAGATTGCCTACTTACTGGCCAACTGACCAAAATAAAATACCTGACCTTATAGACTTCTTCATATATAAAAATTTATCATCTAACTATCTTCGCACAGAACAGAGTTACGATATGAACTCGGATCACTCTCCAATATATCTAGAAATTAGTGATAGCGTAATATACAAACAAAACTTTCCTACCTTAGTCAATAAACACACAGACTGGGAGAGTTTTAAGATAGAATTAAATAACAATATAAATTTAAGAGTACCACTAAAAACTACAGACCAACTTAACGCTGAAGTTGATAAATTTAATAAACTTATACAGCAGACTGCGTGGAAAAACACACCAGAACTTAAAATGAGAGCTACACGAAATAGCTACCCAGAAAAAATCAAAGACTTAATAAGAAAAAAAAGGAAGCAGAGGAACCATTGGCAACAATCTAGGTCTCCGCAAGACAAAACGAAGCTAAATAATCTTACTAAACAGTTGAAAAGGCTAATACAGAACCACATTGATGCTTCAACTAACACGCACCTTCAAAACCTAACCAGCGACCGTAGTACAGACTACTCGCTCTGGAAGGCTACCAAAAAGCTGAAACGGCCTGATACCCAGATCCCACCAATAAATATAGGACCTGGTAAATGGGCAGTCAACAACGAGCAAAAAGCCGAAAAGTTTGCGGAGCACCTAGAAAATATATTTAAGCCCAACGAAGCTCAAACAATTTGTGAAGATACGAGACATGAGGTATGTGATGACATTCTAGACATAAAGCTTGTTTCACCACGCGAAGTAGCAAGTGAAATAAAACATAACATCAATCCAAAAAAATCCCCAGGATATGATCTTATTTCAGGAGAGATTCTTCATAATCTCCCAAGAAAAGCCCTAGTTAAATTAACAAATATTATCAATGCCGCACTGAGGCTGAGATATGTACCGAATTTATGGAAAGTGGCTGAAGTAATAATGATACCAAAGCCAGGGAAACCACCACAAGATGCATCATCATACAGACCAATCTCTTTACTACCCATTATGTCAAAGCTTTTCGAGAAACTACTGCTTAAAAGGCTAAAACCAATACTAGACAAGAAAAGTCTTATACCAGAACATCAATTTGGCTTCCGTGAGAAACACTCTACTATAGACCAAGTTCACAGAATAACAAACATAATCGAGAGAACTCTTGAAGAAAAGAAAGTTTGCTCTACTATATTTTTGGATGTAGCCCAGGCATTTGATAAAGTTTGGCATAAAGGTCTTATGCTCAAACTACGTAAAATGTTACCCAAAGTAATTGCAGATATACTAGAATCTTATTTATCTGATAGAGTTTTTAGAACAAGGCAAGAAGATGCCTACTCTGAAATTAAACAAATAAAAGCTGGGGTACCTCAGGGAAGCGTATTAGGTCCGGTCCTGTACCTATTATATACCTGTGATATTCCTAAACTTGAAAACAACACTATCGCAACCTTTGCTGACGACACTGCTATAATGGCTGTGGGCACCACCCACGCAGAAGCAGCGGAAAAAGCTCAGTTAGCAGTGAATAAAATCTATGATTGGACAGCAAAATGGAGAATTAGATTGAATGAAACCAAATCGGTTCACGTCAACTTTACCAACAAAAAGGAGGAATATCACCCAATTTTTATTAACAATACGCTCATTCCATATGAAAATACGGCAAAATATTTGGGCATGACACTTGACGCGAAGCTACGCTGGAAAGCTCACGTCAAGAAAAAAAAAGATGAGTTGGAACTAAAATACCAAAAGATGCACTGGCTACTTGGAAGAAATTCTACAGTAACAGTACACAATAAAATGTTATTGTACAAACAAGTCCTGATGCCGGTTTGGACCTATGGTATACAGCTTTGGGGCTGTACCAAAAAGAGCAACATACAAATAATCCAACGATTCCAAAATAAAGTGCTAAGAGGAGTAGTGAATGCACCCTGGTACATTAGAAATGACGATCTCCATCGGGACCTTAACATAGAGTTCGTCGATAAATTCATACAAAAATACGCTGAAGCTCACGAAAAAAGACTTCATCACCATGTTAACGTCGAAGCCATCCAGCTCCTCGACAATACAGACCTAGTGAGAAGACTCAAAAGGCAAAAACCTTTTGAGTTAGTGTAGTGTTATTATCAGTAAAATGTAGTGTAAAAAACAAGTGCTACATATAAAGAACACAAAAACAAAGTGTCTTCCCCTTAAATAGAGACAGTAAGAAAAGTGTTAATGGACACATTCTTCGTTAAGTTAAGCTAAAAATTTAGGTCATTGTAAAATTACTCATTAGCCCGCTATTGTGGCTAGATTGTAATATAAGTAGAGTACCTTAGTAAAGTACACTATTTAAAAAAAAAAAAAAAAAAAAAAAAAATTCAACAAATATCCACAGACTATAACAAATTATGGCAATCAATCGTTCATTCATTTTGGAATCACCAACTTATCTGAGCCGGTCTGAAGTTAGCCGCTTGTGCATAAATGGCCAATAGTGAATCGAGAATTCTCTAAACAGCTAACTTCAGACCGGCTTAGATAAGTTGGTATAACTGTACTCTCTTGCCGCAGGCTAAAGTCATATGCGCATACTACCTCGTCTTTCGTTTTAACGAATCAATTTTTAGTTTCTCTTCTTGACTCAGATCTCCGCCTTTTTGTTTTAAATCTCGTTATCAACTTGATATTGACAAATTCGTGGCAACCCATGCGTTTTGACATTTCAAATTTAGATCGGAGTCTAGAGTTTGAAATGTATGTTGGATAATGCAGTGCTACAAGTTGTTTTATTGAATAAACTTACGTGGGAGACCAAATAAAATTTGGCAAAATGAGATTTTTATTAGTTAGACCATACTTAAACTAGGGGTCGTTCGGGTTTATCTTTAAACCGTGGTTTAGGGGATAAACTCCGTTTTATAATAACGTCTGGTCTAAGTCTTTGATTTTTCTATAGAGCAGGGACCAACTTCGGTATCAAAGTTAGACCACGGACCAGTTAGTCCTGGCTTAAGCCTAGTCTAACTCACATTTTTATAATAAGACGGGTAGTGTTTATTTTTTATTAGATTTATAGTGCTTACTAACTCAAAGAAATCACAGAGATTTTATAATTTCCCAGCCGAGCAGGGTTTGAACCCGCGACCTTCCGCTTGATATAGGGCTGCGCTACCACCTGCGCAAATGTGAAATGTTGCCAATATTTGTATGTTTTATGTTTTCTTCTTTTTACCAGCACATGGGCACCAGGGAAGGTGTGGCTGCTAAGATTGATGCTGAGACAAAGGTCAAGATTGAGGAGATGAACAAAATGGTCAAATCACAACAGGAGTTGGTAAGTAACATACCTACCCACAATTTGGTCCCTGCCTGTGGCCTGTGGTCCACCTACAAAGTACACCTGGCCATACCAGGAGCGTTTTTTTCTTTCACCTCTAGATAACTGGGTAGGAAAATGTTATCTTCATGGTCCATCTTAGTTCACCTGGCTATGATACCAAAAGGCATTCATTCATTGGATCAAACATGTTCACTTTGAAATCTCTAGATGGCTATAGGTGCCAGCTCCACAAGAGCCTATTAGGTTCTGAATTAAGTTAAAGTGGTTCAGCCAGGATTACGTTTTGCGATCCGAACTCACCGAATATTAAAGTAGGTGGTAGTCAGAGGCGTCCAAACATTGTGTTTGGACTGGCTTTTGACTACCTCCTAGACCACTAACCTTGCACCTGGGTTTTAGCATTTAAGCTATTTCAGGTCACTTACTATCCATTTCAAGCTTTATCCGAATCTTTCTAGCTGTTAAAGCTTAACTAACAAACATCTGAAAAGTCAATTTTTGTTCGATTCTTCCTAAAATTTATATGGTCTGAAATAAATGATTTGATAACCAATCAGAAATTAAATGCACATGTTTCTTCTCAGGTGATCAAGGATGTTCTCAGCTTGGTATACGACATCAAGCCGGAACTGCACGTCAACTACCGCTTAGATTAAGCGAAATCTTTTTACTAATCTTATCGCTAAATTATATCTCTGCGAACCATAGTTTATTGTCTGTTATGTGTAGGCGGTAGAATGGGCAAAACGCGTGTTGCCACAAAAAAAGAAACAAGTGACATTGACATAATAAGCTGTCAGGTTTCAGCGGGAAAATGGAAATGAAAATCGCGCGTTCAATTGTATTGCTGTAAATACTGTGCTTTGTTTGCCCATAAATACTGTTAATCTATTTAATCAGCTCGGTATCATTCCAAACTTAAAGATCCGCTAAAGAACAACAAAAAAATATGTTTTATCAAGTATTGCTATTCAATGTTTGTATGTTGAATCTAATATAATGTTTGAAAAATGATGTTTCATGTTTTTCTTCTCGTCGCGCAGTTAGTGTGGGAGTATGTTCTGTATATTTATTAGAAAAATATAAGTATTATTGATTGTAAATCCATGTTTTATTAATAAGTTTGACACATTACTTTTTTTTACATCACACATGACGTATTGCGGTACCTCTGAAAAAAACAAGGTAATATTAAAAATGAAATTATAATCAGGTACTTAATGCGTGCAAAAGTAGGCTTAGAATCTAGGATAAAGTCTATGGTAGACAGGAAACTATAATGTAGTACCTCAAGTGAAAAGGTAGTTGAAATTTCTATTTACATAAAATCGTACCCCAAGTCTATAACTCGTACCTTACAAGCTGTCTTAACTCAATGTGCGTCGTATCTCCTATCTGATAACATAGGTAATAGAAAAGATATTTCCACTCGTTTAGATTGTATGAAGGTAGGTATATTTCTAAGCCTATCTAGAAATGTACCTGCTATACGTACATCTATCAATCTAGAGTATATAGTATACATACTTGTCTAGCATGGGGTTCTTCAAAATGGGGCGTTTCTAACGTACCTACCTAGGCACTTAAGGTGAAGAGAAGAGCTAATGTAACTCTTGTCGCACATTTTGACTTCTTGAAGGATATAAAATCACTACTCCCATTTTCGAAAAATCGCAAGCAACCATTTTGTGTACAATCACATTTCACACAGTTTGGTAAAAGATTCATTTTGATCGATATGTTGTCAACGCCTTAAGCTATAGTATACCTAATTAACACAAAATTACTCATTAACCCAATACTACTGTAGCTAGATTGTAAAAAAGTTTACCTGAGCTGAAACTTCTGCGTCTTATCCCCCAAGCTCTCCAACCATGGCACCACGGCCCCTACTGTCGAGAAGACCGCTGGCTGGTCTGCCTGGTCGCACCTCTTGGACGAGAAGGACAGGATCCCGATCAGGACGCCGTCCATCACTGCTGGACCTCCTGCGTCGTGCTAAAGCGTTCAACAAAAACATTTATCGTAACGGATTTTGATGCGGTTTCTTTAATAGATGGCGTTTTTTTATTTTTTTTTATACTACCAATGTATAAACAAGCATACGGCCCACCTGATGGGAAGCGGTCACCGTAGCCTATGGACGTTTGTAACACCAGAGGTGTCACACTCGCGTTGCTGACCCTTTAAATATTTTAACACGCCTTTTTTGAAGAACCCCATACTGTATTCTCCAGGAAAAACATCCGCAGGGAGCGCATTCCACAACCTTAGTGTGCGCGGGAGAAAGTTCCTCTGAAAGCGAACAGTGCGCGACCATCCTGGCTCCAAGGTGTGTGGATGAACTCCCTGCCTATGGCGAGCAGTTCGATAATAAAATGAAGCTGTAGGCATCATATCGAACAATTCTTCAGAACACATCCCATTATACAAGCGATAGAACACACACAGAGAGGAGAAGTCTCTCCTCAAGCTTAAAGGTTCAATACCGCTTGTGAGCTTGGGATCATCAACGATTCTCACAGCACGTCTTTGGACCGAGTCAAAAGGACCAAGCTGGAATCCAGGTGCTCCTGCCCAGAGATGGCAACAGTACTCCATATGGGGTCGGACCTGCGACTTGTACAGAAGTAGTCGTTGTCCCCCATTGAAGTACAGCTTCGCTCTGTTTAGCACACCGAGCTTCCTAGATGCCAGCTTTACCTTGTCTTCTACATGACTGCGGAACTGAACGTCGCTGGAGATGTCGATACCTAGGACCCCAGTGCTCTTGGAAATGGAAAGGGTCATGTTCTGGAATTGAGGTGCCACAGTGAATGGGGTTTTTTTTGCCGTGCACGCGCAAAGGTGATTCAAGAGGAAGGTTTATATGTATAATACATGCATGATATGTGCACCCGTGCGAAGCAAGGGCGCGCAGGCGGGTCGCTAGTAAAGTATAAAGTACAAGCAGCCCCGGTTTCTGTAAGCTCGATCAACACTAATCGGCTGTCAAGTCACTTGCTGTTTCAGCTTTTACATCAAATTAGATAGAGATAGTGAATAGTGTTGATCGTTCTTTCAGAAACTTCTATCGGTGGTTAGTAAAGTGCTGAAAGGCTGCTGATGGAAAACCATTGAAAAACGTTTGCTTACGTTACACACGTTCTTCGGTATTGTGATGTAGCCAGCGCAGAAATTGTTTCGAGTCACCAAATCCCTGAAATGGTGATGAAATATCCGAAATTGGCAAGCAACATAAGGTTTTAAGAAACGATTTAAAAAAAAACTGTTGCTAGTCTTTACCTTTCTAACTCGCACACTATTTTAACAGTAGAGAGTGAGTGAACGGGCTGAGATGTATTTATTACAGTATTCAAATCTTGATTCAAATTCCTTGATTTATAAGGTGCGCCATTTTGAATTTTTGATTCTTAAATTAAAGTGTTCTAAGTAAACAGTTTACATACTACTTGATTGACTTCCCTGAGATCTATCTTATTGTTATTTTGGAGGTATGTGGTTCTCAAAAGTGGAGGAACAGATGAAATGGGAGTCCGAGATAGTACACAGACTGCATAGTAACTTACCGACCGTACACTTCTTGGCAATCAGCTGAATCGTATACTGGTAGGTCTACTTTCTGAAGTAGAACTTTCCCCCCTACTCCACCTGGACCCTGCAATTTAGTTTAAGGGTGAATTCATAGGTCTGAGTTTCTGTTGGTTTTTATACATCATCCATAGAATGTCTACCACTGAATGCCCGGCATAGATTTTCATATGCACAGCTCTACGGCTCATATCTTGCTTGTAGAATTGTGTCAACGTACAATTTAAAGGTATAAGACAACTTCCAGGCTGCTATTGAATATATCCTTACCAGCACAGATCCCCATCCCAGGAACAAAATCCGATTATCCACCGGAACCACCTTATCCCTGGAGTATTCGATAGCCTCAACAGTGAGCTTTTCCTTTCCAAACGTCATGTTCTTATGCAGTCGGAGTACCGCAAAGTTGAACTCCAAGCTCTGGGGCTTGTAGTTAGGATGGAAGAAGATCTCTGTGACCCTGAGGACCTCTCCTCCGAAGGTCGCGTTTGAAGAGCCCACGCGGACTGTCAGCATTTTGACGTATTCGCGGTAGAAACGGTTGTTGTATTGTCTGGAAAAGAGTCATGCGAATTCCTTCTTAGATTTTTAAGGGAAAACCTTACAAAAGGAGGATTCAAAGGTGACCCCTATAGGTATATAGCTAATAATGCTTTTGGTGCTGTTACTAATGCTTGTGGTGCTGTTAATAACAAAACAATACATAGATCCCATCAAAATTCACTTGTTTTATGAAGTTGGGCCACGTTGGGCATCAGGATACCTAGGTATTTTGTAATCTGACGCTATAAGCTTCTGGAATGTATGCATACATTCCAGAAGCCCTTGCTTGCTACCCTTTACTTTGCAAACACACATTGCTTTATAACCTTGGGTAGTTTTGATCCCAAACCATTGTGGTATGAGTTGTCATTACGAGTTTGAAAACATTTTTGGTAGGCCATTAGCTATTTTAAAATCTCAGTAAATAGTTTTCAAGAGACTAGTTGCGCCCCGCGGTTTCACCCGCGCAGATTTAAATGCCGATATTCCCACGGGATAAAAGTAGCCCATGTGCTATTCCAGAGTATAATCTAGGTATCTCTCTGCCAAGTTTCATCCAGATCCGTTCAAGCGTTCCGGCGTGAAAGAGTACCTAACAAACATCCATCCATCGATACTTACAAACTTTCGCGTTTATAATAAAAAATAATAATAATAATAATGCTGGACAATCACTGGACAATCCACACAGCACTATCTAGCCCCAAAGTAAGCTATTCTAAGCTTGTGTTATGGGTACTAGATAACTGATATATTTAATACATTATATACTTACATAGATAGATATTTTTTATTATACATAGAAAACACCCAGACCATCGGAACAAATTTCTGCAGATCGTACACAAATTTGTTCCACGGCGGGAATCGAACCCGCAACCTCTTGCGTCGCAGGCAGGCTCTCGCCCGCTGCGCCACAGAGGTCAATAGTGTAGGATTTACGAAGCAAGTTAGTAACACGACAGTTTAGTCTACTATGTCTAGCTATCTAGATATCTCACAGCTGTAAGCAATGCGCTGCCGTCAGCACCCTATCCCTGGACAGTACCACGGCGCCGCACCATAGCTCTTTGTTGACGAGCAGCGCTGCCATGTACGGATGGTCCTCTATGCTGGTTATCTCGTCTGGGTTGTAGATGCGTCGGTACCGACGGTCCATGGGCGGAGATGCTTGGGTGGTTGTGGTGGCTGGGAGTTTTAAGGAGCAGTACAAGGAGGTTTTTGTATCAAGCAAACAAACTTAGGTATAGTGCGCGTCACGCAAAAAGAACGCTGAAAGAAGGGGGCGGGGGTGTGATATTGCGAATGTTTTGTATGCGCAATCCCCTCACTGTTTTCCAGCTTTCTTTTTGGTTGACGCGCATTATAAATGTGTAGACGTCAAAATATGTTTATTCAATAAAATCAGAAGGATGATCTTGAACCACTTAAAACTAGGTGACTCTAGTGCCAGTTCCACGCGACCAACGCCGAAAACAGGCAACAAACTCGGCTTGATATCTATCGCTCTTTTGTATATCATACGGCCTATATCTAACGGTGTGTGTGGTTAATCCTGATTTATCTTCTGCTTGGATTTATCTTACACTTGGAGGAAGCTGAGTGAAATCGTAATTACTAAGTCCTTGACTGGACAAGAACTTTATTTTATCTTTAAAATCTTGGTTAGATATGTATTGTTTTTTTTATTTCAATTTGATAAAGGGTTATTGACGATTACATAACAGCATTTTTTTTAAATACAAAAACAAAATGGTGTACAAGGTGTAAAATTTTTAGTTTAAAAAAAATGCCAATAATTTTTTTTAAATACCCAGAGGGGGTTTATTTCTTTATTTTTCTGGTAACCCTATCACCCCCCTTTCCAGCTACGTAACCTTTTGGAACACCCTGTAAAGTGAGTCTTCTGTCCCTTTCTTTCTCGCCAACAAGGCACTTTTCACCAGTTATGAGCTGGCATTCTTGCAAGAAAAGGACACTGGAGCTCTCGCCTGATAAGCCTTGATAAGATCTCACGAAAAAGAAAGAAAGAAAATACATTTATTCAACTACACAGACACATTACATAATGATAGATATACAGAAATTTGGTCACGAGACCATACTCTTTCAGTAGGTATTTCATTATAAGAACTCAAAGGTTTAGTTTACTCACTAGTGGTTGTAGTCGTGACCACTTCGTTATCAGAAGACCTTCGGTATGGAAACTCTATGGGTAGACCTTCGTACTGCCACTCCGGGCCGCGTAAATGCCGCCTGTTGGTCAATTCGCGTTCCACTGTGGGGTTCATGGGGAAAAGAGGGACTAAGCTAACAAAAACCTATATTGATACTTGAAATTCTGGGGAATCTCAGCACATTTCAGTTTGCGCTTGGTACTATGATCTTTGTCACGAGGTAGCAGACTCTTGGAAGACCCAAAAAAAAACCTACCTATGGGTCTTACTTATGTAGAAAAGGGTAGACGCGAACCCAAAATTGACCATCTCTGCTGTTTTGTGGTAGCTGCATAGATCTATTACCTAATGTTATCTACAATTACATAACTATTATTATCTAAAACACAACTCTCTCAAAATAATAATATTGTCTACAACTCTCAAATTCTATTCTTATTACTTATGTTCACAGACTATGTAGAGATGCTAACGCATCCTATTTACGTTGTACCTAGGTATCATGCGCGTCAACAAAAAAAAACGCTGAAAAACAGTCAAGTTCGGATGTGTTTGCGCATACAAAATACTCGCTCTATGACACCCTCACCCCCTCCTTTCGGCGTTCTTTTTGCGTGACGCACACTATACCTACATAATTATTATACCTTTCAACCTAATTTAGGTTAAATTCAAATTGCCACTTACTATCGTCTGAAAATTCCACTGATGTAGACACATGGCCTGATACTTTAGCTATTAGCACACATATTCCAAGAACTGCTATCATTTCTATTCTTTGATTATTTCTCAACATGTTCTTTATTACAACATAACAATATCGATAAAGACGTAAATTCAATGCGAAAGATAAAACAGGCATAAAATGAAACAAATAATAGAGTCGAAACTTTAATACATACATAAACAGAAATACTATAAAAGTAGAAACATGGGATTGGCAGGATTGGACCGTCAGATGTCTAAATAAGTTAGCTTAGTGCCATCCCTTTCCAGCGCCGTGTCCCCAGCCAACTCCTCCATAGCCCAGATTGGAGTAGCCCAGACCGCCGTAGCCCCAACCGCCGTAGCCCAAACCCTTGCCCCAGCCGAGTCCGCCGTACCCCAATCCATATCCTCCCCATCCGTAGCCGACTCCAGGGTAGCCGATGCTCAAGGGTGCGGTCAGAACTGGCGTCTTGATGATGGGGACGGATTTGACAATGGGCACAGTGATGGGGGCAACGACCTTGCCGTAGCCGTGGTTGATCAGACTGGAGCTGACGGAAACTGCTGACGGCAGCAGATAGGGAGATGCTGTAAAAAAATATATAATGGCAACCCAAAAGTTCCATAGCTGTTCCAAACTCCCTATTCTGTGACATAATACGAGACGGCAACACAGAACAACGGATAGGGGAGGCCTATGTCCAGCAGTGGACTTCTGTAGGCTGATGATGATGATGATCCACGAGAACAGTACAATGGTATCACATAGGTAAATCAACCTCAGATCAAACATCTGATAGGCGCGGGCCTCCCGCCACGGGATTCAAACCAGCACCTCTAGTGCCACAATGGCCACGTCCGTCACAGAAATTCGTGCAGTTTTAGTAGATAGATAGATTTCGGACATAAACATTAAAATATCACCAAGAGAGACAGGGAACATGTTCGGTAATGTTCCCATAGATCTCTTGGTAGACCAGATCATTGAAGGTAAGTTTTTGGGGTAGCCAGAGACACGGCTGAACTTTAAGAAAATACTGAGACATTCTTGGTAATTAGTCTGAAAAAATATGTTGATTAAGGATGTTTACCTAGAATTTGGTGATTTTTTTCATCGAAGTCAAAATCTCTGCTCTGCGTCCGTTGATCCGCCCTAAATACGTTAATTTAATAACTATTTAGGTACTATTTGGCAATATTTACACTACCTACGAATCTCAAATCGGCTGTATTTTTTTGTAAAGTAGCTTTGATTATTTATTTAGTCCTTAGTTTAGGGACTAAATAATCAAAGGTATAAAGCGTAAAAAGTTAAATATAAAGCGCGTAATAGCGTAAAAAGCGGCTGTAATTATTTGTAAGGTGTAAAGCGAATACTTTGCCTGATTTGTTTTGGTTTTTCCCGTCAGCCAAAGTTTTTGCATTTTTCAGTATATTTATTGAAGTTAGTTTAAAAAAAGTTATATTTCCGTACTTTTCTTTTCTTGGCTAAATATAGGGAATGCTTACCGTATCCGAGGCCGACAGGATTGGCCACCACCATCCCTATGAAGGCCAGAACGATTGCCACCTGAAACACGAATAAATTAGTTTTTCAGTGAAGTAATTATTAAAAAAAAACGAATTATTATTATGAATAGATCTTCAGGTAGGTGATACTACTGAAAAATAAACACTTTAAATGATAACTCACCGCGCACTTCATGTTTCAGTTTATGAATTTACTGGAATACACACTGAAGGATAATTAACTTCGTTTATATAGTGTTCGCTCTGCCACGGTCCACTGGGCGCATCCTTCGGAAGCCATTAGGCTTAATGTTGGAGGGGTTTCACATTGTAAGGAGATGCCGAAACATTGACTTCGAAAGACTGAAATACTAGGAAAGAAATTTCGGACACAAACACCCAAAAACCCATACCACACGGACATTTATTATTACAACACGAACAAAAATGGTACAGTACATGAATAATAACTCAAACTCAAACAAATATCGTACTAGTAATTATAAGCGCAAAAGTTTGTAAGTATGGATGGATGGATGGATGTTCGTGATAGATTATAGTCTGGAATAGCAATAGGCTACTTTTTAATCCCGTGGGAATACCGGGATTTAAATCTGCGCGGGTGTAACCACGGGGCTCAACAAGCTTTATTACATACCTACCTAGAACGGTTAAGGCCAATTACTCTAATTATTAATAAAATTCTGGCTACTAAAATTAAACATTGAAAATAATAACGAAAAACTATAAAATATGTCAAATGTCATGTCAAACAAAATAATGATAATAATAAATTTTAAAAGATATTAAATAATAAGTTGGTACAAGAACAGGATCAAAAATATTTCCTATATCTCCCGCTGCGGGAGATATAGGAAATATTTTTGATCCTTAGACATAGACATAGACATAGACATAGACATTTATTTATTTGCCACAAAGAACACACAACATATACAATTAGGCTTGGAATTACTAGAAAACAGGTATCATATACATATCAAAAGAGAACAAAGATTAGACATATAGGTAAGAGTTTTTTACAAATAATAATAACATTAACAAGCATTATTTAAATATGGCTAGATAAAAACAAAAAAATAACATGATACAGACGCTAAGTATTAAACATAAACCAATACCTAATAACAATGTTGTGTGCTACAGCAGCAAAAAGGTCTCGGCTCAGCATTATGCTTCACCGTCCGAAAACGGGTCAGCGCTGTTATTCTGCCGGCACCTCCGGTCCGTCACTCAACCCTATGAAAAGCAGTGCCACTGCAGCAGTTGAAAAATTTAGAAAATGACAATAAATAATAAAACAGAAATTTTAAATTTTATGAACTCACAGTATTAAATACATAAATAAATATAAATTACCAAATGATTAACCTATGTGTGTGTGAGTGAGTTCTCCTGATTTCACGAGTCTCTTAAGAGCCAGGGAGCACAAGAGAACCCACCCATGTGTATATAAAGTAGGGGTTCAGTTAGTGTCTTTGTGTATGGGTGTGTTGTGTATTATTGTGAAGTGTGTGATGTTGATGTGTGAATGTGGGGGAGACTGTATGCAACGATCCTTTGATCCTTTTTGATCCTGGCAAAGCCGCTTAGCGGGACTCCCGCTAAGCGGCTTTGCCAAGTTTTGGGTTTGAAGAGCGTGGTTGCCGGTGATGTTACAGGCACTCAAGTTGATGGCAGCTGGGCAGAGCGCTGTAGGGGCCCTACAGCACTCTGCCCAGCTGCCATCAACAACGTGCCCTACAGTAGGGCACGTTTCTATTGGGACGTTTACCGTAGTCACCACGCTCGGTGCGGCGGATTGGTGACCCCAGAATTTATTTTCAACAGAAACAACAACCATTAGTCGGAACCAAATTACAACATCAATAATATTGTAAGATCCGTTTTCCACACAATCGGGAAGTATAGAAAAAAATGTTGCAGTATGTCTTGCTAACTTAGCGCTTGAAATCACAGGATGCTGCAGTTATCGTAAATTTATTCGACAAATTACAATATCGATCTTTTGTTGTTAACTTCGAGTTGTCTATCGCATGTTTTGATGCTGACTCAGACAATGACTAGCGACAGCCGACAACTTTACTCGCTTCTTCAATTGAATAATATCCTAAGTTATGGAGATAAGGCCACCCATTGTACGTATCATGCTTATATAACTGTGTTTATTATTTTCTGCAAGTTGAAACAGCTCTCAAAACTTAAGTACCTAGTTGATATTTATATATATAAATTTATTTAGATTTGCACTCATAATCAAAAAAGAAAAATGTCCAAAGCCAATGTCCATAATTAAAAATATCCAATAATAGCAAATACGAATTTTGAGACTTTTTGTGCGATATCCAACAACTTTTTTATACTTCTTGCTACTTAACGGAATCAGCAGATGGTGCACCTGATGTTAAATTGTAACCTTCTCAACAACAACGAAGTATATCCTCGCACGTCACGCACGATATGAACGTGCCCTACGATGCACTGCTCTGCGTCCATCAACTTGGGCATACAGATGTTAAGCCTCATGTGCCTGTAATTACACCAGCGACCACACTCTTCAAACCGGAACCCAGCGTTGTTGCTTGGCGGCAGAAAAAGGCGTGGTGGCAGTACTTCACCGGACGAGACACACACAGAGCTCTACTACTGATGGTAGACCTGCATTTGCAATGCATGGGTAGCTGATGATCACACGAACAAGCTACATATTGAGGTCAAAATTCCTGACATAATTAAAAATGAAACCAAAGACTCCCTATTTAATAATAATCTAAAAAACCTACTCTTATCTAAATGCTATTACTCCGTAGAAGAATTCTTAACCGATAAAAAACTTGTGAGTGACTTTTCCGTAAAATAGACAATTTAAATTTAATTTATCTAATCGAATACCTAGTTGACATTAGTGCCTACCTTATTTGACTTTATTATATCGAGACATTTTGCTTATTACTTTTATTGTAGCTGCATGCCATTATGCTATTGTATACTATGGGCCTACCTACCTATTATAGTACCTATAGTCAAGTAGTACCTATTAATTAATTATTGTACCTACCTTATTTCTACATAAATTGCAGCGCCCTACAGGGTACATGTACTCGCTTATTAGCTACCTTAGACCTAAGCTATAATATAACTGATGTATGTACATGTTGGCAATAAATAAATAAATCTAAATCTAAATCTTACCGACCTTGCATGTTAAATGTTATTCGAGTATCGAATTTGCATACAATCACACGATCAGTACATTTGTTCTAAAAACCTAGAGCATATAAGCAGGTCCTTCTATAGTAAAACCTGCTTTACTGTCAAAATCCCCACTGGGGATAACATAGTAGGGATTATGACAATAAACCAAATAAATTTGTGAATGAGCTCGTCAGGGGAAGTATAGCAGAGTAGAGGTCGCGTCATTTAAAAGGAACGCTGGTAAACAGTGGAGCAAACATACATGCTGCGTTGTTGCTCATAACTATGTAAGAGTCATATTTAAATACGATCTTCAAAGTGTATAGGTCGCCTCAACCAAAAAGAACGCTGGAAAACCGTGGAGGGAATGTGTTTGAGCATAAAAAATACTCGCGCCATCACGCCCCCTCCCCCTCCTTCCGGCGTTCTTTTTGCGTGACGCGCTCTATACAAGTGGAAGCTAAAACTGTAGCGCATGCTACGGCGTAGCACATGCGCTACAACAAGACGATTTGACCTTCAGTAGAATTTTTTTTTTAAATGTATTAAATAAATAATAAATAAATAATGCTGGACAATCCACACAGCACCATCTAGCCCCAATGTAAGCTACTCAAAGCTTGTGTTATGGGTACTAGATGACAGATATATTTAATACATTATATACTTACATAGATAGATATTTTTTTATTATATACATAGAAAACACCCAGACCAACGGAACAAATTTCTGCAGATCGTACACAAATTTGTTCCGAGGCGGGAATCGAACCCGCAACCTCTAGCGTCGCAGGCGGACTCTCGCCCGCTGCGCCACAAAGGTCGTCAAATTGTATTGTCGTCGTATTGTGTTTACATTGAACACAGCGCAGCGCTATGTATCATAAGTTAATAATACAAATGTTTGTTATACTGGTAGGAATCGAACCCACAAAGTGCAAACGCCGTAGCAGGACGAAACATAAAAAAAAAATGAAAGGTGTGAAGAAAAGATTAGATTTTCATGTAAAAATCTATTTAATTAAGAATATAACACAATGCACCTTAATTCATGAGTCAAACAGGAAAATATGGAAATAACAGGACATTTTAAACAAAATGCCGCCACCTTATAAAACAAAACATGATGGAGTAAAGGTATCATCAGCGATAACCAATCACCAGCGGGAAACATCTGAAAAAGAAAAAATATTTAGAAATAAATGAATTTATCTCTCATGAAATACTTATAAGGGTAGTGAGCTCTCTGTGAAGGGCTCGTCCGGGGAAGTACTACCACCACGCCTTTTTCTGCCGCCAAGCAACAACGCTGTGTTTCCTTGGATATCACTAAATCACTACATAGTATAAAAAAAGTCGCTTTTTCTGTCCCTATGTCCCTATGTATTCTTAAATCTTTAAAACTACGCAACGGATTTTGATGCGGCTTTTTTTAATAGATAGAGAGATTCAAGAGAAAGGTTTATATGTATAATACATGCATGATATGTGCACCCGTGCGAAGCAGGGGCGCGCGGGCGGATCGCTAGTATATAAAATTCCTTGGATGGATTGGAATCAAATGTAAAATTGAAAGCCATCTCGATAGCCAGACATTAGCGCAATCGGGCCGCCGGTTGCTCCATGAGGATACTGACCTACTTCCACCGATCATAGTCGTAGTCCCACTTGGAGGAGATGCCATCGATGGGGTTCACACGGAGCTCCAGCATGCGACGCAGCTGCGCCTTCTGAGACTCCTTCGAGAGGCTGGCTGGGAGCGGCTCGCACACTGACAACCAAAAGTCATGAGCAAAATCTTTTTTTCATTCGTTTTCATTCATTCATTTAAGAGTAGTTAGTAGAGCTCTTTGTGTGTGGCTCGTCCGGGGAAGTTCTACCACCACGCCTCTTCCTGCCGCCAAGCAACGACGCTGTGTTTCGGTTTGAAGAGTGTGGTCGCCGGTGTAATTACAAGTACAGAGACATAACATCTGTATGCCTCGAGTTGATGGACGCAGGGCTGTGAATCGTAGAGACCGTTCCTATCGTGCTTGACTTACGAGGCAATGCTATGTCATAGGTGATGGTTACCACTTACATTAGGTGGGCCATCTGCTTGTTCCATCAGCTAAAGCGCTAGTAGCGCTAGTAGTTGGGTTAAAAAAAAGCGCTTTTTCAGTTCAAGGGCAAGGAATAAAGGCATTTATTCAACAACATCACAAAGATTACTTTGAGATGTCTTAAAGCTAGGTGCCAGTTTCTCGCGACCAAGCATAGAAGAAACTGAAAAACTGAAACAGCTTCACGACTTTGATCCCCAGGCACGGTAGATATCCCTTCAGATCTCCCAGTACCAAGTAGGTACTAATTCAAGATTCTTTGAGGATGTCTAAGGGGGGTAGTCAGAGGTACGTCCAAACATTACATTTGGCACATACCCACATTTTGCAGTAGTTAGTATTCCATACGTGACAGGTTGCAAGCCCATCGCCGCTGTTAGAATACTAACTGGTTTCCTCACGATGTTTTCCTTCACCGTTTAAGAGCACTGGCATTGCGCACATAAATTTTTCGATAGAAAAATCCATTGGTGCACGACCGGATTCGAACCTGCGACCTTACGATCGGAAGGCGAGGTCACTCCCACTAGACCACCGGTGCAGCATAGAAGAACTGGCAAGAATCTTGGTTTGCTTACGGTTTGCTGGTGTTGGCTTGGGTTTCTTTGCTGGTTTGCTAACCAAACGCAAGCACGCGAGAAACTTATGCCCAACAATGATTCAGTCTAATGTTGCTCACCATAGTAATGGTTGAACATCATAGCCCACATGGCGTAAGTGGTGCAGATGAGCACAAATCCCAGCACCATTTTCCACTGGCCTGTGGGATGCTGGAACTCTGCGAAGGTCTGGCAGAAAGAGGCGCGGTACAGGGCTTTCTTCTCTTCGCAGCAGAGCAGCTTCCAGTCGCCTCTTTCCTTCTCCCGAAGAGCCTGTGCCAATGTATTCCTTTATAACTACTACTTGTGAAGTGACAACGAAAGCAGAGTAAGTTTTAAGAGTAGTAGAGCTCTTTGTGTGTGGCTCGTCCGGGGAAGTACTACCACCACGCCTTGTTCTACCGCCAAGCAGCAACGCTGTGTTCCGGTTTGAAGAGTCTGGTCGCCGGTGTAATTACAGGCACATGAGGCTTAACATCAGTATGTTTCAAGTTGATGGACGCAGGGCAGTGCATCGTAGGGCACGTTCCTATCGTGCGTGAGTTACGAGGCAATTAATGTTTCGTTATAAGTGATGTCATCAGGTGGGCCACCTGCTTGTTCCATCATCTAGTTGTAAAAAAAAGCAGGCCGTTATATTCCCTAGATCCCTCATTACCTTGAATGATAGTGATCATCGGTGGAGTACCTACGCACTCTTACGCATAATGGACCACCCTAGAGTCTAAATGCGGGTACAAGAGTCCAACACAAGTCAGGCACTGAGCGAGCATTGGCATCGTCACGAGTCCTGATCATAATTTTCTCAATCTGATATGGTTGAGTCACAATTGCTTCAAGTGATGGACGCAGGGCCAGGCATCGAGGCATGTTTCTCTTGTGCATAAATTACGAGGCAATGCTTTGTTTTAGTTGACAGTTACTACCTGCTATCTGCTCTTGCCATTAGCATATTGTATAAAAAACATCAAATAGCTTGTATTAACCCACTGCTGGTATATTCGGATGCCACTCTCGTCAGTTTTGAGCCTTTTACATCCTAGCCTCTTTCTGTAGAGCAACAACCATAATACTCACGCAAATATCCCTAGTGTTATCCTTAAACCTCACAGCTGGGAATGGAAAGTGTGGGTTATCCTGGTAGTTAGCCATGCCATTGACCCCAAAGCCCACCCAATCCCGGCAGCCGATCCTACAGCGATTGTGTATGGCACGTGCATTTGAGAACGGTGTGAAAAATCCTGCACATTTTATTGCAAAAATAGACATTTTGATTTTGTGTTGTGACTGTTGCCTTTGATGTGACGTTTGACAGCGATTTGAGATTAGATCTTCAACTTTTTGATAAGTATTAGGTAAGGAGTTCGGTTGCCTCGGCAAAAGAAAAGAGTTCACACCTCAGGGTCGTGTTCGTAGCCGTTTGCCATGACTCGTAGTTTCCATTCAACAGCCGATATTTAAGAAACTCAGTTTTATGTCAATCTATCGAACTTTCTTTGCGCTGTTACACACGCAACAAATGTTGCGTCCATTGTTACAACCAGCATTATATTGTCAGCCGTTTTGTGAAGACCATGGAGACTCAAAGAGCGCCTATATCGGGCGTGATGAGAACTCACGAGTCTCACAACGATACGGAGAAAGCAAAACAAAACTCAGACTTGCCTAACATACCTATATCATCATCATCATCATCAGCCTACAGAAATCCACTGCTGGACATAGGCCTCCCCTATCCGTTTCCAGGAAGAACGATTTTGAGCCCTTTCCATCCACCGACTACCCGCGATCCTAACAATGTCGTCAGTCCATCGGGTAGGAGGGCGTCCCACACTTCGCTTTCCTGTTCGTGGTCGCCATACCGTACCTATATACTGTAATTCATATCTGTATATTCATTTCCTTTTATTGTTTTGTATGTGTGTTTTTAAACGACTTTAAAAAAAGGATGTTCTCAACTGGGCTGTTTTTTTTAATGTTTGTTATCACATAACTTTTTACTGAGTGGACCGATTTAGATTTTTTTTAACAAATAGGTGATGCCTTTCTTGAATGCGGTCCCATTAAAATTTGAGCCGGATCTGACGAGTAGTTTTTGAGTGTGTTTTCTAGTGCATTGAAGTCGGTTTTTTCTCGAAAGATTTCAAGTAATTGTCTGTCTGTCTGCTATCTGATCTACGTTGCCGACTTACATACCTACTAACAAGTTGAAGAGACTAACTACAGCGGCCACAGCACAAATCAATGCCTGTCTACGTTTATGTCTGTCTATGTCTATGTCTGTCTATGTCTATGCCTGTCTATATCGTCTATATCTATGTCTGTCTATGTCTTTGCCTGTCTACATCGTCTATATCTATGTCTGTCTATTCAATGGTCTATGTCTATGAGTTATCTAGAATAAACAACCGGAAGATGTCCACGGTTGGATCTGTTCCTCCTCTCCCGAAAGAACGATTTCCAGCTTATGTCGTCACAGTGTTTCCCTCCACCATTTGAGAACTAGCCTCTATGGTACTTGATTAGAAATTAAAGGAATGAAATACTATTACTGTTTGAGATGTTTTTGTATTACTATACGCTTCGAAATCACCAACGAATCTCTTCCATCTTATCTACTCATATTATTATTGTCATAAATTAAGTTTATTTCTTCTCTGTTGGTCTAATATCCATACTAACTTTCATTTTATCGTGAATATCATTGTTTTCTTGTGTTGCTTTACCACTCTTGGTTTTACTAACGGTGCCTATGTTAGCACTATAATTATCTTAGTTCTTATAAGCTGATATTCGGGTTTATCTATAAGGATTGAAAGAAACCCTATTATTATTTCTTATTTTATTACCGCCCTTTCTTTCTTTACCACCTCCTGCATGTTTTCTATCAATTGTTATTACATCTCGACTCTCTCTTAAAGGGTTTAGACTTAAAATCACGTTTTTGTAATCTTCAAGCTTAATTCTCTTGAAACTGTGGCTGCCACTTCTCGTTGAAGCTTTTTCAAAATGATTGTTCTGTTTTTTTAAGTGCTTCTCGATCGGTACTTTAGGGGCTTCGATACTGATTCCT
Source organism: Plemyria rubiginata (assembly GCA_963576535.1). Classification (NCBI taxonomy): domain Eukaryota; kingdom Metazoa; phylum Arthropoda; class Insecta; order Lepidoptera; family Geometridae; genus Plemyria; species Plemyria rubiginata. The sequence goes on from OY754929.1 coordinate 8,435,686, forward strand.
GATTCGTCTTCGTAATAATCACTCGAACCATTTGGTATATTATCTTGCTGGCCTGCATTCTCTACACTATTTATTACTTTTACAGTATCTTGAAATTTTAAATTATTGTTATTTGTAACGCGGAACCTATTAGGTGTTGTGGATTTTTCATTAAAAGTATGGAATTCACCCAAAGATTCTAATATTTTGATTCCTGTATCTGTGTCTTCATAATTACTTAAATCATCATTGTTTTTATCAGCTATTTGTTTAGATATTTTAAGCCCATTTTGTCGTTCAATCAAGAAGATGCTATGATTTGCTAACGGGTGGTGGTAGATATCTACTTTCTCTGTTGTAGTTAGAATATTTACAGCGTCATTCTCCATGGCTAGCATATCACCATATAGAATGTAGTCTATGATACTACTGTTTGAAAAAACTATTTCTTGTAGTATGTCCCTGAGTATACTGATCTCATCAGGATATATGACCTCTGTGGTGCCTTTATGAAAATCTGATAAGGCAGTGACTGGGTTTATGGGATTTGAAGTGGTTAATATCGGTTTCGGGTATGCTCTTATGGGCCTTTTAGTTGGTATCTTTGTGGTCTTAGCATTTACCTTCTTTGGTTTCTGAAACATATTTAAAACCTGCCATCATGCCTTGTAAAGATGCGTTATTTTGAGATACTCACATGCAACAGTTACATTAGCTACAAAACTCGTAAATAACAATTAATATCAAGCGCTAATGTTCTGCAGAATGGCTATTATTGTTTTAGACCCTACGATAACATACCTGCCTAATGATATTATCAATCCACCTCCCATAGTGTCCAATTTTGGTAAAAACCGTGGGTGCTCCAGTCATACCGCAGACAAGTGGTCCGAAGCTGATAATGCCGACCAGCCTACCAGATATAATGCCTGGGCCTCCAACGTCTCTCTGAACAAAACAAACAAGAAAGAAAAGTATGAAACAGGCATAACAGAGGACTTTGATAGCATTGTGTCAAGCCAGTCCAAAATAATGAAGTTTTGGATATGTAGAAAGTTACTTGTCGATATTAAGTTAATGTAGACACAGTTCTGGAAAGTGAGACTATCGCAAAAATAACAAATAAATAAACCTTCTAACATTGCAAGCACCGCCACCCTTGGACACAAAGCCAGCGCAGAAGTTTCTGTCTGTGACGTAATATCTGTAAAACGTAAAAAGAATTAAAAACAAATTGACCAAGCTTAAACAACAAAATTTTTGATTAACTTTACCAAGGAACTTTACCTTGTATAGATGTCTTCACATTCTTCAAAGTTGTAAATGTCAAGATAAGCTATAGACACTCTGTGTGTTTCACTGGATTCGCTATTTGCCTGTGGCAAAATATGAATAAAATATAACTGTGATAGCATATCGTTATGAAACAGTTACATAGTTCCTAACTTTATTAAAAAACGAATAGATTTAAGGTCTATCCCCACACATCAGTGCCGTGTCAGAGACGGGGCAGGGAGTTCGTTGACTTCGTTGCTTCGTTGCCGACACGGCACGTACATGTGTGATCGAGTTCATAGACAATGTATGGACGAAACACGTCCCTGACCCGTCCCTGACTGATGTGTGGGGATACACCTAATATAAACTCACATCTTTAGCTCCCCAGCCCAAAATAGTGACACTTTTGTCATCATCAACTGAATCTTCATTCCTATCATATTGTATCCTTTGAATCTTTCTCTTATTCGAAAACTTTACTCTTTTCATAATTCTGATAATAGCGATGTTGTTTTTCAAGGATGCAGGGTCGTAGCCGGGATGGAAGATGATCTCGACGACGGGGATCAACTCGCCGAGACGGTTGGTGTAGTCACTGCCAACGCGGACAAAGAAGCGAGGGAGCTCGCCGCTACTGTTGTAGGCACTACAAACAAGGAGAAATACATCTTTCTGAATAAAATTTCTGATTTTGCTGTCCCTAAAATATGTCAAGCAAGTACCTAATATCTGGGTTACCGGTTGCTCGGTTGCTTAACAACGCCATCTACTGAAGAAGCTTAGGTAAAAAATAATACTATTATTACTCGCCAATATGTTAGGAAGAGTCATTAAGCATGTTTGAGTTGGCTTTTTATTGCCCGAAAACACGGATGAAAAAACTAATAAAGATTATAGATCGATTTATCGTCCCCCAAACCTGCATACATACCTACAAAATTTCGTGAAATCGTTGGAGCCGTTTCCGAGATTAAGTTACTGGCTGGTGTGCCTACAATTTTTGTTGAATTCTTGATTCTCAGGTGATCACATCACACGGCGGTGTTAGGTTATAATATAACTAATTGTTCGTGGGGTCTATAGATACCAGGTCTAAAAATGTTAAAGATGATGGAAATAATGAGTTACATGTGCAAACAAGTCGCCGCCGTGATCACCAAATCTCTGCTTATGATGGAGCCGGCGCAACTGAACTCGTTCTTCCAATGGATGCTGACCAGAAACGGATACTTCCTGACACGCGTCTTTTTGCCTTTGTATATTCTTCTGGCTATAATATTATCCATACTTTTATTCTCACTAGATTCGTCAGGTTCTGAAATAGTATATTCATCATGATACAGACACACATTTAGCAAGAAATAGGTAATCTTGCAAGGGGATATTTATCACAATTTTCATAATAAATAGTAATTGTTTACTTGTTACTAATACCATGATTACTTACGCCAAACTTTGATTTCTCGAGTTTTCACGCGCAATTTAGGAATATTGAAACCGTTGATACTGCGAGTTTTATTTGAAGCTAGTACAATGTCTTCAAAAACATTTGGTATTTTATCCAATACATTATTTACAAAATATTCCAACTCGATCTCATATGCATCATTGTTTTGGGATTTAGTATTTGTGACGTTTTCAACTTCACCTTTAACTTGATCAGATTCTTCAAAAATTATATATTTAAATAGTTTTTCAAGGTCAGTTGTACTTTGATTTACTTCTCGACTAGTTATATTTTGAATGTCATCGTAAATACTGCTATGTTTTTCAGCAATACTATTAAGATCACTGTGCATAGTCAAAAGAGCTTTAATTTTAACATTTTTAGTGAATTCATTGTCTAGGTTTAAGGAACTAAATAGTTTGTTCGTTAAAGTGTGAAGTTGCAAATTAATTTTGTTGAAAAAGTTTTTTTCGGACACTAAAATGTTAAGAAGGTTATTCGACTGAATGCATATAACTTTAAAAGAAATAAGAACGATAATCGCTAGATTTCTATGCATAGTTTATAAAGTTCAGCTATTCTCAAACTAAACATTATGATTCTATATTTTATTGCACCATAAAAATTTTATAACAGTTGTAAGTATATTGTTTTATTCAACAAAATATAAAAATGTACCGTCAAGTTTAGCACTGTGGTTTCTAAAAACTTAATTTTGAAAGATGATGAAATAAAAAAGAAGTACCTTTTAAGTACTTAATTGAGAATCAGATAACATGAAAGTGAACATTAAATTATTTTATTTCATGCTATTCATTTTTGTTATTGATTCACATGCCTTGGAAATACGGCCATCAGTTAAAGAGAATAACATTCTAGAAACAGCATCTGCTATAAGAAATACTACTAACGAACTATTTCTTGCTTTAAAACTAAAAAGAATCAAAACTAACTCGAAGTTAAGACAATACTCTGTAATACATAATTATTTTACGACACTTTCATCAAAAGACCATGACTCTTTAAACCAAATAGCTATAGAATCGAAAGCGGATATAGCAAATATTGGCAATGAAACACGTGATACTATCGATGCTCTAAATGAAATACTTAACGAAGATCCAAATAATGTTAACGAAGAAACATACAAATATGATTTACCTGACCTCATCAGCAACTTCCTTACAAAGCTTGAGTATTTGAAGGACAGCAATGGCGTGAATGACAATAATTTCAATATAAATAACCAGATTTTGAATATATTAAGAAACGATGATGTCTACAACATTACCCAAGAAAAAGAATCAGATGAAAATGATAGCTTACTTAGTGATAATGAATTTTGGGGTATGTCACTAACGGCCGGTTTCTGAAAACTTGATCAAAACCTATCGGCTGTGAAGTCGCTTGCTATCTCTATCTAATATGAAGTAAAAGCTGAAATTGCAAGTGACTTAAAGCCGATTAGTTTTCATCGAGCTTTCGGAGCTTTCTTAAAAACACAATTAGTTTTTGATTTTGCTTTGCTATAGGTAAACATCGAATATTTGATTAAAATTTAAAAAATATATTAGAATTTTTAAGATTCCTACCTTACGTATGTAGTTTAAGTAAATAAAACATCCCACCGAAATATATATGAAGGTTTGATATCTAGAACTGAATACTATCGAATAGATTAAGAAATGTTTTGCTCAGTTCCAGAACAGAGTGGTAGACGCATCTACGAAGGTGACAGAACTAAGATCAAATATTTTCCCTTCATGGCCAGCATTCAGATCTTCAACAACTTCCAGTGTGGAGGCTGCATCATTAAATCCGATTTGATCATCACTGCTGCTTCTTGCCTCCAACTGTTAGTACATGAAGGTTACAGTTATGACCATTTTTTTTACTTCTTTTGTACCTACCTACCTCGTTATCTGTCAACTCGTCCTCTATATTAAATGTTATTTTTTCTATTTACATCTGCAGTTAGAGATTTTGTATTTACTTCACTAAAATGGTTATTTTTTATAATTTTCATACTCATAGAGCTTGGAATAACCGCTTCTTCCGTGAAAACCCCGCCTTCCTCTCCGTACGTATCGGCAGCAACTTCTACAGAGGCGGTGGGGAGACGATAGAAGTTATGGAAGTATACTTCCACCCAGACTACAACCCCAAGACCTTGAAGAACAACATCTGCCTCCTCCGCTTGATCAGGAAAATCAAGTTCAGGAGGAGGAGTAGGAGTGTTAAGAAAATAGACTTCGATAGGAACCCCTCAAATATGCCGATGACGACTGATGGTGTTACTATCGTTGGTTGGGGGGCTAAAGGGGTGAGTTTTATGAACAGTAATATTATTCTAGCTGATGAATCGTCTTCAAAATATATGATTCCCGTTGTGTTATTTAGAAACTACGGGGAATAAGTCCAGTTCAGGATAACTAATTTTAAAATTATTGTGTCTCATCATTCTTCCTATCTTTATCTCACGCTACGTGAGGTTGGCACGAGAAGTGTAATCTTCCGCCCGTTTCTTTCAAGCGTTCTCCTTCTTGTCTTATTTGTTCCAGAGTAGCAACATAGTCCGGGACCCATGGTCCAATCGGCTTTCCTTCTCCGTCCTGGATATTTATCCACTAATAGAATGTCAGGACATCTACTCCAGGTAATGTCATCATCTACCATTACGTTTGCCACACCTACCTACCATTTTTGTTTTCATCAGTGATAAACTGATATATTATGGGTGATGAAATGCTTTCTTTACAGGAAATACGTAACACAGAAGAACTTCTGTGCTGGCTTCTTCTCAAAGGGTGGCGGTGCTTGTAATGTACGTGTGACCAAATTCATCTACTCATCGTTTAATTTTCTTTCGGTAAACGAACGGGGGAGGCCTACATCCCCCTTTGCATAATGTACTCCTTCAGATAGTTCCGTTCTATCTACGTACCAACATAACAATGAATAAGTGTTCTTTTAGTGTTCATGTGTGCCCACTAGCTTCAATGCCATGACTTTGAGTGCTTCAGTACTTCAGTGCGAAAGATGGTATATGTGTGAAAGTTGCTACTTTTTTTTAGATACGTTTAACGGTTGGTTAATGTGCTTATCACCTATTTTGAGCATCTAGTTACAGTAGCTATCTAATGGAATGTATAAGTCAGGGGTGTAGGATCTGATTTCTTACCTACTTTACTTGGCCAGGGCGACGTCGGCGGCCCAGGCATCGCCAACGGTATCCTAGCAGGGATTGTGAGCTTCGGATCGCCGGTTTGTGGGACTCCGGATGCACCCACAGTTTTCACTAAGCTAGGGTACTATGCCGATTGGATTGAAGACATCATGGAGCAGGTATCTCTTCCTTGCCTTTAGCCCCTGAGTCTATGATGATTTAATTAAAATGTACTTGTTTTATAATAATAATTCATTTATTTCAGATATAAAAAATCCATAAAATATCAAATATAACATACACAAAAAACTTACAACTATACATGCACCTTATAAATAATTTTTTACTATACTTTAGATAGATATCCGTACAATTTGTGAGCGGAAGCTTTACTTAAGTGTATTTTTTACGTAATTTAATTTAAGGGTTTTCCTCAAACGTCTTGTTCATTTTACAGGAGGTTCCAAAAATTCAACAAAAGACTACATTGCGAACAACTCCACTACAATTTACCATTCCACGCTACCACACTCTCAAGCCAACAACCTTCGTGATGGAGCCCATTGTCGGCACTTGGAAGCCAGTTGGCATAAATGATGTACCTGAATCCCTCAGGATCTTGGACGACGAAAACATATTCAAAGAATTTCTGTCAACCATGTTTGGAAGCAAAGAAGCAAAAGATTACCAAGAGCTCTTTGTCAACAAAGCCACAGAAACGGAAACTAAACATATCAAGAGGCAGAAGAAGCCGGAACGACATCAAAAGGCTAAATCAGAAAAACCTGTAGTTGGTGAAGTTGAATTCGTAACTAAAACCTACGAAGATGCCACACAGCTTTATACATTCACGGCTCTAGATAGTAATTTGATTGAGAATTTACATAGGGAGCTATCAGAAAATATGTATAAGGATAAAGAAAGCACGGAGCTAGCAGATAATACGCTTAAAGACAAAATAAGCAAGAAGTTATCCAAAAAAGACATCAATGATGATCCAGATAATACATTTAAAGATATAGTAAGCAAGGATGTATATGATGAGAGTTATAAAGAAGAAGAAAGCAAAGAATTATCGTCTGATGATGATGAAATAGAAAGAAACATCCTCAAACTAATTGAAAATATCGACGTTACAGATAAAGATGAACATGATAAGACTGGTATCCTCAAAAAAAATGTAGAAGAACATGTACTGGATGATGCGAGTAGTATTCGTAGAGACGTAACGCCGAAGAAAGTCGAGGATTCATTGATGACGTTGCTCTATCTCTCCGATAGCGAGAAAACTCCTGGGCATGTAGGAGCTATAGGCAATGTTATCGAAGATTTCGATGACCAGGTTAATGAAGGGTTGAGTATAGACATGAATGGTTTTAAAGATTTGACGTTTAGGGGCAACGGAACAAGATCTTCTTATAATTTCCTGCCGAAGGAAGAAATGTACGAGCTACTCGCGGAAGCTATTGACGAAGTAGCTAAAAACTAATAATTATGGCCGAAGTGATACCTTACTTATTAAAATAAATGTATGCAGGTAATGTACCTACCTTATTTACCTACACATAAGTTAGGTACAACATAACATAGTATTAGGTACGTAGGTAGGTGCCTGCCTAAAAGTTTTTTCTAGACTTTTGCACATAATTCCGAGTGCTTAAGTTAAGTTCAGACTATTTTCACCCAGAGGACTATTTGCCGACTCAGAATATATGTGTTCTGTGCTCAGAATCAACATACCTTCTTAGCAGCAGGTGAAGTCGAACAGTGGATTAATGATTATACAAAAAAAATGGTGGCTGAAATCGGGTCGAAGAAATCTGGGCCGCGGCCGACCGAAATGGCGATGGGTCGACGACATCGGGTCGCAGGAAATATATAAACAAGAGACGCACGCGTCATATACATCTTCAGGAAACTCATTGTGCTGAGACACAGGACAGAGGAGGCTGGCAGATAGGTAGTGAAGGAGGCCTAATATACACAGCAGTGGGTAAATGGTGTCGATCCTGTTGCTTAGTTTTCCTAATTTGACAGCACTAAAAATTTTGCTGATCCTTTCTAAAAGACCGAAACAACAAGGATGGCTTTAATTTTAGAGCTGTCAGATTAAGTTAGTTTAGGATAATGCAGCAACATAATTTACACTAATACCGGGCTAAGATGAATAAATAATAAACGTCACGTCGTCGTCGCGTCGTCCTGAATACGCTATCGGTTTTTTGGTACATAATCAATAATAATCATCGTAACATTAGAAAATTATAGGTACTGTGCCTATATACCGACCATGCGCCAAATTTTTTATTTTACTTGTAATAAAAACTGTATATTTGGAATTATTTTTCTTCACCATTTCCATTTGTATAATGTAAGCAAAATATTGTGCAAATTAATTTCGCGAGTAACGGAGCGTAAAAGTAACAAGATCATTCTGTCATTGTTATGTCACTATGTCAGTCTCTGTCGGAGATGTCGCTACTGTCGCAAAGATCAATAGTATTTTTGTTTCCACCTCCTACAAAATACCTTGATTTTGAGGTAAACTTAGTGAATTGTGGTGAGTAAATGAGTGGTGCAACAGGAGTCAGCAAGAAACAGAGAACCATCTCGTTACGTAGTTTTACTTGATTTATTTTTTTATTAATAGTTCACTAGGTTATCCAGCAAGTGTTCGAGAATAATTGTGAGTTCAGTCAGTCTTGCTTTGCATTATTTTATAATTTATGTCTGATTGACTCCTATTAAGGTAATCATTAATCTATGACCTCTATCTTCTAGTTTCGTTGACCTCATGTTGCATTAGTGGTCTGGACTGGACAATCTGGAAAAACTACATTCTGTTGCACGTAGTATGTTGTATTGTAATGTAGGTTGGAGTTGGGTGAGTTTCATATTGACAGAAGACGAGGAATTCAGTTTAATTTAATCAGTTTCACAGAGTGAGTAGGTTCCTACATAATGTAACTTATAGGTACTTTTTTAAGTTTTATGGGTAAATGTTTTTTACAGCTGGAAGCACTGCCCAGTTTACTGAAAAATTGTAGGGTGGTGATTTTATTACGAGGAAATCACTTTTACAAGGTATTTACCGATTTATTTTAACAAATCATGCAAGCACTGTTATAAAACGTCACTAAATCTAGTAATTTGTGTTTGTAGTTTTTATTTTCTGGTAAGTAAGTGTTAAAAATAACCAAACTTTTGGTGTTCTAAATTCGAATTTTCAGCCGTAAAAGGTGAGGTTCTCTTGTTTATATTATATTAGAAATATGTAAACTGCTGCATTTCAATGTTTATTACATTAAAAAAGCTATAGCCGGCACTGAACCAAAATTACATGTTATGTAACTCGTACGAATCGATTGCTATTGTAAAACTAACCCTAATACGTTATCAGGAACTTATCGATTCTCCCTCAAATAGGCAGGTCCTAGTAATCTGTGTAAGATTATTTGTAACATAACAAACTCAATAAACATCTAAGGTACCTCAATGTAGTGGTTTGATCAGAAGGTCATATATCAAGTAGGTAGTCACATACCACATTAAATACTTTACTTATGCATGTAATATAGGTAGTTACACTGAAAACTAGTGTCAAATACCTGCACCATATTTGATCTTTCCTGTGCCTAGGCTGGGATACTTTGGTGCTGGAAAAGCCTACCTACTTGATCTAAAGACTATCAGATCTCAACTCATATCTTAAGTTTGATGGTATTCCATCCTTGCTTGGAATAAATAAGAAAACTGTTGGAATAAATAACTAAGAAATTAAAAATTAATCTATTTCTAGCATCATGGCAAACTTACTGATGCGTCGTGCATTGCTCGATGCTATCCGAGTGCCGGTGGCAGCTCGCTTCACATCCTCCAACATTGGTGAATTTGAAAAGGTTGGTCTATTCTTCTCATCTTTCTGTCTCTCTCTCTCATGTACATCATCTTCTCATCTTTTATGTATATCATCATCAAACATTGGTATATTTGAAAAGGTTACAGTTTCTGAAAGCTTGACCATTACTAATCAGATGTCCAATCACTAGCTTGTGATATAATGCCATAGCAAGTTATTTGACATTTTGATTAGGTTTGATCATGCTTTCAGAAAGCAGCCGTTTCTCTATTCACAATCTTTCAAGTGTATCAACTTCTTAATTATTAAATAAATTTTACTCAATAAGTATAGGATGTGAAATATTTCAAACACTTATGTGACACAACAGATGATGAGTTTTAACGAGGAAATCTATGCCGTTTGTAGACTAGATGATCAGAGGGAATTTTGTAATGTACATGGCAATCAAAGTTAAATCTATATTCTATGGTTTTCTTCCATTTCTTGTTGTGATAAATAAATCTATACAATGTTGTGTCCGCAGATTGGCAAACGTGAATGGGTTGGCTTCGGCTACAACGGCATGCCAAACTATGTGGACCGGTCTGACTTCCCCCTGCCTGCTGTTAGGTTCCGCGCAGACAACCCTGACATTAAGGTATGCCATTGCAATAACCATTCCAGTACTCTTTGTGACGAGTTCATTCTGGGAAGTACTTCCACCACCAATGTCTATACTGATAGCCAGTCGATAACCAATATATGACAGCCTTCACAGCTCAGTTGGTAGTAGCTCTGCCTTCTGAGCTCTAGGCCGCGGGTTTGTACTCTCGCCGTATCTTCAACTCTGTTATAGGTCGCGTCAACCAAAAAGAACACTGGAAAACAGTGGAGGGGACAGGACAGGGGAACAGTGATGTTTGCGCATACAAAATACTGGCGCCGTCACACATCCCCGTCATTCCGGCGTTCTTTTTGCGTGACGCGCACTATACCAGCCCATATAGACCGATAGAGCATGTCTCACCTTCTCTTCTTCTAATTTAAGAGCAATGCTCTTGTCGGCGTAATTGATGCATTTCTCTCCTTCGCTTTTATTTGGCTCATGTAGCTTATCCTAGGTCTTCCCCTGCCTCTCTTTCCTTCTATCTTTCCTTCGATTATTTTCCTTATAAGGCTGTCATGTCTTACAAGATGGCTAATCATCTTTCCTCTTCTACTCTCAACTGTTTTTACCCGAGTGCCGAGGGTTATGTGTTTGGCGTGTATCTATCATGTATCCTTCCTTCGATATTTCCTTTATTACCACGTAGCAACCAAACGGCTGGATGGATTTTGATGATTCTGGTATCAAAAGATTCGTCGCAACTTCCCAAGTATCCTTAGAATAAAAAAACCCAAAAAGTCACGTGGGAAGGAAAGCAGGAGCGATATTCTCTCACATTAAAAAAAAATCTTTTCGCTATCATAGCAATATGGGTATCAAAATCAAGAGAGTGATAAAGTGTTTTCAAATAATGTATTAGTTTTTGATTTAAAGTAAACCCTCAAAGACAAAACCAGAACGCAAAATTCGTTAAGTCACTTTAGCGAACTAGGCCATGAGTGATACTAAAATATATAATAAAACCTTCTCTATGGTCATACAAATCGTTTAGAAAAAACAGCATCAAAATCGATGAAGCCGTTTCGAAGATATGAAGAGTTTTGTTATAAAAAAAATGTGATTGCTGGTAACCCCAAAGTGATCAAAATGAGTTATACAACCACAGGCGTCAGTAAACTGCTAGGACATAGGTACACGAGCCTCCGACTGTCTGCGATCATTATCTACATTTTTATCATTCGTCAAGACTGAAGAATGGATTTGAATATCAAAAAGTACCAAATTTATAAAACTATCTTATTTACCTACCTACATACTTTTAGTTCAGGCACTCGGGTTTTTTTATTTTTTAATAAATCTTCTTGTTCTTGTATACTAACTACTGCAAAATGTGGGTATGTGCCAAATGTAATGTTTGGACGTACCTCTGACTACCCCCCTTAGACATCCTCAAAGAATCTTGAATTAGTACCTACTTGGTACTGGGAGATCTGAAGGGATATCTACCGTGCATCAAAGTCGTGAAGCTGTTTCTGTTTTCTTTTTTTTTTCTTGTTATAATGCCTCTTTCCGCGTTTACTCTTCTCAATACTTCTGCATTTGTAACTTTTCTGTCCAGCTGATCTTTTCCCTGTCTCACCTGTTTCTTATAAATTGAACATCTTGTGTCAGGTGCTCCGCGAGAAAGAGAAGGCAGATTGGCGCAAGCTGACGTTGGAAGAGAAGAAAGCGCTTTACCGCGCCTCCTTCTGCCAGACATTTGCAGAGTTCCAGGCGCCGACGGGCGAGTGGAAGGGCGTGGTCGGCTGGGGACTAGTAATCGCGTCCCTCTCTATATGGATCTATATGGCTATGAAAATGTTCGGTATGTATCCTACTACTATTATAAACCTCTCTTTCGCTGTCGACCCCCCCCCCCCCAACTATGTAGGTAGTTATATATATCCTACTAATATTATAAACGTGAAAGTTTGTAAGTATGGATGGATGGCTTGTTATTCTTTCACGCCGGAACGGCTGAACGGATCTGGATGAAACTTGGCAGAGAGATACATTATAGTCTGGAATAACACATAGTTAGGCTACTTTTTACCTCGTGGAAATACCGGGTGTTGGCGGATTTGCATTTTACCGTATTTAGCTGTAATACATTTTTTTTTTTAACTGAATAGACCGTCCTTTGACTACAATCTCACCTGATGGTAAGCGACGATGTAGCCTACGGTGAAGCAGAACGGTCTAGAAGACACCTATTCACTCTTGCCTTGAAGAGACTCATTATAATGGTCAGGAAAGACCGACGACGGTAACGAGTTCCACTCCTTAGCCGTTCGCATAATGAAGATTGAAGCGAAGCGCTTCGTGCGAATTGGTGGTATGCTGACTAGGAATGGATGGTATTGAGCCGTACGTCTGTTTGTCCTGTAGTGGAATGGAGATGGTGGAATGAGGTCATGTAGTTCCTGGGCACATTCACCGAAATGTAGCCAATCGATAAGCAAGCGACTTCCACGGTGTTCGAGACTCTGGATTTTTGTCTCCGCCGTTTCGCTCACCTATTAACTTTTTGCTTTACTAGCTTTTTGCACGCCCAGGCAGACTGGTAGAAAATGCTATTAGCATTAAGTCCTAGCACTATTGTTTTGTGTGAAAGTTTTTAAATAAAATAAATAAATAACTAAGTATGTATTGTGTATTGCTTCTATTGCAGTATACAGTCCGATCCCGGAGAGCTTCGGCGAGGAACAGCAGAAAGCGCAGCTGAAGCGAATGCTGGACCTGAAGGTGAACCCCATCGACGGCCTCGCCTCCAAGTGGGACTACGACAACAACAAGTGGAAGTAAACGTACGTACTACCCTGCTAATGTTATAAACGCGAAAGTTTGTATGTATGGATGGATGGAGGTTTGTTACTCTTTCATGCCGGAACGGCTGAACGGATCCGGATGAGACTTGGCAGAGATATTGATTATAAGTAGATGATTATAAGTTGATTATAAGTAGGATCTAAGGATCTACATAAACATTACATCATCATCATCAACAGCCCACAGAAGTCCACTGCTGGACATAGGCCTCCCCTATCCGCTTCCAGGAAGAACGATTTTGAGCCATTTCCATCCACCGACTACCCGCGATCCTAACAATGTCGTCAGTCCATCGGGTAGGACGGCGTCCCACACTTCGCTTTCCTGTTCGTGGTCGCCATTCAAGAACTTATTCCCCATCGGTTGTCAGTAACATTACATATACAAAAAATATGTAAGTATGGATGTTTGGTACTCTTTCACGCCGGAACGGCTGAACCGCGGCCCGATTCATTTATTTATTTATTTAAATTCACAAAACAGATTTACAATCAATTAAGCAATAATAAAAAAGTTACAGTTCATACTTTCTTAGATCTAGATTCGTAATCGAATATGTGAATATGACAATTGTATAGTGTTGCATGCATTAAATATTAATTTCCCTAAAACTAAAAAAACAGCAAAGGGCATTAATTATAATTATTGGATTCATTAATGTCTGGCTATTGAGATGGCTTTCAGTTTGACATCTAATCAAGGAATATAATACTTTCGAGCATTTGATTCCCATAGTAAAAAAGCAATATGGATAGATGTAGTATCTTCTTTCTTTCTTCTTTTTATGGCTCCTGTCATAGACAATCTTGCCAATGTCAAGTGATTCAGAGATTATACTCTTTGTAGTTATGTTTATAGTCACGTCAGTCGAAAGTCGAGTCAGTCAATTGTTTTGAAGAAAATGGTGGCGGTTTCTTCGAAACATTTGAAACATTTTCGGTCAAATCACGATATCACATATTACCTACACTTTCATTTCAAATGCTTACACTTTGTGCTAAGACCACAAGTAATGTTGGTTAAAATACCACCAAAATTACACAACACAACTCAAAATAACACTAGAAATTCAATTAAAATGAAAATGCTATGTTGCTTCGTTAGATGACAGGAAACGAATCTTCTAGATGTAGTATCTAAATTCCTTGGATGGATCGGAATCAAATGTCAAACTGAAAGCCATCTCGATAGTCAGACATAAGCGTAATCCGGCAGCGGGTCTGGATGAAGCTTGGCAGAGAGATTATAGTCTGTAATAGCACATAGCCTACTTTTTATCCCGTGGGAATGGTGAAACCGCGGGGCGCTACTAGTTTATGTTACGATACCAGCAGGGCGATTTTGATTCACTCGGTAGCGGATACGGTAAGGTTTCTGCCACTAGTTGGCGGAAAGCCATTCCTAATCATATCTACCGTGCCTCAAAATCAAAGTCGAAGCTATATGCGTCTTTTTCTTTTTTAAAAGTCCTATGTGTCTAGATTCTATTTTCCAAATAGTTAATAAGTGCGTTTTTTCTTTCCAGATTTCTTCGCGTCGCTTCGCTTGCTGGTATAGATTAGAATCAATTATTGTTATTTAAGTAAAATTATGTAAGATACATAAAATGTGATTCCAAACAATTTGCCTTTTATTTCTAGCTAACGTTCTAAGACTTCTAAGAATTGAGAAGATTGACATCATAACGTCTCATGTCGGGTATAACATTATAATCCTACTAATATTATAAACGCGAAAGTTTGTAAGTATGGATGGATAGATGTTTGTTACTCTTTCGCGCTGGAACGGCTGAACGGAACTGGATGAAACTTGGCAGAGAGATAGATTAGTCTGAAAAAAAAATAATAAAAAAAAAATAGAAATAGCACATAGGCTACTATTCATCCCGTGGTAAAACCGGGATTTAAATCTGCGCGGGTGAAACCGCGGGCGCAACTAGTTAATAAAATCGTTTAATCGTGAATAGAATCATTGGCATCAAGGTTTTTCTAATGGTCGGCCAGTTCCCTTGCTTTTTTAATTTTTATAAAATAAATTAAGAAGGTTCTTGGTTCTCATTAAATTGTGATAGTGACCTCTGTTCTGATGATGGAGGCAAGGTCTGTTCAACGGAACTCTTCAAGAAATAGGTCAATTCTGTTGAAACTTGGTTACCATAGTTAGTAGGGGACAGCCAGAGACAAGTCCAAACACTATGTTTGGACATGCCTCTGACTACCACAATTATATTTTCGGAGGGTTCGCGTCGCGTCACGAAATCTCAGTTCAAGGCGAACTACTAGAAATAGCTTCAGTCTAGCTAAAAGTGCACACAGGACAAACTATGCGTTGTGTGCTTAATTTTAAGTACTATACCCACTAGTTGGGAGTTTATAAATATTTTTACAAAATCCCTGTGATTTCCAGTCAGTGTACCTAATGTGACCCTATAAAAAGAATAAAAACTTCTAGTTGGGGTGTCTCAAACCCGCGCACAAAACGGTTTGCAGTTTTTTCTCATTTTAAAATAAAATAACTGTGGGACATTCTGGAACACATTTTATTCTAAAAAAACAGTTTTCCAACATAAATTACTTTCCATTTAGTAAAACATTTAGTTATTTTTTTGTAAAATACATGTCTTTTTATAGGCTCTATTATATTTATATATATTCATCTATTACATTTAAATCCCGTATTTACTTACATGGAATCACTACGTGCATTCGTATATGTTATACTCAATATTTCTTTACTTAAATAATTGTTTATTCTACCACCACAAAATAACTGTAAGTACCTACCCATACATTATCCAGTTACCAAAGATTGAGTATCTCGGATTGTAGGTATATATTTACAGATATTTAGGAGGTTTTTTGTTAATTTTCGAATTTAGATTTGTTTTTATTGAATAAAAGTTTAATTTATCCTATTTTACAAAAATACTGCTGGACAAACGTAGGAATATCCCTACATTTAAATAATTTTTATCCACCAAAGATACACCACTACAATAATACAATAAATTCATTATTATAATCATACAAATTATTAATTTATAACACCTATCACATTATTATTTAAGTCTCAACATCGATTGAACATTTAATTTATAACAAATAAACTTTATTTAACATTGAATTAAATAGGAAAGAATTTAGGAAATATATACAATCTTCTTTTGTATAATATTTGCCCTGATATAATCAGAATGGATTATTAACAAAAACTTTACAAGTTGCGTGGTAGTAAGAAGGTAACTAAAATATTGACTACTTAAAGTAGTCATATCTAATGACTAAGCTAGGCTAGAAGTAGTTAACTAAGGTAGGTATTTGATAGTCGAAATTCTAAGATAAAGCTACTCGATAGACTGACATCGAAAGCGACATAGAAATATAGACGAAAGTTACCGTTACGCTAATATAGTTATTTATGTTTCCTTAGAGTAATCATAAGAAAATTTGGGGTGTAACAGACCCCTAATACTTAGCATTTTGTAAACATTTACTTGACAACACAAAATATACTATTCTGGTACCTACTGCACCCAGGTAGAGTATTATTTATATTATAATTTATATAATAATATTTGAATGATAGAAATTTATAAAGGAAATAAAACAATTCAAATAACATCTATCTACAATTTATTGAAATTATAGGTATCTAAAACTCTGTCATAAAACGCTGATAAGACTATTGTATACCTAGTTATTTTTTATTATAACTTAAGGTATTTATACAAAAAAGATAGGTAAGTACTATCTATCTATACTACTATAAAATAATGATAATTTTTTTCATGTTTAAATAGAGTTGACTAGAACAATTACGAAATCATCACAACAAATATAATTAATACCTATACGTTATTATGGGATGTGTCTAACTATTAGGTATAACCAATCGTATCCATATTTTTGATATGGAAAAATATCGGTAACAATATTTTTTTTTATAAAATGAAAAGGTACACTTTGAAACGTCTTTTGAAAATGTAAAAGAACTATAAACTACTGTAAAAGTAGTATGACATTATTCTAGCGAGTAACAAAACGTAAAATATGCGCTGGGGTTTTCAATACCCCGATTAAGTCATTCTTTTTTTGGTTATCATTTCTGACGGGATGGTTTTTGGATACTTTTTAGTGCTCAGGCACCATAAAGCTCAAGGCTTTCGGTTTTGTTTACAGCTTGGCAACAGAAATTCCACCGTACCTAGGTACATCGTATAAAGCGTTGACAACACCTAATGTACCTCTCGCTCGCACGATTCGACATTTTCAAAGATAAAAAATCACTGAACGCTATTTTAAAAAATCGCAAACAATCACATTGCACACAGTTTGGAAAAAAAAATAATTTTGATAGATGCAAGTTTTCCTACCTAAAAGTTTACTTTTTCTAGTTTTCGTACATAAGTAAACTTTTGAATAGGAAAACTTGTATCTATCAAAATGAAATTTTCACTAAAATGTGCGCAATGTGATTGCGCAAAAAATGGTTGTTTGCAATTTCTGAAAATGGGTTTAGTGACTATATCTTTCGACAAGTCAAAACGTGCAAGCGAGAGTCACATTAGCTCTTGTACTCGCCTTAATTCAATTTTAATTTGGCTTTAGTGTAGCACCACAGGATCTATAGGTACCAGCTAGTCACGAAATGGGAAGAGACCGCCCATCCCTTGCGAGTCCCAGTCCGCCACCTCCACAGGGCCGAAGCATTCATCGAAGAACTGTTCCATAGTGCGATGGAGATGGATATTGGATCGTTCGAAGTTGTGACCTTCGTCCGGGTACACCTGTAAGAAGAGAATTCGTTAAATTCAGTTTTATGATAGTTCGTTTTCCGTGCATCCTGTTTAGTTCGCAGCTCTAGATCTAAATACAGTACGGCCGGCGGATCTAGACCGGCGTTAAGTTCGTTCGGAACGCTGCGCAATGGTCACTTTTAGGGTCGAATAGGTGGTAAGACGCGGGGTGCGCGGGGTGTCACTTTGAGATAGGTATGTGGTAAATTTTAGACTATTTTTCAAATGTTTAAACTATTTTTGTCTCGCCTGTACCTGCGCACAATTTCCGAAAGCGCAACTTCAGACCGGTCTAGATCCGCCGGCCGTACTGTACCTAAAACTGAAAGTAGGTACCTAAACTACGGCTTCATTTACTTCCAGTTGTTTTGGTTGTATTGAATTCTGTGTTTGTCAGACCGAAACACAGCGCTGCTGCTTGGCGGCAGAAAAAGGCGTGGTGGTAAATTCCCCGGACGAGCCCTTCACAAAGAGCTCTACTAGGTACCTACTCTTAAATGAATGAATGAAAACGAATGAAAAAAAGATTTTGCTCAGTCATGACTTTTGTTTGTCAGTGTGCGAGCCGCTCCCAGCCAGCCTCTCGAAGGAGTCAGAAGGCGCAGGATTCGTTTTCTGTCATCTATCGAAGCAACATAGCATTTTCATTTTAATTGTTTTTCTAGTGTTATTTTGAGTTGTGTTGTGTAATTTTGGTGGTATTTTAACCAACATTACTTGTGGTCTTAGCACAAAGTGTAAGCATTTGAAATGAAAGTGTAATATGTGATATCGTGATTTGACCGAAAATGTTTCAAATGTTTTGAAGAAACCGCCACCATTTTCTTCAAAACAATTGACTGACTCGACTTTCGACTGACGTGACTAGAAACATAACAAAGAGCATATAATCTCTATCACTTGACACTGGCAAGATTGTCTATAGACAGGAGCCATATAAAAAAAACGAAGAAGAAGAGGGCGCGCAGCTGCGGCGCATGCTGGAGCTCCGTGTGAACCCCGTCGACGGCATCTCCAAGCGAGCAGCGTACCTGATGCGTGTAGAGCGCGCCCGCCTTGATGAGCGCGCGCGCGAGCGCGAAGGCGTGCGCGGGGTGCGCGGCCAGGTCGGCGGCGGCGTGCGCCAGCAGCAGCCGCCGCGGCGGCAGGTTGCCCGCGCGCCGCCACACCGCGCCCCCCGCCCGCGCGCCGCCCCCCCCGCCGTACCGCTCCGTCCAGAACGAATCTACAACCACCACGTCGTCGGCTAAAGGTACGCGTCCAATGGCCCGCGCCGGACGCACCGCACGCACGGCACGCAACGGATTTTAGTTGGCCTTGTATGATTTCACATAGCGCTGCGTCCACTATCCACGCCGCCGGCATTTTTATGCAAGGCAAATCCGTTCAATCCGTTGCGTGCCGTGCGTGCGGTGCGTCCGGCGCGGGCCATTGGACGCGTACCTTTAACTCAGTGATGCATCTTTTTACAGTGCGGTGCTGACGGCAACAAATCTAAATCTGAATCACTGAAGATGCCTGTCTCCGTCATTGAACTTTTTTAGGATGGCGAGGGCATCAAAAATAAGCGTTCTCCTTCCCCAGCACTGGTCGAACGCGATCTTCAAGAAGGAAGTATCGACTGCTGAAACACTGCTCAATGACAGATCTACTGGCGTCCTAGTTCCTACTTACTGAAGAGCTCAACTTGTGGACTCTAAACATAGATTTTCTAATGTTCCTGACTTGATATCGAATCATTAAGTCAAAGAAGAAGTAGGGTAGTTGATGAAGACGGGCTGTCTTCGTGGGGTCGATGATACACGATCTGGATGTTGCAGTCATGCCATGAAGTTATTAGATTTATGAGGACAAGACAGGTGCTAATTTTTTTTACATGGCCTTTGCAGTTTAGTCCATAATTTCGCCAATGTCACGTTTAGGTGCTACTGCGATGAGCCCTGTGACAGCTTAATGACAGATGTTTCGCCAATGTCACGTTCAGCCCTGTGACAGCTTGATGACAGATGACAGTTGACAGATAGTGAAAGCTAGAGTACTGTGGTGCGCGAGGTCGGTGAGAGGCGCGACGCAGGCGACGCAGCGCGTCACGTTGCGTGCGTCGCCGGCCGCCAGCGCCGCGGCCGCGCCGCCGCCGTAGCCGCGGCCCCACACGCCCACGCGCGCGCCGTCCACCATCTTCAGGTTGTCGCGCAGGTACCTGCCACACAAGTAGCTATAGCTAGCTTATGCAAAAACTTATTGTCACAATGTCCTTGTTGTTAGGTACATGTCGATGTATTTAATGATAAAATACATGTTAAGACGAAGACAAGAGCTAATGTGACTCTCGCTCGCACGTTTTGACTTGTTGAAAGATATAAAATCACTAAACCCGTTTTCGAAAAATCGCAAACAACTATTTTGTGTGCAATCACATTGCGCACAGTTTAGTAAAAAAATCATTTTGATCGTTACAAGTTTTCCTACTTATATGTTTGCTTTTCTAGTTTTCGTACATAAGCAAACTTTTGAGTAGGAAAACTTGCATCAATCAAAAAGTAATTTTTACCAAACTATGCGCAATGTGATTGCACACAAAATGGTTGTTTGCGATTATTCAAAATTGGAATTTGTGATTTTATATCTTTCAAAATGTCGAATCGTGCGAGCGAGATAAATGTTAGGTGTTGTCAACGCCTTAATAGTAACAATTTAAGATTATTTTTAAGCTTCAAGCTAAGATAGCAAGCGTTTAGGTCTGCGTACTGGTAAGCTTTCTATCATTTATGTACCTAACAAATAAATCAGTAGTGGAAACCTATAATTGGCCATACTTTTTAATCTAGACTTGGTACAAACTGTTAGTATCGCTGTTGGTTTCCCAATAAATAAATAGATTGTAGCGTCACTACATCATACGTTTTATAATTTAGTACCTACCTAATAAGGTTCCAGTTGTACCTTTGTGTACGGACCCCTAAAAACTAGCATTAGATTTTTATACCTGACCAAACACTTGAGGCCGGCAGCCACTCGGCAGGCGTCAATAAACGCACTACGAATCCCAAATAAGTATTTGTATTTTTGGAACGTAGGCTCCTTTACTTATTATTAAGTATATTTTTAGGTTTATTTTTAGGATTCTATAAACATAGATCAATACCAAAATATACTAAATTATGAATGCTACCTTCTTTTTTCAGGCTTGTGTTAAATATTACTGTATTTACATATGATAAATAAAGAACTATTCTCTTCTATTCTATTCTACTCACGACAGAACAGCTATCTGATCTTCCACGTCTACTGACATGAGCTCGCGGTAGATCTCAGTTCTCAGTTCTTCTCCCTGCAATAATATCATGTAAGGTACAGTCAGAGACATAAGTAGATTCAATGTAAGTTGTCATTGCAAAGAAAAGAGTCAGTTGGTTTTATATTAATGCTCAAGTTGATAGCGTAGCTTTGTATCAAGGGGAAGTTCGCGAGTTCGAATCCAAGAAGCAGAGAAGCATTAAGGTTTTTCTACTGGTCGGTCAGATCCTTTGGTTTTTCTTATTTTATTTTTCTTGAAATAATTTAAACGGTACTCAGTTCTCAAAAAATGGTGGTAGCGACCTGTTCTGATGATGGAGCCAAGGTCTGTTCAACGGAACTCAAAAATAGACCAATTCAGTTGAAAATTGGTTACCCTACTAAATTAGGAGTACGTGCCTACGTGGTAGCCAGAAGCAAACCCAAACACCATATTTGGACTCGCCTCTGACTACCACCTTCTTAAATTTTTGGCGCGTTCGCGTCGCATCACGAAATCTCCGTTCGGGGCGAACCACTTCTAATGTCAAAAAATAAAAATATCCAATAATAAAAAATGCCCATAAGTAAAAACTTGTAAAATTCTCCTAAATCTCAGTGTTGCAGAACTTAATTCCCTGAGGGCTCTAGGGGGGTGCTGTGTATACCTGTCCCCCGGAGCCCCGGGCGTCGATCTCGGCCACGATGAAGTTCCGAGTGGCGGCGAGGTACCAGCCCCAGCCCGGCCGCCAGCGCTCCGTCACTAGCTGCCCCCCGGGCTCCGCAGATCTGGAATACCAGGAACATTAATTACCTAGAGTTTGTTCTGTTCTGTTCTTCTGTACAGGCAACAAATATAAACCAGAAAATATAATATACTAGTTGCACCCCGCGGTTTCACACGCGCAGATTTAAATCCCGGTATTCCCACGGGATAAAAAGTAGCCTATGTGTTATTCCAGACTATAATCAATCTCTCAGCCAAATTTCATCCAGATCCGTTCAGCCGTTCTGGCGTGAAAGAGTAACAAACATCCATCCATACTCACAAACTTTCGCATTTATAAGTGGACTCCAGTCGATCGGATAGTGTGAGCCTATGGTAAAACAGTGCCAATAAGGCCGTTTAAAAATAGTATATTTCTAAAACATGGAAAAGTTTCAGAATGGAAATTTTTGAATTTCAAAGATTTTCTCTATGTAAACACTACAAAATTATAAAAAAAGAATGGAATTTGTCTCTCATACCCCTTGTTTCTGAAAGCTCGATCAACACTAATTGGCTGTCAAGTCACATGCTATCTCTGTAATTTGAAGTAAAAGCTGAAACAGCAAGTGACTTGACAGCCGATTAGTTTGGATCGAGCTTTCCTAAACCGGAGAATAGTCTTGTCGAAAAGACTGACGTTACCATCGGAATTTTGAATTGAAAATTGGGAAGCACCCTATGTTTAAAAATGGCTCTCCTGCGTGTAGAAAGATATTATGTGTAGAAATGAGAGATTGCTCTCTATACCTACATTGGACACAGCCGGTGTTGGAAAGAGCGACGTGACTTACACGTGGAGAATCAGCGGCAGAGGCAGGTCATCCGTCTCCCTGAACCCTGGAGGCAGCAGCAGACGCACCCGGGCTTCCCTCTGTGCTTGCACCTGGAATTGGATGAAAAATCAGCCAAGTGCAAGTCGGACTCGCGCACAAAGGATTCCGTACCAATTCTAACGTGATAACCTACCCCTTAAATATTCTTCTTCTTTTTTTTTGCCATTCTGTATCACTAAATAGTATAAAACAAAGTCGCTTTCTCTGTCCCTATATCCCTATGTATGCTTAAATCTTTAAAACTACGCAACGGATTTTGATGCGGTTTTTTTAATAGATAGAGTGATTCAAGAGGAGGGTTTAATTTATAATACATGCATGACATAGTAGAAAATCAAAGTGCACTCGTGCGAAGCAGGGGCGCGCGGACGGGTCGCTAGTATAGTATTCTAGTAGCGCCCTGCGGTTTCACCCGCGCGTAAAATCCCGGTATTCCCACGGGATAAAAAGTAGCCTATGTGTTATTCCAGACTATAATCCATCTCTCTGCCAAGTTTCATCCAGATCCGTTCATCCGTTCCGGCGTGAAAGAGCAACAAACATCCATCCATACTTGCAAACTTTCACGTAGGACAATGAGCTGACCTCGACCCGGAAGACCTTCTTGCAAACTATCACATAGTAAGGTATCACGTTGTAAGTATCACGTTGGCAAGTTAGGCTACCTACTTTGTTAAGCAGCAATTGCTGAGCCAGGGCCTTTTTGGCGTACAGTTATGTTCTCTTTTGTTTTTGGTACTGTTTCTTCTTTCGTTTTGTCTCTGTTTATAACTGTAATTTTGTATGTACCTATGTATTTATTTTCTTGTTGTGTATGTCAATAATAGTACATTGTTCACCGAGAGGAGAAAGTGACCGATTACCGTCGAGGGTGTCGTTTGAAAACACCCGAGATCGGGAATCGCACTTTCTCTCGAGTGATACATAGTGCTTTATACTACACCTACGAGGAAAATAAAAAACTAAAACTGAATCCTCAAACATCACACAAATTGAAAATGGCGCCAATGGCGTCTGCAATTTTCACATGTTCTTTTTTCAAATTGTTTATCCTGCCGCCGCAGGGTCGCACTGCTAGCCCGACACCATCCAACACACAGCTAGTGGCCAGTGTCATTTTGCGAACTTGGAGATAAAAACTCACTGTTAAAACTTTTTGGCTTTTGATATTTAGGTTACCGGCGCATAGTCTTACCCAAAATTAAAAAAAGAAAAACCACGTAAGTTATGGATTTTCATACACTTTTCTCTCCCGCTCAGACGCGTTTTCTCCCCGCATATTTGTTCGATATGCAATGACGTACTTTCTACCGTAAATTTGATAAAGTATCAAGGTACTTTCCAAGCAGGGTAGTATAAATGTATTTTCTTTCTTTCTTTTCTTTCTTTCTTTAGTAGGACAATGAGCTGACCTCGACCCGGAAGACCTTCTGTTGCGGCTGCTTGAGCGCGGCGAAGAGCTCCCGGCGCGCGCGGCCGTCCGCCAGCACCAGCAGCCGCGCGCCCTCGCGCGAGCACAAGAACACGGCCGGCGCGCTCGGACCCAGGCACTCCTGCGGTTACAACACAATAGACACTGACACTGTTCTTCATGGGGTTCAATGACTATACCAAGGTATCGGCAGAATAACAGCGCTGACCTGTTCGGATAGTGAAGCATAATGCTGAGCCGGGACCTTTTTGCTGCTGTAGCACACAGCACTATATTGTTAGGTAAGTAAATGTTAATGTTAAATACAATAATATGTTTCATAGTAGGTATGTAGGTTACTACCTAAAAAAGTTAATTTTAATTTATTTGTAGAATGAGTTGTTTTCTTATAACATAATAATTTTTATTGTACCTACCTACATTACCCTAATTGTATGCTGTGTGTTCTTGTGACCAATAAAGTACTGTCTATGTCTATGAATAGAATAGTTTATTTTGACACACAATACACAGAGTATACAATACGTAGAGAATACAAAACACATATAACACAATTTATAGAGACACAGAAATTACAAAATAAAGAAAGCCTAACAGAAGAAACTAAACAGAACACAATATGTAGATAGAAATTAGTTTGGAGCAAATTAGTCCCTCTGTGTAGTGTGGGCCAAATAGGTCCTGTCTCAGCTTAGATGCTGCTCACACGTATGTACGTGGAAAGCAGCGCTGGTTTTCAGACAAGGCCTAACGATGACCCCACGGTTGTGGACAATACAAGTTTCTCCTCCTTTTTCATGGTTCTGTCTGAAAACCAGCGCTACCTCTTTCATGGTTCATGCAGGGGAGCATTATGCTGAGATAGTACCAATTTAACCTAACCAGGCTAATGACCAAGACTATATAATAACTACATAATAACCAGACCTATATAATAACCAGACTAATGTGACTTATTTTGTTTATTTTTGTTACCTCATTCTTTTTTCGTGTGTGTGTCTCCAGCTTCCTCATATTGAAAATGTAATTTCTATAAATGCCAATATTTAAAGCATAATTAGTGCACTCATAGATTTGAATCATAATTTAGCTGCCAAATAAACAACGATGCTATAAGCTTATAATAGTGTGTAAGCTGGAGTAACATGTCTCCAGCTGCCTCAGTCAGTGTGGGCAAACGGCTAATGATAGAGATATATAGTAAACGCAAGGATTTAGTACCAAACGAATTAGCGAGGTACCAAAAATTTCAGGTCTGTAGCTCGGAAACTCTTCGAGTTATAAGACTTGATCAACGTGTAAGCTGGAGTAACGATACGTGAAAAAGCATATGCTCGTTCTCTGGAATGGCTGGAGCTAGCAGGTTGCTTTAAGTCTCCAGATTTAGTACCAAACGAATTAGCGAGGTACCAAATATTTGAAGTGTTTCTGTTCAAAACTCTATGAGTTACAAGCTTTTCCAGCTTTTTTTGTTTGTCCAACTTGCACATGTTGGATCTCAGCAACCACAATAGGTACAGACTCGGTTGATGTCTCTGAACCGAGCTATGAATTAGTGCACTCGGTACCAAAAATTTGGAATCTCTAGGACAAGCAGTTCTGTTGTAATCAGCAAAATAACATCCAAGGAATTTGAATACAGACAGATATATTCAAATTCCTTGATTGCATCAGTAGGTACGAGTGTGACGCATTCGCTGTAGTGACAGAGATAGAGCTACTATCAACTGAAGGCTGGTCGAAATGGAACTATCTGGTATTCTGTAACTCATCATAATATTAGTTATTTTGCTGATTACAACAGAACTGCTTGTCCTAGAGATTCCAAATTTTTGGTACCGAGTGCACTAATTCATAGCTCGGTTCAGAGACATCAACCGAGTCTGTACCTATTGTGGTTGCTGAGATCCAACATGTGCAAGTTGGACAAACAAAAAAAGCTGGAAAAGCTTGTAACTCATAGAGTTTTGAACAGAAACACTTCAAATATTTGGTACCTCGCTAATTCGTTTGGTACTAAATCTGGAGACTTAAAGCAACCTGCTAGCTCCAGCCATTCCAGAGAACGAGCATATGCTTTTTCACGTATCGTTACTCCAGCTTACACGTTGATCAAGTCTTATAACTCGAAGAGTTTCCGAGCTACAGACCTGAAATTTTTGGTACCTCGCTAATTCGTTTGGTACTAAATCCTTGCGTTTACTATATATCTCTATCATTAGCCGTTTGCCCACACTGACTGAGGCAGCTGGAGACATGTTACTCCAGCTTACACACTATTATAAGCTTATAGCATCGTTGTTTATTTGGCAGCTAAATTATGATTCAAATCTATGAGTGCACTAATTATGCTTTAAATATTGGCATTTATAGAAATTACATTTTCAATATGAGGAAGCTGGAGACACACACACTCTTTTTTCATTGTTTTATATTCATTTTCTTTTGACAGGTAAATTCTGTGTTTTTTTAATGTATGTGTGTGTGTGTGTTAATAAACGTATTTCATTTCATCATTTCATAACTAGCAAAGCTTAAGAGTAGTAGAGCTCTTTGTGTGTAGCTCGTCCGAGGAAGTACTACCACCACGCCTTTTTCTGCCGCCAAGCAGCAACGCTGTGTTTCCGTTTGAAGAGTGTGGTCGCCGGTGTAATTACAGGCACATTTGTATGCTTCAAGTTGATGGACGCAGGGCAGTGCATCGTAGAGCACGTTCCTTGTGTGTGCCTTACGAGGCAAGGCCTTGTTATAAGTGATGGTTACAACTTAACTTAGGTGGATCAACTGCTTGTTCGATTAGCTAGTTGTATATTAAAAGCTTGAAATGCTTCCCCTGCAGCTTCTTCACCACTCAGACAATTAAGGCTAGTTCATATTTTCGCGTTTCGGCATCGCCGTTGGACTGCCGCGCGTTCTGAGATAACGTATGGGGTAGTAGTTGCGTTTCATAGTTTCGCTCTTGAGTATCAGTGAAGAGCAATATGTGAAATGGTGCTCCTCAAGGAAGTTTACTCGGGCCCTTGTTATTCCTCGATCAGAGAAGAGCAGGGTGAAACTTTTGGTGTTCCTCAAGGAAGTGCACTCGGGCCCTTGTTGTTCCCGGCATACATGAACCAGAGCAAGCACTCACATGCACGTAGTAGCTGTAGTTCTTGCTGAATGTGACTCTGTTGTAGAGGCACTCGGCGGGCAGCGCGGCGTCGTCGGCGGCCGCGTGCGGCAGCACCGTCGACGTCGGCCACTGCGCCGGCGCCGGCGACGACGACCTGTTGTCGTACTCCTGCAGAAACAGAAGGGTTATCATGAGTTTAGTGCCGACCGCGATCGATCGTAGATCGCAACAATCTACACCGAATTTCAAGGAAATAAAACAACGGCATCTAGCGTATTCTTTGAGAGGCTTAAGGGAAGCTTCTCAAAGAATGCGAATAATATATAATATTTATAATAAGAATAATGATAAAAAGATAAATGATGATAAAAAGGTGAATGGGAGTGTGAATGGGACTGTTGGGAGGGGAAGACCTCGGCGGACGCATCTACATCAGATAGCAGACGTTCTAGAGAAAGGCCAGCTCAAGGGTACCCTAACGAGAATGTATGAGGAATGTTATGAGAGTGAATGAAGCGAAAGAGGTATGTCAGGATCGTAGCAAGTGGAAATCCGTGGTCTCTGCCTACCCCGATGGGAAATAGGCGTGATTTTATGTATGTATTAATCTTAAGGTACTACGAAGAAGTCATCTAGTACCCATAACACAAGCTTTGAGTAGCTTACTTTGGGGCTAGATGGTGCTGTGTGGATTGTCCAGCATTATTTATTTATTATCCGCCGCCGCGGACGGTTCGAGCTGGATCGCGTGCCGCGCGGCCGCGGTCTACTAAATTCATATCATCATGATAGCTCCAACAGTTACCTAAACCTCATTGCAGAGAGGCTAGACACCGCATGTCTCTATAAGGAGTACTGGACGAGAGCGCATATGCGGTTCTCTTAAGCCAGGTTTGTGGGTACCTACAGTTAACCAGCGCCACTCTCTAACCCTGTTGGAGAGCGGCATCAAGCTGAGACTAAGCCTTTTTGACTCACACAGGGAGAGGCTTGTTATTTGTGTGTAGGCTATCTTTATTTTTTAAGTGTTTGTTAATCTACCTACTGCCTTTTTTTCTGTTCTTTCTTGTCTGTATGCTTCTTCTGTGTGTTGTCGTCAAATAAACTTCTATTCTTTTTTTTTTTTTTTTTTTTTTATACCGCTAGCTGATGGAACAAGCAGATGGCCCACCTGATGTTAAGTGGTAACCATCACCTATAAACAAAACATTGCCCCGTAGGTCACGCACAATAGGAACGTGCCCTACGATGCACTGCCCTGCGTCCATCAACTTGAGGCATACAGATGTTAAGCCTCATGTGCCTGTAATTACACCGGCGACCACACTCTTCAAACCGAAACACAGCGTTGCTGCTTGGCGGCAGAAAAAGGCGTGGTGGTAGTACTTCCCCGGACGAGCCCTTCACAAAGAGCTCTACTACTCTTAAAATTATATATCTATATTATATCATAAATTATTCTATTCTATTCTATTCTAAGTGTTTTTATGTATTTTATGTTATGTTGCTTTACTTCTTGTGTTTTTATTTAATTTTATTTTATGGACTTAAGGCTCCGGTGACAGCGGCTCGCAATTTCGAAGTGCGATTGGCTATTATTTCATTTTATTTCATTTCGGGGAGATTGTTTGAAAAAATAACTCTAAAGAAACACGCATAAATACTGTTGGAACACAAATAATACAATAATATAAGGGAAACATCCCCGAATCAGAAATCATTTTGGTATTAGTATGTTTGGTCTTACGTTTACCTAATACCAAAATGATTTCTGACTCAAGCACATTTCCCTTATATTATTGTATTATTTGTGTTCGAACAGTATTTATGCGTGTTTCTTTAGAGTTATTATTTCAAACAACCTCCCCAAAATGAAATAAAATGAAATAATAGCCAATCGCACCTCGAAATTGCGAGCCGCAGTCACCGGACCCTTAAGTAGCTATGTAACTGTGGTCTGAAATGAAGATATTGAATTGAATGGCCCGCGCGACAGACGAACGCCTTCTCCGGTCGAACACTGGTTCGCTCGGCAGTCGCGCGTTATTGGTATGTCCTCTGGGTGAGGATATTAGGAGATGATGCCGAAGCTGAACAGTAACAGCCCTTTCACACGGCAGCCCAGTTTTTAACAGGATCCCGTTTGATGGCGAATGTGTTTATATGCTAGCGTTCACACGAGCATCCCGCATGCGGGATCCTGCGAAAAACCGATCCGGTCGAATTGTGCCATTCGGTTTTGTCACTAGAAACTGGATCCGAAGTCCAGTAAAAGCGGGATCCCGCTTAATCACACATATATTTCAATAGCAGTGTTCATACGGCAGTCTAGTTTTGCGGGACCAGCTTTTTACTGAATCCTGCAAAACTGAACTGCCATGTGAACACAGCGTCCAGTTTAGCAGGATACCGTAAAAAGGCCATCCTGCAAAACTGGACTGCCGTGTGAAAGGGCTGTAAGTATACCAGGTAGTCCGTGGTCGGCTGCGCGGTGGGCTGCGCGGGCGCCGGGGCGTGTCCGGGGCAGGTGAGGCAGGCGGGGGGCGGCGGCCACGCCCCCTCCGCCGGCAGCGACACGCGGTACAGGTGCCGCGCGCCCGCCTGCTCCGGCGCCGTGCCCAGCACGTAGCTGCAACCAACATCAACTTATACCTCGCGTCAACTTAAAAGAACGCTGGAAAACAGAGGAAGGAATGTGTTTGGGCTTACGAAATAGTCGCACCATCACATCCCCTCCTCCAGCTGCAACTAAAATCATCTTATAGGTCGCGTCAACCAAAAAGAACGCTGGAAAACAGTGAAGGGGATGTGTTTGCGGATACAAAATACTCGTGCTATCACCATCCCCCTCCTTCCGGAATTCTTTTTGCGTGACGCACACTATAATGACCACTCTGGGTCCTGAGTTCCATTCGCTCGATAACGAATCGAATAACTCCGGAACGGCTGAACGGATCTTTATTAAATTTGGCATAGAGATAGATAGTCTGGAATAACAATTAGGCTACTTTTTATCCCGTGGGAATACCGGAATTTAAAACTACGCGGATGAAACCGCGGGGCGCTGGTTGTGATTCATAATCCTTATCTTTGCCATTAATACTGGGGCAGAGATCTTCCATTGTAAAAATGCACGCCCCTCTACCTGCTTTCACCCTCACAAGAAAATGAGGTGTATAGTATAGACGCAATACATGACACCTGATGATTTTCTTTCATTCTTCTTTTTATGGCTCCTGTCATAGACAATCTTGCCAATGTCAAGTGATTCAGAGATTATACTCTTTGTAGATAAGTTTCTAGTCACGTCAGTTCAAAGTCGAGTCAGTCAATTGTTTTGAAGAAAATGGTGGCGGTTTCTTCAAAACATTTGAAACATTTTCGGTCAAATCACGATATAACATAATACACTTTCATTTCAAATGCTTACACTTTGTGCTAAGACCACAAGTAATGTTGGTTAAAATACCACCAAAATTACACAACACAACTCAAAATAACACTAGAAAAACAATTAAAATGAAAATGCTATGTTGCTTCGTTAGATGACAGGAAACGAATCCCTGATGATTTTATTTGTCATTCAGTTTCCCGCCGAACACAAGGAATTTGAATAAGACATATTCAAATTCCTTGGCCGAACATGAAAGTGGCTGGCTGGACACTTTCATGACTTTCACACTGAAATCTGAATGACATATGAAATTGTTTGGTGGCATGTATTGCATCTATACATCTCTTTGATTGTGAGGGTGAAGGCAGGTAGAGGGGCGTGCATTTTAAGAGTGGAAGGTCTATACACGCGTGAAATATATACTTTGCAACTGTCTTTTTTTACTACTTTTTGTTGTGTTTTAGTCTTTAAGTCGTCAATATATATTTATTAATTATTACCTATATAGTTGCAAATAAACATTTTTGATTTGATTTGATTTGATTTGATATAGTGGTCTCACAGCAGCTGCCTTCTCTCGTCCCAGCCGACGAGCTGCGTGACCTCGTAGTTCCCGTGCGTGAGCGCGACACTCGCGCCGGGCGAGAGCCGCAGCGCGTGCCGCCAGGGCGCGGCGCGCGGCGCGTCCCGCTGCGGCGCGCTGGCGAACACGGCGCCGCGCGCGCCCAGCAGCGCGCCGCCGCCGCAGTAGCCGCACTCCTCGTCCGCCGGCTCCGCGCCCAGCCCCGACCAGCGCGTGCCGTCGCTCTCGTCGCGGTATATCTGCAAGTTTAGGAGTAGTACAGCTCTTTGTGAAGGGCTCGTCCGGGGAAGTACTACCACCACGCCTTTTTCTGCCGCCAAGCAGCCACGCTGTGTTTCCGTTTGAAGAGTGTGGTTGCCGGTGTGATTACAGGCACATGAGGCTTAACATATGTATGCCTCAAGTTGATGGACGCAGAGCAGGGCATCGTAAGGCACGTTCCTATCGTGCGTGACCTACGGGGCAAAGCTT
Source organism: Plemyria rubiginata (assembly GCA_963576535.1). NCBI lineage: Eukaryota > Metazoa > Arthropoda > Insecta > Lepidoptera > Geometridae > Plemyria > Plemyria rubiginata. Next base: position 8,467,537 of record OY754929.1, read on the forward strand.
TGTTATAGGTGATGGTTACCACTTAACATCAGGTGGGCCATCTGCTTGTTCCATCAGCTAGTTGTGTAAAAAAAAAAAAAAAAACTTGACCGGTGGACTGACGACATTGTTAGGATCGCGGGTAGTCGGTGGATGGAAAGGGCTCAAAATCGTTCTTCCTGGAAACGGATAGGGGAGGCCTATGTCCAGCAGTGGACTTCTGTAGGCTGATGATGATGATATAACTTTGACATGATTTCAAGAAAAACTCTCCTAGTAATGGATGTTTGAATTATCGATTTCGTGTCATCTTTATGATTTTTTTCTATCGAGAAAATTATTACTATATTTACGTTTCTATCTTCACACAGCGCTCGAGGGCCGGTTCAACTTTATTTTTTAATTTTTTCATGAATTTTTTTAAATTTCAGTAGATTTACAGATGGCTGATCCTCGCCCTAAGTCACAAATCAGGCAGGCAGGGCACGTTCATATCTCGTGGCTTCTATTCTTGCTTGCGAGGCACGCTCACATGTGTCTTGCATGTGGGCTTTTTCCAAGCGCTCACACAAAGCGTTTAGTTGATAGTCTCACGATCTTCATTTTTTATTGTTGTCTTAAACGAACTCTAATAACCTAACTCTCTGAACTCTGTACCTCTGACTACCCCCCTTAGACATCCTCAAAGAATCTTGAATTAGTACCTACTTGGTACTGGGAGATCTGAAGGGATATCTACCGTGCCTGGGGATCAAAGTCGTGAAGCTGTTTCAGTTTTTTTTCTTAAACGAAATGGTATATAGTGGAAATATAAAAAAATGACCCAAACAAACTCACATCCTGACAGTTGTAATGTTGCGCGCTGCAGAAGCTGATGATGGAGACGTTCTGCGGCCGATTGAGAAGCAGCACTGCTATCTGCTTCTCCGACATCCACGTACTCCAGCGCACGTACCAGCCTAGAATACATTATGGATCAGGGACTAGTGGCGTTAGCATTATGAAGAGGAAGATTCTAAGGTGTTGTCGAATAATTTTCCCAAAATTTTGAAATTCTACCACATCCAGCTCTAATCAATTGATAATGGAAATGAGTATAGTACTTCTCGTTCTTGTCGGGTCACTAGTTTCTTTAGAAACAGTGTGGTGAAAGGACTTTAACCTCGCCTCAAAGAGACTTCTTTCGAGCACTTGACCCATGTGTTTACACTTTTTAGGTTCTATGACTTTAAACCGTGTGGTGTTTACGCCACAAGGAAATTACAGTTCCACGTATGATAATAAAAATAAAATAAATTTGTCCTAGTGCTAATGGTTACCTTTATCTACAGGCGCGTTGAACTGCAGAGGATGTGGGAACAGGTACTTCGGAGTCTTCAGACTGACCACGTTGATGGTCACCACCGGGTTGTTGGTATTTAGCTGTAATTTAAAGAGACCATTGATTGGACGGTGGAAGAAGAGGGCTCAGAATCGTTATTTCTGGAAAAGAAAGGCCTAAGGACTTTATTAGGCTGATGATTGGGTGAAAGATTTATCGCATATGGTTTGAACCTTTAGCCTATACTCAGCAGTGGATGTTAATAGACTGATATGATGGTTTGAACCTTGATGATCATGGTTTGAACGGGTTTCGTCATTGCAGTTCCAGTCTCCCACTTAGAATAAAAAGAATGTTGAAGGGAACGAGCTAACAGGTTGAATTGGTATCTTTTGTATTCTCCTCACCTTAGGATACCTTATGGAGCGTAACTGAGGGTAGGCTGGCGGCTGCGGCTCGTCCAGTCCATACCACAGGTACTGGTGAGCCGGCACCGCACTCGCGTTGTATGTCGCGAACATGAGGATCTGACCGTCGGGGCTGTACCACAGGGCGCGGTCCAGGCGAAGCACTTCAGTCTCGTACAGGAAGTCAGGCACGCCGTTGAACACCACACCAGGGACTCCTGGAATGGAAACGTAGAGCCAGGGAGAGCGGAGTGAAAGAAAGAATGAAGAAAGAAAATACATTTATTTTGGACACACACGATACATACACTTATAATAATTAAAACAAGAAAATAAAATAAAAACATTAACAGAAGCACGACAGAAAAGCAAACACGAGAAGACAAAGAAGAACAATTTCAGAATAAACAGTAAGTAGAATAAACAGGAAAAGTAGAAATAAAAACAGAGAAGGACGTGTGTAGATAGGTGGAAGGTGCAAATCAGCTCGTGCCAAGTGCATGTGCGCGCGATCCAAAACAGGCCCCATCTCAGCTTATTGCCGCTCCACAAGTGAAGCGGCGCTGGTTTTCAGATGGGACCTAGTGAGTGAGATCTAGTCTCTTTGGCCCTTATTCATAATGGTCTTTGAGCGCGCCAATAGCTTATCAGAACGATAAGTCTGTTGCTGTCTCTTTTCGTTGGCATGAAAGTGACAATGACTGGAATACTCGATTGAGCCGCTATAAAATGGCAGGGATTATGATTATGAGGGTAAGTTTGTAATGAGGATTACACAAAAGAACGGTAGAAACCAAGCTTAAAAGGCTTTTCACCACACTGTTTCGAAAGAAACAAGTGACACTAGTCTAGGCTTTGGTCGTTTTAAGTAACCTAGTTATAAGACGTTTCAGAGTGATCCTTGTGGGTTTATTAAAGAGTGCTAAGATCTGATTAAGGTAACAGCTGCTCGGAACAGCTGAAGGTATCCTCCGAAGCACAGAAGCGCTCAAAGTAAATGCTTCAAGCGGTCACCCATTCTAATGGCGACTGCAACAAGCAAGTAATAAGCAAGTACATGAGCTCTTCTAAATATGGTGTAAATAATATTCAGTTCCAAAAATGGGTTTACTTCCACCCGCTAGCTTCAGAGCTAAATGTCGTTTACTGTGCATTATGGCCCGAGCGGTACTAAACGGCGTAATTTCCCTAAGTATGGCCCGCAGAGCGCTGGATATGGGCCATATTGCGGAATCAACTTCTAGAAATGAGGCGACCGACTTTATAATATCCGGCCATTTTTTTTTAATTGAACTTGTAATTATATGACACTAGCTGCTGCCCGTGGCTTCGTTTGCGTATTGTTTGTCTAGGTAGGCATTAATGTTCAAATTGTGTATTTTTGTGCAATATTTTTTTATCCACTATGACTAGCTGATGACCCACCTAATGTTAAGTGGTAACCATCACCTATAATATAGCTTATAACAAAGCATTGACTCGTATAAGTCACGCACGATAGGAACGTGCCCTACGATGCACTGCCCTCATAACGATGTTAACCCTCATGTGTGAATCATCCTTTCACTATCATAAATGTGAAAGTTTGGATGTTGGTTACTCAATAACGCCAGAACGGCTGAACGGATCTGGATGAAATTTGGCACAGAGATATTATTATAGTCTGGAATAGCACATGGGCTACTTTTATCCCGTGGGAATACCGGGATTAAAACTACGCGGGTAAAACCGCTGGGCACAGCTAGTAATTAAAAGGGTTCTGGCTTCGATATTTGAAATTGTCCGACCTTTTTTTTTTACGTTGGGGAATCCTCATGGATATCCTTCCGCCACGGGGATAGCGGAAGGAATATGTCGGACTTCTAGCGATTAAACCCCTACGGGGTCCTGCTGTTTGCTTGTTGTCGAGGCTGTGGGTGCGTTTTACCATTCTTCCATGGAAATTGTCCGACCTTCCCCAACCCTAATATCATGGCAAGCTGTGCAAAATAAGTAACAACTTCTGTTCAAGCCCAACTTTATGAAATGGTTCTAGTACGAGTATTTGACAGCTATTAAACGTTTTGAAAGTCCCGAAAACAAATTAGCGCTTTCAAATGTTGCCGGGGAAAGTCGTGCTAATTTGAAATTACATTTTGTCTGAAATTCTGAAAACACATTTCCCTTATATTATTGTATTATTTGTATTCGAACAGTATTTATGCGTGTCACTAGATAGTTATTCTTTTTAACAACCTCCCCGAAATGAAATAATAGCCAATCACACCTCGAAACTGCGAGCCGCTGTCACCGGGCTCTTAAGAATGGATCTTTGGACATCTGAATAAAACAAATTTTGATTTCAATTTAATTTACCCTTTGGGTAGGGAACCACGTAATTACCATTGTTGGTGATTCTGCACACGAGCCGCTTCAGCACCCAGGGTTTGTAGTAGATGTCGTTCTCGTGCACAAACACCAGCGTGGAGCCCACGGGGGACCACTCGGCGTGCTGCAGCAGCGGCGCCGAGCGGTCGTCCTCCACGGGGGACACGGAGATCTTGTTCCTGGAGGAAGAACGTGCCACGTACAGAATGCTGGCCATGCTGGCTGTTTTTTATATAACGATGGAACAAGCAGAAGGCCCATGTAATAAGTGGTAACCATCACATACGGGAAGATGGGGAATGCCGATCACCTGAGAGAAAAATGCTCTTTTTGTTTTTTCATTTGCCTTATGTTAGTTTTGAGGTTTAGAGACTGCCTGCTCCAGCGTCACAACCCCTGCGCTGCAGCGTGCTCGCTGTGTTTCAAGGCACCTTATTTAATAAGTTATTGGAGTGAGCGGTATTACTCGACATGATCGCCATCACTCCTGTTTCCCCTATAACAAACCATTGTCTGCCTAGTAAGTCACGCACAAAGAACGGTAGACGTATTTCCTAAGTTTTCGCAATCGTTTCTTTTACTGGTGTTTCAGGTACCAAACACAGTCCTAACAAGTTCTATCTCTTCCACAGCCCACCTGATGTTAAGTGGTAACCATCACCTATAGCAGAACATTGCCTCGTAAGTCACGCACAAGGAACGTGCCCTACGATGCACTGCCCTGCGTCCATCAACTTGAGGCATACAGATGTTAAGCCTCATGTGCCTGTAATCACACCGGCGACCACACTCTTCAAACCGAAACACAGCGTTGCTGCTTGGCGGCAGAAAAAGGCGTGGTGGTAGTACTTCCCCGGACGAGCCACACACAAAGAGCTCTACTACTCTAGATTTATCACGTCACTATGTCTTACGGGCCTCCTGACCAACACCAATCGTACTTTTGCGTGATGGAATGAATAGCCAGCATCGTTCAGCGTCCTTATGACGAGAGAAACCGTCCAAATATAACGGCGCACGATAAGTAACGCGTGCTTGACTAATGTAGACTCGTTAATTTTGCAAGGATCATTAACTCACCTACCTGAGGAAAAACTATGTTTTGTCCACCTATTGCAGAAAAGGAGGTTCTTCACTACATAGCATAAAACAAAGTCGCTTTGCTCTGTCCCTATATCCCTATGTCCCTATGTATGCTTAAATCTTTAAAACTACGCAACGGATTTTGTTGTGGTTTTTTTTAATAGATAGAGTGATTCAAGAGGAAGGTTTATATGTATAAATACATGCATGATATGTGCACCCGTGCGAAGCAGGGGCGCGCGGGCGGGTCGCTAGTAATTCAAATAATTTACAGAGTAAGCTGGTTAGACCTGGAGGGTTATTTTAAAGAAGAAGGAAGAAGAATTGACATTTTCACACAAAGCTTTTGACATTGATTCGAAAAGATAACGAGTGACTTTCCGCCAGCTATTCGGTGGCGGAAACCATTCCGTGAAGGACGTAAGTTCTACCTGTCGTTTAAAAACTATGTAAAAACTGTTTTAATAACCCCCCCTGTTAAGTTACTCATATTCCGCCATTTTATCTTCTTGTTCTTCTTCTTACCGCTCATGGCACCTGTCCGTCATTCGACTGACAATCTTGTCAGTTTCACAACGATGTTACATATCAGTTTCAAGTTTTAGTCAATTCAGCCCGTAGTAAAGTCGGCCGTCATTTGTTATGAAGAACATGGTTTATACAGGGTGTTACAAAACTACCCTTAGAGCCGAAAGGAGGTTAAATGAGGCCTTATAACGAGTCCATTCACTAATTAAGAACCATAAGAACGCAGTAGGTATAACATACCCCAAAAAAATAAAAATTAATATAATTTCACCTAAGTGCAAACCCTATTTCAGTAAAAGTAGAGTTAAACTACGCAGAATGTACACCTTAGTACTTTAACTTAGTTGTAGGATATCGATTAGAAGATTTGAAATTGATAACATATAATTTTGTCCATTTTGGCATGTTTTGAAGCAAAATGGAGGTAGCAAACATTTATGAATGAAAAATAGAAAAACTATTAATGTAGTAGTATTAAAGATTAGGTATAATAGGTACGTAGGCCTTTCTGTTAAATAATCTGGTTTACTGACGTGACAGCTTAATAGGGTTAACAATATTTTTGGCTTTAATTATAATTATATTTTATACGGGGTATTTTGTAGCACGTTGTATAAAAACTTCAAATCATAAATATCTATGATGTTTATATACCAAATAAAAACATATTCGAAATTTCGGGTTTCATATTCCCCTTGTAAACACGTAGTATTCATTCTGTGACTGAATTTTTAACTTTGTCGTGTTAACGTATCTAGCGATATTCGACCTTATTCTGTTGAAGGGGTACGATACGTTTACTTGACTACGGTATCAGCCCACAGATTACATTGTAGTATCTCTTCCCCCACCCCTGCGCCGCGTCTAGCTGCGCGAGTCTTCGTTCGGCGGACGGATGAAATTAAATTCAGTTGAGATGGAGCGGGCGTACGGTACGCCCGTTCCATCTTAACCAATAAAACAACTGTTCTACCCTACTGCCTTCCAAAATAGGTAACCCGTTCGAATTTTTAGGTGTTTTTTATTGATTGAGGGGGTTAAGCGAACGATGATCATTGTAGCAATACTTTTGATTCGGCAATGTATGTTTGTATATTTGTTTGTTTGTGTGTATGTTTGCCGCATAACTTGCGAACCGTTCATCCGATTTGCGTGAAACTTGATAGGTCGATAGATTAAAGGTACTTGAGAAAGTTACTGAGTAGTATTAATGATTTTGTTTACTGGAGCCAACAATAGAAAATATATAAATATAGCTAAAGATAGGTACCAATTAAAGAAAGAAAGAAATCATTTTTTTGCAGCAACTTACATATAAACATAAAACATACAAAAAAGAAAGATAATAAAATAAATCAAATAAAAATTTGAAAAATTAGTAGGGATTGCTAAAGGTAAAGTATATTCCTTACCTGTTAATGATGTCATAGACGTGGTAGCGAGCTAAGCGAGCATGCCTCCAGCCAGGCCGCACGTCAGATATCAGCAGAACAAACTTCAGGTCAGCTGACACCTTGAAGTCCACCGCGTTTAGCTCCCTCTGTTGACAAAATAAATAATGTATATTTTTACATTTAAGGTTGTGGTAGTCCTTGCATATCTTAGATCCCTCGCATTACCCTCCGTGGATACTGTCACCTTTCAACCGTAAACACAGAAACGATAGAAATAGGCACCGAAGTCAGAGGCCCAGACGAGCCACACACAAAGTTCTCTTTCTCTCAATAATTACTAACCGTTTACCTTGTCACTCTCCCAGAATGGTTGGTCACCACGGGAGCAGAAGACCAAAACCCTCCAGCGAATAAATACAACAAAATATACATTGGAACATTTAACGTTAGATCTCTAGCGAGCGAAAGTAGAATAACCGAATTAGAATACGCCTTATCAAGTATAAAATGGGACATCCTAGGTATTAGTGAAGCTCGAAAGAAAGGTTACACGATAGAAGATAGAAAAGACTACCGACTGTACCTTTATGGAGAAACAAAAGGCCGAAATGGTGTAGGATTTCTGGTAAAGAAACAAAGTTACATCACGGTGCAGGATTTTATTGGAATAACAGAAAGAACTGCACTGATTAACGTCAAAATATTTGATAAAGTTTTTACAATAGTTCAAGCATATGCACCCACATCATGCTCAACCGAAAAAGAATTAGATGAGTTCTACGGATCTCTAGAAACAACAATTGGGAAAAGCTTGTCAAACCTTATATTTTTGGGAGACATGAATGCACGTATTGGAGAATCAAAAGAAGGAGAAAGCCGAGTTATGGGAAAGTTTTATTATGGCAAGAGAAACGATAGAGGAGAGAAATTCATAAACTTTTGTTTTCAAAACAACCTCAAAATTACAAATACAATGTTTAGAAAACCACCACAGCTACGATGGACATGGTTATCACCTGACAATAAAACAAAAAATGAAATAGACTTTATAGCAACGAACACTCCTAACCTCATTGAAAATTGTAGCGTTCTCAGTAATTTTAAACATTCCAGCGATCACCGCCTTGTTAGAGCCACCCTAGTAATAAATAGAAAAAACCAGACGAGAACAAATTTTAGAAATCAACAACAGAAATATATAAATTATGAAAAATATGCCACAGAACTTTCTAATATTCAATATGTGAATCAATCAAACAAATCAGTACAAGAATTCTATGATAATATTGAAAATACTATTGTAAGAAGCTCCAGTCAAGCAAGAATATCCAAGAAGGCATTGAAAAATCAATCAATAATTACAAAAGAAATCAAAGAACTAATAAATCAAAGACACACACTCAGAAATAAAGAAAACAAATCAAAACAAGAAAAAGATCAACTAAGCAAACTTTATACAATTATTAAGAAAAATATAAAGTTATCCACAAAGAAATATAGACTTGACACAATAGAAAACCATTTGGAAAAAGCAGGCGCGATAAAAAGAGCTTATAAGCACCTCAATAATTCAAAAACAATTATGAGTCAATTACAAAACCAAGCCGGCGTGATAGTCACAAATAGAGAAAAGTTAATGGAAATAGCAACAGATTTTTATAGTAAACTATACAAAACAGAAGAAACCATCACACAAAATCAAGTTTTATATAGTATTAACAAAGATCCGATGCCAATATTTCTTGCAAACGAAATAGAGCATTCAATCAGTAAATTAAAAACAGAAAAAAGCCCAGGCCCAGACGGGATTACAAACGAGATGATAATTGCTGGAAAAGATACACTCATAAAACCACTCACAATATTATTCAATCTCATACTAACCAACAATCAAATACCGAAACAATGGACGTGTTCCAACATATCCCTGCTCTTCAAAAAAGGAGACCCCAAGCTCATATGTAACTACAGACCAATAAGTCTTATGTCTGGTTTATATAAAGTATTCTCTGCGACTCTACTACGTCGTCTCACAAAAATCCTTGACGAGAATCAACCGGTAGAGCAGGCTGGGTTCTTGTGTAATTTCGCTACCGTCGACCACATTCACACCCTGAAAATAGTAATAGAAAAATACAAAGAATATAACTTGCCCTTGTACTTATGCTTTATAGATTACAAGAAGGCATTTGATTCAATATCACACAACAGCATATGGAAAGCTCTTTCAGCGCAAGGCTTAAACGAAGGCTATATTAATCTCCTTAAAATTATATATCAAAACAGCACTTCAAGAATCATGTTGGAAAAACCGGGGCCGAGCTTCAAAATAGAGAGAGGCGTAAAACAGGGAGACCCCCTCTCACCGAAGCTTTTTATCTCGGTACTGGAACAAATTTTCAGAACAATGGACTGGGACACAAAAGGTCTAAAAATTCAAGGTAGATACCTATCACACTTAAGATTTGCTGACGACATAGTTTTATTTTCAGAGGATCCGACAGAAATGCAAACCATGATAGAGTCACTATGCGAAAAAAGCAGAATAGTTGGCCTTGAAGTGAACAAAGATAAAACAAAGATAATGACCAACAGACAAATGATACCTATGACTCTTTTATCAGCGAATCTCGAGTATGTGGAAGACTACACTTACCTAGGACATCAGATTTCTTTTAAAGGTTGTACAGAGTTAGAAATAGAAAGAAGAACAAAGAGCACGTGGAATAAGTACTGGTCAATGAAAGAGATTTTTAAGAGCAACCTACCTATCAAACTTAAAACCAAAGCAATGGAAACATGCCTACTCCCATGCCTAACTTACGCTTGCCAGACCTGGCCTCTAACTGTGAACAGCTTAGAACGCATAAAAATATGCCAGAGAGGAATAGAAAGAAGCTTCTGCGGCCATAAACTAAAAGATAAAATAAAAAATAGCACTATACGAAATAAGACCACAGCTAAAGATGCCGCCGAAAGAGTTCTCCGCTTGAAGTGGAAGTGGGCAGGCCATACCCAGAGAGCCACAGACGAGCGATGGTCCAAAACTGTAACCAATTGGTACCCTATTCACAAGAAGCGTAGACCTGGAAGACCGTACAAGAGATGGAGCGACGACATAGCCACAATAGCAGGCAAAGCGTGGAGCAGAACCGCTAGAGATAGAGAGATATGGAAGAAGCTAGAGGAGGCTTATACCGCTAAAAGCGGTCCTTACAATTAATAATAGGAAAATACATATACATATATTATAGTTTATAGACAGTTTTTTAATTTTGCAATATCTTTTTGTTTCTGTTTAATTTGTAAGGTTCAAATAAAAGCTTTTATTATTATTATTATTACCTTGTCACTACATCATAAAATATACTATTCATTCAGGATATGACGCCATGACGCTCTTAAAATGGCTGACACTTGAAACAAATTGAAACAACAAAACAACACTGTCAGAGAATCAAAGATAAAAGAGGTAATAAAAATGCCAAAAACAGTCGTTTTCACGCGAATACTTTTTAGCAATTCCACGTGAATCGCTTTTCAAATTAATAAACACGCGGGAAAAATCACGCGTCATTAATTTGTCGGCCATATTGTTTTGGTGTCACAGTGGCTTTCAGGACAGCTTGATCTTGATAATATAAAGCAACATAGTACCTATAATTAGGTCGGCAACGTGCGCAAAATATATTTCTACACACATGAAAAATATTATTACCTTTGGTAATACATTCTTTCAAATATAAGAGGTTATATTTTACTTGGGTGGCTACAGAAGAATAATTAAACATTGTCTGCAAACAATCTACCAACACGTCATGTAACGTGAATATAATGGCATACGTGTTCTGTACGCAGAGCTTTCCTAATTTTTCCAAAACATTAAACATATAAAGTGATACAAACTGCTCCTGACTCCTGCTCCACACGTGTTGCAGTGTCAGTTTAATGTACAGTACGTGCTTCAAATTCCTTTCAAATAACATTTTTATTGTTATAAAGTTATGACTGGTCTCTTCTTGGTCATCAAATGCAAGAAGTATCCGGTAAGGAAGTAGTGAGACATAAAACTGCCGCCCATGGCTTCGGGTGCGTTTTAGTTGTGATTGCTAATATTAATTAAGGCGTTTTCCCTTTATTGGGCTCCTTCTTTTATTCGGGTATCTGCCAACTGTAATTAAGGATGTACCTCTGACCTACTATTCGTCGTGAAATTAGTTCTGTTTTTCATGTATTCTACAGTCGTCCAAGATCCTACATTTCAAAACATTTCAAAAGTTTCCTCAATCGTTGCCTAGATGGCGCTGTACCGGAAATTAAACTTTTCTTCGGTCGACTGATCCAGCCATGGAGGGCATAATTATTGTCTAACTCGCTGGAGCCTTATTCACTATGACAATAGGAGATTCCAAGGAGATTCCTTGCCCCAAACCGTGAAACGTCAAAACTTGATATTGGGCTTTATTCTTTATGACATAGGAGATACTTTGCCCTGATCGTATCACACCGCCTGCCTTGTCTTAGCCGAGCTCGCGCTGCAAATGGTCATAGTGCATAAGGCTCCTGGTACTCGTAATCGGCACAGATGAGCCAACATGTAGTATCGTAATGTCACAGATGAACTTGATATGTAGTACAGAAAGTTTGACACTTGAAACCCAGAATATCGCCATGGCTTCAAGTTAGACAATAAGACCTCAGACAACAATAATGCATTCTGTTTGAATACATTGCAACCCACTAACGCCATAGAATAGATGCATCTTGCTTTAGAAAAGCAAATGTTTTTTTATTCTTCCATTATTACTGTCAACTAACGGAATCTATGATACTTCAGGGATACAAATCCTGTTTTTAATGTTCCTCAAGTTAAAAAGTTAAGGACGTGGTAGACACGGGAACGAACGGCCGCAGAGAATAAGAATCGTTGAAGCGAAGGTTAGCATTATGTTTAATTGAAAACTGAATGAGAATTATTTAGGTCTTTCTAATCCCCGTTATTAGGTAAACAGAATTTTTTGAGAATATGATACTTTGTACTGTGGTCAAAAAAAGTTGGTAATCGGCGAGGTTATAATATTATTATATTGCAACTCGGGGCGTTTAGGCGGTTTTTGACCGAAGCCCAAAAAAGTTTCAATTTCTCTATTTACATAAAGACTTAAAACTGCCGCACATGGCTTCGGTTGCGTTTTAGTTGTGATTGCTAATATTAATATTTAAGGCGTTTTCCCTTTTTAGGGCTCCTTCGTGTATTCGGGTATCTGCCAACTGCAATTAAGGATGTACCTCTGGCTACCTACTATTCGTCGTGAACCACGGAAGTTAATTAATAGTTGAGATTTTTTAAACCTAGCTATGTTTCAAGTTCTGTGTTTTTTCTTCCAAATAAAGAATCTATCAAAATTGTTAGGTATAGCTCATCGTTTAATAAACCACAGTTTTTCAATATTTCAAATAATTACAATAACCTCCTTTTGTATTGTTTCTGAAAGCTCGATCAACACTAATCAGCTGTCAAGTCACTTGCTATCTCTATCTAATCTGAAGGAAAAGCTGAAATAGCAAGTGACTTGATAGTTGATCAGTGTTGATCGAACTTCGGTTTCTGTCTGGAACAACGTTTTTAAGATATCATGTATGAAACTGCCCCCTGTCTCCTGCTCTACAAAACGTTACAACATCCGTACGTGCCGCACACATTAGTCTTCGTTTACACACACACACACACACACACACCCACACCGGCACCGAGTCGAGGACTCGAGGTATTGCTAATTCACTTTGTAAGTAATGCTCTCCGTGACTTGTACGCTGCTTACCAAAATGTTGAGAGCCATTCAGCGGCCGAGTATTTTTGGGCCGTTTTTGTACGGAGACTTGCGAGTTACATACATATTATTGTGTACATATTATTATTGTGTAACGCCCCGCAGTTTCACCCGCGTCGTTTTAAATCCCGTTATTCTTACGGGATAAAAAGTAGCCTATCCTATCCAGACTATAATATATCTCTGTGCCAGTTTTCACCAAAATCCGTTCAGCCGTTCTGGAGTTATAGAGTAGCAAACATCCATCCATCCATCCATACTTACAAACTTTCGCATTTATAATATTAGTAGGATAGTAGGAATTTTATTCCTAAATTTTAAGATTTATGTTAGCAATTAAGTTTTAGCTGTTTCAGTACTTTCCAGTTGCATGATCACAAAGTCAACTTTATGATGCTATCAATGGCCTTACAAAAAGTGCTGTTGACAGCTCAATCGTCTACCCTTCCTTTTTTCAATACCATTTTCCGTCAAAAATATCTCATACGAATATTATAAGGAGGGTTATAAAAAGGATTTCTGTACAGGATGCAACAAATAGCTTCTTAAAACTGAAATTATAAAAACTACTAACCCCCGGTTTCTGAAAGACCAATCAACACTAATCGGCTGTCAAGTCACTTGCTATCTCTATCTAACTCGAAGTAAAAGCTGAAATAGCAAGTGACTTAACAGCCGATTAGCGTTGATCGGCCTTTAAGAAACCGGGCGTTAGTTATTATTTAGTTGAAAAATGGTGGCGGCTTCTTTCAAATTATATTATCAATAATTGCTTTATTTGAGTTGTTTGATAAGTTAAACTTTTCTTGTCAGCTCATTTACGGAGTCGTTTTTGGATAACCTGTATTTTATACAAAACGAGATTTATTTTACATATGGAACAGGAAAAAATAGTGAATGGTGAAGGGGAAAAAAGGGTGTATAAGTTGGGTATTATAATAAACAATGTGGGAGTGAGCTCATTGTGTTGACTGACAGTAAATGAGAGTACAAAATTGAACGTTCTTCGAAACATAAAGGTGAGGTACTCCTTACGGTTTGACGGGATCACAGGCAATGTTTGGTGTAATTACAGGCACATGAGGCTTAACATCTGTAGCCTCAAGTTGATGGACGCAGAGTAGTGCATCGTAGGGCACGTTCCTATCATGCGTGACTTGCGGGGCAATGATTTGTTTTAGGTGATGGTTACCACTTAACATCAGGTGGGCCATCTGCTTGTTCCATCAGCTAGTTGTAATTTAATTTGATTACCTCAATATTACTTTTAAGTTCAGTTCAGAAAAAAAAACACAACTTTATTAATATAGTTCTGTTTTCACAACAAGATGTCGCTAGTAAAAGTTTACCGATCCTGGATCGCGCTGACGAAAACCCGCGGCGCAAGATAGAGGACTTTGCCCAAACCGTTCATCGGTACTCTGGTTTCTCTTCAACACGTAAAAATCTTTCGCCTTTTACTAAAGATTTCCGTGGAGGGGAACACTCAAATGAGTCTTAATTGTTTTTGAAGAGTCTTGCTTCGGCAGGACCTTATTATGAAAGAAAGACAGACAGACACGATAATTATATATGAAAAAAATATATTATATTATATGAAAAAAATTAATAAATTATTTGATTGGTCTTCACACACAACATAACATATATGTATATACATAGTACTTACTATTCACATGCTACACTAAGTACACTACATACATATACGAGGAATAACATTAACCATAATTATGAATTAACCATGTCGGTTTAAGATTTCATAATTATGTTAGCAATTAAGTTTTATTTCTTACATATTTTAACTTCGCAACATCATAATTAAAAACATAAAACTACATTTTTAAATAATAAAATACATAGAGAGATGAGAGATCTGAAGGGATATCTACCGTGCCTGGGGATCAAAGTCGTGAAGCTGTTTCAGTTTTGAAAGAAAGAAAAATTACTATTATATATTTTCTCGGCTATTTCACAAGAGATGAGACAATACATCGACGTATGTTGTCGGAATGCGATCCAGCGCCAACAAACGCCTCTTTGACTGTTCTCTCATTGTCTCCCGAACGCTTTTTATATTCAGCCGCGCCACAGCTCAGGGAGGATGGCTGGAGCATTTGTGCTGTGAACATGATCTTTATCTGTGCTTTCACAATGAAAGTTATGTTATTGAAAGTTCTGATCACTGTATGTTGTATGTATTTTTGTAAGTGAACGCGATAGATACTGCTTATTTAAATTGTTATAAGTAATACTGTATTTATTATTAACTGTCTGTCAATTCTTTTATTGTTTTGTATGTGTATGTGTGATTGATTTTTTTGCAAAAAAAGTCTATGTCAAATTATTAGAACTGTCCCATTTATAGTTTTTTTATACATGGGTAACTGTCAGTGTCAAGCTCCTAACCTGTCAATGTGAGCCATACGATTTGGCGGGAGAAGACATGTTTAGGTGGGAAAACCGGAGGCAAAGGAAAACACATCAACGGGACGCTGACACGGTTTTTTTTTAATTTCAGATACATATTTAGATCCATATCATTATACTTAAGAGTAACCATACACCAAATTAAAATTAATCACTACACAATTTGATCGATTTCAATCAATTTGAAATACTGGCTTGGTGTATGGTCGAGACAGCGAATAAGTACGTAAAACATAGGATTTTACAGGTAAACCTTACCAGCTGTTCTCGATAAGCTAGCGCCCCCTAGGGAGAAGTTGGCAAAATGAAAGTCTTTTATTAGTGAGCTTTTGTCCGATCCTTCGTTAGAAGTTCGGGAGAGCAGCGCGACATTTGGGATCAGATTTGAAAAAGATTGACGATTCTTGTGAAGTTCGTTTCTATGAAAAGAAATATTAATTAATTTTTCAGCATACAATGTACTTATTGTAATGTATTGTCTTCTGTTTCTTGTCATGTCACTAGTTTCTTTCGAGACAGTGTGGTGAAAGAATTTTTAAATGCATTTCAAAGATGCTTCTGTCGATCACTTGACTTTCTTAGTGAAATTTGATCTAGTGAAGCTAAATACTGCTTCACTATCATCACTACATAGCATAAAACAAAGTCGCTTTCTCTGTCCCTATGTCCCTATGTATGCTTGAATCTTTAATACGCAACGGATTTTGATGCGGTTTTTTTTCATAGATAGAGTGATTCAAGAGAAAGGTTTATATGTATAATACATGCATGATATTATGTGCACACGTGCGAAGCCGGGGCGCGCGGGCGGGTCGCTAGTAATAATATAAAGTAGAGTTCTTTGTGTGTGGTTCGTCCAGGGAAGGACTATACGACCATACCTATTCCTCTTTCATATGCCGACAAGCAGCGTAGATTGGTTCTGTGTTTAAGATTGCGTTATTTCACAATGAGTTCATTTATAAAAAATTCTGCTTAAACATTCATTTACAAAGAAAATTACAAGGAATACAGGTATTTACAATGAACAAAATACATATGAAACAGTTGAGCTATCTGCAGACCGTTGGAAACGATCTAGAGATAGCTCAACTGATCCACAGTGCCAATCGGTAGCATACCCAAGACACTGGCTGCATTGCCACGCTGAATGGCAATGATGCGCTGAGCCAGATACTCACCAGCCAGGTCATGTCACAATTGAATTTTCAGTGTTTGAACGTGCGAGCGAGAGGTATGTACATTGTCTTCGCATAAAAGAAAGAGAGGAAGCTACTCACGAAGGTGGAATTGTTCATCAGGAGGCGAGTGGTGAAGTTTTTGACGTTGAAGAGCGTGAGGCCTCCCCAGCGGTCGCGAAACACGAGTTGCTCGTCTGAAACAAGACAATTCCTTTTAGTAGAGGATCCGTAGTATAATCGACCTTCACCCATCTGTTTAATGGATGAAAATAATTTTATAAGTAATTTAGTATGTTAAAAATTATAAAAACAATGAGTTGACTGAAAAAATACTGGCCCAGCATTTTAACGTATTTAGCTGATAAATAAATAAATAAATATTGGTGGACTTTCCACACAGCACTATCTAGCCCCAAACTAAGCTTATGCTTGTGATATGGGAACCAGATAGCTGATATACTACTTATATACTTTTTTTTTTGTAAATACATACTTATAATATGATATAACACCCAGACAGAGAACAAACATCTGTGTTCATCACACAAATGTTTGTTCACGGTGGGAATCGAACCCACGACCTACGGCGCAGAAGGCAGAGCTACTACCAACTGAGCTACGTAGGCTGTCATTACATACATATATACATTTTTAGTTCCTAAATAATAACTAGATGTCGCCACAGCAAAGATTAGAACGCGCTATCGTTGCGTTTTGAGCAATGAGTGCCTGTCCCTTTGAGCAGCCTGGCCACTCAGGCCAGGATTTTTTCAGTCAACCCATTTTTTATATAATTTAATTTTTAACAGACTAACCACGCCCTTTTCTGCCGCCAAGCAGCAACGCTGTGTTCCGGTTCGAAGAGTGTGGTCGCCTCGCCGGTGTAATTACAGGCACATGAGGCTTAACATCTGTATGTATCTGTATGCCTCAAGTTGATGGACGCAAGGAAGTGTTACGTAGGGAACGGTACTATCGTGCGTGATTTACGAGGCAATACATTGTTATAGATGATGGATACCACTTAACATCAGGTGGGCCATTTGCTTGTTCCATCAACTGGGTGTTTAAAAAAATATACAAAGCGATGTGTTTATCTGGGGTTGTTATTTGTAAAAGTAGTTACGTAATTTATGGTTTATAATTTTACTTGTTGTGTTTATTTGTTTTATGGACTATTGTATTACTATTTGGTCTGAAATTAAAAGTATTTAATTGAATTGAATAAAGTGCGACACTTGCAAGGCTTATACTTTGTTGTAGGTGATCGTAACCATTCAGCATCAAGTGGCCATCTGCCTGTTCCGGTACATTATGTATTGAATTAAAATTATTTAGTCATAAGTCCTGGCAATGTAAAATCTACATACATACATTCATAATAATGCAATAAATATATACTGGAATACTGGATTAGGTATGAAAAAACGAGATTAATACTTCTACGAGGATTAATCGCCCCTAAAAATAACTGAGCCTATTTAAATAATGCTTGTTAATGTTATTATTATTTGTAAAAATCTTTCTTACCTACATCTCTAATATTTGTGTTCTCTTCTAAATAAATGTCTATGTCTATGTCTGAACATGAAACCACCAAGTTAACCAGTGATGGATTAAAACCGTAATCACCGCGTCCGCAATATGGCGGCGCTTCCGGCGGAAGTGCCTTTCACCGGAAGTCGATTTACACCGCGCGCCGATGGAATAGTTTATATGGCTAAATAATTCATTGAATAGTTGACCGGTATTTAAAACTATTTATTTATTTGCGTTTTTAGTGGCGTGCGGATCCGGAGTGGATCAGTTCTGTGCAATATATGTAAAACTAGCGACCCTCCGCGCCCCCTGCTTCGCACGGGTGCATATATCATGCATGTATCTAAATATATATAACTCAAAGGTGACTGATTGACATAGTGATCTATCAACGCACAGCCCAAACCACTGGACGGATCGGGCTGAAATTTGGCATGCAGGTAGATGTTATGACGTAGGCATCCGCTAAGAAAGGATTTTGATCAATTCTATCCCCAAGGGGATAAAATAGGGGATGAAAGTTTGTATGAAACTTTGAATCCCTTGGCGCGAGCAAAGCCGCGGGTTCAGCTAGTTATACGTATAAACCTTCCTCTTGAATCACTCTATCTTGGAAAAAACCGCATCAAAATCCGTTGCGTAGTTTTAAAGATTTAAGCATACATAGGGACATGGGGACAGAGAAAGCGACTTTGTTTTATACTATGTAGTGATGATAATGATGAAGGGATGTCTACATAGAGAATCGATATATAGTGTAGTGTGAATTTTATTTCATTTAGTTCAGTTACTTAGAGGATCTAATAGCTTGCCGTATGTTTTACCTAATCAGCTTACACTGGTACAACATACAGCAATTTCGAGTACCCAATTTAAATAGAGCTACTTTACAAATTGATAGCAATTACTAGGGAACAGGTCCCAATTAACTGGTTTCTAGTAAGCTCATACGCACAACCAATGTTGGTAGATCTGATTTGTGAATTCGGGTATCATGACGAGGAGCTCTGTGTTATCTGGTTTTCCACAAAATTTTGGTAGAAGTCCGTTATTGGTAGAACTCCTGGGTGAATTCGCTGTGTGGTTTTCGATTTATAGTAGAGGCATGTTGGTGGAATATACCGATGTGGCGTTGACAGTACTGCATGTACAGTCGACTGAACTAATACGGTCTGTCATCATCATCATTATTAGTCTGAACAAGTCTGATTCCAAGCATTTTCATGTTTTTGGTGCGACTCTTTAGAATGTCGGTCCATCGGATAATGGGGGGGACTTATAATATTACTTATACAACTTCATATACTGTGTATAAAATTGTGTAAGTTAACTATAACGTCTAGACAAACATCTATGTGCATTACACAAATGGATGAATGGTTGTTCTCAGTGAGGATCGAACCTACGGCCTACAGCGCAAAAGCCGTTGTCTTCCGCTATGCAGATTAAGTCGTAGTGCGAGATGCATTGCATATTCTGATTCTTGTTAAAATGAAGTCTCGAATAAAATTTTTGTATTTTTTGAAGATTTCCAGTGTCCATTTTCAGTGTCCGACTGGGGCAATGCTAATTTGGTCAAATTTAATGCTTCTAAAACGCAAGCCTGTCTTTTTTCTGCAAAGATAAGTCAGTTTCTCCAGGCTCCTGTCTTCCGAGATGTACCTATAGCAATACAAGATCACCTCGAACTCCTTGGCACTACACTTACACCTGCTCTCAATTTTGGCGCGTACATTGAGTCAAGGGCAAAAACTGCTTCCATGAAGCTGGGCATCCTTAATAGGGTAAGGCGGTACTTCACACCTGGATAGCTTTTCAATCTCTATAAAGCACAAGTCCGGTCTGGTATGGAGTACTGCTGTCACCTGTGGGATGGCTCGGCTAAGCACCAGCTTGCTGCCCTGGACTCAATAGAACGCAGAGCTTTCAGGATGGTAGGTGAACAACACATGGCGGAGACTAAAGTCCAGAGTCTCGATCACCGTCGTAAAGTTGCTTGCCTATCGATCTTCTATAGGCTACATTTCGGGGAATGTGCCCAGGAACTTCACGATATTATACCACCATCACCATTACACCACAGGACTAGTAGACGCACGGCCGGGTATCATCCTTACCTGGTTAGCATACCACCTATTCGCACTAAGCGGTTTGCTTCTAGCTACGTTATGCGAACTGCTAAGGAATGGAACTCGTTACCGTCGTCTGTTTTTCCTGAACACTATAATCTAAACCTCTTCAAGGCTCGAGTGAATAGGTGTCTTCTAGACCGTTCTGCTCCAACTTCGGCTACATCGTCGCTTACCATCAGGTGAGATTGTAGTCAAAGGACGGTTTATTCTTAATAAAAAAAAAAAAAAAAAAAAAAAAGATTTTTGAGCTTATAACCTGAGCTTGATAGTGCTGTGTGGAATATCCTACTAATATTATAAGCGCGAAAGTTTGTGAGTATGCATGGATGTTTGTTACTCTTTCACGCCGGAAAGGCTGAACGCTGGATGAAACTTGGCAGACAGATAGACTATAGTCTGGAATAGCACATATGCTACTTTTTATCCCGTGGGAATACCGGGATTTAAATCTGTGCAGGTGAAACCGCGGGGCGCAACTAGTCTATCAATATGTGTATACTTATTTTTATTTATTGTATATTGACCCTTGCGTCTCTACCAGCCGCTCCCTCCAAAGGTCGTCAATTAGGGGTTAATGCCGAACCCATTTTCAGGCTTATTTACAACTCTTGCGATACGGTACCCTAATAAAGTAGGTAACATTTGCAAAGTACAGGAGTGTGTAATGAAGAAATAAATGTCAGCGACGCAGCCACCGTGTAAGAACCTGTCGGGGTCAGGGGGCCTTATTGATGACCCCCCGACTCCCCGGGGTTGCGAGGTACAGTCAACGCGATCAAGATGCAGTTATCAAATTGGAAAGGTTTCATACACACTACGGTGCATGGGGGTAAAAATAGTGCAGATGTAAAAGTGCGGGGACCCCTTTGTAAGAAATTCTGAGCATCATCATCATACATAGTATAAAACAAAGTCGCTTTCTCTGTCCCTATATCCCCATGTCCCTATGTCCCTTTGTATGCTTAAATCTTTAAAACTACGCAACGGATTTTGATGCAATTTTTTTTAATAGATAGAGTGATTCAAGAGGAAAGTTTATATGTATGATACATGCATGCGGGTGGGTCGGTAGTTTGAAAGATAAAATTGAAACTTTATGTATATTTTTGATAAACAAATATATTTGTAGTTGTAGGGCCCAAGATACGGCCCAGTGGGACACCGTAAAAGATTTGTATCATCAATATCGATTGTAACACGCCGAATTTTATATATCTATTTTAATAAAATATAAATAAATAAATAATGCTGGATCCACACAGCACCATCTAGCCCCAAAGTAAGCTACTCAAACCTTGTGTTATGGGTACTAGATAACTGATATGATAAAACATTTTATCCTTGGTAATATGCGCCTCGTTCACTATATTCAGGTATGTAACATTTTTATAGACCACTAGCTGCGCCCCGCGGTTTCACCCAAGTGATTTTTTGTTTTTATTTAATTCCGAACATTTTCATATTTATTCACCTTTTAAACCTTCTCTGGACTTCCAAAAATAATTCATGGCCAAAATTAGCCAAATCGGATCAGCCGTTCTCGAGATTTAGCGAGACTAACGAACAGCATTTCATTTTTATATACATACTAGCTGGTACCCGCGACTTCGTCTGCGTAATTTTAATCTCTTCATCTCTTTTTTTCGCAATAAAAGGTAGCCTATGTTCTTTCTCAGGGTCTAAAGATTGTCTGTGCCAAATTTCATCAAAATTGGTTGAGAGGGTTAAGCGGGAAAGCGTAACAGACAGACAGACAGATAGACAGACAGACAGACAGAGTTACTTTCGCATTTATAATATTAGTTGGGATATAGACTAGTTGCACAGTCCGCGGTTTCACACGCGCAGATTTAAATCCCGGTATTCCCACGGGATAAATCCAAACTCCATCCATACTTACAAACTTTCGCGTATAAAATAGTAGTAGGATGGTTTGAAAAAAAAACAACATTTATCATACAAATTTCATCAAGATCCGTTCAGCCGTTATTTTGTAACATGGGTATATACATCCATACATACATAATTACATCCAAACTTTCACATTTATAATATTAGTTAGATTTTGAGGAATCTTCGCTCGGTCAATTATGGTATGGAGTTTTAATCCGAAGTTGGTTAGAAATAGGACGGTACCTACAGGGTGGTGAGCAAGTAGGTCACGTCACGAAGATTTTATTCAGTCAAGTGCGAGTTGGCTGCTCATATGAAACGTTCTCATCCTACTAATATTATAAACGCGAAAGTTTGTGAGTATGGATGGATGGATGGATGTTTGTTACTCTTTCACGCCGAAACGGCGGAACGGATCTGAATGAAACTTGGCAGAGAGATACACTAGTGGCTCTAGGAGCTATAGACCTCGCGAGCATACTAAAAGTGAGCTATTTGAGGAATGTAATGTGCAAGTGCATTTTCCGTTTAGTGATTTTTTTGATCTTTTTGATTTTTTTTGCATCATCTTGTGTAGAATGAGGTCCTTTGTGTTTCTCTCAAATTTGATTGAAAACCATCGATTGTTTGATGAGCTAAGCTGTTCATCATGCTGAAGATCTTTATCAGATCTTCGCCAAACTTTTATGAGACCAACTTATAGTTACTACCTTTCAAATAAAAAAAGAATAATCGAAATCGGATCTCATTTGGTGGAGATATCCAGTATATCAAATAGCCCCCTTTTTGCCCTTTTTTTGGGGGAAGTACCCCTCCAATCAAAAATCCCCGACGACAAAAAAATCTAATAAGTCATATAACCTGTGTACTAAGTTTCGTCCAGATCGGTTGAAAAATGCGACCTGTAGAGGAGAACAGACAGACATCCGGACAAACGCATTTTTGGCCAATGTGGAAACTGAGACGCTTCGCTCGCTTCGCTCGCTCGGTCAATTATAGTCTGGAATAACACATAGGCTACTTTTTATTCCGCGGGAATACCGGGATTTAAATCTGCGCGGGTGAAACCGCGGGACGCAACCAGTAATATAATAAGTGTTAAAAAGCTAAGTTTCTGGATGAGGAAATACAGGGATATAATTATCTTGGAATATTTCAACATGGTAAGTACTTGTGTTTCTTTTGAGATAATATTTTTTGCCAGAAAATATCTCACCAAAAACGTAAAATCCAATATTTGTATCATGTCATCGTAGGGCACGTTCCTATTGTGCGTGACCTACGGGGCAATGTTTTGTTTATAGGTGATGGTTACCACTCAACATCAGGTGGGCCATCTGCTTGTTCCATCAGCTAGTTGTATAAAAAAAAAAAAAGCTATTATCTGAATGGGATTTGAACCCACGACCTTGACAAGAGGCCGCAATATCACCAACGCCATCAGACTTTGTGATTCCTATAAGTGTAAACACTAAGTTAACTCATCATTCAATCATTCATTCAGCCAAGAAGCCTATTAAAATTATCGAAAGCTATGCTTATCTGAACTAAAAAAGCTAAACATTTGGAGTGACGGATAGTGGTTTAGAAATTAATACAGATCATGTATATTTAACTGGAATCGAACCCACACCAAAAGCGTCTCAGCCAGTTGGCTACTAAGCCACAAAAGTCATAGTAAATAACAGCTAATGACAATTTTCCCATTCCACATCATAACGCAGAATGGACAAAAGTTTAACTCCCATTCGCACGTAACTAACGCCACTAGATGGCGCTGTTTCAAATTACGGCCGCCATGGAGCTCGTAGACGTAATTATGTCATACAATATCGCTTAATCCTGCTATAAGCGGACAGTATGCGATTTAAGCGGCACTTGAGCGTTCTAAGCGCAAAGTGGTATCATCTGCGTCTAAAAAGGTCCTTTGGCCGGATACGAATAAAAAAAAGACCGTAAAACCATTAAAACTATATTTATAATTTGGTCAACGGTAGACTCGATTTAAATTTTACCTGAATAATAAAACATATAGAAAATAATGATTTCCAGTCGACAACATATCTAAATATATATAACTCAAAGGTGACTGACTGACATAGTGATCTATTAACGCACAGCCAAAACCACTGGACGGATCGGGCTGAAATTTGGCATGCAGTTAGATGTTATGACGTAGGCATCCGCTAAAAACGGATTTTGATCAATTCCACCCCCAAGGGGATAAAATAGGGGATGAAAGTTTGTATGAATCTTTGAATTCCTTGGCGCGAGCAAAGCCGCGGGGTTCAGCTAGTTATTAATATATTCCGAATTCATTTTATTTAGTTTTACTTTGCATTGTGATTTACTTTGCTTGGATTAAATACACACTTAGGCCGAAAATCGTTATGTAATATGTGTCCTATTTCACCCGATCGAAGCCGGGTTTTCATCTAGTTATTATTAATGTTATCAATCTATGCTATAAATGCTATAGATATCAAATACATAACGTTAAAATAAGAAGGACTGTAGAGTACTGAAAAGGCCGGAAAACTCTAATAGCCGAAGCCCTATTTAGGACATTACCATAAAAATCACATTAACGGGCCGTTTTAGTAATAACCGGATTTTCGCAAACGAGTGTTTAAACCGCTCATTTGAAGGTGAACTTCGATTATTTTATATTTGCACACATTCTTAATTAGGAGGTAACGAATACTATATAGATTTTACAATTTATAAATAATATATTTCCAAAAACCGTTGACCGATTTTCTCGGACAACTCGAACGAATCGGTAAAACGATGAAACGAAGAATATGAATTGATTTGGCAAACATGCTAAACCAATTCATCTTCTTCTTTTCGTGTGTCTAGTTCTTTCGAAGCAGTGTGGTGGAAGGATTTTGAAGTGCGCCTCAAAAAGACTTCTGACGAGCACTTGGCACACGTTTTTATAACTTTTTAGGTGCTACAACATTTCTTCTTCTTGTAATTCATTATACTCTTTGAGTTGAGACTGATATTCTCTAAGTGGCTACAAATTTGGCTTATGAAAATGTAAAAGAAAAAATCTTAAATTAATCACATTTGAGGAAAACTGTACGAAAAAGCCCGTTAAATTTATGTAGGACCGTATTAAAATATACGAATTTTTACCTTCATACAAATATTTCAGTTTTTCAGGAAGCAAAATACAAAAATAATATTTTTCAGGTAAAGAGCTCACTCCTAGCATGCACTAGCAACTTTAACAAGAGTAGCGATCTTTGTGAAGGGATCGTGCGGGAAAGAACAGTCTATATGCCTTTTTTGCAACCAAGCAGCGTTGCTGTGTTACCGCTTGAAGCATAACGAACGCGGTAATCACTACATAGTATAAAACAAAGTCGCTTTTTCTGTCCCTAAATCTCCATATCCCTTTGTATGCCTAAATCTTTAAAACTACGCAACAGATTTTGATGCATTTTTTTAAATAGATAGAGTGATTCAAGAGGAAGGTTTATATGTATAATACATGCATGATATGTGCACCCGTGCGAAGCAGGGGCGCGCGGGCGGGTCGCTACTAAAAGTAATAAAACACAGCAGCGCCTCCCAGTTTAGGACGGTTCTGTTTATGAACAGACTAGTAAACAAAGATGGAGAGAACTCTAGTCCATTTTAAACTAACTCCGGCAAAAAACAAAGGCTTGTAACCGAGCCCAAAAACTTTAAAACCATCAATTGAAACTTCTAAAATCCAATTACCAAGTTTACAACAAAGAACCAGTTGACAAAGGCCCCTGAATCCGCTGACGGTGGTAGAAAAGGTTGAGGAGTGCGATTTTAGAGAGGTCAGCGTTATTTGGACATTGGTTTTATAGGTAGGGCTCTAATTATAGTGGTGTATAGGTGATTTAAGTTGGATTTTAAGATTGATTGAGGCCCTCCCATATGTTTTACATAGTACGAAGTTTCTATAACATAAATTCGAAAGTGAGTGTGTGCGCGTGAACGTTGGTTTATACTTTACGTACGGCTGAACGGATTTCTACTGTACATAGTTTGTATCTTCGGAGTAACACATTGGTTACTTTTAGCATGAGCGAGTTCGCATGAATAGACTCAACCATAGGTTTGAATAACTGAATCAATTTTCATAAAACTTCACAAACTTATTATACTCTTTATCTCGGAACCGAATGAGTGAAGCTAGTGCAAAATAAAATCTACAATGATGTTTGTGCATTTCTATACATAAATTTATATAACTTACGCAGACCCTTTACAAGGAAAATTAAATGAATATTTTTTAAACACTTCTGAGTGTTTATTTTGTAATTAAAACGAAATTCATTTGTTTTGTAGAAACATAACCCGCTTTTTCACGTATTTATTAAGAGTCAAAGCAATCAATGAAATTTAATGATCCAACATATTATGTTCTTAGTAATAATAAACACAAAAGAAGGACATACTGTTCCGAGTTTTCTTTTAAATATTATTTATTTATAAACTTAGCAAATTCTTTAACAATCCATCGTTCTCTGCCAAAACATTATATTCACAAAATATCTCGACAATTCTAATATACCTTACTTACAAAAGCTCTTCTTTGACCCACTTGTCTGAAACAACTGTTATGCAAGCTGTGCTTTTAGGTGCGGTACTGTCAGCAACAACAACGCCTTGAAATTGAGGTATCATTAGTTATAGTTACAATTTTTCTAAATCGGTGTGAGAAAAATTTTAGTTAAATAGAAAACTATTTATGATGACAATTAAGGTCATTTCTCAAACTTCAGTCGCGATGAACTAGTTCACCTGCGAATAGTTTAAAGATCTTTCAGTGATGAAGCTTTTGAAGCCGACTGTACTAATTCTTATACAATCTGTACAGCCATACAAACTGCTACACAGTCTGCGCACATCATCTGTTTACCTGCGACATCTGGCGGCCGTCCACTGAACTTGGCGATAACTTTTTGGCTTGTCAGCTTTTCAGTTGACATTTTAAGTAGTTTTTAATTCTAAATGGGACTGAAATATAAAACATCGTACTTAAGTGTATTATGGCATAGATTTTCGACCCAATTTTAGGTATTTTATTTCGTAGAGAATTAAATAATTCTTTTTGAATATTTGAGGTTATTATTTATTTATTAGTAGTAAAGAGATATTAGATTTTATGTGTATGTCAAACGGTAAAGGAAAACATCGTGAGGAAACCCGTTAGTAGTCTAATAGCGGCGATGGGCTTGCAACCTGTCATGTAAATAATACCAACTACTACAAAATATTGGTTCAGACCTAATGATATATTTGAACGTACCTCTGACTACCTCTTTAGACCTCCGCAAAGGATGATAGGCGTGGTGGTAGTACTTCCCCGGACGAGCCACACACAAAGAGCTCTACTACTCTTAAATGAAATGGTGTAGTGGATAGTCTAAGGTGAAGTAATCAGGGCTAAGCATGAGTTTAGTGCGACGACGATCGTAACGATCATTGTTACGAACGATCATTTGTACGATCGCTGTCGTTCACACGAGCTGGAGTCGAGGCGGCGCCTATGCGGCGCGCCGCTTCTACGTTTTTTTCAGAAATGAATAGTATAGTGCGCTCACATACTGGAGTCCGCGACTACCGCGAATCTGCAGCCATTTTGTCATTCCCTTTCGTTTTTTTTGGTCCAAAATGTGAGAAGGAAGTATAGCCGCCTGCGCCTCGACTCATAGAGCCAACGCCGCGACCGCGCCTCGACTCCACGCCGCCTGCGCCTCGCCCCCGCCTCGACTCACCAGTCGGCGACGCGCCTAAGGAAATGAAAACAACGGCATCTAGAACTAGTACTTTGAACTATTTTGAGAACCCAGTTTGAAAGAGGTGCCGACTGAAAAGATGACGAGTAAGTAATAGGTTAGCGTGGTATGGGCATGTTATGCGAAGGGAAGAATGTCACGTCACATGTCATGTCACATGTCATTCCCCAGCATTCTTCTCTGACGAGAAGAATGCTGGGGATGAATGTGGATGGATGTAGTAGAAGTAGGATAAAGAAAAGATGGATGGACTGAGTGAAAGATGACATGAGTATGAAAGGAGTGACTGCTGAGATGACGGCTGATAGAGGAGAGTGGAGAGCAAACACCTGTTGTGCCGACCCCACATGAAGTGGAAAAGGCAGGAAAATGATGACCTAGAATTTGTACTTGCAAGTGAAGCTTCTCAAAGAATACGCTAGATGTCGTTGTTTTATTTCCTTAGAAAATACGGTGTCGATGACGATCGCGCACTGAGGGCCTATCACGAGTTCCGGTGCCGACCGCGATCGATCGTAGATCACACCGATAGACACCGCAGTTCAAGGAAATTCAATATTATATATATATTATTCTTATACTGCTAATAAATTCTTATTATTTTTATCATTATTCTTATTATAAATATTATATATTATTCGCATTCTTTGAGAAGCTGCCCTTAAGCTTCTCAAAGAATACGCTAGATGCCGTTGTTTAATTTCCTTGAAATTTGGTGAAGATCGTTGCGATCTACGATCGATCGCGGTTGGCACTAAACTCATGATAACCCCCCTGTACTCATGCTAAGCCCTTTCATTGCTGCCTAGCACTAAGCATTCCACCTGTTGGAGTTCAATGCAAACACTATTGAACTCAGTAAATATAATCTAGTCTCGATGATCCACTAGGGATATGCTAACGTCTTTCTCTGCATCCTATCGGCCGGTTTCTGAAACCTTGATCAAAACTAATCGGATGTCAAGTCACTTGCTATTTCAGCTTTTACTATATATAGATAGAGATAGCAAGTGACTTGACAGCCAATTAGTGTTGATCGAGCTTTCAGAAACCGGGGTTTAGTTGTTCCATCAGCAAATAGGTTTTTGTGGCATAAATATTTGTTTTATGCTATTCTAGTATAAACAAAAATTATGAGATTATGTACCATCTTATGTTCATCTTTGTTTACAAAAACAAGCAGCCGTGTACATGTGCGAAGGCAGGATTAGTATTCTGTGCCCGTGTAGATAATGCCTTCTGCAAAAACGGTGTAAATGCTTCTTTTATTGCCAGTTTAAGGCGATTATCGAGAAAACGATGAAATGAAGTACCTTCATCGGTTTTACGAACCATTCTAACTTCGGCTTGTTAAACATTTATATTAGACTAGTAGCGCCCTGCGGTTTCACCCGCGTAGTTTTAAATCCCGGTATTCCCACGGGATAAAAAGTAGCCCTTACTACTATAATATATCTCTGTGCCAATTTTCACTAAGATCCGTTCAGCCGTTCTGGAGTTATAAAGTAACAAAACAAACATCCATCCATCCATCCATCCATGCTTACAAACTTTCGCATTTATAATACTAGTAGCGCCCCGCGGTTTCACCCGCGCATATATAAATCCCGGTATTCCCACGGGATAAAAAGTAGCCTATGTGTTATTCCAGACTATAATCAAACTCACTGCCAAGTTTCATCCAGATCCGTTAAGCCGTTCTGGCGTGAAAGAGTAACAAACATACATCCATCCATACTTACAAACTTTCGCGTTTATAATATTAGTAGCATTAGTAGGAAGAAAGAAAACTCGTTTTCACCATTTTCCAATCAGCTGTAGCTTATTCCTACTACTATATTACTATCTTGCAATAGTGGCCTCTCACTACCTAACAAGACAACATCTTTTAAGAGTAGTAGAACTCTTTGTGTGTGGCTCGTCCGGGGAAGTACTACCACCACGCCTTTTTCTGCCGCCAAGCAGCAACGCTGTGTTTCGGTTTGAAGAGTGTGGTCGCCGGTGTAATTACAGGCACATGAGGCTTAACATCTGTATGCCTCAAGTTGATGGACGCAGGGAAGTGTTACGTAGAGAACGGTACTATCGTGCGTGACTTACGAGGCAATGCTATGTTATAACATACCACCTATAAGGTGATGGTCTCCACTTAACATCAGGTGGGTCATTTGCTTGTTTCATCAGCTGCTTGTATAAAAAAACTGTATTATGTATGTTAGATAATAAATGATTATTATTTTCTGCTACTGTAATAACCCTACTATTGCACAACGCGAAAGTTTGTTAGTATGGATGGATGGATGTTTGTTACTCTTTCACGCCGGAACGGCTGAACGGATCTGGATGAAACTTGGCAGACAGATAGTCTGGCATAGCACATAGGCTACTATTTATCCCGTGCGAATACCGGGATTTAAATCTGCGCGGTTGAAACCACGGGGCGCAACTAGTATAGCTATATTTACAATTCAAAATTGCAATATTCCAATGTTATGATGTGTATTGAGTATTCTGAATAGCATACTCAAATCAAACAGATATTAATTCTGCCGTAGCCGACGCAAAGTCAACATAATAAATAGCAATATTACTGTACATCCACGTGCCCTGAATTAAACTGAACTCATGAAAACGCGCCTGAAAAAGTGATTTGGGTTTTGAATGTGTGAATCCAGGCCCTATTCACATCGAGCCGTAGAATCCGAAATTTTATAGTGGCTCTATTATTATTATTAATAATTACTTATATCATTAATAGATGATTTCGTATTGTACTGTTTAGTAAATATTCGTCCCCGGTTGGGATCGAACCCACGCCCAGCGTAGAAGGCAGCTACTACCAACAAAGCTGTGAGGGTATGTCATAAGTAAGATATGTTTCCGAAACTCTGCATCATTATATATTAATGTTCCCGTAATATATCATAGATGTCGCATCCAGGCCTGATCCATTACGAATGGTCTACGGGTCACACCACATAGCATTTCATTCTTCAGCACCACGTTTTTGTAAAGTGAGCCTAATAAAATGGCACCTTTCGAGCACTTGACACGTGTCCTTATTTTTATTCTAACATCATCTGCGATCAGTCTCAAGACTATGAGAAGGTTTGTGGTGGTTTGTTGGTCTTTTCGAATCAGCACTCCGGTGAGCGCTTCTCCTCTTATTCAATATCATGTCATCCCATCCAGTTCCGTGATGTGCTGCCTGCGTAACCTCTTGGGGTAGTTGGTTCTGAGCCGAGCAGCCAGGCGATTAGGATTTATGTTTAAGCGTTTTCTATATTTCGCTGAGGTTGGTTGGGCTCTTGTGTTTTCTATTCAGGGTCACCAGGTACTCCAGATCTTCGATTATCCTAGTTTTTTACTTTGGCACCGGTGGTCTAGTGGGAGTGACCCCGTCTTCCGATCGTAAGGTCGCAGGTACGAATCCGGTCGTGCACCAATGGATTTTTCTATCGAAAAATTTATGTGCGCAATGCCAGTGCTCTTAAACGGTGAAGGAAAACATCGTGAGGAAACCAGTTAGTATTCTAACAGCGGCGCTGGGCTTGCAACCTGTCACGTATGGAATACTAACTACTGCAAAATGTGGGTATGTGCCAAATGTAATGTTTGGACGTACCTCTGACTACCCCCCGTTTGACATCCTCAAAGAATCTTGAATTAGTACCTACTTGGTACTGGGAGATCTGAAGGGATATCTACCGTGCCTGGGGATCAAAGTCGTGAAGCTGTTTCAGTTTTTTTTTTCAGTTTTTACTTTGGGGCTAAATACTGCTGTGTCGATTGTCCAGCATTATTTATATTTATATTTATTTTTATAGTTTTCCCTTTATGTGGCTATTAAACCCTAACTATGTACCAAATTTCAGCTCCCTGAGTTTATGGGAAGTACTAGTTCCATTCTGGATGATCATGAGTGAGTGAGTGAGTGAGGGAGTGAGTCATAAATGCGAAACTTTGCTTTCGCTTAACTTCGGAACTAACTGACCTACAGACTTGAAATTTTGTATTTTAAGTATGTGATTATAGCTTACTGGATGACGAAAATTTCTGCGTTCTGGTCTTATCCAGAAGTTCTCAAATAGGGGCCTGAAAATGCGGTGAAATGGTTCCAGTAAAGGATGTTACGGCAGTGTTTGCTTCGCGCTCGACTTGGCGGGGTATTCGATACTAACTGCTACGGCGTAGCGCACCTACGGCGTAGTGCACAAGATTTCTTGTTTAGGTTTCAAGATGTCAATGGAATTCTAGAGGCATTTCGTCCACATTTTACGGTTCGTGTCACCATTCGAGACACTGGTTGTCTCTTCCACGAGCTTGATTTAAAACCGATTAGATTTAGATTTATTTATTGCCAACATGTAGGTACATACATAATTATAAACGTGAAAGTAAAGGTAAAGGTATTTTTATTTTGATTTGGTAATGTTTAATGTTTAGATTTGTATTTAGATTTGATTTTTAATTTTGATTATGTGTATATACAGGGTGTCCCAAAAGGTTACGTAACTAGGAAGAGGGGTGATAGGGGTGGTCACAAGGGTCACCAGAAAAATAATTAAAAAAATCCCCTCTGGGTATTAAAAAAAATAAAAGGCATTTTTTAAAAAACTAAAAATTTTACGCCTTGTGGGGTGATTTTGCTCCCGATGACCTACAAATATTGGTATATTAAAAAAAAATGCTGTTATGTTATCGTCAATAACCCTTTTTCAAATTGAAATAAAAAAAAGGCAAGGCGTAAAATTTTTAGTTTTTTAAAAAATGCCTTTTATTTTTTTTAATACCCAGAGGGGATTATTTTATTATTTTTCTGGTGACCCTTGTGACCACCCCTATCACCCCTCTTCCTAGTTACGTAACCTTTTGGGACACCCTGTATGATTGACATGATTCTAATTATTTTTATTAGGTATTTTATTAATGTTTGTATGCTTAGAAAGCAGGATCTGGAGATTCTAAACCACATCAACTTACCATCTAATGTTAATGTATAACCTGGATTCACAAACAATATACGATTTATGATTTAAAGTTTGTAAGTATATGGATGTTCTCTTTCACGACGGAACGGCTGACCGGATCTGGATGAAACTTGGCAGAGAGATATATATTATAATCTGGAATAGCACATAGGCTACTTTTTATCCCGTGGGAATACCGGGATTTAAATCTGCGCGGGTAAAACCGCGGGGCGCAACCAGTCAGTTATGTACCTTAGGTCTTCTAATATAGCTATTGTGCCCTGTCGGGTAGCAATGCGTATTAAAACTCCGACTCGACCACCGGTGCCTTTTTCCTTTTTTCTTTTATTTTAAACATGGGCTTGATAACCATTACATTAGGTGTTTTCTAAGCACTCATCCACTCACCCGAAGGCACCCACAAGCAAACCCCTTAATAATTCATCCCACAGAGTCCCAATAGCAGAACTGTGACGTCACGATCTGCAAACAAACG
Source organism: Plemyria rubiginata (assembly GCA_963576535.1). Lineage (NCBI taxonomy): Eukaryota > Metazoa > Arthropoda > Insecta > Lepidoptera > Geometridae > Plemyria > Plemyria rubiginata. The sequence goes on from OY754929.1 coordinate 8,500,874, forward strand.
GAATTTGCAACTAAATGAACGTCAGTGATGTGATCCTTTTTCAGTATATGCGACGCTTTCTGTCATTTCGACTTTTTCAGTAATCGTATCATTCTCTGTTATGTCCTTTTTTACCGTAATTTCAACTTTTTCTAACATTAAACGATTTCTGGCAGTGACGTTACCTGTCAAATTTGACGTATTTGAGTTATTCGTTTTCAGTCAAGCAACATAGCATTTTCATTTTAATTGTTTTTCTAAGTGTTATTTTGAGTTTTGTTGTGTAACTTCGGTGGTATCTTGAGGTAGCGCAAAGTGTAAGCATTTGGAATGAAAGTGTATCATATGATATCGTGATTTGACCGAAAATGTTTCAATGTTTTGAAGAAACCGCCACCATTTTCTTCAAAACAATTGACTGACTCGACTCTTGATTGACGTGACCATAAACATAATTCTTTTATTTGTACATTGTATTTTAAAGTGTATAGATACATTGTAGAAATAAATTATTAGAAAACCAAAAAATTGTTTGATTTTCAGATTCACGAACAATAAATGATTTTATGATTTACTAGCGACCCGCCCGCGCGCCCCTGCTTCGCACGGGTGCACATATCATGCATGTATTATACTTAAAAACCTTCCTCTTGAATCACTCTATCTATAAAAAAAACCGCATTAAAAACCGTTTTGTAGTTTTAAAGATTTAGGCATACACAGGAACATAGGGACATAGAAAGCGACTTTGTTTTATACTATGACGAGTATGTAGTAATGATGAAACTACATATATTGGTTTACTACTAGAATCAAGTTCTAGCCCGTTGTCTCTGTATAAATAATGTATTGTAATAATTTAGTTTTGTAGAGAAGACTAGCCTTGCCTAGCCGCATTGAATAACTCAGCATTACTCGATTATCTGCGACAACATCGAGTTACAAAGATCGTGGGTAGAATTGTTATTTAGATAAAATGTAGCAGACTTCCAGTCATGCGACATGCTTTCATTGTGGTCAGCGTTCTAAACTTCTACACAGAACTCTAATCTTTTTTTTTCGCTGGGAATAATGCGTTACGTTTTCCCCCCATTGTAGAATGGGGGGGATATATGGGACTCCCCGGCCCGCAAGGGCCGCTATACCCACTAAACGACCCAGCGGCACTCCCGCGTCCCCTAATCTAGTCTAACTAATATTATAAACTGTAGCGCCCCGTGGTGTTGGGTTTTTATTTCTTTACGGCTTGACTGAAATACTGACATGACATCCCTCACGCCTTGCGAGCCTAGCTGCGCTCGGCGCCCGCGAGAGAGCGCCACTGTAAGAACACATCTCTCGTGGAACTAGCGGGCCCGGGGCTGAGGGCAGAGGATTTTACGCATGTTAGTTTGTCAAGCCGTTAATTTTACATAAAAATAGCTCAATTTCAAACACGCGGTTTTACCCGCGCAGATTTAAATCCTGGTATTCTCACGGGATAAAAAGTAGCCTATGTGCAACTCCAGACTATAATCTATCTATCTCTCCGCCAAGTTTCATCTCTATGTGCTATTCCAGACTATAATATATCTCTGTGCCATGTTTAATCTAGATTAGATCCGTTCAGCCGTTCCGGCGTGAAAGAGTAACAAACGTCCATCCATCCATCCATTCTTACAAACTCGCGTTTATGTCGCGTGGATGTGAAAGTTTGGATGGATGTTTGTTACTCAATCACGCCAGAACAGTTGAACGGATCTGGATGAAATTTGGCACAGAGATGGATAATAGTATGGATAAGCACATCGGCTTTTTATCCCGGTAAAATGTACGTTTCCCGTGGGATCGCGGGTAACACCGCGGGGCGCAGCAAGTACAACATAATTCTAGACGAGAATGGCGAGAACCCCTTGCATTAACAAGATTCAGAAGCCCGCGGCGTGCGAAGGCTATGTAACACAATGATATACATGCCGTCGCCGTGTATATCACTATCACTACATAGTATAAAACAAAGTCGCTTTCTCTGTCCCTATGTCCCCATGTCCCTTTGTATGCTTAAATCTTTAAAACTACGCAACGGATTTTGATGCGGTTTTTTTTAATAGATAGAGTGAGGCAAGAGAAAGGTTTATATGTATAATACATGCATGATATGTGCACCCGTGCGAAGCAGGGGCGCACGGGCGAGTCGCTAGTATATCTATAAAAAACTAACGCCTGACTGACAGTCTGTACAGACACCGTACTCCCTAACTAAAATGTCGCATTAACGTAGTTTTTTTATGAAATCGAATTTATATATAAATAAATACATTTTGGTGGACATTACACACAGCACTATCTCGCCTCAAACTAAGCCATAGCTTGTGATATGGGAACCAGATAGCTGATATCATACTTATATACTTTTTTTTGTAAATACATGCCTAAAATATTATCGCGTCTCAGTTTCCACATTGGCCAAAAATGCGTTTGTCCGGATGTCTGTCTGTCTGTTCTCCGCTACAGGTCGCATTTTTCAACCGATCTGGACGAAACTTGGTACACAGGTTATATGACTTATTAGAATTTTTTTGTCGTCGGGGATTTTTGATTGGAGGGGTACTTCCCCCAAAAAAAGGGCAAAAAGGGGGCTATTTGATATACTAGATATCTCCACCAAATGAGATCCGATTTCGATTATTCTTTTTTTATTTGAAAGGTAGTAACTATAAGTTGGTCTCATAAAAGTTTGGCGAAGATCTGATAAGGATCTTCAGCATGATGAACAGGATAGCTCATCAAACAATCGATGGTTTTTAATCAAATTTGAGAGAAACACAAAGGACCTCATTCTACACAAGATGATCCAAAAAAAATCAAAAAGATCAAAAAAATCACAAAACGGAAAATGCACTTGCACATTACATTCCTCAAATAGCTCACTTTTAGTATGCTCGCGAGGTCTACAGCTCCCAGAGCCACTAGTATTATAACACCCACACATAGAACAAACATCTATGTTCATCACACAAATGTTTGTTCTGTGGGGATTGAACCTACGACCTACGGTACAGAAGGCAGAGCTACTACCAACTGAGCTATGAAAGCTGTCAAATAAACATAGTTTAGCTTTTATTTTGAACTGTGAATGAATTTATTGTACAACGGTATATATTGTACTGTCGCAACTGCAAATGGTAGATACCAATGAGCCCCAGAGACTAGCCTGTTGTCACGTGATGCACTAGTTGTTGCTCGCGACTTCATCTTAGAGCAATGGCTTTAGGTTGAAGTCGTCATCATCGTCTACTTATTGTGTACTAGTAGCGCCCCGCGGTTTCACCCGCGCAGATTTAAATCCCGGTATTCCCACGGGATAAAAAGTAGCCTATGTGTTATTCCAGACTATAATATATCTCTCTGCCATGTTTCATTCAGATCCGTTCAGCCGTTCCGGCGTGAAAGAGTAACAAACAAACATCCATCCATCCATCCATACTTTACTTACAAACTTAGTAAACTTAGTACTATAAGAAAGCCACATTCGTAGAATTTGTAGATTCTTGAGAAGTGACCACGAACCGAATGATCAAAACCGTTATTTTTGGAAATGTGTAAATAATAATAATTATAATGCTGGACAATCCACACAGCACCATCTGGCCCCAAAGTAAGCTACTCAAAGCTTGTGTTAAGGGTAGATGACTGATATATTTAATACATTATATACTTACATATAGATATTTTTTATTATACATAAACACCCAGACAAACGGAACAAATATCTGCAGATCATACACAAATTTGTTCCGAGGCGGGAATCAAACCCGCAACCTCTTGCGTCGCAGGCGGACTCTCGCCCGCTGCGCCACTGAGGTCGTCCACTGAGGTGTATGGGAAAGACCTGAAAACTGAAACAGCTTCACGACTTTGATCCCCAGGCACGGTAGATATCCCTTCAGATCTCCCAGTACCAAGTAGGTACTAATTCAAGATTCTTTGAGGATGTCTAAGGGGGGTAGTCAGAGGTACGTCCAAACATTACATTTGGCACATACCCACATTTTGCAGTAGTTAGTATTCCATACGTGACAGGTTGCAAGCCCATCGCCGCTGTTAGAATACTAACTGGTTTCCTCACGATGTTTTCCTTCACCGTTTAAGAGCACTGGCATTGCGCACATAAATTTTTCGATAGAAAGACCTACGGGACTTTTTTAAGCTGGTGATGATGATGTGGTGATGTGCTAAAGATACAACCTTTCATAATACTCCTGACAGCATCTCAATGAGAAAATTCCTTTTTAAGGGTTGGTTTAGGATATTAAATTCTTTCGCTGAAGTGGGGGTTGAATTGGAATGCGGGAAAACTAACGCGAGTGAACACTGAATAATATTTGTTGAGGGTTGGTGTAAGGGTGGCGCGCCACTTATAGCGGAATTTATTGAATTAGGGAGAAGCTCCTAGCTCATTTATTGCACCTGGTACGTCATATTTATTTTATTTATTTGAAACGCCCCACCAATTACATTAGTTTAAAATTAATTTGACCAACCTACTTAAGTTTGCCCCCATGTCACTCGCTATCGCTATTTTATCGCTATTTTATAAATATTCTGTTCCAAAACAGCGTAGATATTTTTCACCATAACCTGCCGAAAGGCATGGAAATGGCACAGCATGTCATTGAAAATGTTTAAATGAAGTAAGTAGTGTTGTAAGTTATTATTAAGTAGGTAGATAGATTTAAAATCGCCTCAGGGCTTAATAAAAAAAACCTGTAATGATGTTAATTTCTCAATAAATAAATGAATAATTTATCAATCACAAGAATAAATAACCTGTCTCTATATCAGGCTCTATATCAGCTAGCTTACAGAAAACCCGAATAGTCATAAAAACGCTATTCGCTCACACTAACACTCCGCCCTATGATTTCGGTGTAAAGCCACAAATGTGAGTGCAATGGTAGGTAATCTTGATTTACACAGAATGGATAGCCTCACTCGTAATGTATCCTATGTTGGTAGCGTAGGTAGCGTAGGTATGTAGGTAGGCTAATGTATTTGTGTCGCGTTTGTGTTCGCTTATCTATGTAAATAAGAGAGAGACATCACAGCTCAGTTGGTAGTAGCTCTGCCATCCGTGTTAAGGCCGTGGGTTCGATCACAACACAGTTCGATCACAATATATTTGTGGGATAAACATAGATGTTTGTTCTCTGTGTATGTGTATAAACATCACTACATAGTATAAAAAAAAGTCACTTTCTCTGTCCCTATATCCCTATGTATGCTTAAATTTTTAAAACTGCGCAACGGATTTTGATACGGTTTTTTTTAATAGATAGAGTGATTCAAGAGGAAGGTTTATATGTATAATATATGCATGATATGTCCACCCGTGCGAAGCAGGGGCGCGCGGGCGGATCGCTAGTTATTAATAAGCTACTAAGAAAAAATAATATTTTTAATTTGCCTTATGGCCGTCTCATTCTTGACTCACTTGCAAACGTCTTTACATCTTGAGCTGAGTTTCGTGGCGGAGAACAAATTACCCCACTCTAACTGAAATCTGGCACTCCACGCTTAAGTACCAACAACTTAACTTAAAGCTAATTTAAGTACGTCTGGACTGGGACTTTTAAGTGCCGAATAATTTACTGAAGAAATCACAAGTCACTTTATAGTACTTCCTCTTGAATCACTCTATCTATAGGGATATAGGGACATGGGGATATAAATAAAGGTTAAGGTTGGCTGGTAGAAAATGCTGTCTAGCATTAAGCTCGCCTTTTGTACTCTGTTTTTAGTGCAATAAAGTATTAAATAAAATAAATAAATAAATTAAATAAATAAATAAATAATGCTGGACAATCCACACAGCATCATCTAGCCCCAAAGTAAGCTACTCAAAGCTTGTGTTATGGGTACTAGATGACTGATATATTTTATACATTATATACTTACATAGATAGATATTTTTTATTATACATAAACACCCAGACCAACGGAACAAATTTCTGCAGATCGTACACAAATTTGTTTCGAGGCGGGAATCGAACCCGCAACGTCTTGCGTCGCAGGCGGACTCTCGCCCGCTGCGCCACTGAGGTCGTAAAAATAGGGACAGAGAAAGCGACTTTGTTTTATACTATGTAGTGATTGATAGTGATGAAAGTTCTCGAATGGGGATCAAAACTGAAAGACGAAACGATTTATTATAACACCATTTCAGTGCACTAATAAAAAACGAATTCTGAGTAGTAAGGCATAGGCAGAGGCAAACTTAAAAGAAATTGTTGTATTTTTTCTGCCGGTTTCTGAATGCTCGATCAACACTAATTGTCTGTCAAGTCAATTGCTATCTCTATCTATTTGTAGTAAAATCTGAAACAGCAAGTAACTTGACAGCCGATTCGTTTTGATCGAGAGTTCAGAAACCGGCCGTCAACGTTGTGAATTGATGTATTAATTTGTAAGTTTTGACAAGCAGCCTAGCCTCATAAAACGCCGTAGGCAAAAATATATTCTGACAGTAAAAAATGTAATCTTTTTTCAATACCAGGCAACCGAATCTATTGAAAACAATAAGTTCATTGTCCTCGACAAACAAGCCTCACAAATATTTGCGTGCGCCAGAGGTCGCGCCATCCTATATGAGCATTCTCTGTCAGGGTCAGCTACATGTCATCGCATCTTTCAGCATTCAGCACCGGTGGTACTTATAGCATTTATCATAATTTTATTCTTTACTAAATTGTATCCTGTTTCATTAGATGACTTAAATGCTTTAACTAGTTGCGACCCGCGGTTTCACCCGCGCAGATTTAAATCCCGGTATTCCCACGGGATAAAAAGTAGCCTATGTGTTATTCCAGATAATAATATATCTCTGTGCCAAGTTTCATCCAGATCCGTTCAGCCGTTCCGACGTGGAAGAGTAACAAACATCCATCCATCCATCCATACTCACAAACTTTCGCGTTTATAATATTAGTAGGATTTTATTGTTTTTTGAATTTTGTGTGCACAATGTACTTTTACTTAAATAGTATTTATCCAATGTTATGACCTATAACAAATCATCACTACATAGTATAAAACAAAGTCGCATTCTCTGTCCCTGTATGCTACAATACGGTGCTGAACTATGGGGGCGCGCTGCCGACCAGGAACGCGCATTTCGGATGCAGAAGCGTGCAGTCCGGGCTCTCGTAGGTATCCGACGTGACGAAACGGCCAATTGGGGATCCTAACACTTCCGTGCATAGTAATAATGCAAGTTGCTGTATATGTGTACGGTAATCTGGAGACATTTACGAGACTAGGCGATATGCACGTACACAATACGCGAAACAGGCACCAACTTGCAACCGTACCCCATTCCTTGACGAAGTCCTCAAAACTGAGTCATGTAATGGGTCCTACGGTTTATAATAAATTGCCTGATTCAGTAAGATCTGCCAGCAGCACAACGAGTTTCAAAGCAAGGATCAAGCATTGGTTAGTCGAGCAGGCTTTTTACAGCTACGACGAATTTATTAGTACCTAACGATGTAGGTAATGTGTACACCTGTAATGTGTAAACGTATACAATTTTGACAATTTTTTTATATTTTTTTTTATGTTTTACTGTTATATTCTTCTTTTGACTAGTAAAATTTTTATTACCAATAAATTACTTTGACTTTGACTATGTATGCTTCAATCTTTAAAACTACGCAACGGAGTCTGATGCGGTTTTTTCAATAGATAGAGTGATTCAAGAGGAAGGTTTATATGTATAATACATGCATGATATGTGCACCCGTGCGAAGCAGGGGCACGCGGGCGGGTCGGTAGTTAATTGACCGAGCGAGCGAAGCGTCTAAGTTTCCACATTGGCCAAAAATGCGTTTGTCCGGATGTCTGTCTGTCTGTTCTCCTCTACAGGTCGCATTTTTCAACCGATCTGGACGAAACTTGGTACACAGGTTATATGACTTATTAGATTTTTTTTGTCGTCGGGGATTTTTGATTGGAGGGGTACTTCCCCCAAAAAAAAGGCTATTTGATATACTGGATATCTCCACCAAATGAGATCCGATTTCGATTATTCTTTTTTTATTTGAAAGGTAGTAACTATAAGTTGGTCTCATAAAAGTTTGGCGAAGATCTGATAAGGATCTTCAGCATGATGAACAGGATAGCTCATCAAACAATCGATGGTTTTCAATCAAATTTGAGAGAAACACAAAGGACCTCATTCTACACAAGATGATGCAAAAAAAAAACAAAAAGATCAAAAAAATCACAAAACGGAAAATGCACTTGCACATTACATTCCTCAAATAGCTAACTTTTAGTATGCTCGCGAGGTCTACAGCTCCCAGAGCCACTAGTTATATAAGTTTTAAATAAACCCCTTTTATAAAATCACGTATGGCCGCCCGTTAAATTTGAAATGGCACATGGCGCAGGCGTATATCGTGTCTCAGGTAAGTAATATAGCTTCCCGTAGCAAAGAGCAGACTCCGTGAGGATTTTGAACTACACTAAAACATAACTCACTCAATAATATCCAACTCTGAATTGGGGCAGTAAATTATTAAAAAAACTTATAAATTCTGGTGGACATTCTTACATGTCCTGTGTAGTCCCAATCTAAGCAGTTGTAAATACATATTCTAATTATTAAAGCACCAGACAGAGAACAGCATCTATTTCCATCACACAAATGTTCTGTTCGGGGATATAACCCACGGCAACCACTACAAAAAAAAGGAAAAGACACCATGCGATGATATGTAGTCCAATCTAAATACCTACGCATCAGTAGAGAAAACATCGCTTGTAGACAAACAGACAGGGTCGACATTCTGAAGGATGGCCAAAATATTTGCGTTTCGAGAAGCGTATTGTTTGAGTTCCGTGTATTTATTGTTTGGGAGGTTGTTATTGCTCAGAAGAACTATCATACTGAAGTTTCTTCGAGCGTGACTAACGCGGCCATGCTTTGCTGATACTTTGTGGTGTTTTTGGAGTTGGTTATCATTATTGCTCGAAAGGCGCACTTATAATCCTTTCACCGCACTGTTTCGAAAGAAACTAGTGACTCAATAAGAAGAGGAATTAGTTTTTTTTGTTCTTTTTATTATCCGCAATCAGTTGGTGGACTATTATAGTAATGCGTAAAAGATCAGCGTCCCTGATGCGGCGGGTGCGCGATAGCTCCAACAGTTACCTAAGCCTCATTGCAGAGAGGCTAGACACCGCATGCCTCTTTATGGAGTACTGGACGACAGCGCATATGCGGTTCTCATAAGCCAGGTTTGTGGGTACCTACAGTTAAGTGTTTTTATGTATTTTATGTTATGTTGTTTTACTTCTTGTGTTTTTATTTAATATTATTTAATTTTACCTTTGTAACTGTGGTCTGAAATAAAGATATTGAATTATGAATTATGAATTATAGGCTGATGAGTGGAGTCCATCCAGACGCAGCAGTCCAGACGAATGGTCCAGACGCAGCAGTCTTTTCCCCCTTGTTTTTTTTTCAGTTGACTTTATTTAGGATGTGGCCTCTCTTCAACCTCCTAGTGTTGTTGCATTAGGAAAGGCATTTTGAATTAGTATTTATTTTGAATGAGGAATTAGTAAAGACAATTGAAATGGTAAGTATTTATTCGCTTATAGAATGTAGATACGATTTGGTTAATGTACCTACAATGAAAGAAAAACTGTGAATCTAAGAATAAATAAGTCATCATCATCATTGGCCTGTTACATCTATTGAAGATGATTTAAGCAGCGTCTGTTATCGAGGTGCGGCACTTACGGAAATAGCTGGTAAGGCCGATACGGGAGCGACAACTACGACCGCATATTTAATAAATAAGTAGATAAATAAATATTATGAAAATCACTGTTTAATATTTATTTATTTATCTAGGTGTGGAATATGAATGCAATCTAGTGCATCTGCCGACTGTACTCTCAGCCCTTAAAGGGTCATTCACCCAAAATGGCGGGTGGACACTCGTGATTTAATGCTTTCGGCGTAAAGTAATGTTAATGGACCCTTCGCGAAATGATTTATTAAATAACGAGTGCCTAAAATGATTGACTATGCTTAGCTGTCATTTTTATAACAGCTAATAAACACAGAAAGTGGAGCCTCAGTAATATGGTTCCCTTTTTAACCCTTAGGTCTCTCTGTGGTCGGTACTTCTACAGAAGCTCCCTGGGGGCTTCGTAGGTTTGGAGGAGTGACTTGGGGTTGGCCAGGATTTCTTGTCGTTGAGTTGCTACTCTTCGTATTCCAGGACTACGTGGGCAGCTGATTCTACTTCGGATAGGCATCCTCTGTCGGACTGTCTGTTGTACCTCCGAAGCTAGAGTATTTCGAGATAATTGAAAAAAAAAACAAGGAACAAGGATTGCTATATAGTTTAACCCTGTAAAGGCTTACCTGACAGCCAGGAGCCGTTGAACGGCGTGGGCTTACCTGACAGCCAGGAGCCGTTGAACGGCGTGGGCTTACCTGACAGCCAGGAGCCGTTGAACGGCGTGGGCTTACCTGACAGCCAGGAGCCGTTGAACGGCGTGGGCTTACCTGACAGCCAGGAGCCGTAGACCGGCGTGGGCTTACCTGACAGCCAGGAGCCGTAGACCGGCGTGGGCTTACCTGACAGCCAGGAGCCGTTGAACGGCGTGGGCTTACCTGACAGCCAGGAGCCGTAGACCGGCGTGGGCTTACCTGACAGCCAGGAGCCGTTGAACGGCGTGGGCTTACCTGACAGCCAGGAGCCGTTGAACGGCGTGGGCTTACCTGACAGCCAGGAGCCGTAGACCGGCGTGGGCTTACCTGACAGCCAGGAGCCGTTGAACGGCGTGTAATGGTCCTGCAGCAGGTGGTGCAGCGAGGGGCTGCGGCCGCGCGGGCGGCCTCCGTCGCTGGGCGGCGTCAGCAGCGCCACGCTGCACACGATGAGGCCGAGCACGGCCGCGATCACCAGCAGCGCTATCAGGATCCCGCGCCAGTTGCGCTGCGTCGGCGCGGACGCGGCCAGCTCCTGCAAGCGAACATGCCAACCTGTTACCACTGCTGTCTTACTATTTACTTAGGAAACTTGAAAAACTTAGGAAATACGTCTACCGTGCCTGGTGAGGCTGCCAACTCCTTAAAGAATTGGAACTTGTTAGGACTGTTGTTGTGGTACAAACAACATCAGAGGTAAAGTAAGAGATTGCGACAGACATTGACGCAACTCCTGGAAGAGATGGAACATGTGACTGACTGTGTTGGTGCCAGAAACATCAGTGAAGGAAAACATCGCGCCATCGTGGCCAACTCCTAAGACATAGAAATTGTCAGAACCGTTGTGTTGCATATGAAACAGGCTTTGAGAACCGAAACGGTATATTTTACATTCATTATACATCACCAAAGAAATCTTTAAAATTTTTTAAGTTGGTACAAAATTCTTTGGGGGATTAAAAGGTAATACTTAATACACATGCTCCCATTTAACAAACCACAAAAGATCCGAGTGCCTATCTCATAAATTATGATTTTCAATAAGTAAGAGCATTCACCATCTGCCATCCAAATATGAGAAGCTGATGTCGGAAAGGTCAGAAGTCTTAAGTCCGTGTTGACCTTAACGCTGTGTGCACACTGGGTAAGTCATTTTATTATGTCTCTAAAGTTGTGAGAATAGTTGATGCAATTCTTCTTCTTGTCTTGTCACTAGGTTCTTTCGAAACAGTGTGGTGAAAGGATTTTTCAAAATTCAAAATTTATTTATTAAGATGTCATGGATTTTTAACGAACCATTTTTGAATCCACGATCATGGAAGCTGGGGTTGCTACTACTAGACCACCAGTGCTCTCTCGCTTGATCTCTCGTGATAAGATTTAAACACTTTGATCGAAAAAGTGTTTGAACGACCGTATTGATCATATTAAGTGTTTATTGCATGCAGTCCTTTTAGTAGATTGTAGTAGAAATAAAGGTTTTTTTAACTTACTAGTTGCGCCCCGCGGTTTCACCCGCGCAGATTTAAATGTGCCCAGTGCTCTCACGGGATAAAAAGTAGCCTATGTGCTATTCCAGACTATAATTTATCTCTTTGGCAAGTTTCATCCAGATTCGTTCAGCCGTCCGGCGTGAAGAATAACAAACATCCATCCATCCATCCATAACTACGAACTTTCGCGCTTATACCGCCAACAAACAGGTACAGCGCTAGTACTTCACAAAATAACTCATGCACAAAGAGCTTTTCTAAGGCCCAGTGTATGAACGGCCTTAAAAGAGCTCATTTGGTATGCCATCGGGCGGGCACGCCTTATTATCAAGTAGTTTCATTTCAATATGCATGGCTCGGTTCCATACGAGCTTTCCCTGCATGTTTTCTTAGCAATTTTCTCCGGCTTTTTGAGAGGCTGACAACCGTTAATCAACTTCTTAAAACGAAAAACAGTCGAATTCAGAACTTTTATAAGTCGGTTAAAAAGAACTAAGCGGTGGCGAGGAGAAGCATAACATTGCGAGCACGTTTGCGAAAAATTAAATTCATTCTTTATTCTTTATTGTACACAGTGAAAATATACAGTAAACTTAAATAACAATACATGTACAAAGGCGAGCTTAACCCTAAAAAGAGTTCTCTTCCAGCAAACCTTGAAGGATTGTGAGAGATTGAAATTAGAGGTGGGTGCGTGTACAAAATGAGAGAGGATAAATAAATTATATTATTCATGTCCATAAATATTTGCTCAGATTCGAACTCGCAACCTAATATCAAAAGCCACGTTTGCTACCATTACACCACTTACACTAGAATATGAAATTGACTAGAATAGCTTTCACAACAATACCGTCCTCAATTATTCCCCAAAACGGATTCCTAGCTTGGGTTATATCTCCGAATCAGAAGGTCTATCAAGGAATAATGCGAATAATATTCCACCTCTGCTGCCATCCAATTTACATCCCTATTGTTATCCGAGCCGCGGTGAGTTCTGCACAATACAATAATTGTAGACCCAAAAAAAGCTTCTAATAAATGTTATCCAGATAACATCTCCATTCCACCACAGGGCAAACAGACGTACGGCTCAATACCATCCATTCTTGGTTAGCATATCACCGATTCGCACGAAGCGCTTCGCTTCAACCTTCATTATGCGAACCGCTAAGGAGTGGAACTCGTTACCGTCGTCTGTCTTTCCTGACTATTATAATATGGTCTCTTCAAGGCAAGAGTGAATAGGTGTCTTCTAGACTGTTCTGCTCCACCGTAGGCTACATCGTCGCTTACCATCAGGTGCGATTGTAGTCAAAGGATGGTCTATTCAGATAAAAAAATATACGACGTGCATTGGCAGAAACGGCATTCTAAATGGGATTGATAAAAAACTAAGTTGTCTTCTGGCATAGGTCGCGTCACGCAAAAAGAAAGCCAGAAGAAGAAGGGACAGGATGTGTAATGGCACGAGTGTTTTGTTTTGCGCAAACACATCCCCTCCACTGTTTACTAGCGTTCTTTTTGGTTGACGCGACCTATGTGGAAACTCATTCAAAGGATCAAATTCACCACTAACCCCCGGTTTCTGAAAGCGCGATCAACACTAATCGGCTGTGAAGTCACTTGCTATCTCTATCTAATTTGAAGTAAAAGCTGAAATAGCAAGTGACTTAACAGAAACCAGAGCTTTCAAAAATCGGAGGTTCGAAAAACATTTTAAAAATACGATTCATATATTTGTTTTAAAAGCCGATTTAACACATTATAATGTGTGCGCCGAGGGCTGGTGATTATCTGGCTCAGCGTTTTTGCTTTGCCATTCAGCGCGGCAATGCAGCCAGGGAGGACGCTTCTGCTTCTTACATCAGCTAGTTTATAAAAATATATATAATATGACGACCTCAGTGCGCAGCGGGCGAGAGTCCGCCTGCGACGCAAGAGGTTGCGGGTTCGATTCCCGCCTCGGGACAAATTTGTGTACGATCTGCAGAAATTTGTTCCGTTGGTCTGGGTGTTTTCTATGTATAATAAAAAATATCTATCTATGTATGTATATAATGTATTAAATATATCAGATATCTAGTACCCATAACACAAGCTTTGAATAGCTTACTTTGGGGCTAGATAGTGCTGTGTGGATTGTCCAGCATTTTTTTTTTTTTTTTTTTTTTTTTTAACCTTATGAGCTTTTCAAATTTTCTGGTAAAATAAGTTTCCTGCTAAGACCCTTAAAAGGTCACAGGATTTTAGTTCTGCAAAAGCTATTTCCCTTTGTTTTAATAGTACGTCCTTCGCCCATTTACATAGAAACTGCTTTATTTATTTAACTCGACGCAAAGCTTCATGTAATGAATATTTCCATTTGCTCTGAGTTTCGTTTATTTTGCGAACTGTACCGTTACAGTTACATTTAATTTATAGACGTACCTAGGTAAGTACTTATGAATATTCAGTTTTATATTTTTTTTCATTATACTTATAACGATTCCAGGACTGGGTGTTAACGTAACAAAATGTTAACTGGTTTTTGATATACCTATATATAGTCCTTCTCATCGATTTCGATGACGGCGACCCCAACTAAAATAACAAATTTTTCCTAGCATGCAGCATGAGCCCTAATGTGACTCGCTAGACCAAACTTATTCTTAATACTCGATCACATGTGGAGCAATAGAGTTGACCGATCGAGTTGTATGTATATGTATAGGAGGGCTTGGGTCTCTCTTTGCGTGTTTGACGTTTTATGTCAAGCGTTTCGAGTTCGAGGTTTTCTCCAAACGTTTTTATTTTATTGTAGATGGTAGAACGCCAAGACCTGTTTGAAGCAAGCTCCTCTTAACAGTCAAGTTTGATAGCACAGGCAGTAAGATGTCTCTTGAACACATCCTTGTAGCGCAGATGCTGACCACCGTGCTTACGCTTACCCTCTGCCATCTCGGTTTTTGATACGCAGGGGTCAAAACCTCATAGACAGTCGGTCCGTAAATGTATAAACAAAATAAATGAATAAAATTAAAACTAAATTTAACACGAAAACAATTACATTAAAAGCCATGTTTCTTTATAATAAGACAGAAAACTAACACGGGTTTTAATTTAATCTCTGAGTAACGCTACACGTCAGTTTAAAATGTTACTGTCATTATTTTGGAAGAGTCCAAAGTAGAGACGGTATTATTTTTATCCAATGTACAGCATTTCGGTGAAATAGTGCAAAGGAGAATGTCCAAAATATTATATAACAAAAATAAAAGTATGACCCTGAGCCTGCCACACGGTTCGTTTGAAAGATCACCCCAAATACAATCTTTTTTGTATGGAACAATAAATATCTGGCCCGCAGAAAATCTAGATTAAGCAGATAATTGGTGAGTCAAATCAGTGCCGTCCTTTGCAGCTCTCCGCTTATAACATCAGGAGAGCCTTTATTTGAAATAACAGCTGAAATAGCGAGTGACTTTGCTTTCGTGGTGCCACATTTCCACCACGAAGTTTGCAAGTATCAGATGTTCACATGCATGTCACAGAACTAAGGGAGGTTGGAGTTTGGTGTGCAATATGGCGCAGCGTCGTATTACGTGATGCCGACGTAATTGCGGCAATATGCAGCTCCGGGCTAAACTACGATGTCTTATAGCGGCCCTTATTCTGCACTGCTTCTTTATTTTGCTGTAAATTGCAGTGCTAAGCTAAGGCCTTGTGAGGATCGCAACGGTCTAACTTCAATCTCGTTTTCTAATTTTTTTATGATCTAGACTGAATGACTGGATTTAGCTAAAGTATTATTCGGATTTTAGTGATTTAGGAATTTGAGTGATAGAATGAGGAATAGTGTGATTAGAGAGAAATGTGGAGTGCAAGAAGACGTAGTGATGAAGGTAGAAAAAGGTATGCTAAGATGGTTTGGGCATGTAGAGAGGATTGACGAAAGAGGTGCATCAGGCGAGTGTGAATGGGACTGTTGGGAGGGGAAGACCTCGGCGGACGTATCTAGATCAGATTGCAGATGTTCTAGAGAAAGGCCAGGACAAGAGTACCCTAAACCGACGAGCATGTATTAAGAATGTTATGAGAGTGAATAAACCGAAAGAGATATGTCAGGATCTCAGCAAACGGCAATCCGTGGTCTCTGCCTACCCCTATGGGAAATAGGCGTGATTTTATGTATGAATGTATGTATTATTCGGATTTGACATTTTTCTAACAAAATTTTCTATTCAGTTTGAAAGCTAGTAAAACTATATCTTATTGTTTCTTAAAAAACGTTTGGCTGTTATCTGCGCGTAGAAGAGTAGTAGATAAAAATGAATGTATCGGTAGGAATAAGGGCTGGAAGATTATCATGATAGCATACGGACGAAATATTACAGTGTATTGGAAAATACACAAACCGCTCCATGCCAAAAAAGAACAATAATATTAATAACCACAGCAAGCGGTCGTCATAGGATATCAAATATAAACCAACCAGCTAATAGAAGGCTTTGAACTTATGCTCACAGTTCAACGAACCCGAGATATTTAATATCTTGGTAAGTGACCCGACACTCGCAAACTGCTGAGCAGTACTTTCTGGCGTGTTCTTATAGCCAAAGAGCTCCTGTGATGTACCTACTATGGGCCACGGTACCTACATATGTAATCTAGGCTTAGAGTTTTATTAGTAAATAATTCATTAATTTAATAGAAAATTAATAATAAATATTTTAATATAAAAAAATCTAGTTAAAAATATTCATATTTTAATAAATTTTTTAATTATTAAATTTTTGATTTTTTCTTTATAATAGGTTTCCTATATCAGTTATCTAGTACCCATAACACAAGCTTTGAGTAGCTTACTTTAGGGCTAGATGGTGCTATGTGGATTGTCCAGCATTATTGACCGAGCGAGCGAAGCGAGCGAAGCGTCTCAGTTTCCACATTGGCCAAAAATGCGTTTGTCCGAATGTCTGTCTGTCTGTCTGTCTGTCTGTCTGTTCTCCCCTACAGGTCGCATTTTTCAACCGATCTGGACGAAACTTGGTACACAGGTTATATGACTTATTAGATTTTTTTTGTCGTCGGGGATTTTTGATCGGAGGGGTACTTCCCCCAAAAAAAGGGCAAAAAGGGGGCTATTTGATATACTGGATATCTCCACCAAATGAGATCCGATTTCGATTATTATTTTTTTATTTGAAAGGTAGTAACTATAAGTTGGTCTCATAAAAGTTTGGCGAAGATCTGATAAGGATCTTTAGCATGATGAACAGGATAGCTCACCAAACAATCGATGGTTTTCAATCAAATTTGGGAGAAACACAAAGGACCTTATTCTACACAAGATGATGCAAAAAAAATCAAAAAGATCAAAAAAATCACAAAACGGAAAATGCACTTGCACATTACATTCCTCAAATAGCTCACTTTTAGTATGCTCGCGAGGTCTACAGCTCCCAGAGCCACTAGTGTATTTATTTATTTATCCTTTAATAAATCAAAACGTGCGAGCGAGAGTCAATTAGCAACATTATTATGGTCAACGCCTGCAGAGTTATAATTATTTGATGATCCACGACTTTTTTGCCACCTTGTATTTGTAAATCAAGTATTTATTTATGAAAAATCGCTAACAAACAAGTATTGGAGATTAAAATAACATTATAACGAAAATCAGTGAACCAAACTTTTTAGCATGAGAGCAAAAATTATGTTGATCTTATGGAAACTTGGATATTTCTGAATGATAAGAGCAAAATTAGTGATTTTTTCACGTTGAAATTGACTTAAAAAGCCGCCAGCGGAAGCAAAATAACGTCGAGGTTGTTGGTAAATAACTAGTTGTCAAGATCACACAACAGGTGGCCGCCTGTTTGCGTTACAAAGTTGGTTATAAGCTGGGTTATGTTTATTAGGCCAGCGCGGCTTAACCTTTTTTATTATGGAGGATGTGGAAACGTTAAGTTAGAATAAACTTTAATGTCAAACTCGCTAATTCACCTGGAGCTTTTTTGGACAAACTTCAAAGATTTAAAAAAACATTAAAAAATTGTCGAATTGAAGTTGGTTAAACAAACCGCGTAAGATAAAAGATAAGATAAGATCTAAAAGGCGGGTTGAGATTTTTTGGGACAAATTTCAAAAAAGAGTGTTCTTATCTCGATTTTTTTTTATGTTTGTAACTTTTTGGTGATGAACCACTTATCGTCAGATGGGCCATGGGCTTGTTTCACCAGTTTGTCATAAAAAAACAGAATCTATTATTTCAAATAATGGTTTTCCTTCTATATTTACTTACATTTATTATTGTGACCTCGCGACCGGTCGTAAGTTAAGGTTAGTTCAGTATTTTTGAACTCTCAAATGGCTGACCTTATTCCTAATACGATTTCACCCCAAGTGGGCCCGATTCTGCAATCGACTTAAAATTTCTAAAATACGGCCGCCGGGACATGTTGCGAAAGTCGCTTTCTCTGTCCCTATATCCCTATGTATCTATGTCCCTATGTATGCTTAAATCTTTAAAACTACGCAACGGATTTTGATGCGGTTTTTTTAATAGATAGAGTGATTCAAGAGGAAGGTTTATATGTATAATACATGCATGATATGTGCACCCGTGCGAAGCAGGGGCGCGCGGGCGGGTCGCTAGTCCATAATATGACGGTCACCGCTTTTTAAGAGCTCAAAGCTTACAGACAGTATAATCCCATATCGAGCCGACGAGGAACGGTATTATTCAGGCGAGGGCCACGCAGGCTTCTTTACAGGATTATATTTCAGCATTTCACGAATGTAAATCTTCTACTACCCTTAGACATCCGCAAAGTATCTTAAGGCGTTGAAAACACCTAATATTCCTCTTTCGAGAAGAATTTTAGGTGTTGTCAACGCCTTAAGTCTTTTTTAACCAGCTTAAAAAAACGGAGGTTCTCAATTCGACTTTTTTTAATGTTAACTTTGTTACCTCATAACTTTTTACTGGGCGGACCGATTGTGATGATATATATATATATATATATATATATGAGTACATTTGAAGAGATCCTTGTGATTTAATTATTTATTTATTTATTACATACACGTAAGCTGACAGTACGCAGTAGCTTAGTATGTAATAAATAAATAAATAAATAAAGCTAAATAAATAAATTGAATACAGACCGTTTTGATTTTGATTTTTAACATCTAAAAAATAGTGTATCAAGCTACACCAAGTTATAGAAAAATGTGTTAAATATAAATTAACTCGAACAAAGCAATATGTAGTACTTATCCGCTGAACTAATCTCCTTAATAATAATAATAATAATATAAATTTTTATTCAGACAATGGAGTCCATAGTGTTAGTAAAATTTAAATTTAAGGGTTAGTACTTAATAACTAGTAGAGATTTGGTCCTCTGGGAGAGCTTCCACACCAGAGGACAGGCATAATTATTAGCTATTACTTTTAGGATGCTGTTGCTGCTCGCGCGCACTCTGCTCAGGAGTGAGGCAGTCTTTTTCCGCCAGATGGCGTCAAAAGTGTCTGTGCGCGCATCTGCGAACATGCCTGAAGCACTACAGAATCGCGGGAGCCGCAACAGCGTCCTAAAAGCATTATTGAATTGGACCCGCAGAGCATTGTAAGCCTTTTGGGTATGCTGAAACCACAAGCTCGCAGAGTACATGGATGTACAGTACGCCTTAAAAAGAGTAATTTTAACAGCGTCTGTACATCGTGCGAACCTGCGGGCCAGCATATTGGCCCTGACTGATAATGCTCTGCGTTCCCGCTCCATATCGGCGTCATCCTGCAGGTTGTCGGTCACCAAATGTCCCAGGTATTTAAATTGAAACACCCTTTTAAGGGGACTACCGTTTAAGGTGATAGGAGGAACAAAACTGGGACATTTGGTGCCCGCCCCGAATACCATGAACTCCGACTTTTTAACATTATAAACTAGCCCGTGTGAGGCCACATACGACTCACAGACGGCAAGTAGCTTCCGGAGCGCACTGACTGAGGGAGCCAGCAGCACCATGTCATCGGCGTAGCTAAGGTTGTTCATGCAAACACCTCCGACATGGCAGCCTACAGGCATGCTACTGAGTCTCTCAATCAGTGCGTTCACATACAGGTTAAAAATTGAGGGTGAGCTTAACCCCCCCTGCCGCACCCCGCATTCCAGCCTGTATGCGTCCGACAGCTCGCCCGCCCACCTCACTCGGTTTTCTTGATGCAGATACCAGAACTGAATAATTGATATCAGCTCTGGCGGCAACCCTGACTCCTCAAGCTTCTTCCATAACACATTATATGAGACCAGGTCGAAAGCCTTAGATAAGTCCAGAAAGCAGGCATAGACTGGAGTCCGTCTGTCCGTGTAATACTTGACAGTATGCTTTAAGCTTAGAATGGCTGACTCAGTCGACAATTCGGGACGAAACCCAAACTGAGCGTCGTGTATTTTGATATATTTTGATATATTCAAGCAGGAGTTAAGCACACTGTCAAGTACTTTCGCGACTATAGTAGCCAAAGAAATGGGTCGGTAGTTATTTTTGTCAGACACGTCCCCAGTCCTGCTCTTGACAATAGGTACCAC
Organism: Plemyria rubiginata; assembly: GCA_963576535.1. Classification (NCBI taxonomy): domain Eukaryota; kingdom Metazoa; phylum Arthropoda; class Insecta; order Lepidoptera; family Geometridae; genus Plemyria; species Plemyria rubiginata. The sequence continues at coordinate 8,521,414 of OY754929.1, forward strand.
CAGAGTCCGCATCAAGTCCAGAGGAAGGTACGCGTGGCTCAGACAGAAGTTGTACAACATAGACAGTACCCGAGGCAGGTGAACGCCCGCATGCTTTAAGTGTTCAATGCTGAGCCCATCATGTCCTGGTGACTTCCCTTTTGTCATTTTCTTGATTACAGCTCGTATGTCCTTAGCGAGAATTATTGTGGAAATACCTGAATCCTGGCTCTCAGCATTGACACTATGACATGGCGAGCCTAAAGGTGACTGTACAGCAAAGTGATGTTTAAAAACATTGGCAATCTCCCCAGGGTCAGATGTACCGTCAACACTTACCGGAATGCCTGGCCGACCATGAAGTTTATTTGTGCACTTCCAAAAATTCTTGAAATCGGAGTTAAAATGGTGTTTTGCCATCAGGTCCATTTTTATCTGATCCTGGTGGTTTTGACACCACTTTAACTTACCCTTAAACATTTTTCGCGCCTGAACCATGTCTTCAAAAATGGGACCACATGTGGGCTTCCCATACCACACCCATGCCTCAAATTTCAGCCTGGCATTCGAGTAAGAGTCGCTCACATGATGATTCCACCCTGCCACTACTTTCTTTTTCTTTCTCATTCTTACATTTACACTACTTGTAGCAGCAGCTGCACTACACAAAATGTTAATAAAATTTTCATATAAGTTATTAATTATCTGTTTATGCTTTGAATCATTACAACGTTTGTCACAACAATTTCGTAATTCAGCAGGAAAGTCAATGTCCCTCAAATGAGTATTACAGAGGTACTCATACTCATTAATTTGGCTTTCACTTCGCTCCCCCCACCGAATTCTACTATTTTTCGGTGTCGTTGCCTGAGTCTTTTGCTTAACAAGATCTAGATTACACTTAACAACTAGTGGATAGTGGTCAGACCAAAAAACATCATACTGTACATAGATATCTACAACACATTGCCATGCAGCATCCGTTACGAGGCAATGGTCTAACCACCGCACACACCCGTGCGCTTCGCTTATAAAAGTGAAAGTATCTGATAACAAGGTTAGCTTAATGATATCAGCGCAAGTCCAGTTTTGTTCAGCCGAAAAATCCATTAATTCATTGTAAAAACTCTCACCAGGATGAGCATTAAAGTCTCCGAGAATAAAAACAGATTCGACACTCTTTTCATCTATTATAGCACTTATAGCACTAAGACAGTCTGTAAACAAAGGCAGGTTCTCGGTACAGTCAGTAGGCATATATACACAGATAACTAGCACAGGTCGGTCGCTTGTTGTAAGGCGTATAGCAGTAATTCGCGGGTTCGCACACGGTACCACTGACACACACTGGAACGCAGACTTTCGCCAAAGCAGCGCGACTCCACCGAAAGGCCTCCCCTTGAGAATGCCGGCTTCGACATCCACCGCGGACGTGCCCGTAGACCCAAAGCACTCGTCGATGCCCGCCAGGTAAGGTAGCTCGTTCGGCAGTAACCAGGTCTCCTGTAGTGCTATTATATCTGCATAGCTACATAGCTGCTTCACAGCTTCCACAGAGCGTTTTACATTTTTGCAGTTATAAGTTACTAGTGTTGTACTATCCATTATTAGATGTAGGTATGTCTTTATCCTGTAGTCTATTTATGTACGGCATAAAGCGGCGGCACGTTACACCGGTAGGCCAAATCTCGTCATTTAGGTATAAATCCAATTTATGCCGGGCAACCATCACTTTATACGCATTAAAATCTCGCTCAGATTTCATTTTGATTTTTTGAAGTAATACATTTTCACTTGTTTTTGAATGAATGTATTTTTGTATGTCACTTTCTGAGGTATCCTTGTGAACATTTGAGATAAATAACGGTATTTTTATATCTGCCGGCTTAAATTTATCGCCAGGATTTATTACAGCTTTTCCAGTTATTGCTTCTATCTTGTTTCTGTGTCTTTTTCGCTGTACCTCGATCCACTTTTCACTCGGCCGTTCCGGTTTCCATTCCCCCTCAGTCTGGACAACTCCCGCCATGGTTTTGTTATTGTTCGTGCTTGCAAACGAAACAGAGTTCGTCGCTGTGTTATTACCAGTGGCCGCCGTCAGCTGACTCATAGTAGATGGGTCCGGGCGGGTAGTAGGTATCGAGATAGCATTCTTGGTATTAGCACCTGACGCACTTATTGTTTTATTTTGTCGTATCACGACCGGCGCCGGCGCACATGATACATTAGTATCTTTCAAGCTACTTATTTGTTGTGAAAACTGCGGTGACATCGAGCATAAAACATCCAATTTTTGTTGGTTGATTGGTTCGCGTTCGGGTGTACTATTTACGGGCGTAGGAGTACTAGAGAAGTTCAAAAAGCCGGTAGGTCCACTATCCAACAAGTTATATGCGCCTCGCTTCTTATTTACGTTATCACAGTTTAGTATTGATGCGTACTTCATATTACTTATCTCCGCCTTCAAAAGACACAGCTGATCATTGGTAGCATAGGTTTCTTTTATGCATTTAATGTCACACTGTAGAGACACAATATCTTTAAGAAATCGAGTTGCATCCAAGTGGTTAAATGTGACAGGGGGCAGCTTATGGAGCTCCCTAGCTACAAACGTCGGAGTCTTATCAGGGTCTGTGTTCTTGAAAGCGGTGATAATATCTTCTAAGTCTTTTTGTTCCTTGTTTTTTCGCCTAGCGATATTTCTGACGGTAGTTGAAATTGACGCAAACAGCAAATCCTTCGCTACAACAACTTGCGACCGTCCGATGACTCACCAACAACGAGTCACTATCACTAATCGTCGGCTACCTGGCGGCGCAGGTATAAATAGTGGGGCGGGCGAGTATTGACTCACTTTCAGCTCAGCGCTCGACGAGGTAACACGTTCGGTGCACAGCGGGTCAATTTCCTGAAGATGCTTCGTAGAGAAGTGAAACACGTGTCGAAGTCTAATTAAGTTTATTCCAGCTTAAGGAGATTAGTTCAGCGGATAAGTACTACATATTGCTTTGTTCGAGTTAATTTATATTTAACAATGGACTTCCGCAAAGTCACGCCTGAGTCAATTAACTATCTTAAATCAGCAGGTACAGCTGAACAGGCGAAACTCTACATCAAACTCACTAAGTCACATCGTATTGCAGCTCAGAATGTTTGGTTCAATCAACAGTGTAAACGAAATAGGTTAGTTCCATCTTATATTAATATTCGTTCTAATACTCATAGTCGGGCAGCTAATATTGCATTAAATAGGGCGAGAGAGATTTGGCTAGATGAGGAAGTTAGGTACTGGTTCTCAGTGAGAGACAATTTAAAAAATCATCTTAAAGTTTTATACACAGAACTAGTTTTTTCATTACATAATATAGAGTTTGACATTTTGGATAGTAAAGCGAGGGAGTTTGCCTCAATTGCTGCTCACAAAAAGTATTTGGTGCAGTCAAGAAAATTAGATATATTACTTAGAGACATTAATAGACAGGGTACTTCAAACCATATCGATCACAATAGCTTACAAATAGAACAGAATACGTGTCCGCATTCATTTCATGAAAGAGTAAAAAAATTTAAGTGGTGTCCAACTTTCGGTATCAGAGTGTTCTCTTTTAGAAAAAGGTCTCAAATATAACATACAGCCAGTGGTGTCCAAAAAACCATTAGAATCATTAGCGGTCGACTCAGAAATGGCGATTGTAAGGTCTAAAAAAGATGACGCAATTAAACACCTTGTAGCTTCTAATATTAAACAGGCATTCACCTCATCCTCTACTTCGCTAATTTCAGACGATATACGTATTTACAGGTCTTTACAAAATAAAATACAGCAAAACGATCTAGTTGTTTCTAAAGCTGATAAGGGGAATACAGTTGTTATTTTGGAAAGAAATAGTTACATACAAAAGGTTAATGACGTAATACAGGGTAGTGATTTTGAAAAATTACGTTCAGATCCAACTAGGATGTTCACAGAACAGTTAAAAAATGTCACTAAACACGTATCCTACATTTCATCTAACTCTAAAATATATTGTTCCCATGAATCCGAGGTCCCCTATGTTGTATGGTTTACCTAAAATTCATAAGGTTAACATACCTATTCGCCCAGTAGTTTCTTATATTGGAGCCCCAGCATACAAATTATCAGGACACTTGAATTATCTTTTAAAATTAAAATCAAATTATACCCCCAAATTTAGTTTACAAAATAGTTTAGAGTTAATAGATAAAATTAAAGATGTCACTTTACCGCAGGGAGCCAAGCTGTTGTCATTAGATGTTGAAAGCTTGTTTACAAATGTACCTTATCAGGAATGTTTGCAGATACTTGAAGGACATTTTGAAAGACAACGTATGCACCCGGGGGAGGTTGATGAATTGATATCATTAACTAAAAACTGTATGGACCAAAATTATTTCAGATTCGAAAATCAATATTACAAACAAAAGGAGGGGTTAGCTATGGGTTCGCCTCTCAGTCCACTGATGGCTGACATTTTTATGGATCACTTTGAAAATACTCATATTGTAGATCAACCAAATATTTTATATTACTATAGATATGTAGACGACATAATTATATGTTGGACTGGTACCCTTCGTCAAATTGATGTTTTTGTCAATAAAATCAACAGTAAACACTCAAAAATAAAATTTAAATTAGAATTAGAGGACGAAAATAGTAAATCACTAAACTTCTTAGATTTAACAATTTCGAGAATAGGTAATAGGCACGATTTCAGAATTTATAGGAAACCCACATACACAGATGTTACAATTCCAGTATCTTCTTGTCATCCCAATCAACATAAATTGGCAGCTTATCGTAGTTTTATCCATAGATTAATGTCGGTTCCACTTTCTCAAGACAATTATAATAGGGAGCTCAACATAATATATTACATGGCTAAAAGAAACGGTTACAATAGAAGTATGGTTGACGGATTAATTAAGGGAAAACGTCGTAGTATTGTTCGATCACTTCTATATCCCGTGCAACAAGATGGACCACAGAAATATTTGGGCAGTCTAACTTATTTAGGAGCAATTAGCGACAAAGTTTCAAAAATATTGTTTAAAAATAAAATTAGGGTAGCATACAGAACGAACAACTCATTGAGACAAATTTGTAACGGTAAAGATAAATTGGAAAACAATAAAAAAGCGGGTATTTATAAATTGATTTGTGATGAATGTAATGGTGTTTACATAGGTCAAACCGGTCGTAATTTCCAAACCAGATACAAGGAGCACATGGCGGCTTACAGAGGCAATTGTCCCGAAAGATCTCATTTTGCAAAACATCTAATCGAATCCTCTCATTCACTAAATAACAATCACACTTATAAAATATTACATACCTGCGATAAAGGCTTTAGGATGTCTGTTTTAGAATGTTTAGAAATTACAAAACACAATACACATAACTACACACTGTTGAATGAGCAAAACACATTCACAAGATCACCGTTGTTACGTATTTTTTCGAACGGTGCTGTAAACAACGATCGACCGTCCGATGACTCACCAACAACGAGTCACTATCACTAATCGTCGGCTACCTGGCGGCGCAGGTATAAATAGTGGGGCGGGCGAGTATTGACTCACTTTCCCCATTCCCTGGGCAAAGTCAGCCCGATACTTAGGCGTGATCCTTGATTCTCGTCTCTCGTTCATTCGCCATGTACGGCAAGTACGCAACCGCGCTAGGTTCATACTAGGCCGTCTACATCCACTTCTATGCAAGAAGAGCAAGATGTCCCTTAGAAATAAGGTGACGCTCTATAAAGCTTGCATACGTCCTATCATGACGTACTCCTCTGTAGTTTTCGCTCATTCTAACCACTTGGCCACCCTCCAAGCAGTTCAAAATCGATTTTTGCGTATCGCTACCGGTGCTCCACCGTACATGCGCAATATCGATCTTCACAGAGATGTCAATCTCGAGTCGTTGGCCGAATTCATGAAAACCGCCTCTCGGCGTTTCTACGATTCGGCCGCTCACCATCCGAACCCGCTAGTGACCGCACTACCAAATTATCCAGTAGAGCCGCCCGCTAAACGTACCCTCCGTAGACCTAGACACGTTTTAGGTGACCCAGATGACGAGATCACCGCCGCAAACGCAGTGGTGATCGACGACTCATCGCCCCCGGTAACTATCAACACTGCACACCTACACCGACCCCTCCGGAGGGGTCGAAGACGCATTCCCCGTTAACGCCCCCTCTGGGCGAAGACTCTCTCCGACTTATCTCCTCCCCGGCAACAGCCCAAGCCGAGGTCCGTACCTAAGTGGTGCCCTTGCGTTTGTTGCCAATAAACCTTTTGTATGGCAAAGCGCCCTCCGCGCTCGCCAGTAGTCCGGTAACGCTGTCGGCAATCGTCATACGATTATACCAGCATTATAGTCCATTCGAAAAAAAAAAAAAAAAAAATTGACTCACTTTCAGCTCAGCGCTCGACGAGATAACACGTTCGGTGCACAGCGGGTCAATTTCCTGAAGATGCTTCGTAGAGAAGTGAAACACGTGTCGAAGTCTAATTAAGTTTATTCCAGCTTAAGGAGATTAGTTCAGCGGATAAGTACTACATATTGCTTTGTTCGAGTTAATTTATATTTAACAATGGACTTCCGCAAAGTCACGCCTGAGTCAATTAACTATAGAAAAATGTGTATCCAATTGTAATGACTTAGCTTATTGACGACCTCTGTGGCGCAGCGGGCGAGAGCCTGCCTGCGACGCAAGAGGTTGCGGGTTCGATTCCCGCCTTGGAACAAATTTGTGTACGATCTGCAGAAATTTGTTCCGATGGTCTGGGGGTTTTCTATGTATAATAAAAAATATCTATCTATGTAAGTATATAATGTATTAAATATATCAGTTATCTAGTACCCATAACACAAGCTTTGAATAGCTTACTTTGGGGCTAGATAGTGCTGTGTGGATTGTCCAGCATTATTTATTTATTTATTTATTTATTTATTTATTTATTTATTTATTTATTTATTTATTTATTTATTTATTTATTTATTTATTTATTTATTTATTTATTTATTTATTTATTTATTTATTTATTTATTTATTTATTTATTTATTTATTTATTTATTTATTTATTTATTTATTTATTTATTTATTTATTTATTTATTTATTTATTTATTTATTTATTTATTTATTTATTTATTTATTTATTTATTTATTTATTTATTTATTTATTTATTTATTTATTTATTTATTTATTTATTTATTTATTTATTTATTTATTTATTTATTTATTTATTTATTTATTTATTTATTTATTTATTTATTTATTTATTTATTTATTTATTTATTTATTTATTTATTTATTTATTTATTTATTTATTTATTTATTTATTTATTTATTTATTTATTTATTTATTTATTTATTTATTTATTTATTTATTTATTTATTTATTTATTTATTTATTTATTTATTTATTTATTTATTTATTTATTTATTTATTTATTTATTTATTTATTTATTTATTTATTTATTTATTTATTTATTTATTTATTTATTTATTTATTTATTTATTTATTTATTTATTTATTTATTTATTTATTTATTTATTTATTTATTTATTTATTTATTTATTTATTTATTTATTTATTTATTTATTTATTTATTTATTTATTTATTTATTTATTTATTTATTTATTTATTTATTTATTTATTTATTTATTTATTTATTTATTTATTTATTTATTTATTTATTTATTTATTTATTTATTTATTTATTTATTTATTTATTTATTTATATATTTATTTATTGTGTTGTTCCCAGTCACCAACTATGAACGCTCCAAGTATCATGTAAATCTGCGCAGCCGTTACGTAGAAGTGTGAGACCAAATACACAGACTATCGCATTTAAATGATTAGTAAAAATTTTGTAACTCAATTTTCACTTGATAAGTTGTGGGCCATTTCACGACTGTAGAGACGACCCTAATCTACTCGGGCAGTTAAATAACTCATAATATGGCGGACTCTTAAATAAGATGATAAAAATGTTGTTACACGGTATTGGAGGGACATTTTATGAAGGAAAGTGATGGAGCCTGGAGCACGATGACTCGATGTATATTTATTTGACAGTTACTAAGGCTTTTGATGTATTACTAAACTAGCTGTGCCCCATGGTTTACTCGCTTAGTTTTAAATCCCGGTATTTTCACGGGATAAAAAGTAGTATGTGCTATTCCAGACTATAATCGATCGATCGTTTGCTTTAGTACGAAAACAAGATTACTAAACTTTTAAGTAGGAAAACTTGTATCGATCAAAAAGAAAATTTGTACCAAACTGTGTGCAATGCGATTACATACAAAATGATTGTTTGCGATTTTTCAAAATTGGGCTTAGTGATTTTATATCTTTTAAAATGTCGAATCGTGCAAGCGAGAGGTACATTAGGTGATGTCAATGCCTTAATAGGTGTTGATGGGCACCACATCAAACCCTCAACCAAGCCTCGCTTGTACTATGGTTATTGGATAGCTAGCTGATATTGCATAAATACTTTATTTTTGTAAATACCTAAGGTTATTCCGAATAATAACAAAACATGTAAAAGTAAAGTTGAAAAGGTATTAATAGGTAATTGATTGAGTGAAGCGAACGAAATACTATAGCTAAATGTATCTAAGCTAAATATCATAAGCACTTAACATCAGCTGGAGCATAAACGTCTTTCATACAAAAGTTGAAGTAGAGAAAAAATACTTAATGTTGTTATTGGCAATTACCGCGCAAAGCAGCGTGCGTCAGCTAGTTATTGTAATATCTGAAGTATTCCGTTTGTTCAATCAAATTCAGCGATTCATGAGAATGTTCAGCTTCGTTTGAAAACACAGATCCATCCTGAACCAAGGTGAGGTCAACTTACATAGTATTTATTTATTATTATTTATCCTACCCTCGGTCATCGAGCGAGTAACAGCTGAGCGATTTCTCATCTCAATTTTAATTCGTTTAAATCGTTTTTATAAGGTTTCTTGACAGTTTAAGCACAAAATTCTTTGAGTTACACATAAAGCTACATATTCCGCAATTGGATTTGACAAGAAAACTGTGATGTGAGATAAATATTGTGAATTTGTGAATCAAGCCAATCGTACGGTGGAACGTAAAGATTACACACGCTAACTGTGCACAAACGCGTAAGCGACGCGATCCCCACGGCGCTTAGGCTCTTTTGGTCGCGCGATTACGTACGATTCGCTTATAGTTTCTGCCATCAAACAACAGGCCATCCAGGTACTTTCGCTGATTTGAAACAAATGTTGTGTGTTGGTATTCTTTCGTATTGATGTACCTATGCAAGTAAGCCCTTGTATTGACTACTACCTACCACATTACACCATGGACACGGATAACATAACTTTTAGATTACACAAAAAGTCGAGTTCTTTGATGAACTTATCAACTGATGCTTTCCTAAACACGACTGTGAACACAAATAATATCACAATGGCTGATAGCTCACTACACACGGGTTTCCAACAACAAATTGACCGAATAAATGAAAGTCTGCTACTAGCAAATATTAAAATTGACCACCTGAATTCGGAAAATCTACAGCTTAAGACCGAGTTAAATAAATATAAAAACATGATAGAAGGAAATAAAAGTAATAACTACTCTGCAACACCCGTCAGCACCACGAAGCGCAAGCGTAAAAGACCAAAGTTGTCAGTGTCTGTGCTAGATGGTGATCCAAACACTGAACATGAAGCCGTTTCACACTCATGCTCACCCAACTTAAACGCTACACATAAAGATGAAATAGAGAGAGAAACTACTTTGGGTTCCTCGTTTCGGAATACTAAGTCAGTCTTTGTGGCTAAGAAGGACAAAGCTAAAAACATTAAAAGTAGTGAACACACAAGCGAAACACACTGCGGGACTTCAGAACCTGACACATCACATACAAACACGTCTAATCATAATGAACATACGTGCACAATACCCAATGAAACCTCAGAACCAGATGCAGAACTTACAAACGCCTCCGTTCAACCACCAAACTTTACATATACCTCACTCCCTGCATATAGAGAAAGCATGCCGGCTCCTCAAAATGTGACTAAAAATAGATTTGGTAGAGAAACTAACAATGCAGTTGAAGACACTAAGATGATTCGGCAGAAAGTTCTACTGGTAGCAGACGAAACCGGGCGAGGTTTAGGAAAACAACTGCAGCGATTGTTAGGAGACAACTTCATAGTAGAGACATTTATTAAACCTTATGCGATGTTTGATCAAATAGTGAACACGTGCGCTCTATCCTGCAAGGACTTTAAAAAATCTGATTTCGTCATTATAATGGCAGGATCGAATGACACAAATCCCTTAAGTGTACAATCTTACTTGTATCACACACTTAACCAATTAAAGCATACTAACGTTTTGATCGGACAAGTTTATAGAAATAGATCCATGAATTTACATAACCTAAATAGGCTAATGAAACATGTTTGTATGTACTGCAACAATTCAGTGTTTGTCCCTTTGAACGTAGACTACAGAAACGAGGAGACGGCTGGTAAAGGGCTAGTTAAATATGAAGCCAGTAGATTATTGAATCGGGAAATTATACGAATTAGCTATAAGAATAATTACATTAATTACACAATGAATACACGTAGAGAACAGCAGCGGAAATCCACGGCGTACTACAGTAACTCCAAGCAGGACAGATTTTCGTTGGCGGCGAAAGGTGAAGCTACTGATCTACTTGGTAAAGAAAAGTGTAGGACTAACTTCATAGAACTTCAAGTTATAAGTTTTTGTGTAAAGTTATAATTGTTTTTGTATTATTTGTATATGTTATTGTATGGATTTTTGATCCGAAATAAATGAATAATAATAATAATAATAAGCACCTCCACACAAACTGACGAACTAGTAGGCTTAGAGTTTTTTCGTGAATAACTCAAAGTGTATCTCTCCATCAAATAATTATGATACAGAAACATGTGAGCTACATACGGAGACATGTATTTTGAATCCAGGTACAACAACAATTAATATTTTTCATCAGAATGTGTGTGGGATTACTAATAAAAAAGACGAGTTAGAGATGTATCTGGCAGACAAAGACATGGACTTTGTATGCATAAGTGAACATTTCTTAAATAAAACGAACGTAGGATTATTCAACATGACAGAGTACAATATGATCTCATACAATGTCAGGACTAATAAAAGAAGGGGGGGCTCGCTGATACTTCATCGGAATGATAGGAAAGTTGAAGACTTTGCTGAGATAAATAAGCTTTACAAAATGAATTGGTTTGAAATATGCTGTGTAAAAGACATTGAAACTAATCTTTTTATTTGCTGCTGCTATAGGACTCCTGATGAAAAGAGTTTTGATAAGTTTTTAGGCAGTCTGGAAAAAGTTCTGGAGTACTTCTTCAAAAAGAAGTGTGTTATATGTGGCGATTTTAACGTAGACCTTCACGTAGATAATAAGCACCGCACCGAATATCTTACATTATTGACATGCTATAATTTTAGGCCCCTAAACTTTGAGACCACTTTTATTCGAAACGATACATCCTCTTGCCTAGACAACATTTTAACAAATATTGATGAAGAATCTGTAATTAAACAATGTGAAGTTGATCACAATGGCATGTCAGACGGCCATGGTGCCCTGTACTGTACAGTTGAGCTAAACAGAGTCAAAGTGCATAAATATAAAACTGCCAATTATATTCAGATAAAAAAAAGAGTATATAACAAACAGTGTAATGAGATTTTTAGGCGGCGTATTCTTGAAAATAATTGGTACGATATGGGTATAAACACTTTCTTAAAAACTTTTAATGCAATATTTAAAAACAGTTTTATGGTTGTAACTAAGAAGATAGCAATAAAATCAAATACAGGCATTAGATGGACTACAAAAGGAATAAAAGTGGCTAGTAGAATGAAACGTTTTCTATGCTCATCGAATAACCGCAATGACGTAAGCGTCCAAGCCTATCGCATTAAATACATTCGTCTTTACCGAAAGATAATAAGAAAAGCTAAGAAAATGGCTATTGAAGAGCAAATATCACATGCTAAAAATTCTATAAAGGAAATTTGGAAAATAATTAATAGACACACAAAAAGATCAAAGATTATCGAACCTAATAATTTGACTTTAAAACATAATAATAAACATGTAGTTGACCCTATAGAAATTTCAAACATCTTTGCAGAACAATTTAATTTCAATAACAGATCTCATATTGATGGCGTAGCCGACGCCGTTTCATATTTACAAGCTAATATAGTTAAAATAGACTTACAAATGAATAGTATAAGTCACACAAATAATACAGAGGTAAAAAAAATTGTTAGTGCTATGAAAAATAAAAAGTCATGTGGACATGATGAGATGCCAATAACCATCATCAAGGATCACGTGAACGTTTTATCCGGACCATTGGCGTATTTTTTTTAATAAATGTTTTGATGAGGGGATTTTTCCTGAACAACTAAAAATTGCTAAAATTGTACCCGTATACAAAAAAGGACCTACAAATGAATCAAAAAATTATCGTCCAATTTCCTTACTTCCAATATTGTCAAAAATTTTTGAAAAGTTAATTAAAAGTAGATTAATGTCACATATTTATTTAAATAGAGTTCTAAACGCTAGGCAATATGGCTATCAAACCTCAGTTGGAACAGTTGATGCAGTAAACACTCTCATAGATGACGTAGTTATGAGACTTAACAATAAAAATAAGGTAGCTGGGATTTTCCTAGACTTAAGTTCAGCTTTTGATACTGTAGACCACGGAATACTTTTAAATAAACTAGAATACTACGGTGTAAGAGACACTGCTCTTAACTTACTCAAGTCTTATTTAAGTGGTCGTAAAATGTATGTTGAAATTAAAAGTAGCGATCACGGCAAACAGAGCATAAACAAATCCCGCTTAACAAATATAAAAACAGGAGTACCACAGGGTTCAATTCTCGGACCAATATTGTTTATAATTTTTATGAATGACATTATTAGCTTTATAACAAACACTATCCCTGACGTTGAACTTGTTGTCTACGCTGACGACACGAATGCGATAGTTGGCGCTAACGATATTAAGACCCTCACCGCAAAGGTGAAAGAAACTTTAGGTCTTTTCCAACAATGGTTCTCTGCCAATAAACTTATCGTAAATGTTAAGAAAACGAACGCTATGTTGTTTCAATCTACAGTTAAAAAGAATGAACGCATCGACATTACTATAGACAATGAAAGAGTGGAAAGTGTCAGCACGGTTAAATTCTTGGGCATACATATTGACTCTCTATTAAATTGGAAAAATGAACTAGTCGCTATAGAAAATTCAATAGCGTCAGCCTGTTATGCATTAAGGACTCTACGTGATGAGATCAATATTGACCAGCTTAAATTAGTATATTATGCATTGGTTGAATCCAAGTTGAGGTATAGTATCCAATTCTGGGGCAATAGCTATAACTATAATGTTGACAAAGCTTTCATTCTGCAAAAGAGAAGCATCAGGACTATTGCGAGGATCACACAAAGGGAGTCCTGCAAAGAACATTTTAAAAGATTAGGTATTTTAACTGTTCCGAGCCTGTATGTCCAAGTTCTCATCGGCTTTTTAGCCAAACACCTTCATGAGTTTGAGACCCCTGAAGAAAATGCTATAAGGAACAAAAGTAGAAAAAAAAACTTAAAGAATAAAATTAATCCTAAACTAAACCTTATTAAACATTGTACAAAATATCAAGCAGTAAATATATTTAATAAACTACCGCTAGAAATCAAATCAGTTGTCCATCAGAAAGTAGTGCTTATTAAAAAACTTAAAGCTTTCCTTCTTAATAAGTGCCTTTACTCGCTAGATGAACTCTGATCTCTCTAAATGACTGTTGTAGACTTGGATTTCTGCTGTTGCCAATTTTTATTATGACTTTTATAAGATTTTGTATTAATATGTGCTACGACTAATAATTCACTTCTTGGAATTCATTTTGTATGACATAATTTTGTATTTCGCTTTACTATTATTATTTAAACTTTTGACTGTAGTATATTGATTATGTATGTATAGGTATTAATCAGTTTTTAGTTTTTATTTTATTTTATTGAAATTCCGCATACAAATAATTTTGTTTCTCCTGGAATAAATGAATATGAATATGAATATGAATATTGTTATGTATATGTAAACTAGCGACCCGCCCGCGCGTCCCTGCTTCGCACGGGTGCACATATTATCATGCATGTATTATATATATAAACCTTCCTCTTGAATCATTCTATCTATAAAAAAAAACCGCATCAAAATCCGTTGCGTAGTTTTAAAGATTTAAGCATACATAAGGACATAGGGACATGGGGATATAGGGACAGAGAAAGCGACTTTGTTTTATACTATGTAGTGATAAAAAAAGCAAGTCGTCGAAACTTGGTTGCTTGCGATTTAGCCAACAAACTGTAAAGTCTGCTGGATCGTGCCCTCTGTGCTCTACGGCCCAGCGCCAGCGTGCAAGCTGTTTGGATAAGCTTGGAATAACATACTGCTCTTTGAATATTACTCTCAAACAGAAAGTCAGAGAATAAACAAAGCCCCAGCGTCCTTTCAAATTACCTTTACTTATTCTGTAGGAACAGATTACAGACACAGGCTCACGGGGAAGTTGTCCTCAGGCACGGTAGACATTCTCAGGCACGGTAGATATCCTACGATCATGTTTCAAGTATCAACTTTAAGAACGTTGTTTCCAAATATAAATAATGGTAATATAATGTGCAGTGTGTATAAAATAAATATTTATTCTTTATTTATATACTTTTGACGACCTCTGTGGCGCAGCGGGCGAGAGCCTGCCTGCGACGCAAGAGGTTGCGGGTTCGATTCCCGCCTTGGAACAAATTTGTGTACGATCTGCAGAAATTTGTTCCGATGGTCTGGGTGTTCTCTATGTATAATAAAAAATATATATCTATGTAAGTATATAATGTATTAAATATATCAGTTATCTAGTACCCATAACACAAGCTTTGAATAGCTTACTTTGGGGCTAGATAGTGCTGTGTGGATTGTCCAGCATTATTTATTTATTTATTTATATAAAAAATCCAATAAATTTTTGTTCAACCTTCTTATTTTATGAGTTTGGTCTTATCTTTTGGACAAAATCTCATAAAAGAACAGATAAAAAGGTCACAACTATAATTGGGGTCCACAAGGACCAATTGGTATTGCACCTGTAACTCTCGGCCTCAGAATTGGGTCATCTAAAAAAACAACTTTATTAAGAACTTAACCCTTTTTCTGCTAAGCGGTCACCGTTTATTGCGGGTCGTAAACTCATCCTTTATTGAGAAACGAAACGTGAAAATAATAGTGTGGGTGTTATATAATATTATTATATGGAGTACTTGCAAAAAAAATATAATGTTATATAAAAAAAATACTAATAATATAAATGCGAAAGTTTTTAAGTATGGATGGATGGATGGATATTTGTTACTATATAACTCCAGAACGGCTGAACGGATCTCGGAGAAAATTGGCACAGAGATATATTGTAGTCTGGAATAGCACATAGGCTACTTTTTATCCCGTGGGAATACCGTGATTTAAAACTACGCGGGTGAAACCGCGGGGCGCTACAGTAATGTATAATATAATGAGCTATCTAGTTTCCATATTACAAGCTTTGACTTAGTTTGGGGCTAGATAGTGCTGTGTGTTATTTATTTATAACTATATTTATTTAATACTGAAGTATTGCTTCAGTATTAAAAAAAACTTAGACACACAGTAATCGAGCTAAAAGTATTACTAATACTAAAATCACTAACGAAAAAAGCCAAACTATTTCTAAAATCCTTGTTTTTGTAAAATAACCCTAACAAATAACCCTGTCATGATAAATACCCATAAAATAGAAGGGTTCATTTGTCAGCCAGCGCCATGTCGCGAGAATTGGGCGCGAACTGTGCCATAGGAATAGGTATGTCGCTGGTTCATTGTGTATGAAACTTAGGTATTTTATAACATTGTAACGAGGATCATACAAAAGAGCGATAGATACCAAGCCGAGTTTGTTGCCTGTTCTTCTCGGTGTTGGTCGCGGGGAACTGGCACTAGAGTCACCTAGTTTTAAGACTAGAATTCTACGTCACGGGTAGGCAACGTTTTGTGCCGCAGCTGAATTAAATTTTGTCATACTTTATGGTAAAGCTTCCAGCTTTTTCAGTTTTTCAGGTTTCAGTTTTTTGCTTACAGCTGTACGACATAGTTTAGTGTAGTGCGCTTTAAAATATCTTTTATAAATCATAAATCGTTTATTGTTTGTGAATCAATTAACATTAGATGGTAAGTTGATGTGGTAGAATCTCCAGATCCTGCTTTCTAAGTATACAAACATTAATAAAATACCTAATAAAAAAAAATGTCGTAGCTCAGTATGTTAAAATGTAGCTCAGTATGTTATAACGAAGGTTAGAGCTCTCCGCCGCGCCGTAGCTTAAAACAAAACACTATGGTAGCTAACGATATGGCTATAATGACGTAACTAAGCCGTAGCTAGGAATTCCATTTGTCGTACTTCAGTAAATTAAGACGTAGCTAGGAGTTCTACGCCGTAGCTTAGAGAGCTCAACGCCGTAGCTTATATAGCTCTACGCCGTAGCTCAGTGTATTAGCTGTTCCAATGTTCCTACCGCAGGACCCCAAGACTCGCTTACTAAGACAAAATGGCGTTCATTGAAATAAATCAGCAAATGGGGTGTGACAGTTTTGTACCCGCGGCCAGATATTGTAGCCGTGACGTCATCATATTTAGGTTTTGTTACAAGATTTTATTTTGGCAGTATTCACAGCTCAGTTGGTGGCTCTGTTTTCTTCGCTGTAGGCCGTGGGTTCGACTCCCACAGAGAACAAACATTTGGGTAATTAATACAGTTGTTTGTAGTTCCTGGAAGTGTATGAAGTGGACATCTCAGTGATCAAAAGCATCAGAAAAATCCTTTCAACACACTGTTCAGAAAGAAACTAGTGGCACACCAAGAAGTTGGAATGTAATGTCTACCATGACTCTATTACAATCACAAGTAAACCTTCACATGATAGATAGAAAAAAAAATAATAATAAATAAATAATGCTGGACAATCCACACAGCATCATCTAGCCCCAAAGTAAGCTACTCAAAGCTTGTGTTATGGACACTAGATGACTGATATATTTAATACATTTTATACTTACATAGATAGATATTTTTTACTATACAAAGAAAACACCCAGACCAACGGAACTACATGCTAGACTTAAAAAACAGATTTACTTCACACACAAGATTAAAAATATGCCAATGAAACACTTCATAAAAAAACAATCTTACAAAGGTAAAGCCTACCCCCGTCACGGGGTAGTTAGGGGTATGACGGGGGTCGCGCTTAACCCCGCTTTGATCCCTACACGTCCCAGTTCCTCCATTACTCACACATCGTGTCATATCAACCAAGTGATTCGGATAGCGAAGGGTGGTTACGTAGTTACTAGTGGCTCTGGGAGCTGTAGACCTCGCGAGCATACTAAAAGTGAGCTATTTGAGGAATGTAATGTGCAAGTGCATTTTCCGTTTTGTGATTTTTTTGATCTTTTTGATTTTTTTTGCATCATCTTGTGTAGAATGAGGTTCTTTGTGTTTCTCTCAAATTTGATTGAAAACCATCAACTGTTTGATGAGCTATCCTGTTCATCATGCTGAAGATCCTTATCAGATCTTCGCCAAACTTTTATGAGACCAACTTATAGTTACTACCTTTCAAATAAAAAAAGAATAATGGAAATCGGATCTCATTTGGTGGAGATATCCAGTATATCAAATAGCCCCCTTTTTGCCCTTTTTTTGGGGGAAGTACCCCTCCAATCAAAAATCCCCGACGACAAAAAATTCTAATAAGTCATATAACCTGTGTACCAAGTTTCGTCCAGATCGGTTGAAAAATGCGACCTGTAGAGGTGAACAGACAGACAGACAGACAGACATCCGGACAAACGCATTTTTGGCCAATGTGGAAACTGAGACGCTTTGCTCGCTCGGTCGATAAGGTATAGGGTGTATGATGTATGGACAAAACTTGAAAAAGTAAGTTAATCCTACTATTATATACTAGTTACGTCTCAGATTTAAATCCCGGTATTTCCACGGGATAAAAAGTAGCCTATGTTCTATTCCAGACTATAATCTATCGCTCTGCCAGATTTCATCCAGATCCGTTCAGCCGTTCCAGCGTGAAAGAGTAACAAACATCCAACCATCCATACTTACAAACTTTCGCGTTTGTAAGTATGGATGAATAGTAATAGGATACCTAGTAGGGAGGATGTGAATGTTTGTTACTCAGAACAGCGGAACGGATCTGGGTGAAGTTTGGCACAGAGATAGATTATAGTCTGGAACAGCACATGAGCTACTTTTTATCGCGTGGGAATATCTGAATTTAAAACTACGCGAGTAAAACTAGTGTAATTCAATTCAATTCATTTATTCAATCATAATTGTTTTAAAAATTATATATGAATGTCACTTACATCTAAAAACACATTATATACATTATTAATATAATAAAAGGCCAAAGGTTAAAGGTGTAAAGCCATGGAAATGGCACATGTCATTGAAAATGTTTCATATAAATGGTGTTGTCTATATTATTATTAAATAGGTACATAGATTTAAAATCGCCTTAGGTCTTAATAAAAAAACCTGTAATGATGTTAATATCTCAATAAATAAATAAATATAACGAAAAAGGTAAAGGTTTTACGTAATATAATATTTACTACTTCTATTGGGTTTAGAAACCAATCAAGCTTTCACTTCAGTAAACTTGAAGTTGTGTGAAGTTCGTAGACTTTACAATAACTTTATAACTTTGAAAATTTGAGCACGTATAGATAGATTATAATCTGGAATAGCACATAGGTTACTTTTATCCCGTGAGAATACCGGGATTTATAAAACGCGGGGGAAACCGCGGGGCGCAACTAGCCGTAGTATAACATAATTTTTGAAAGGCCTGCAAGAGGTTTTTTTTTAATTAAATAAAAATAAATTAAATGATGGAAGAAGCAGATGACCCACCTGATGTTAAGTGGTAGGCATCACCTATAACAAAGGATTGCCTCGTAAGTCACGCACGATAGTAACGTGCCCTACGATGCACTGCCCTGCGTCCATCAACTTGAGGCATACAGATGTTAAGCCTCATGTGCCTGTAATTACACCGGCGACCACACTCTTCAAACCGAAACACACTATTTGATTTCACAAATAAAATAGTAAACTTTGGTTTCGACTTTAGAAAATAGTTTTAGCTACAAGTATACCACTGTTATGTATTTTTGGAAGACTTGGCTAGAACAACTACAAACTACGTCAATAGTTTACTGCACAGATAGCCGAAATATTGGCTACAGTCACTATCTACTTTCCTAAACAGTTTTAGCGGACCTGCAGTGGAACGTGAGACCGATGTTCACCAACAGTTTAACCGGACGTAACTATTACTGAACATAGATACAATTAGCAAGTTGAAGCTGCAATGGGCATTTGATATCCGTGCTATACCAATATTTTATTTTTATTTTAAATAAATAAAAGAAATAGATATAGCACGGATAACTGACAACCGCTGAGGAATTATTTAACCCATCTATGATAGTACTTCAAATTTATACACTTGTGTATTTTTTAAACCCCGGTTAAGAGTTGGTGAACTCCATCATATTGGCACTAGTCCTACTGCTACAGTACAACTTTTATTTGTATTTTCGCGGTAAAACTCGTAAAAGCGAGAACAAAAGCTGTTCGACTGTCCAAGTGGGTTAATTGTTATTGTGGCTGACTGTACTTGACGACTTGAAGATAATCAGTACGGCACGACAGTGGATTTAAACTTTATAAGCTTTACTAGTTGCGCCCCGCGGTTTCACCCGGACAGATTTAAATCCTGGTATTCCCACGGGATAAAAGTAGCCTATGTACTATTCCAGACTATAATTTATCTCTCTGCCAAGTTTCATCTAGATCCGTTCAGCTGTTCCGGCGGGAAATAGCAATGAACATCCATCCATCCATACTTACAAACTTTCACGTTTATATATAGTAGTAGGAGTAGGATTTTTGTCGATGAACCATGCTCGAGCAGAAAGCCCATCAAAGCTAAAATGACACTGTCTTTTGACTTACACCGCTTTATTGAGAAACTATCTACGCTAATATTATAAAGAGGAAAACTTTGTTTGTATGTTTCGAATTGGCTCAAAAAGTACTGGTCCGATTTCAAAAATTCTTTCACCATACACATCCCTACATTATCCTACATTATCCCTGAGTAACATAGGCTAAATTTAATACTAAAAAAAATATGTCCACCCATGCGAAGCGGGGACAGGCCGGTAGTCATTCATAAAATCATAACTCATAATAAGATAAAAATAACGTAAGGACCATTAACTGAACTATTTTACTATCGTTAACGTTAAGTCGTTATAGTACGCAGATTAACGATTCCTTGAGCTTGCTATAACTTTGTCTGAGTAGTTATTCAGTCAGACAAAGATGTGTTATGATTGTTTTAAATTCACTTGTTTTTAAGGGCCCGGCGACAGCGGCTCGCAATTTCGAGGTGCGATTGGCTATTATTTCTTTTTATTTCATTTCGGGGAGGTTTTTTGAAAGAATAACTATCCAGTGACACGCATAAATACTGTTCGAATACAAATAATACACTAATATAAGGGAAATGTGCTTGAGTCAGAAATCATTTTGGTATTAGGTAAACGTAAGGCCAAACATACTAATACCAAAATGATTTCTGATTCGGGCATGTTTCCCTTATATTATTGTGTTATTTGTGTTCGAACAGTATTTATGCGTGTCACTGGATAGTTATTCTTTCAAAAAACCTCCCCGAAATGAAATAAAATGAAATAATAGCCAATCGCACCTCGAAACTGCGAGCCGCTGTCGCCGGGCCCTTAACAACTTTCAAAAGAGAAAGAGGTTCATAGGTCAAAGCTTTTTGCGTGTTTCTTTGTTACGATAGTACATAGTAGTAGTGACTATGTTTTGATTGATTACATTCTTTCAAAAAGAAGAAGAAGACTGATCAACTATGTGAAATATGATGAACCAAACAAAAAAACAATATTTAAAACCGGTTCACAATTGGCGAAGTTATCACGAAACAAACATAATAAAAAACACATTGTGATAACCCTCTTTTTTGTAAAGTGGTTATTATACCGACCTCATTTTTTGGAATACATACCTAAACCCCGGTTTCTGAAAGCTCGATCAACACTAATCGGCCGTCAAGTCACTTGTATCTCTATCTAATGTGAAGTAAAAACCGAAATAGCAAGAGACTTGACTGCCGATTAGAGTTGATCGAGATCTGAGAAACCGGGGGTAACTGTCGTAAAAACCTACTCAAGATGAATAGTCAAAGTCAAAGTCAAATGATGTTTTTTATTTATTTATTTATTTATTTATTTATTTATTTGTTATTATTATATATGTTTGTTTATGTTATTTGATTTGCATGGATCACTTTGAAACGTCTTAAAGATTCTTTAGTATTAACTAAGGAGGATCTGAAACTTGATTTAGACCCCACATTTCGCAGTATTCATGACAGTTGGCAAGCCCATCATCGCCGACATTGTAACTAAATCCTCGTAAAACTACTTTACTGTTAATAAATATTCAGAGATCTTGATTTTCGCAAACCGAGCCATAAATTCAGCGCGGTGTCATTTTAACGCCGCAAGATTGATATACGGTATGTACATTGCTGGGTTAGATGGTGAAATGTGGCTGGGCTCAGGCGAAAAGCCGCAATGAACTGAAACATTATAAATTGTGTCGTTTGATAACCTGTCACATAGTAGGATTGAGAATGTTGAATGTTCAAACAAAAGAGCCTCTTGACAGCCTTCACTGCTCAGTTGGTAGTAACTATTTTTTGCGCTACAGGCCGTGGGTTCGATCCCCGCACAAATGTTTGTTTTCTTGTGGGGGGGGGGGGTAATTAATAAAAATATCCAGAAAACATACCCAAAAGTAGCAGTATCATATATGTTTCGTCTTGGTGGACGTGTTTTTATATACATTTTGTTACACCCTTATATTTAAAACTCACCAAATTTTCCAAACATAATGAATAATAATAATAATACTTAATCATTTATTTTCTATCAGAAAACATGGCAAACTTGAAACTAGCAAACAGTTATAATAGGTAGGTTGAACAAGATCTAGTAAAAGAAAGTTCTAGTGAATTCTTCTATTGCCATATAAATGAATGTTCCATGTGTACATAATAATGGTTTTTCCCCAAATTAATTAATTTCTCTTCACACCCGGTATGTTAAGCAAGCCCCTGCCGTCTTCCCACCCTGTATAAGTGATTGAGCCACTTTCCGCGGGAAATCCACCACATGCCTGAGTACTTGAGTAGGTACTCCTATTAATTATGTGAAATGACGGCAGAACAAAGTATGGTAACAATGTAAAGTACGGGTTCGATTCCCGCCTCGGAACAAATTGTACGATCTGCAGAAATTTGTTCCGTTGGTCTGGGTGTTTTCAATGTATAATAAAAAAATATCTATCTATGTAAGTATATAATGTATTAAATATATCAGTTATCTAGTACCCATAACACAAGCTTTGAGTAGCTTATTTTGGGGCTAGATGGGGCTGTGTGGATTGTCCAGCATTATTTATCGAGTTTGACTTAGATATAGCATTTCTATGTGGGGTTGATCATTCATCAGATGCCGGCGCCACACATTGGATTCAAGTTTGCGTCCAAGCTTGGCTATAATTTGTTTGGACCGAACTTTAGGTCCAATAACTGTCCAAGATCGATCCACACATTGGAGTGTTGGATCCAAAAGTACAACTTGGAGCCAACATAGCCCATGTGAGGCGCCAGCAAGACAGAGGTTGACGATTATGTATGTTTCTGTTATGCCAATGCATCACTAAGATTTGATTTTATGATTGTTTCAACTGATCCTTGGTTGATTTTTTCATTAATATTTTCCCTTTGTTCAGAATTCAAGTATGTTTCACAAGAAATAAAACGTACAAAATACTTCCTCGCATTTATTTGTTACTAGCTGATCCCGCGGCTTTACTCGCGCTCGTTTACTTTGAAAATCTCATACAAACTTTCATCCCCTATTTTAATAATAATAATATTATAATAATATTTTAATTATTATAATAATATTTTATCCCCTTGGGGGTAGAATTGATCAAAATCCTTTCTTAGCGGATGCCTACGTCATAACATCTACCTGCATGCCAAATTTCAGCCCGATCCGTCCAGTGGTTTGGGCTGTGCGTTGATAGATCACTATGTCAGTCAGTCAGTCAGTCACCTTTGAGTTATATATATTTAAAAGAAAGAAGAAGAAGATAGAATTCGAGATGTCTGCAGAAAGATATTAAATTTAAATTGTTTTATAATAAGGCAGCGAAAGAAGATAAAGCTGTATAAATGAATTTGGCTCGAAAACTTCGCCAGGAAAATGAAAACCAGGAAATATTGAGAGAATGTACAATCCTTTTGAGGTTTATGTGCATTTCTGTAGGTACAGCGTGATACTTTGCATAGCGGCATAATATTAATCCTATTATTATTAAAAACGCGAAAGTTTGTTAGTATGGATGGATAGACGTTTGTTACTCTTTCTGAACGAACCGGGATAAAATTTCGCACAGATATCGATTATAGTATGGAATAGCACTAAGCCTACGCGGGTGAAACCGCGGGGCGCAGCTTGTGAATTATGTGCCATTGCTCTCACCGCTATAATACGTCCGTTATGACTGGAGCTTCGAGCGACAAACATGAGACTCCGTTCTTTGTCGTATGATGTATTGTCTCGTAAATATCGCCATTAATATTATAAGTACTTCTGTTTAATGGACCATTAGGTAAGAAACAAGATACATAAAGTCGCCATTCGGAGTCGTTTGTGGGAGAGCCATTTTGTACGCTTTGTGTTTATCAAAAATAATAATAAAACTCATTTATTTTCTCAGTACTCAAAGGTTCCTTCACTACATAGTATAAAACAAGGTCGCTTTCTCTGTCCCTATATCCCCATGTCCCTATGTATGCTTAAATCTTTAAAACTACGCAACGGATTTTGACGCGGTTTTTTTAATAGATAGAGTGATTCAAGAGGAAGGTTTATATGTATAATACATGCATGATAATATGTGCACCCGTGCGAAGCAGGGGCGCGGGCGGGTCGCGAGTACTATATAATAATGGGTACATTTTAGAGTATTATGAAAACCTTTTTGTGTAAAACGTAGCCCGAGATACGTTGTACATGTATTATATTAATATTGATTAATATTACTAACTAGCGACCTGCCCTCGCGCCCCTGCTTCGCACGGGTGCACATATCATGCATGTATTCTACATATCAACCTTCCTCTTGAATCACTTTGTGTATTAAAAAAACTGCATCTAAATCCGTTGCGTAGTTTTAAAGATTTAAGCATACATAGGGACATAGGGATATAGGGACAGAGAAAGCGACTTTGTTTTATACTCGTACTATATAGTGATAATTATATTAATGCCGATAGTATATAGTTGGATGTTTACATATAAATGTAGATTTCGTTTTAATTTACCAAAGTGTGTGTTGCCAGTGATGACATATGGAACTGAGACGTGGTCGCTTACTATTGGCCTCATCACCAAGCACAAAGTCGCACAACGAGCTATGGAGAGAGCTATGCTAGGAGTTTCACTACGAGATAGAATCAGAAATGAGGAAATCCGTAGGAGAACCAAGGTAGCCGACATAGCTCTCAGAATCAGCAAGTTGAAGTGGCAATGGGCAGGTCATATAGCTCGAAGAACTGACAACCGATGGGGAATAAAGGTTCTTGAATGGCGACCACGAACAGGAAGGCGAAGTGTGGGACGCCCTCCTACCCGATGGACTGACGACATTGTTAGGATCGCGGGTAGTCGGTGGATGGAAAGGGCTCAGAATCGTTTTTCCTGGAAGCGGATAGGGGAGGCCTATGTCCAGCAGTGGACTTCTGTGGGCTGTTGATGATACCAAAAAGTTATGAAAGTATCAATCAATTAAGCAATTTTCGCGATTAATCTAACGTTAATGTAGGAAAACATGTATGATCAGTATTATAATTTTCTTGTTCCTTTGTAATGATGTTTCCTGAAACTGTTGCGATTTTTCATAATTAACTTCAGTATCCCTTGAATTATGTGTTTTCATAAGTTGAAGGAAACATCGCGCAATAATTGGCAATCACTTGAAGTTAAACAACATCTACCTTCATGTAGCAAAGAAAAAAATACTTGTTAAAATTACCCAGAAATCTTGTGTTTCTTCAAAACATGTTTTATTTCCCATCGTAAAAACTTCGTTGAAACACATAAAAATCGGTTTGTTTATCATCAGGTGCGGATTCGATTCCCGCTCGTAAACACGCAATCAAAGTCTCAAAAACACCTGTGGTTCGTGTGAATTTGCCTTTTTTCAAAGTTTGTATATTAGCCAAGTTTCTATATCGTCCTTTTGAAAATTTTTTGGATTAACTTTTTCGAAACCTGCTCCTTTACTGAAATTCGAATATATTATGATTACTTCTATAGGACTTCTAGAAATAGACCTATTCTTCTTAAATTCTCTCTAGAACAATCTTGATAATCTGACAGCCTTCACTGCTCAGTGGGTAGTAAGTAGCATTTTGCGCTGTAATGTAGGCCATGGGTTCGATCCCCACACAGAACAAACAGGGCAGTGCATCGTAGGGCACGCCTCTATCGAGCGTGACTTGCGAGGCAATGCTTTGTCATAGATGATTCTTAGATAGATCGATAATTCTTTATTGCACAAATATATCATAATATACATAGGCGAGCTTGCTAGATAGCATTACCTACCAGCTATCCTTCGGGTAATGGGAAAACATTTTTGGGTAGTGCACATTATGAGGGCAAAAATAGCATAGATTATTTTAAGAGATAACGAAGATTCTTACCACTTAACATCAGGTGGGCACTTTGTTCAATCAGCAAGCTGTATTAAGAAATGGGTAACCTTATGCTGGTGTTATAAGCATGACAGAAACATCGTTAGAGAGATGGTGTTGATATTAGATGTTGGTCGCGTGTAACTGGCACTAGAGTCACCTAGTTTTTAAGACGTTTAAAGATGATCCTTGTTATTTTATTGAATAAAAATTGTATTTTGAATTAGAATTTTGTATATTTTGCCATATAATATATAGCAATGTTGTCGCTTAGATACAAAATTCATTAATTAAATAAAAAAGAAGAAGTCTACATTGCGTAAGTCGCGTAATGAAATCCATTCCGTGCATACGACTGCAATTAGCCAGCGGTCCCGGGATCGCGGGATCTCGGGGGAAATCCCGGGGTAACTGGCTTACTTGTGCAGATACTAGATTACTGGACTGAAGGACTTGTAGGGTCAATGGCCTTGGGTGACCTTTGTTAAGATGACCTCTTGGCTTGGCCGTGTGGAACTGGTACCTACATTCACCTAGCTAAGTAAGTTGAATTATGTCGATTCAGAGAGGAAACCAGCGGCGATGGATTGCAACCTGTCACGTATGGCCGACTACTGCTAAATGTGGGTGTTGTGGTGATTACGATCTATAATGATTTGGTACCTATCTGAGTGAAATTAAAAACGTCCGTGCGTACCTATGAATGGTTTATTTGCGACTGCTATGAAGGCAGTTACACACACAGATCAACGTGAAATTAGGTATTGGTTTAAAATGTATCGAAAACAACATAACAGTGGCCAAATGAGCCAAATGTCATGAGTCAGTGGACTTAGGAATCGTACGTAAGAAATTTGAGGGGACTTCAGGGCTGTTTCGGTTTTTTCATAGTGATCCTTGTGATTTATTTGAATAAATATATTTTGGTTTCAATGAACCCACAGACCAATGCGATAGAGTGGCAGAGCGTTTACCTAAGAACAGGCAATAACAATTAAATAATTTATGCTTAAATTCGAGGATTTTTTTTCAACTTTCATGGAATAAGCAGCTGGCCCGCCTGATGTTAAATGGTAACCATCGCCTATAACAGAGCATTGTCTTGCAAGTCACGCACGATAGGAACATGCCCTACGATGCACTGCCCCGCGTTCATCAACTTGAGACATACATATGTAAAGCCTCATGTGCCTGTAATTACACCGGCGACCACACTCTTCAAACCGAAACACAGCGTTGCTGCTTGGCGGCAGAGAAGGCGTGGTGGTAGTACTTCCCCGGACGAGCCGCACACAAAGAGCTCTACTACTCTTAATTTCTGAGAGCTCGATCAAGGCTTATCAGCTGTCAAGTCACTCGCTATGTCAGCTTTTACCTTAAATTATATGTGTTGATCGAGCTTTCAGAAATCGGGGGTTAATTGATTTGTTGAATGATGGTTTCCACTAACTATCAGGTGGGTTGCTTGTTCATCTCAAGTATTATAAAAACTCAGAAATAAAACATTAAAATCCCATTTCTTCACTTGATAGAACAAAAGGTTATAAATAAATAGTTCCTTTATCGTAAATAGCCAAAGGTCATTATTCCGCCCCGATAATTTATTCTCTGATTGCGAAGCAGATAATCAGGCCTTGGTTTACGAAACCCCACTTTATCACAACGGGGTGCGATTGGAATTAGCTTGTAATAAAAAATCTGATAGTTTTGGAGTCAAGAGCCCGTAAGACGAGGCGATAAGGTTCGGTTTGGTTTGGCTTGCACGTAGACAGTGCTCTTGATCGTAAATCCAGTTCGATAGGTACCAGCCGGATAGTTATTTTGTTTTTACTGCTTCTCGCTACATTGCCTGCGACCGTTTTATATGACAGATAAGATTTTTTACACAAACTAGCTTCTATTCCCAGCTTTGTTTGAATGGCAAAAACTTCCGAAAAAACACCATACATAAACAAAAAGGACTTGGCGAAAGGACTTTGTATCCAAGCCAGCACAAAATTAAAAAAAAATAAAGAAAAAACCATCCACCCTTGGACCCAACCTCTTGCACTTGTTTTTATATAGTCCAGTCGGTTCAGACATTTAAATAGAAAAAAATCCGGGGAGCGATTTTTTTTAAACGTCTGTTGGAAGTATAAATCATAAATCTCGATTTTCGAACTAATCCCGGTAGAGGGTTTGCCGCCATCTTGTTTTAAAGTTCAATTTAAAAAAAATATTAAATAAAGAAGATAATATATTTGAATTCTATTTGTTTAACTTTGTTTCTATATTACCTTATTAAGTTTAGTTGCAGGAAAATCGCAAAATTCGGAGAAATAATGCAAGAAATGCAATTTTGTTGAACCTTTTCAGATCATTTTGACGATTTGAAAGTTTTATTACTAAAAATATTGTTTATCTAGTTTGCGTGATTATCTATCGAAAACTACTTATTTTATATCTACAAAGGTGGCGCAATGTGCAAGCGACAAATTGACGGTTGTCAGCCCCTTAACAAAATGTAGTCTGCACGCAAAGCAATACAAACACAACATTATGGCAGTTTTAAGGTCCTGGCTTGACAGGCGAAGTGTAGTGATACCTCATGATACTGTCTTTAAAACGTGTCTCGCAAAACCGACGACGTCAATATGACTTTCATGACTGAATCTCATAAATGCACTAATGTGGATTATTATGAGAACTTGTAGTTTTAGGAGAATAGAAAGATAGATGGACAGAAAATACTTTATTGTACACAACGGATATAACAAAAAACAAACGTAAAACTACAAAGTACAATGGGCGGTGTTATCGCTAAACAGCGATCTCTACCAGACAACCTTTGGGTGGAATCAATATTATCGGCTTGAAGAAATGTTAGAACTGGGTGAAGAAGCGTCGGTCGTCCTGCTTCGAGATAGGCAGATGAACTTACAAACATTGTGGGCAAGAGATGAGACCACAAGACGTCAACAGTGGCGGGTAAGGTCGTGGGTTCAAATCCGGTTGTGCATCAATGGATTTATAACTGGGCTAGTCGGACCCTGTCCGAAAATCGATGTACAGAAGGAAATACAGAATTTGATTCCCAGGCACGGTAGATATTCCTTCAGATCTCTTAACAAGAATCCCCAGGCACGGTAGATATTCCTTCAGATCTCCAAGAACCAGCTCAACATTCTTTCAATATGTCTTACAGGGGTAGTCAGCGGTACAAAAATTACATTTTGCTGTATAGTTGGTAATCCAAACGTGACAGGTTGCAAGTTCTTCTTGTCGCGTCACTAGATTCTGTCAAAACAGTGTGGTGACAGGATTTTATGTGCACTTCAAGGTTTATTTCGAGCACTTGATAAAATAAAATCGATATACAAAGTAAAAGCTTATGTAGCAAGACAGCGATTGCGATAGTGGTGATTGGCAACAACGATATATTGTAGTATCGCTATTGCTAGTTCAAAGGTAGTAAAGTAAAGTGCTAAAGTGGTGGTAGTAAAGAGGCCAACATTGTAACCTAAACGAAACTTAGGGCCACCACCAGATAGACCGATGACATTTAAGTAAATGGAAAAGTATCATTCGTTTTACCACAAACTATGAAAGTAAATAGTTTTCTATACACAGATTAAAACAAATTTATTAACTGTTTTACCAAACACATTAAAATAGTTATTGATTCTCAAGTTACTCAGATTAAAACCAATTAATTAATCTTCAGAGTTCGTCCTCTTTATTAATAACTAGCGATCCGCCCGCGCGCCCCTGTTTCGCACGGGTGCACATATCATGCATGTATTATACATAGAAACCTTCCTCTAAAATCACTCTATCTATTAAAAAAAACCGCATCAAAATCCGTTGCGTAGTTTTAAAGATTTAAGCATACATATGGACATGGGGACATAGGGATATAGGGAAAGAGAAAGCGACTTTGTTTCATACTATGTAGTGATAACCAAGTTCATCAGGAAACCGTGAAGATATAGACTGTATTTACTAGCATATTAAATTTAATATGCTAGTAAATACATTTTTTTTCATATTTAATTTAGCAAGATGATTGAGGGACCCTAGATGCTAAAACTAGGCTTGCGAATTGACACGTGCTTTTTATCGAAGGAAAAAAGGTATACGAATATCAAAACAATTTCGATGACAATGCATGCATCTTCATCATCTTGGACACTCAGACCAAATAAAAACTAAGGACAGACTTCTGTGAACAGCAAAGTGAAGCCAGTTCTCTAAAGATGTGTTGCGTGGGCCGATTTGGTGTGTGCGTGCGAGGCGTAGTTTGACCGGCTTCACTTTGCTGTGCACAGAAGTAGTATTGTAAGTAAGTATTATTATTTATTATATAAGTTGGGAGAAGCTTTTAGCGCTGTAGGCCGTGGGTTCGAGCCCCATACAGAACAAACAGTAATTGTATGATGAACAGAGATTTTTGTTCTCAGTCTGGGTGTTATTACATTGTAAGTAGAAAAAAAGAAAAAAAAAAGTAGATTATGTAGAAAAAGTATATTAGTATTATATCAGCTATCTAGTTCCCTTAATACAAGCTTAGTTATGCTTAGTTTGGGGCTAGGTGTAACAAATGTCGAAAAGATTTATTTATTTTTATTTGTAACTTTTGATGGTTTTTGATAAATAAACGTATCCTTACCTTATTGTAACTATTAGTTGTAATTTTCTTTGTCAATAAAGTCATTCATATCCTTACCTATATCTCTAATCTTTGTTTTATTGTATACCTAGGCTTCTATTCCAAGCCTGATTGTATATGTTGTGTGTTCTTTGTAGCAAATAAATAAATGTCTATGTCTATGTATCCGAAACTTCCTTTCCAATAAATCTGGAAGTTGGTAACTTCTCTCACAGTGGACAACATAAATTAATGTGTAAAGTTGGCAACTTGGAGACTTTGAGAACAGACCTTTCAAAGATGTCGCGTAATATCTACCTATATGAAAAGACCTGCTTCATCAAATATACAAAACACGTGC
The DNA here is from genome assembly GCA_963576535.1 of Plemyria rubiginata. Lineage (NCBI taxonomy): Eukaryota > Metazoa > Arthropoda > Insecta > Lepidoptera > Geometridae > Plemyria > Plemyria rubiginata. Next base: position 8,552,500 of record OY754929.1, read on the forward strand.
CCTATTATAGGGCAGGTGGTGTGTCGAAGGTGTTTCCGTGCTATACTAATTCTATATTAGATTCTATTATAGAAGTAGTGCACGGAAACACCTTCGCATCTTTGATCCCATGCATATCCCCCTAACATATCACATCTTTGAGTAATGTCTGATCAGTAATCACATACAATTACTTAGTAGAGGTCTGTGTATGTGTCTCGTCCGGGAAAGTACTAACCACGACTTCTTCAGCCGACAAGCAGCAACGCGGTGTTGCGGTTTCAAGAGTGTGGTAGCCGGTGTAATTACAGGCACATGAGGCTTAACATCTGTATGCCTCTAGTTGCACGCAGGGCATTGCATCGTAGGGCACGTTCCTATCGTGCGTGACTTACGAGGGAATGCTTTGTTACAGGTGATGGTTACTACTTAAAATGGTGGGCCATTTGCATAACATACATTTTGAACAGTTGTGAACCCGCGACCTTAGGATCGGAAGGCCACTAGACCACCAGTGTTCTCAAGGTGATGGTGTTAAATATTAACTTTAACTTTGAATGAGTTTAACGGTATTATCATAAAATTTCAAGCGATTATTATGTGTCACAAAAAAAAGGAGACATACAGAGAATAAGGTTAACACAGCAAAATTAGTCGTTTCAGCTTTGTATTATAAATAGTGCAATAATTTAATGCCTACAACGACGTAGGCAAAGTACTTTAACATTTAATATTTATTTAATATCGCGGGTAAAGCAGGATGATTTTGCTAGTGCACAAACTTTGGCCTGGTATACTATAATTTATTCCGTGTCAAGATATTGGGGAAGTTTCTTTTGAATAAGTCCCTTTAGAATAAAGCCTTCAAATTTTCCAATGAGATTTATGAGCTCGGAATAATTGCAAGTTTTGTTTTGTTACAATAAGGTTTCATTAATTTTGTTTTCAAAAGTTTCGCAATATAAACTTTTTATTACAACTTTATTTTGAAAAGAAATAGCCATGCTGGGATATACAGAAAGACGTTACGATCCACCCTAAAATCACTACATAGTATAAAACAAAGTCGCTTTCTCTGTCCCTATGTCCCCATGTCCCTATGTATGCTTAAATCTTTAAAACTACGCAACGGATTTTGATGCGGTTTTTTTTATAGATAGAGTGATTCAAGAGGAAGGTTTATATGTATAATACATGCATGATATGTGCACCCGTGCGAAGCAGGGGCGCGCGGGCGGGTCGCTAGTATTATATAAAACCCAGACTGGGAACAAACATGTATGTTCCTCACACAATAATTGTTCTCGGTGGGGATCGAACCCACGGCCTACGGCGCAGAAGGCAGAGCTACTTCCAACTGAGCTGTAAAGGCCAAGAACTTTAAATTCTTCGTTAAGATTAACCGAATAAATATTGGATGTCGTGATTGCATGTCGCTTGGCAACGCTTGGCTCGATCCGATCGTGTTTGGCTCGCGAGTAAAACCGAGTGCTACCGCTATCAAATAACTTATAATCCCCCGATTTCCTGCTCGTATGTGTGTTCAGAAATAGCACTAGTTTTCATTATTTATAAGACCGCCCATTGTACAGTTAGTTTTATTCCTTATTTATTTTAGTGTACTTACTGTTTTTCTTTTAAGGTGTACAATAAAGTATTTTCATTCATTCATTCATTATTCATATTTTATGTTTATCAGTATTTCATTCGGTTTTCTTCATCAAAATAAATGTGCACTATACTTCCCAGTAATGTCTTCTAATTACACAAAGGTAAGCTGAAGCTGGTAGATAATGCTATCCAGCAATAAGCTCGGCTACTTAATGCTGGATAGCATAATATGATCTAACAATGAACAGTATGTTTTATTTGTGAAATAAAGAATTTTTTATTTATCTAGGTTTTAAAAAGTACGTTTTAATGCATCGTAGAGCACCGGTGGCCTAGTTGGAGTGACGCCGGCTTTTGATGGTAGGTTCAAATCCGATCTTGCACCAAAAAAAAAAATAGCTGGCTGGACGTACCTCTGTAGTTCTGAAACTTGGTTGTTTGCGATATCTGATAAGTAAATTTACTTGTAAAGCGATTGATTTGTATGTTTTTAAATCCAAAAAATCGTAAAAAAAATCTCAGCAAAGTAGTAAAGCAATGTTTTAAGATAATCCTTCTTGGAATGATCTTATCTATTTCGATTTTTATTTTGGTTTGCCTCGCTGTTATCGCGAAAGCCTCAAAACTCGAGCTAGCTGTTAAGATCATAAAGTTTTCCTTTCAGCGTTTTAGCTCGAATAAGCCGAGCTTTGTAAGTTGAACATTTGAAATTCATACAGCTCACATTTCGTGTTTATTCTGGATCACCATTTTGACGTATTGTGGCTTTGTCAACCTTGAGTTATTTATTTACTTATTTACGCGGTTTTACCCTTGTAGTTTTATATCCCGGCATTCACAGGTGATAAAAAGTCGGGGTTTTTTTTGGCTGAATATTCAAGAATTTTATTTATAAGAATATTATTTGTATTAATTTATATAGGATTTAGTTTTTTTTTTTTTTTTAGTAGTCGGGGTTTTTTTTGGCTGAATATTCAAGAATTTTATTTATAAGAATATTATTTGTATTAATTTATATAGGAGGATTTAGTTTTTTTTTTTTTTTTATTTAAAAATTACTTTTATTTCTTTTTCTTCTTTATCTATCTATGTACCAAATTTCTTTATTCTTTATTGCACACAGTAAAAACATATTGTAAACTTCACTACATAGTATAAAACAAAGTCGCTTTCTCTGTCCCCTATATCCCCATTTCCCTATGTCCCTATGTATGTTTAAATGTTAAAAAACTACGCAACGGATTTTGATGCAGTTTTTTTAATAGATAGAGTGATTCAAGAGGTAGGTTTATATGTATAATACATGCATGATATGTGCACCCGTGCAAAGCAGGGGCGCGCGGGCGAGTCGCTAGTAAATAATAAAACATGTACAAAGGCAAGCTTAACCCTAAAAAATAAGTCTCCACATAAAGATACAAAAAAACACTTATTTGAGCACAGAAAAAAAGGTAAAAGTTACATAAAAATTATAATTTAGAAAAGCTACAGTGATGATGTTATAAAACAAAATGCAATAAAAAAAGAAATAAATCTTATTAGCCAAAGAATTTAAGAATTATAAAAGTTTTTCGGTTTATCCGATAGACCGACGATACTGCGAGGAAGCAGGAAGCCTGCGGAAGTCCACTGCGGATATGGAACTCTCCTATACATTTCCAGGATGAAAGATTCTGAGGAGTTCCCTCTATCCATTTAATTCCCGCTCATGAAGATCATGAAGTTTAATTTTGGCTCAAATAGTGCAGGAAAATATCTTGATGAAACCGGTTAAATAGTTCTAAAACGTGTCAAGTCTAAACTTGCCTCATTGAGGAGCGATTGAAATCCTTTCACGACACTGTTTCAAAACAAGAAGAATAAGAAGAGACATCACACAATAAAAATACGAATAGCCTAAAAAAAAGAGGTATTGATTCAGGTATCAAATATCACTGTAAATGTCTTCGAAGTTTAGTTTAAAAGACGTACCTCAGCGTTAACAGTCGGTGGCATCACAATCTTTTTCTGCGGAGGAGACCGGAGCACCACACTATCGTCCCTGATGATGATCGGCGGCTCCATTGCCAGCAGCTTCTTCTTGCACTCCTGCATCTGAAGGCACTCCTTGTCTTTCTTTGACAGCACCGACTCGGACGATGCGTGCTTCGAAGAGGACAACGAAGTGTTCTTACTGGATAGCTTGAAGCTGTCCATGCTTGTCATTTTTGAACTCTCTTTGCCGTTGGACGCCATCTTGTTTGTTACGTCACTGGATTTAAAGATGGCCGCTGTGTTCAGTCGTCATCCGCCATTTAAAGATGGACACTGTGTTTAGTCACTTTGTCCGTCATTTAAAGATGGACACTGTGTTCAGTCACTTTGTCTGCCACTTCGGTTTTAGGGAGAGTTTCTCCGGTTCTTGTTTCGGTTTTATCATTTTTACGAGGCACTTTTTAGTGTACAGTTGTTTACTTAAGTTGATATTAAGTTTTATGAGGTATTTTTAAGTACTGGGTTGCCAGATTTAACGCTGTTTTTACCGAGGCTAATAAATGGAAAAATCGAGTTTCATTCAGTTATTTTAGCTTAGCATACCATCCCGCGGCTTCGCTTTTCGGGATAAAAAGTATGCTTATCCAAGTTAGGAACTAAATATGTACTAAGTTTCACCCTGATCAGTTCAGTGGTTAGAGTCTGATTTAATCACAAACATCCAAACATCGTTCTTTTATATACATATTGACAGCCTTGCAGCTCAGTTAGCAGTAGCTCTGCCTTCTGCGCCGTAGGCCGTGGGTTCGATTCCCACGGTGAACAAACATTTGTGTGATGAACATAGATGATTGTTCTGTGTCTGGGTGTTATATAATAATATAAGTTTTACAAAAAAAAAAGTATTTCATCAGCTATCTGGTTCTTATAGCACAAGCTTTACCAAAGACATGCCCTATTGTCTCAGATGGTCCACCTGATGCTGAGCTACCACTGCCTATAAAAAATTTCCCACTTCACGCCCTCCGAGTGAGTACCCATTATCTAGTATTAATAACTTTTATAATATTATTGATAACCAAATTCGCACGTCGAATATTCACGTGGGGTTTGAAAGCATACTTAGACACTTGTTTATTGAAAAGTTGTACGAAGGTACAGTTCTCGGCTAAAGATGCGGCACATTCACTAACGCTACAAAAAATATTCGAACAGATTTTACACAAATAAAGATATGCTGGAATGCCAAATATACCACATAAATATTTCGACCCTCATACATAATGGTCTTGGAGCGCGCCAATAGCTTAACAGACCGATAAGTCTGTTGCTGTCCCTTTTCGTTGGCATGAAAGTGACAAGAATACTCAATTGAGCCGCTATAAAATGGCAGGGATTATGAAAAGGAGTGTTAAATTTAAATGATTCTCAATATAAGCCCTGACGCTTAGTTGTCTTAAAGCATTGGTAATAGATGGCAATAGATAGAGATGAGATTTTTTTGTAAGACTTGGACCGCTGCGGGATATGCCAGAGTATAATCCGTGAGCTGTAGACATGTTTACATCAATACTCATCACTTTTAGCGAGTCATCGATCATTCTTTATTGGCCACGTCAGGGCTGCTAACGAAATATATAATTAACCACGTGATTAATTATATAATCATGTCATTAATTATGTACAGGAAATCCATGTTATTAGTTGTAGGTGCTTTTATTTATAACGAGATGAACTCTTAGCACTGTGGGCGACACGACGCAAGCGCTGGTTTGGTTTCCAGAACAACGGTTTGCTTGTTTTTATTTCATTTTATTAGAAAACCAACAGTATTTAAGATATATAGCCAATTAAAGGTTTTCCTAAATATTCTTAAACTTACTAATTTTTATATCAGAAAAAAAATTATATTGGTGGACATTCCACACAGCACTATCTATCCCCAAACTAAGCCAAATCTTGCGATATGGGAACATGATAGCTGACATAACACTTAAATACGATTTTTTGTAAATACATGTAATATGAGAGCACCGGTGGTCTAGTGGGAGTGACCCCGCCTTCCGATCGTAAGGTCGCAGGTTCGAATCCGGTCGTGCACCAATGGATTTTTCTATCGAAAAATTTATGTGCGCAATGCCAGTGCTCTTAAACGGTGAAGGAAAACATCGTGAGGAAACCAGTTAGTATTCTAACAGCGGCGATGGGCTTGCAACCTGTCACGTATGGAATACTAACTACTGCAAAATGTGGGTATGTGCCAAATGTAATGTTTGGACGTACCTCTGACTACCCCCTTAGACATCCTCAAAGAATCTTGAATTAGTACCTACTTGGTAGTGGGAGATCTGAAGGGATATCTACCGTACCTGGGGATCAAAGTCGTGAAGCTGTTTCAGTTTCAGTTTACATGTAATAATTACACCCAGACAGAGGACAAACATCTATGTTCATCACACAAATGTTAATTCAAGCCATGGTGCCTGCGGTGTCCTCGGATGCGCAACAAGCATTTTACTGCTAACTGCTAACTTTTAACCATATTTCACATACATAAACCATTTCATTACTGTGTTGGTGTACTCACGTGCCGTTCTGTGGAATAAACTGCTATGCATAAGCGTAAAAAGAAAAAAAAACTCAATGGGGATTGAACCCACGATCTACGACGAAGGCAGAGCTACTACTGAGCAGTGAGGCCTGTCTAACCACTGGGCCTAACTAAGACACGAACATACAAACATCTAAATGTAAATATAAATAAATAAATAAATAATGCTGGACAATCCACACAGCACTATCTAGCCCCAAAGTAAGCTATTCAAAGCTTGTGTTATGGGTACTAGATAACTGATATATATGTATTTAATACATTATATACTTACATAGATAGATATTTTTTATTATACATAGAAAACACCCAGACCATCGGAACAAATTTCTGCAGATAGTACACAAATTTGTCCCAAGGCGGGAATCGAACCCGCAACCTCTTGCGTCGCAGGCAGGCTCTCGCCCGCTGCGCCACAGAGGTTGTTGATATCTTGGGTTTTGGCATCCCTGCTTCCTCCCAAAGTGTTTACCGTCGGCCCCTCGGCATTGGGAGGGGGGGAAGTAATGCTTTGTTGAAGTTATGAGATGCTGTAAATATTGAACAGGTAATACTGACGCATCTGTTTTCTGAAAATAATCTGTAATCCTCGAAACACTGAGTTGTTTCTTTTTGATGAGATTATCTGAAATCTGTCAAGGTTTTATGTTCAATCTGAGAAAGAGATCAGTCCACCTGATATTAAGCGGTTGCAAAATGATCTTTGTGATTGTACTGAATAAAGTCCGTTTAATTTCGATGTTTTTTATTTTGTTCACTCTTATAACTATCGCATTACTACATAATACGTGATCATGGACGTGCCCTATGTGCCCTGCGTTATGTACTCTGAGAGATTGGACTACGTCTGACACTGTGAGAATTGCCTTTTCAACATCACTGCGAAATAGATATTACAAGTTACAACTAGCTGATATAACAAGCAGATGATCTACCTGATGTTAAGTGGTAACCAACACATATAACAAAGCATTGCCTCGTAAGTCGCTGACGATAGAAACATGCCCTACGATGCACTACCCTGCGTCCATCTACAGGCATCCTACTACTGCTATAAACGCGAAAGTTTGTATGTATGGATGGATGGATGGATGGATGGATAGATGTTTGTTACTCTTTCACGCCGGAACGGCAAAACGGATCTGGATGAAACTTGGTAGAGAGATTGATTATGGTCTGGAATAACATATAGGCTACTTTTTATCCCGTGGGAATACCGGGATTTAAATCTGCGAGGGTGAAACCGCGGGGCGCAACTAGTACATAATAATTGTAAATTCAAAAAATAAATCTAATTTAATGTCAGAGTATCTTCCACGAACTTCAAACAAAGTCGCTTTCTCTGTCCCTATATCCCTATGTCCCTATGTATGCTTAAATCTTTAAAACTACGCAACGGATTTTGATGCGGTTTTTTTTGATAGATAGAGTAATCCAAGAGGAAGGTTAAGATGTATAATACATGCATGATATAGTAGAAAAACAACGTGCACCCGTGCGAAGCAGGGGCGCGCGGGCGGGTCGCTAGTTTAAAATATAAATTCTTAAATTCCCCGTTCCATCCTACACAGACAATATTCAGGTAGCCTCTAAAAATAATCCATTTCCTGCCCATTAAGACTCCAATATCCAAAGCGAAACATTTAAATATCAAAGGAATCTCCTACCAGGAATTTTCTGGTGAGAAAAAGTCGAACACATTTCTGTTCACTCAATAAATATTGCTGAACATAATTTTTACAACTTGTTGTGAGAACAAGAACATGGTACATCTGTTAAGGCGAGGATATCCGAGATTTTTAGGTATTTCACGCTACCTCAGCCCCCCCATGTTACTTACGCATGCAGGAGCCTTATTCACTATGACCATTTGCACCGCGATCACAGCTAAGACAAGGCACCGGTGTCATACGGTCAGGGCAAAGTATCTCCTATGTCATAAAGAATAAAGCCCAACATCAAGTTTTGACGTTTCACGGTTTGGGGCAAGGAATCTCCTATTGTCATAGAGAATAATGCCCCTGTATGGTTAAGTGGTAACCATCACCTATAACAAAAAATTGCCGCGTAAGTCACGCACGACGAAAGACCTGCCGGTTTCCTCACAATGTTTTCCTTCGTTGTTTATTTAGAGATATTTAGAGATAAGGTACGGACAGAAGACGTGCTTATTTTCAAGCCAAAAGCATGCTTTTTTCGAGCCTTTCTCTATAAAAGCACGTGTGAACAGGTCTTGCTAGTAAATAAGCATCCGTACGGTGGTTGATTTTTGAGCATGCTCAAAATAAGCAAGCATATTTTCAAGCAGAGTGTGTCAGTACCTATAGAGATTTAGAGAGCAGTCTGCAATTGTATCGGTCAACACTCAATAATACGAGACTGTACTGTACCAACTCGATACTGTACTGTACCATAGGAGCTCGAGACTATTCCACTTTACTTGTGCAGCCTCCATTCGTTTTCCGAAAATAAATAACGGAAAATTTGGCCGTTTGAACGCGAAGTTTGAATATGCATGCTATAGTTGATTTCGCTTCTATCTGGACGTTCCGGCCACAGCAACGCACTGTCCGACTCTCTGTACCATACAACTATCCGATGGAACAGGCATATGACCCACCTGATGTTAAGTGGTAACAACCACCTATATTTGTTATAGGTGCATTGCCTCGTAAGTCACGCACGACAGGAACGTGCCCTACGATGCACTGCCCTGCGTCCGACAACGTGAGGCATACAGATGTTAAGCCTCATGTGCCTGTAATTACCCTGGCGACTACACTCTTCAAACCGAAACACAGCGTTGCTGCTTGACACAAAGAGCTCTACTACTCTTGAAATCTCTTGTGTAGTGGTCATCGGAAAGTTCTTTGGAGTTCAGTAACAATGTTAGGTATTGGAGATACTAAATGAAAATATTTTGCAACAAAAATTTTTGGATAAAGTCAAAACTGAGTCACCATCGTTTTTTTTACCACCTTTAGAATAAACTAGCTGATCCCGCGGCTTTGCTCGCGCTCGTATACTTTGAAAATCTCATACAAACTTTCATCCCCTATTTTATCCCTTTGGGGGTAGAATTGATCAAAATCCTTTCTTAGCGGATGCTTACGTCATAACATCTACCTGCATGCCAAATTTCAGCCTGATCCGTCCAGTGGTTTGGGCTGTGCGTTGATAGATCACTATGTCAGTCAGTCACCTTTGAGTTATATATATTTAGATAGAGTAATTTTCGATGTCAACGTCAAAGCCAAAGTTAAAAGCATAGTAATAATAATAATAAATAATGCTGGACAATCCACACAGCACTATCTAGCCCCAAAGTAAGCTACTCAAAGCTTGTGTTATGAGTACTAGATAACTGATATATTTAATACATTATATACTTACATAGATAGATATTTTTATTATACATAGAAAACACCCAGACCATCGGAGCAAATTTCTGCAGATCGTACACAAATTTGTTCCAAGGCGGGAATCGAACCCGCAACCTCTTGCGTCGCAGGCAGGCTCTCGCCCGCTGCGCCACAGAGGTCGTCATAATCAATTTAATCTCAGGAATCACTTTGGCAATGAATACTATGTGCAGTGCCGTTCTTATCAAATCCAGTCACATAGTTCTCTGGAAAATATTTTGCACAAGCTATTCTAATTCAATTTCAAATTATTTATTGACAAAGAAATAACATTACAGATTAGAGTGCAATTAAATCTAGTACCGGTGGTATAGTGGAAGTGACCCCGCCTTCCGATCGTAAGGTCGCAGGTTCGAATCCGGTCGTGCACCAATGGATTTTTCTATCGAAAAATTTATGTGCGCAATGCCAGTGCTCTTAAACGGTGAAGGAAAACATCGTGAGGAAACCAGTTAGTATTCTAACAGCGGCGATGGGCTTGCAACCTGTCACGTATGGAATACTAACTACTGCAAAATGTGGGTATGTGCCAAATGTAATGTTTGGACGTACCTCTACGAAATACTGCAAAATATGCCAAGCAAATCAACACAAAACTACCAAAAGTATTATAAAATTATAGAAAGAAATAAATATTTATTTGACACACAGCACACAGAGAACACAGAAAAAAAATACAGATATTAATAACAAACAGTATAAAGAGACAGAAAAGCAGAAAATACAAAACAGTGTTATTATAGTATTAGATATGTTGAAATGTGCACATATTGGCGGAAGTCAGCCTCTTAAAAACCTACCCATATTTTCTTCACTTATACCTACAGTTATTATAAAAACAAAGAGTGGTAAAAAACAGCTCAAATTCTATATCTCATTGAATAATTTTCGCATTATGTAAATAATTTCAAAAGTGAGGGTAGATGTTAGGCTAGTATTGGCAAATTAGCATTTTAACGCGTGCAAATTCAAATTAAACACTAATGCTTTGAAATAAAGTTCAAAACAACATGCGCTCTGCCGTTGACTCAAGTGACAAATATTTGGTATTAATATAATAGTTACTCGATATTTGGAGCAAATAAGTGCGTGATCGAAAATGTTGTTCAAAAAGAGTCAAAGGCACGTATTCAAATGCTTAATTTTATTTACAATTATTTTGTATAACTGGATGATGGAATAAGCAAGCCATTACCACTAAACATCAGGTGTTTTGTGGTAAATATCACCTCTACAAAGCAATGCCTAGAGGTCACGGACATATCCTAGCCTGCTCTTATTTCAGTGCCTGTGATTTCAACGGCAACCACATAGTTTTTTTACTCACTTTTCAGTTAAAATAGTAATAATACACGGTATATTCTTCAAAGTTATACTACCTGCTGAGGGCCTATCACGAGTTCCAGTGCCAACCGCGATCGATCGTAGATCATCACACCGATAGACACCGCATTTCAAGGAAATTCAATATTATATATTATTCTTATACTGCTAATAAATTCTTATGATTTTTATCATTATTCTTATTATAAATATTACATATTATTCGCATTCTTTGAGAAGCTTCCCTTAAGCTTCTCAAAGAATACGCTAGATGCCGTTGTTTCATTTCCTTGAAATTCGGTGTAGATCGTTGCGATCTACGATCGATCGCGGTCGGCACTAAACTCATGATAGCCCCCCTGATGTGATGAACGAAGATGTCTGTTCTCTGTCTGGGTGTTATATATTATAAGTATGTAATTTCGATCGAAATAATGAACATTGATTGAGTTTCCACACATCACTATCTCGCCACAAACTAAGAAAAAAATACATACCTTACTAATAATATACAGGGTGTCCCAAAAGGTTGCGTAGCTGGGAACGGGGGTGATAGGGGTGGTCACAAGGGTCACCAGAAAAATAAAAAAAAATTCCCTCTGGGTATTTAAAAAAATAAATTGAATTCTTTTAAACTAAAAATTTTACACTTTGTGGGGCTATTTTGCTAACTGTACCTACAAATATTGCTGTATTAAAAAAAATGATGTTATGTAATTGCCAATAACCCTTTATCAAGTTGAAATAAAAAAAAACAATACATATCTAACCGAGATTTTAAAGAAAATTAAGTTCTTGTCAAGTCAAGGACTTAGTAATTACGATTTCACTCAACTCCCTCCAAGTGTACTGAAAAAAAATACCCAGAGGGGATTTGTTTTTTTATTTTTCTTGTGACCCTTGTGACCACGCCTATCACCCCCCTTCCCAGCTACGTAACCTTTTGGGACAACCTGTATAATGGGTGTTATATATTATTAGTATGTAATTTTTTACATAGTTTGTGGCGAGATAGTGCTGTGTGGAATGTCAACCAATGTTTATGATTTCGATTGACTAACTAACGAGTCTTAAATTGCATTTATTCTCCGCCGTCCATTCGATGTAACGTCCGTCCAGGGAAAACCGTGGAATACAGTTTCAGTTTTTTGTGAAGTATAAGCCGTTTTAAATGAATAAAAATAACAACCGATATGTTTTTTTAGCCATCATCTTAGTAGGTAGTAGAACGTTACGTATAACTGGCGGCTAGATTCACATACTTTTAGGCGATTCTTGTGATATAACTGAACTTTTTTTTACATACACAATATTGCCGACTTTTGTTTAGAATGTATTTTTGTGTGAGGATGTTTTTGACTCAATCTCAACGTAAACACTGAACTAATTTGGTTTAAACTTGAAATTAAATAGTGTCTTGGTAGCACGTGAGCGAAGCAGCGGGCAGAAGTATGCGTTATAAATAGTAGTAGGATATTCAACACTCAAATTAATGAAATTTCAAGAGTGAAAGAATGTATATGCTTAAATGTATTACCTACTTTGTGGATAAAGTTTTCACTATCGTCTTAAATTTCAACCTTTATTTGCTATATATATTATTTGAAGAAACTCTTTCACGATAGGTACATTTTATTTATTTCACAAAAAGATACTACTGGACGAATCAAATAGCACTTGGAATCGAATACATTACGGTTATCATGTACCCACACATTCAATAAGCCCACTTAGCTTAGGATCGATAATTTAATATCACGAGCGAATATGGAACTTTTCTTTATTTGTATTGCTTAAAAGAAAGAAAGAAAGACTCTATCATTTATTATTACAATTACCATTCATCTATTACGTTTTTTTATTATTATTATTATTATTATTATATAATATTGATTATATTGTTTGTTTAAGTTTTGTAGTTATCTTAATTAAAAAATCGTTAATACTCTTGTCTCTAGAATTTCATTTCAATCTGTCATTTTTAAAATTTTACATTTTTACTGTAACTGCTTATATTATGTCACTTCTTATTAACTGTAATTTTTACTTATTTCTGACAATAGATACCGTTATAAATTTAATTAGCTACGCCTCAGTCTTATTATATAGATAATCCACCAAATGCTTTTCCTCACACAAAATATAAATAACGTTGCTCGCAAATCACTTGAACTTTTTATGTCATGTATTTTTTATTTCACACCCTTCAGAACGCACGTAAGAATGATTCCGTCGCACCGACGCGTTCGCCCGAGAGGAGAGCCGGCGCCGAACTGACGCCGCCCCCCGGGAGCCATGGGGGGTAATGGCTACAAAATCAGGGGGTGGAATGGTTTGACTGAAAAGCTTGGAATGTTAATTACTTTTGCGCTGATATTCGGTAGTCTTTTGGAATGTCAACTTCACAAAACTAGCCCCCGCTTTCTGAAAGCGCGATCAACACGCAATTGGCTGTCAAGTAACTTGCTTCAGCTTTTACTTCAAATTAGATAGAGATAGCAAGTGATTTGACAGCCGATTAGCTTTGATCGGGCTTTCGGAAACCAGGGGTTAATCTTGTCAATGATAAGTCAGCTAAACAAAAACTAAACACAGTCGAGACAGCTGTCATGTTTAGTAATAGTGCAGTGTGTTTTTGTCAATTTTTTTATTTTTATTTATTAAAGACTGTCTTTTGGCTACAGTCTCACCTCATAGTGAGCGAATATGTAGCTGCGCGGTCTAGGAGACACCTATTCAGTCTTGCCTTGAAGAGATTTAAAACACTCGTTATTTATTATAACTTAAAAGCATTGCAGATCGCCTATGAAAAAACATCAGTTTTATTAACACTTATTATTATTATTCGCATGAACAGAGGGCCTATCACGAGTTCAGGTGCCGACCGCGATCGATCGTAGATCACACCGATAGACTCCGCATTTCAAGGAAATTCAATATTATATATTATTCTTATACTGCTAATAAATTCTTATTTTTTTTTATCATTATTCTTATTATAAATATTATATATTATTCGCATTCTTTGAGAAGCTGCCCTTAAGCCTCTCAAAGAATACGCTAGATGCCGTTGTTTAATTTCCTTGAAATTCGGTGTAGATCGTTGCGATCTGCGATCGATCGCGGTCGGCACTAAACTCATGATAACCCCTCAGAGCTATGAATACCCTTGCAATCACTACTAATACGAGCGAAACCACGGGCGACAGCTAGTGCTGTGTATTCTATTCTCATTCTGTACCTACTATCTAGAAATCGATTGGTAGCCATTTCTCTAAGAATATTTTGTTTTGTTTTGCGTTTAGTACCCCCGTTCGTTCATGCTTTGTTGAGTTTGACAGCTGACACTGACGCACAGCCCACGCAGGGCACACGTGGCCTACCTACTCACTTGTAGCGGCTAGTTGGGTAACGCATCATCATCATCAGCCTATATTCCACTGTTGGACATAGGTCTCCCTTATACAGTTCCATGAAGAACGATTCTGAGGCCTATTTGACGTCCGACGTCGCGTGATCTTCGCAATGTCGTCGATCCATCTGAGGGTGTTGTACGATTTGTGGTTTTTATCACGCAGCCTGTTAATGACTATTATTTAATTATCTTGTTATAACTGCTCAAAGCACCCGGTCAAAGACAATACAAAGGTTTTATTTCATACATAAATGAATGGCATTAACTGAAACTAGAAAATAAAGTCGTTCAGGTTATGCAACGCTCCTGGTGTCGTTGATGTCTACAGGCGACGGTGACCGCTTACCGTCAGGTGGGCTGTAATCCCGTTTGGCTATCCTTTACACAAAAAGCTCTTCTCTCTCTCCCACACACACTTCATAATAATATATTAGTAGCTGAACATCTCTACAGAATATTACACATATCACAATATCTCATTGCACAAACATTTGTTCGCGGTGAGGATCGAACCCACAACGTACAGCGCAGATAGTAGGGCTACTATTATCTGAGCTGTGAGGGCTGTCGTCTAATAATCGCCTTAAATAGGTTAAAAGGATACAGTTTTCGCTTAAATTATAAACAATAGCTAGTATATAGTTATACGTTAGTATAACGTGTGTTCGAGTGATTCTTAACGCGAGGCGTACTATCAGGCTACGACCACATTCTGTGGCATGCTTTCTGTAAAAACCAGGCGATGTAATCCAACCGCTATGGCAAAATCAGTTATACTGACAGCTTTCACAGCTCAGTTGGTAGTAGCTCTGCCTTCTGCGCCGTAGGGCGTGGGTTCATTTCCCACCGGGAACAAACAATTGTGTGATGAACATAGATGTTTATTCTCTGTCTGGGTATTATATAATATTATAAGTATGTATTTATAAAAAAAGTATAAGTAGTATATCAGCTATCTGGTTCTCACACAAGCTTTGGCTTAGTTAGGAGCGAGATGGTGCTGTGTGGAATGTCCACCAATATATAAATATCCACCAATATATCAGTCGTAGTTGTTTATTATATTGATAGACTGTCCTTTGGCCACAGTCTCACCTGATGGTAAGCGATGGAGCGTAGCGGTCTAGGAGACACCTATTCACTCTACAGAATCTTGTTTTATGTTAGGAACACGTACGCGAAGATTAGGACTTCCCACCATCCGATTGATAGATTGATAGGAGTATAATTGTTTAGATTTATCGGGGTCGCCAAACTCTACTAGCCTTCTCTTCTCCTCGGCTTTGGTCCTAGAGTGTCTCTAGGGCCAGTTCCACGCGAAATGGTCCTAGAGTGTCTCTAGGGCCAGTTCCACGCGAACTGGTGTAGGTTAGGTATCCCTAGCAATACTTTTCAAAGTGACCTTTGTGATTTTATTGCTTATGCATTTTATTACATTTTGACTTTGACTTAGCTGTAGGCTGACAATGATGATCAAAACTAGATAGTTTTTTAGAAATTTGAATTGGTACTAAGAGAGATTATCTATTGGCTGATAAGCCATCCCTGAAATTGTGAACTTGGTTTTTATTACACAAAGGTGGCATGCTTACGTATGCGGTATCAGCTTTAATCGACCCTCGCGCCTCGTTCGCACTTCATGTGATCGAGTGGGACCATTGTCCCGCGAACCTGTTCGTTTAAATCATTAAAAATATACTTAAGCACTTGTTTTCAACATTTTCTAGACTCTTAGCGATACCCGTACTAAATAAAATACGTTAAAATACCTAAGATAAATAAATCTACTTCAATTTTGACATTTCAGTGATCTAAAAAATCATGGTGAATATCCCTTTATCCTACTAATATTATAAACGCGAAAGTTTGTATGTATGTATGGATGGATGGATGGATGTTTGTTACTCTTTCACGGCGGAACGGCTGAACGGATCTGGATGAAACTTGGCAGAGATATTGGAAATATGGATCTGGAATAACACATAGACTACTTTTTATCCCGTGGGAATACCGGGATTCATATCTGCGCGGGTGAAACCGCGGGGCGCAACTAGTTTAAGACGAAGACAAGAGCTAATGTGACTCTCGCTCGCACGTTTTGACTTGTTGAAAGATATGAAATCACTAAACCCATTTTCGAAAAATCGCAAACAACTATTTTGTGTGCAATCACTTTGTGCACAGTTTAGTAAAAAAATCATTTTGATCGATACAAGTTTTCCTACTTAAAAGTTTGCTTTTCTAGGTTTCGTACTCAAGCAAACTATTGAGTAGGAATACTTGCATCAATCAAAATGAAATTTTTACCAACCAATGCGCAATAATTCAATATTCTTCGAGGATGGTAGTTTCTAATGGGGGTAATCAGAGGTAACGTCCAAAGTACATTTGGCACATACACAAAGTACTGTAATTGGTATTCCATACGTGAAAGGTCGCAAGCCGATCGCCGCTGTTAGAATAAATGTTTTCACGATGTTTTTCTTCACCATTTGAACCCTTAGGCTTCACACTGTAAAACAGAAAATCGAATACATCAAGCATAGAATAAACATCATTAGCCATGATCGGATAATACAAACCACATCAAAAATGAAAGAGCGAGTTAAAAGCGGAATGGAAAATCAAATTAGCGTATGTAAACATTTATTCCAGCGAGTTGTTTACGTTATTTATGTGTATACTCTTGGGTCGATTTCCACGTGGAGCAAGAAATTTGTTTTTATTATTTGAAATTATCATGGTTACGAACATAACTTTGATTTACAACGGGAGACCTCAGTGGCGCAGCGGGCGAGAGTCCGCCTGCGACGCAAGAGGTTGCGGGTTCGATTCCCGCCTCGGAACAAATTTGTGTAAGATCTGAAGAAATTTGTTCCGTTGGTCTGGGTGTTTATGTATAATAAAAAAATATCTATCTATGTAAGTATATAATGTATTAAATATATCAGCCATCTAGTACCCCTAACACAAGCTTTGAGTAGCTTACTTTGGGGCTAGATGGTGGTGTGTGGATTGTCCAGCATTATTTATTTATTTTATTTATATTTACCATGATTTGTGAGTTTGATAGTTCCCCGATATTCCGGCACAGTTGCATGCATCATGATCACGGGTCGCAATATCGGGGAACAATCAAACTCGCAAATCATGGTGAATATCCCGTTTTAGACATAGACATAGACATAGACATTTATTTATTTGCCACAAAGAACACACAACATATACAATTAGGCTTGGAATTACTAGAAAACAGGTATCATACCAACATATCAAAAGAGAACAAAGATTAGACATATAGGTAAGAGTTTTTTACAAATAATAATAACATTAACAAGCATTATTTAAATGACAGTCAAGCATTTTGTGTCGTTTTTTTTCAAAAAACTTGCTGATTCAACAAGCAATCACCACGATGATAAGTAGCAAACACCTAAAAGACATTAAAACACAAAAAAATACAAAATTATCGATTACTAGTTGCGCCCCGCGGTTTCACCCGCGCAGATTTAAATTCCGTTTTTCCCACGGGATAGAGTAAAATAAAATAAGTAGCCTGTGCTATTCCAGACTATAATCTATCTCTCTGCCAAGTTTCATCCAGAGCCGTTCCGGCGTGAAAGAGTAACAAACATCCATCCATCCATCCGTACTTACAAACTTTTTAAGGATAGGTTTATAAACATCACGCTTACAGTAGCACCACGCCTTTTGCATTACCGTTTGTTGGTTCACTGAGGATTACGTGGAGGTAGTAATTACAGAAAGTACCTAATTACAAGCTAACGTCACTGCTCTGATCAAAGTGCAGATTAAAGCATGACTTAGACCGGCCTAGTGACTAAACGGTTAAACTATAGCTACCCTTGTACCTGAGTTGAGGGTTGGGGATAGGGGGGGTGCAAGTGGGGGTAGATGGCAAGTCTTTCCCTTGAGTTCTTTTTTCTAGGAAAAAAAAAATATTACTTCAAATTTCTTAACTTAAAAAAAAATAACCCTAACCTAATGAGAATTCCTTCCCTTTTTGTCATAGAGATGAAATATTACTACCAAATTTCTTCATATAAAAAAAAAACCCTAACCTAACTAGTAACTTACCTAAAAATTAAAGTATTTTTTTCATTTCCTAGAAAAAAGGACTCAAGGGGAAGACTTGCCATCTACCCCCACTTGCATCCCCCCTATCCCCAACCCTCAACTCAGGTACAAGGATTGCTGTAGCCAACCCGACTAAACAAGTGACTAGACCTAGTGGTGACATATCCCAGTGACTAGACGGAGTCTCTGATTTTTGATCATTCACTGGGTCGGTGTAAATATGACGTAGGTATTCCACTGGCTTAGAAAATCATTTGAAACATTTCGAAGCTAGGTGAGGTGAGGGGCCAGGTTTTGCAACCAAATAGAAGAACAGGCAATAAACTAACGGCTTGCCTTGCCTGTATTTTCTTTATTTTATTAACGTTGTCCAAAACTCAAGTCTTGCCTCTCACTAACTCTCAACTACCCTCAAAATTATCGAATGACAAATGCCCGGTGAAATTCTACAATGTGTTTGGAATTGTTGTTCACGCCTAATTTAAATTATTTTGATTTCTAAAAGTGACATCTGTCGTGTTAATCAAAAACTACGCTGAAAAGTGGTTTTGGCACGTTTCATTGTAGTCTTGCAATTTTCCACTAGAGTGCGTTCTTTACCACTAAACATTGCTACACAGAGGAAAGTGTTTCACGGAAATTCTAATAGATGGCGCTACGTGAGCGTAACGAATATGCTACGAATATTATAAGGCTTTTCTTACAGGGCAGCGCTTACAGCTAAACCATGCACGGAAAGGCCCATAGATGGCGCTACGCGGGAGCTACCACATGCTACGAATATGTTACGGCGTATAGTTTCTACAACACATTTTAGTTAAATTACTTGTTAAATGGAAAACAAGGGTGCCACCATAGAAATTTGTAAAAAACTGCAACTAACAGCAAAATAACCGGTTAGAATGTAGGTATTTATTTTAAATGAAAAATCTTTTCTTTATAACTGGGGAAGAATAATTACTTATTATATTAGGAATACAAAAGATCTTTGAACCATAATCTCAGACAAAACCAAACAATGCTTTCAATAAATATTTTATTGAGTCAATTATTCTTGTTTTATTCAAAATACTTCAATAACTTTGAGGATACTCAAGTTGAAGTATCTCACCCCCTCATCTTCAGTCATCACTCAAGAATATCTCAAGTGTAACCAATCATCATCATCATCTTCCGGTTTTCTTCCGCCCTCCTCTATCATTCATCCTGGTGCTCACTCCTTTCACTCAATTGTACTCAATCATACTGGTAGTAACTGTACTAGTAGTCTGTAGTGATTAATTGTAGATTTTTTACTTTAGTCTGCATTGGCCAGCGGCAATGCGAGGTGCCTCTCCTCCTTCCACACTTCTCGTTCATTGGCTCAAGTTGGCCATCTTTGAAAGGAAAGGCAAACAAGATCGTCTTGCCTCGTCTTCTAGATCTTTTCAACGGCGCTGAACTTGTAGGACACAAATGGTGTGCCTTAAAAAAACAGTTTTGATGCAGTTTGAAACTAGATGCTGCACAGTTCCGAGTAAAAATACTAATGAGAAGAGTAATAGGATTGTATATTTTATTTAATTGAGACACTAGCGACCCGCCCGCGCGCCCCGGCTTCGCACGGGTGCACATATCATGCATGTATTATACATATAAACCTTCCTCTTGAATCACTCTATCTATTAAAAAACCGCATCAAAATCCGTTGCGTAGTTTTAAATATTTAAGCATACATAGGGACAAGGGGATATAGGGATATAGGGACAGAGAAAGCGACTTTGTTTTATACTATGTAGCGATGATAGTGATGATCCGGAGTGGTGGCCAAGGGATGCACGAGGACCGCGAGACCACCAGCCCGTTGGTCGGATGACGTGAGAGTGGTCGGACCACAATGGTTGCGACTGGCTCAGGACCGGAAAGACTGGCGTCATAAAGGGGAGACCTATACCCAGCAGGGAGTGTCAGGAGGTTGTTTAGATAGATAGATAGATAGAGACATGATCCATACAACATAGCATAAAACAAAGTCGCTTTCTCTATCCCTATATCCCCTTGTCCCTTTGTATGCTTAAATCTTTAAAACTACGCAACGGATTTTAATGCGGTTATTTTTATAGATATAGTGATTCAAGAGGAAGGTTTATGTGTATAATACATGCATGATATGTGCACCCGTGCGAAGCAGGGGCGCGCGGGCGGGTCTTATAAGAATATCGACTTAAGATACGGCGGTAATTGACACGGCCAATAAACTTAACGACGACTTTACTAACTTAATTCTGTTCAACAACTGCTGTTCGGACTGTGCCAGTGCTTTAGTCAAGTTACGAGTGGATTGATTACTAAGTTAAATAAGTTATCACTCAGTTCGACTGGCAGCTCACTGTAGCTTCTGTTACTGCTGTGGATGATGTTTAGAACAGAAAGACGTTGATAGATAGATAGATAGATAGATAGATAGATAGATAGATAGATAGATAGATAGATAGATAGATAGATAGATAGATAGATAGATAGATAGATAGATAGATAGATAGATAGATAGATAGATAGATAGATAGATAGATAGATAGATAGATAGATAGATAGATAGATAGATAGATAGATAGATAGATAGATAGATAGATAGATAGATAGATAGATAGATAGATAGATAGATAGATAGATAGATAGATAGATAGATAACTCTGTATTGATTTCCACAACATAATTAGTTAAACACATTTTACTTAAAAACTAACACTTTGTAGCAATACAATGGGCGGTCTTATCGCTAACAGCGATCTCTTCCAGGCAACCTTGGGATGGACAGGAATGAACATAAAAGAGAAAGGGGGGGGGGGAGTCTAATATGATTTTAAATACATACTTTGCAATTTTATTAATATTATTATTTTTAAATAATTTAAATACCTTTTGATTGTTGATTTAGCTGACGGAACAAGCATGGTACCTATAACGAATTATTTTCTTAAAAACGATCTTCAAATCGCGACTGAAATAAAGATGAAACAAAACTTGGACATGTCTCTGACTAGCTCTTCTCTCTTCTAGTTAGCTTGTTTGTCTATATTTAATGCGTTTAATCTAAAAAAAAACAAACCATATATTCCACTTCCCAAACCCCTTTATCCTAAAAAAGGGAATAGGAAATAACTCTTCCAGTTAGGGGTGGAAAAAATCAGACATATATAGGGTTACCTCGGGGGATGTAACGTGGCATGGACAAATTGCGGGGAGGGGTAAGAGTAGGGGATGCTGACAGATATGATACGGAAAAGGGTCGTGTGAGACATCATACTAAGTAATTTACATGTGAAAGTTTTGATGTTCGGCTGTTTGTACCTCAATCGCGTTAACGGCTGAACCGATTTAAATAAAGTTTAGTAACTTAGTAATGCCTATTTGAGTGGGGCTCGTCTGGGGAAGTACTACTGCGACTATTTATCGCCAAGCAGCGACGCTGTGCTTCGGTTAGATAGATCGGTAGATAGATAGATGAAGATAGAAAATAATTTATTGCACACAACTTAAGAACACAACAAAAAACAAACTTAAAACTAAAAGTACAATGGGCGGCCTTATCGCTAAATAGCGATCTCTACCAGACAACCGTTGACCGTGAGTGTAGTTGCCGGAGAACTTATAGGAATATGAGGTTAACAAGAAAAAGTTTTTGAAAAACAGTTCTGGATTTTTTGTTTGATAATAAAATGATTATGCCTAAAGATGCCCTACAAAACCACACATAAAAAATTGCAATTTTTTTTATTATCTAAAATTTTTTTTCATACAACAAGCTGATGAAACGAGCATGGTAACATCACTTAACAAAGCATTGCCTCGTAAGTCACGCACGATAGGAACGTGCCCTACGAATTCAGCAATGGTTTTTTCAGACTGCAAAGCGAAATTCTCTTTTCCTGTATTTTCATAATTATATTCGTTTAATTCTGAAAGCCAGGCTTGTGACCTTGGTCCGCCACAGCAGACAGGTAAAAAGCGAAATTACATGAGTTCCGACCTTCAAGGTGAAACTCTCAATTTGTGTACTATTCCCAAGGTAGGTACTGTTTTTGTAATTTCGACAAATTCTCGGTGTTCAGTTATAATATAATAAATATATAGTCAGTTATATAATAAGTATAAAAACGTAGAAATAAGGTGCGTCACCTGTGAATACACACTAGCCTCTGCCCGTGGCTCTGCTTGTGAGAAAGAGTAAACTTAATAATAAATAAATAATGCTGGACAATCCACACAGCACTATCTAGCCCCAAAGTAAGCTACTCAAAACTTGTGTATTATTATGTAAGTATTATTTATTGCGTATTTAATACATTATAAGTATACTTACATAGATAGACATTTTTTATTATACATAGAAAACACCCAGACCGACGAAATAAATTTCTGCAGATCGTACACTTTGTTCCGAGGCGGG
Source organism: Plemyria rubiginata (assembly GCA_963576535.1). NCBI lineage: Eukaryota > Metazoa > Arthropoda > Insecta > Lepidoptera > Geometridae > Plemyria > Plemyria rubiginata. The sequence continues at coordinate 8,575,362 of OY754929.1, forward strand.
AGTCAAACCCGCAACCTCTTGCGTCGCAGGCAGACTCTCGCCCGCTGCGCCACTGAGTTCGTCGACTTCAAATTTGATAAGGCAATTTTATAATTTCTTATTACCTACATGTGAGCACAGATTTTTTGACTTTTACAGCGTAAAATACTGACTCGCTACAACATGTACCTAACTAATAGTATACGGTTATCACAAACCGTACAATTGCAATAAAAAAAATATGAAGTAACCCCTACCGTCGTATGTAATAAGTTTATAAATACAGAAAAAGCAATAGTACTGCGATCTCCAGGCACGGTCGACATCGATCAGTCAGTCAGAAGTAAGTCCAATAATATAGGCACATGCCTTAGTTAGTAGTACAGTAGGTGGTATCACAAACATGACAGGTTGCAAGTCCATCGGCGCATAATACTGACTAACTTCCTCGCAATGTTTTCCTTCACCGTTATACACTTAGATATTATTATATCACAAACGATCCATGCAAACTTCCGTAGTACTTGTGCGAAGTATATTAGGCGGTCTTATCGCTCTTAGCGATCTCTTTTATTTGGAATACTAACTTCTAACTTGATAAAACTTAACTGTCTTGTTTATGAATAAGGCCACCGAGAAAATTATCTCCATCTACTTTTAACATCCAACGAATTCTGAGCATTTTATCCGAAACATTAAGTAAGTATTTATCGCCCTTATCAAAGAAATTCGTTAATTTTTAATTTCCCGGGATAATTTTACAGAAACATGCAATAATTAGACGCTATTAACGAGCTCACAAAATTTATATAAAAGCAACCTTATTCATAAATGATATATACGGTTTAATTAACCAGACGCTTAAAGCGGTCCATGAGTTTACATGGCTAGATGGCTATGCGGAAGGCTTACGACACGCCATTCACGGTAGACATCCTTACTGATATGTCCTCTATTCTTACTATTAATTTAACGAGCAAAGCGAGCGAAACCAAGATGTTGTGTTTTGTTTTGTCATGTAAACATTTCGAACCGTTAAAGATTTGTTCTGAAAAAGCAGAACCAAACTCTTAAAAAAAATATGCAGTATTTAAGAAAGTCAAAATAAGAATCGTACCTATCAGGCACAGAAACACGACAATTTATTCTGTAAAAGAATCCACTTTTTCCACATTAGAATATTTCTAGAACGGAATTCTGGCTATCCCAAAATATGTTATTATACCTTACACGTATTTAGCCCACATTTAAATTAAGTAATGGCCTGGAGGCATTCACGGCTTACAGGAAACTTTCTGCTACGAGTTTCAGCGGCGTATTCTAATATGTTACTCAACTTTCTCTCAACTCACACTCATATGGAATTTTATCTTCATTCTCTAAGACAACTACGAAATTATTTATAGAAATTGAAATAACAGCTTCACGACTAGGCACGGTAGATCTCTCAGTACCTTCTGAAACCTTAAGATTCTTTGAGGATGTCTAAGGGGGTAGTCAGAGAGAGGTACGTCCAAACATTACATTTGGCACATACGCACATTTTGCAGTAGTTAGTATTCCATACGCGACAGGTTGCAAGCCCATCGCCGCCGCTAGATTACTAACTGGTTTCCTCACGATAAATAAAACAGCATTTAGTCGATTGAATCAAAAAGATCACTATGAAACGTATAAGTAGGCCTAGAACAGGCAGCAAACCTACTTCTAGGTTCCTGCCATTCTTTTGTATGATCCTTATTACTTACTAAATATTTTATTTATTTACACCACACAGCACAGTGGTTTTGTTATTTTTAATAAATAATTCTGTATGTGTTTTGCTCTATACGTTTTATTTTGGGTCAATGAACACTTTTTTTCTAGAAAATATTTTATTTTAGGTGCTTAGTCATTTTCCCCGCAAATTTATTGCGGCTCTATAGATTCCACTTGTCACTGTCATTTTCATGTCAACGAAAATAGACAGCAATAGACTTATCGGTCTGATAAGCTAATGGAGAACACAGCGACCAATGTGTTGGACGGACGGGTTTCAGATACACCGACGATAAACGCGGTATTGCTGCGCGTCCAGTGCGTCCGCATCGCTGCGTACGGAGCGGACGGAGCGTCGGTATTTACAAAATGCAGATGGGGTGCGTCCACTGCATCCGGATTTTGCATCGGCAGTATCGGTATTTTCAAAGAAATTCCGAATGGCGCGTTCACTGCGGATGTCATCATCACCAGAAATACCGGTCTCTGGCGCCGAAATGCGATTTTTTTTTTTTTATACAACTAGCTGATGGTACAAGCAGATGGTCCACCTGATGTTAAGTGGTAACCATCACCTATAAACAAAACATTGCCCCGTAGGTCACGCACAATAGGAACGTGCCCTACGATGCACTGCCCTGCGTCCATCAACTTGAGGCATACAGATGTTAAGCCTCATGTGCCTGTAATTCCACTGGCGACCACACTCTTCAAACCGAAACACAGCGTTACTGCTTGGCGGCAGAAAAAGGCGTGGTGGTAGTACTTCCCCGGACGAGCCCTTCACAAAGAGCTCTACTACTCTTAAATCCAGTGCACGCCGTACCATACAAATCAATAATAATAATTTAATAATAATAATAATTTCTTCCAAAAACTTAAGATGTACACACACATGACAAAAAATAGTAGTATAATACTAGGTACATACAGTTATTAGCTTTGAGTTTCGTGTCACATTCGAAGGGTTCGATTCCCGCCGTGGAACAAATTTGTGTACGATCTGCAGAAATTTGATCCGATGGTCTGGGTGTTTTCTATGTATAATAAAAAATATCTATCTATGTAAGTATATATTGTATTAAATATATCAGTTATCTAGTACCCATAACACAAGCTTTGAATAGCTTACTTTGGGGCTAGATAGTGCTGTGTGGATTGTCCAGCATTATTTATTTATTATTTATTTACATGTGAAACTCAAAGCTAATAACTGTCATACAAAGCAACAAATCCGTCCGCTCCGGACGCAGTGATGCGGACGCGGTCGACGCGCACCTTAAGAGTGAGTTCATTTATATTCTGGCTGAAGATACCGGTGATCAAATTCTAAGAGATTACACCAAGATACGCGCGTTTTCCGCTCGTGTTCTTTTTTAGTATTTCTTACAAGATTTTGGGTAAACGATAAAAAGAATTTGGTTGTAACAATGAAATGAGAGTATTTATTGCCGCAATGAAGATTTGTGTACCTGTTGTAAGAAATAATATAATATTTATTTGCGTTCATGAAATGGTAAACAAATAAAAATGTAGATTTTATGTTGATAGAACATGTAATTACAGGCACATGAGGCTTAACATCTGTATGCCTCAAGTTGATGGACGCAGGGCAGTGCATCGTAGGGCACGTTCCTATTGTGTGTGACTTATGTGACAATGCTTTGTTATAGGTGATGGTTACCACTTAACATCAAGTGGGCCAACTGATTGTACCATCAGCTAGTTGTATTAAAAAATCAAGCAGTGCCCTACCTAATGTAAACTAGTAACCATTACCTATAACAAAGCATTGCCTCATAGGTCACGCGACATATAAACGTGCCCTACGATGCATAGCTCTACGTCTATCAACTTGTGGCATACAGTGGTTTAGCCTCTTTTTGTTCCATCAGCAGTTTTTTTTTTTTTTTTTGTTCCATCAGCTAGTTGCATAATTTTTTTTTATAAAATTGTAAAATGTAATATGTGATTTGGATCAGTTGAGCTATCTTTTTTTTTTTTTTTTTCTCTATAGATCTATAGATCGTTTGCAACGGTCTGCAGATAGCTCAACTGTTTCATATGTATTTTTTATATTTTGTACATTTTTAAATAATTGTAACTATTAGTTGTAATTTTCTTAGTAAATAAATTGTATCCAAGTAAAAAAAAAAAAATAATTGTGTAGTTTGGGGCTAGTCCACCAATATTTGTAATTTTTCTATACGAAGGTAAAGCCATAAGTTTATTTTAATAAAATCCGTCAGCCCATTTTATTTGGTTTCGGACGAAAGATAGATCTAGCGATGAGAACACATGATCCTATCTACCTACTTACATTCACTTAAAATTACATTTCTCTAAACTGCCTTCGAACGGAAACGCCCTTTCACATGCACACGGTCGACTACTTACAGTAATTCGTTTAGTTCTGCAGATTAATAAGCCTAGTCAAAATCAATCTATAATAAAAGATCACCTGTGTCACTTTAACACGACTTCTAGACTCAGTAAATCTTGTTGTCAAGTTTATACCCCAAAATAGGACAAGATTTTTTTTTGTTATATTCGTTTCGTAGTGTTTACTACAACACTACACATCCCTTGATATGGGGCCGCGCCTACCAACTGTGCCATCGGATATTTATCACACCCAGAGAACACCTAGTCCATTAAAAAGTTAGGTTTGTGGGGTCGCCACCCTTGTCCCATGGCCGCCATCTTGATAATAGATTAGACTGTAACTGTAACTGTAGAGATGGAAAATACCCAAGTGACCATGAGGGAACAAAAGAACAGCTGCCTGCTACTGTTATTATTATTCCAAACCACTCGAAAAATATATATTTTTTTCTCGAATTTCTGAAGATTTTCGCTTATAACTTTTTTATTTACAGTTCTACGACAAAAAGTTACTGGACCAAAGTTGTAGAGAATTTAATTTGCAACAAAAAATGTTAACAATTTTTTTTTATCAAATAAATAGTTTAAGAGATATATCGTAAAAACCATTTCAACCCCTATTTTCAAGATGGTGGCCGTGGGACAAGGGTTGCGACCCCACAAACTTGTTTTTAGCTTTACACTGACCCCCCCTACACATCAAAAAAATAAAATTGCGTCCTCTAAAAAACGCAAGGTAAGGCCTAAAAAATGTAACATTCCAATGGACCAACCCTACTAATATTATAAATGCGAAAGTTTATAAGTATGGATGGATGGATGTTTGTTACTTTATAACTCCAGAACGGCAGAACGGATTTTGGTGAAAATTGGCACTGAGATATATTTTAGCCTGGAATAACACATAGGCTACTTTTTATCTCGTGGGAATACCGGGATTTAAAACTACGCGGGTGAAACCGCGGGGCGCTACTAGTAATTTAATTTAACATTTTTTGTGATATGGGTATGTTTTTTACAAATCGTGCCTGAAATAAACGACTTTTATGTATTTTTATTTCTTAATAAAACTTTTTCATAGGCAGCCGAGTGCATGCACAAAGGCTATATCTATTGAACTGGTTCCAACTCTATCTAACTTTTTCCATTACATTTGGATCGAGGCATCAATCAGTGGAACGCGGGACGGTTCGATAGGCTGTCGCTAACTTTGATTTTAGACGTGACACTGCCTCTGACTACCCTCTTTAGATATAAAGAATCATCATCATCTTCCTGCCTTATCTTACATCTTGTGGGAGCGGCACAACAGGTTTTTTCGCTCCAATTCTCTCTATCATCCGTTTCCTTAATAGTCACTTCTTTCTTATCGATGTCATCTTTCACGACCTCAGTGGCGCAGCGGGTGAGAGTCCACCTCCGACGCAGGTTGCGGGTTCGATTCCCGCCTCGGAACAAATTTATGTACGATCTGCAGAAATTTGTTCCGTTGGTCTGGGTGTTTACTAGGTATGATAAAAAAATATCTATCTATGTAAGTATATAATGTATTAAATATATCAGACTAGTACCCATAACACAAGCTTTGAGTAACTTACTTTGGGGCTAGATAGTGCTGTGTGGATTGTCCAGCATTATTTATTTATTTTATGTATGTAAGAAAACGATTTTATAAGACTTTGACCCCCAGGTACCAACAACAATATTTGTTAAGTTCTATTAAATTGAAACATCCACTTTTGTCTTGACACTTGTTTCTTTTAGAATAGTGTGCTGAAAGGATTTTAAGAGTAACCAACTCAAATCGATAGAATGAAATAATAAAATAGGAAAGTTTATAGCAAGAAATATAACACACGTACAAAGCTAAAAGGTATAGTATCAAGTGAAATACATTTCTTCGTAGAAATTCAGAAGATAAAAGGAAGGTGCGTGACCAATCCTTTCCGAATTCCCTGAAAATTCCTGGCGATACAGGGTGTAAAAGTCTTCTTCCTGCGCGTCAGTAGTTTCTTTCGAAACAGTGCGGTGAAAGGATTTTAAGTGCGCCTCAAATAGGCTTCTTTAGCAGCACTTTATACAGATTTTAGAACGTTTAGTGCGATCAAAGTCTACTCTACAATATGAAATGGTATAAACCGTGCCTGTGCTACATAAATTCAACGAAAACCAGACAAATAAAAAAGCTAATAATATATTTTTTGTAATTATCGTTTCTGAATCAGAATTCTGAATATCGTTTGGCAACGTAAGCCCCAGAATAATTATCATTCATGAGGTGGTAATAAAAATGACAGAAGGATAGTGAAACAGGAAGAAGAAGAATAACGGAATCAAAGCTTGTCTCTGCAATGATCGCTATATTTAAACCCGCTTTTTTTGTTATTATGATCAGGTACATATTATTAAAACATTATAACGTCTAAACGACCTTTGCATCACACAAATGGTAGAGTCTTCGATGCAGACCAAACCAACCTAAGCACAGAAAAAAGAACTACATACTACCAACTGAACTGTGGGACTCGTCCTATTGGTCAAATCGATTGACAAGTCTGAAGGTTCCGTTAAACGTTTCATGTGCAGTTTTACACCCTGTATGTTTTTATTCTATCTTTTCTATTTTATCTTTTCCTTTGTGTATTTAGGTCCTGTAGTCTTTCAGATTAAAACGATTAGTGTAAGTGCTTATATTTCCTGAATTAAATTCTGAAGGAAAAATACTAGGAAAAGGGGATTTAGCCTGCAGCATTTATGCAAAAAGAACAATAAAAATTTAAAACACAGCTTTTTCTGTAAGGAACCACAATTTTCAACGTTAGCAGTGCGTATTTTTTTGCTTGTGTTTTATCACACTGATGAATTATTTTGAATAAAACTTAATTTATTTATTTAGACGAGTAAAGGGACCACCTGAAGTTTGACTTACGAAACAAATAAAGAATCGTGAAAACAAGTTTATAATCCGCGGATTACGTATAAAAAATAGGCGAATAATCATTTATTTGGTAAGCATATTACACGTCATAGAAGATACAAGCAGGGGGTGCTAGGTGAAAAAACCTAAAACACATAAAACTTATACAAATTTAATTTAGTAAGTAGATATTCTAAATAAGTTTTCGAAGACTTTTCAGTTCTCTTTTCAAAAGGTCCCTAAATTCTTGTGTGTGCAAGGGCCCCAGCATAGTTTAAAACAGCCTTGGCCCTACGTCCATGTGCCTGTAATTTCAATCGCAAACACGACCCTTGAAACAGAAACAGCGTTGCTGCTATGCGGCAGAAATACGCATAATAAAGTTGTACTTTTATCACATAGTGCCCTATGTGCCCTACTGACTATGGTCCTAGTATGGGATGATGAATAGAGGGATGGATGGATAGATGGATGGATAGAACGGCTGAACGGATGTTGGTGAAAATTGACACAAATATATATTATAGTCTGGAATAACACATAGGCTACTTTTTATCCCGTGGAAATACCGGGATTTAAAGCTACGCGGGTGAAACCGCAGGGCGCTACTAGTCTATAATAAAGCAATAAATATTGGCGGGCATTCCACACAGCACTATCTCGCCCCAAACTAAACCAAAACATGTTATTGTAGAATCAGATAGCTGATATACCACATATATACTTTTTTGACTTTTTTGACGACCTCTGTGGCGCAGCGGGCGAGAGCCTGCCTGCGACGCAAGAGGTTGCGGGTTCGATTCCCGCCTTGGAACAAATTTGTGTACGATCTGCAGAAATTTGTTCCGATGGTCTGGGTGTTTTCTATGTATAATAAAAAATATCTATCTATGTAAGTATATAATGTATTAAATATATCAGTTATCTAGTACCCATAACACAAGCTCTGAATAGCTTACTTTGGGGCTAGATAGTGCTGTGTGGATTGTCCAGCATTATTTATTTATTTATTTGTAAATATATACTTTTCAACAGAACAAACATTCATCACACAATGTTTACAAAATGTTCTCGGTGGGGATCGAACCCACGTTCTACGGCTCAGAAGGTAGAGCTACTACCAACTGAGCTGTCAAGGCTGTAAGTATGCCAAAATTAAGTAAATAATGATACTAAGGACGATCTCAGTGGCGCAGCGGGCAAGAGTCCGCCTGCGACGCAGAGATTGCGGGTTCGATTCCCGCCTCGGAACAAATTTGTGTACGATCTGCAGAAATTTGTTCCGTTGGTCTGGGTGTTTTCTATGTATAATAAAAAATATCTATCTATGTATGCATATAATGTATCTAATATATCAGTTATCTAGTACCCATAATACAAGCTAGATAGTGCTGTGTGGATTGTCCAGCATTATTTATTTATTTATACTTTTTACATAAATAATTTCGAATAAACTACTACTCATTTCAATGGCCGGTAAAATTCTAACCTAATAAATTATTTCGAATAATTATAAAAGTACATACAGCGCTTAATTTTATAAACTTGTTCTACACGAGTGCCGGGTTCACTGAAATGTTCCTTTGTTTTAAAATCTTGCTTTCCAAAAAAAACTGGCCGTTATAGCGACGAGTAAGAAAGTCCAATGATCTTTACTTTTCAATATCTGATAAAGAGGATACTAAAAAAAATCGCGAATGCGAGCTTTTTTCAGTGGTTCAGTAAAATAAATAAATAATGCTAGACAATCCACACAGCACTATCTAGCCCCAAAGTAAGCTATTCAAAGCTTGTGTTATGGGTACTAGATAACTGATATATTTAATACATTATATACTTACATAGATAGATATTTTTATTATACATAGAAAACACCCAGACCATCGGAACAAATTTCTGCAGATCGTACACAAATTAGAAAAGAGATTTATTTTAATTTTTTATAGGTAAAATAATGATTATTTTTATATCGATTTATAATTTTTTTTCTAATTTTATTTTAATTTTATTAGTTTAATATAAAAATAATATTGTGCTATTCCGCTACACCAATGCCGTTAATAACGGTAGCACTTTCTATAAAACTATAGTAACGTGGGAGCTCGGTACTTGAAGCAGATTTATAACGACACTGTTCCAGATAAGACTTTATAGTTTAGTCACGTTTTTGTGTCTAGATTCTAGATTCTTGAATGGTCTCCCCATTCAAGAATCTAGAATTAGCCTTAATAAAGAACACCGGTGGTGTAGTGGGAGTTATTCCGCTTTCTGATCATGTGTTTGAATCCAGTGCTAGTTCTGTTCGAAAAAAAATCTATTGCCAATGCCTTCTGTTTGATTCTTTCTTCTGTTTCAAGGTGATCCTTGTGATTTTATTGAATGAACATACTTTGACTTTGACTTTTGTATGCCTGGTGTGGTCCTGGATACATAATTGTAAACACCTAAGTAGACATCTTCACTTTGATTTTGCATACAGACCTAATAATTGAAGTTCACTGGCAACCACGCACTCTTGAAACACAGTTTTTTACTCGCTGTTTTCATAGAAATAAATAATTGTTTTTGTATATCATGTTTAAACCTGAAGTAGAAAGTTAATCCTACTAATATTATAAATGCGAAAGTTTGTAAGTATGGATGGATGGATGTCTGTTACTCTATAACTCCAGAACGGCTGAACGGAACTTGGTGAAAATTGGCACAGAGATATATTATAGTCGGGAATAACACATAGGCTACTTTTTATCCCGTGGGAACACCGGGATTTAAAACTACGCGGGTGAAACTGCAGGGCGCTACTAGTAGGATATATTATGCAAATAAACTTTCTAAGTAACGTCAAAAAAATTCAGCCCAACGACTTTTTTTAGCCATTTTTGCTTTTTATCGCTTGAGAAACATGGTCCGTAAGGCTTTGTTAACTTTACCAAAGTATTCTTAAAAGGCTAACAACCGTCTTAATACTCATCGCTAACTTGATTTTTTTTATATAAAATTAATGAAGGTAAGGTCGTTTACGCAGCCCCGTAATCCTATCGTGTGTGACTTACGAGGCAATGCTTTTTAAGTTATTGGTTACGACTTAACATCAGGTGGACAATCTGCTTGTTTCATCGACAAGTCGTATAAAAAAATTTGAATGGCAACTTAGACCCACAAGTAACACGAACTAAGAAGGACATAACTGAGCTATAAGTCGTTTTTAAATTATGACAGAGTTCTAAAGACGTTTAAGTTACGTTTAAGTTTATGTTATGCTCAAGTTCCCATAACTTTCAAGTTTTACGTCAAAATCCACGTCCATTTTCCTAAAAGCAACGTTTCCTAGTTTTATTTACGTTCACTGAGCCAAGTTATTTTGAGCTCTATTTCTATGCTATTACGTGCGTAAGTTGATATCGCACGTATACTTGGTAATATCAAATTGTATTACCAAGAAGTATACAAAGTGACAGATCAAATTCCCATGTGCTTGATCTTTCTAGAATAATTCAAAAGCCTCGACACGAGAAGACTTGCGTCACTTACTACTTACAATGTAAAATAGGCTTTGATGCACCGATTTAAAATGTAATTCGCCTTGTCAGAAATAATTTTTTTTTTTTAATTCTGGAGTATTGTATTTTTTTCTTAACTTTAGTTGTATAATTACTAAAATTCACAAAAGTAAATATAGTAATAATAGTAATAGGATAAACACCCAGACAGAGAATAAAAATCAATGTTTCACTTTCAAACCGCTGTAAAATTGCGCATTTGGTCCTAAAAGTGAAACGTTACTACGTAAAACTATTACATTCTGTGACTTGACATCTGTTTATTCTGTTTTCGCCGCCACAGTGTAATAAAACGTCGTAAAGCCAGTCGACGTCAGTGTGACCGTTTTTGGTATTTTTGGTACTAAATTGGTATATTTGAGGCTCCGAAGAATGACTTCAGTATATTTTTAGTATATTACTGAATATCAGTATAATAATGGTACAATTTAACTTTTATGGTATTTTTTTGGTATATATACCTGGCAGCCCTGTAATAGACCGTAAAACATTTTCAAATGATTGATGATTCGGAACTCGCCCGGGGGTTTCCCAGTAGGTTCATGAAGTTTGGCTACTTTAGCTACTTTTTGAGGTAAAATATGGTGATCTGGCAACTTTCTGCGAAAGATCTAGCTACTGAGGTAATGGTACAGTTGGCAACAGTGGTCGACGTACTGCAACGACTTGCGCTGTGACTTTTAATTGGACGAAATGTAGCCTGCGGGAATTTCTAATGAAAGGACTATGTCTAAAGAAGACATTTTCTTTGTAAATAATGAGATTTGTATACATAGTAACCATTTATTACATAATTCTTTTGAATAAGTGTCCATAACTAGTGGAATTCTGGAAAACTTAAATAGCTTCATGACTTTGATCCGTAGGCACGGTAGATATCCCCTCCAATATTTTAGTATCAAGTACTTATGATTCTTTGTGAACGTCTAAGGGGGTAGTCAGAGGTATATCCGAATCTCTTTCATGATGAACATAAGGTTTTGTTGTTTTTTATATGTTACACTAGTTGCGCCCCGCGGTTTCACCCGCGCACATTTAAATCCCGGTATTCCCACGGGATAAAAAGTAGCCTATACGCTATTCAAGACTATAATCTATCTCTCTACCTGGTTTCATCCAGATCCGTTCAGCCGTTCTGGCGTGAAAGAGTAACAAACATCCATCTATCCATCCATACTTACAAACTTTCCCGTTTATAATAGTACCTAGAAGTATAGAAGTTTCATCGTTGCTAGGCCTTGCCGCAATGCAGGCCTACTGGAGGTCCTTTGTCTGGAATACCTCCTTTGACAACTAAATCACTCGGTATCAAGTTGTTCCCAAAGAACTTGACACCGGTCTCTAGGCTGGCTTAGACGTTAATTAGAGTGAAGTTCTAATTTACATTTATTACTAGCGACCCGCCCGCGCGCCCCTGCTTAGCACGGGTGCACATATCATGCATGTATTATACATATAAACCTTCCTCTTGAATCACTCTATCTATTAAAAAAACCGCATCAAAATCCGTTGCGTTGTTTTAAAGATTTAAGCATACATAGGAACATAGGAATATAGGGACATAGAGGCAGAGAAAGCGACTTTGTTTTATACTATGAGTGATTATTACTTGTGTTAGTTACTATACACTCAGTATACCTCTGAATAACATTACAACATATATACCCTTCAAACAGAAACACAGCAAGCTTGACGGCAGAAAAAGTAGTATCCTTAAAATACAATATAATACCGATATTCTAATATACAAGTTATAACTAGTGGCTCTGGGAGCTGTAGACCTCGCGAGCATACTAAAAGTGAGCTATTTGAGGAATGTAATGTGCAAATGCATTTTCCGTTCTGTGATTTTTCTGATCTTTTTGATTTTTTTTGCATCATCTTGTGTAGAATGAGGTCCTTTGTGTTTCTCTTAAATTTGATTGAAAACCATCGATTGTTTGATGAGCTATCCTGTTCATCATGCTGAAGATCCTCATCAGATCTTCGCCATACTTTTATGAGACCAACTTATAGTTATTACCTTTCAAATAAAAAAGAATAATCGAAATCGGATCTCATTTGGTGGAGATAAATAGCCCCCTTTTTTGCCCCTTTTTGGGGGAAGTACCCCTCCAATCAAAAATCCCCGACGACAAAAAAATTCTAATAAGTCATATAACCTGTGTACCAAGTTTCGTCCATATCAGTTGAAAAATGCGACCTGTAGAGGAGAACAGACAGACAGACAGACATCCGGACAAACGCATTTTTGGCCAATGTGGAAACTGAGACGCTTCGCTCGCTCGGTCAATAATAGATATCTTTATTGTACACCTCAAGAAAATAAAATAAGTAAGAATTGATTTAAGCGACAACGAAGTACAATGGGCGGTCTTATCGTTATGAGTGATCTCTTCCAGACAAACTTTGGATGGACAGGATTTTCATAATTTCAAAATGGCGGTGTCACAAGGGACATTTACACTTATTTTATTCCAAAACAAACAAACAAAAACAAATCAATAATAAAAATTATACGCATCGAGTAGATTCGAACCTGCATCCCTAAAATCGAGAGGGTTATGTTCCCGCTGTACCAATCAAGCTCTGAAGCAAACCTGTATTTTCTCCAATTACGCGTACTCGCCAATTATGTACAGTCATGTGCAGTGCGACTCCGATATTTCAGGTATACTTAGCAATATAACTTGATAAATAAAATATATTTTAATAGTAGTAGGTTGCCTTATAGAAAAACACCTGGAGAGAATTGCATTAATTACGCCGACAAAAGCATTGCTGTTAAATTAGAAGAAGAAGAGCTTGAAGGGCTCGTCCGGGGAAGTACTACCACCACGCCTTTTTCTGCCGCTAAGTTACCAGAAATGAAAATCTAGGAAATGGCTACCATACCTGCAAATAAAACTCATTTATATTCCAACTAGTTGCGCCTCACGGTTTCACCCGCGCAGATTTAAATCCCGGTATTCTCACGGGATAAAAAGTAGCCTATGTGCTATTCCAGACTATAATCTATATCTCTGCCAAGTTTAATTCAGATCCGTTCAGTCGTTTCGACGTGAAAGAGTAACAAACATCCATCCATCCATCCATCCATACTTACAAACTTTCACGTTTATAATATTATAGTAGGATTAGTAGTAGTAGGATATTCACTATTCCCACAAACTTCAGTCCATAGCCGATATATTACAATCTACTGGTTTATCAACTCACGCCGCTGATTGTACCTGAGTACACACAGTCCGGTTGGTAATGCACACACAATAGGGCACGTATTCGTGCACGAGATAATTGCCGGCATTTGCATGAGAATGTATGCTGTACAACATTCCCTTATGGCTTGACAACACCTAATTTATCTCTCGCTCGCACGATTTTGAAAGATATAAAATCACTAAGCCTAATTTTGAAAAATCGCAAACAACCATTTTGTGTGCACACATATTTCACACAAAAATGGTAAAAATTTCATTTTGATTGATGCAAGTTTTCCTGCTAAAGTTTGATTGAGTACGAAAACTAGAAAAGTAAACTTTTAATATAGAACATACATCCATGTTTATTACGCACTTAAAATCCTTTCACCACACTGTTTAGATGTAACTAAATCTGCGCCAGAACATTTCGCGCCAAAATCGGGTACGTGAGCCATATGAGGGCAAAACACCCGAGCCCCTAATAATAATAACTTATAAAAAAAGTCCAAAAAGCTAAGTCTCTGTAGCCGAAAACGGCTAGGTAGATTATATTATATATATATTAGACTAGCTTTTGCCCGCGGCTTCGCTCGCGTTTAGAAGTATTATTATTAATTAGGGATAGTTTTTGCGGCTTTACTTTTGTTAAGCGTGTGCAAAAAATTGGAGGGTTGAATTTATCAAAATCCTATTGAAGCGAACGTCTTCATCATAGTAGCTCCAATCTTTAATTTCAGTTCAATCAGTCGAAAATCTAAGAAGATTTATACAAACTTTCATCCCTATTTTATCCCCTTAGGGATGGAATTTATCAAAATCCTTTCTTAGGGGATGCCTAAGTCATAGTAGTTTTATGCATGCAAAGTCAGCCCGATCGGTTAAAAATTGACAAAATTTCATACAAACTTTCATCCCCTATTTCATCCGCTTGGGGGTAGAATTGATCAAAATCCTTTCTTAGCGGATGCCTACGTCATAACATTTACCTGCATGCCAAATTTCAGCCTGATCCGTCCAGTGGTTTGGGCTGTGCGTTGATAGATCACTATGTCAGTCAGTTACCTTTGAGTTATATATATTAATTAGAAAAATTAGAAAACTTAGATTTAGATTTGATTTATATTTAGATTTAGATAGAAGATAGATAGAAGATTTATACAAACTTTCATCCCCTATTTTATCCCCTTAGGGGTGGAATTTATCAAAATCCTTAAGCCTACGTCATAGTAGCTTTATGCATGCAAAGTCAGCCCGATCGGTTTAAAATTGACAAAATTTCATACAAACTTTCATCCCCTATTTCATCCCCTTGGGGGTGGAATCGATCAAAATCCTTTCTTAGCGGATGCCTACGTCATATCATCTACCTGCATGCAAAATTTCAGCCCGATCCGTCCAGTGGTTTGGGCTGTGCGTTGATAGATCACTATGTCAGTCAGTCAGTCAGTCAGTCACCTTTGAGTTATATATATTTAGATGTAACTAAATACATAACAAGAAAAAGCGAATTTAGGTAATTTAAAATATTAAAAAAAACGCTTTTACTTTGTGTTAGGTTAATATTTTTAAAACTTGCCCCCGGTTTTGTTTTTCAACTAAAAAAATGTATAGGTGCACGGATTTGAACCCACTTAGGCTTAGGATCAAAAGGCAGGGTGTTTCCACTTATAAAAAAATATTTTAAATCTCCAAGAATGTAGCCCGCAATGCGACGTTAGTTATCGCGTCTCAATGGTAGGGTGACCACACAGCGAGGCGAACTAATTAGATAAAAAAAATATTTAAATTTGTCTGTTCTTAGAGGCTTGGGCTATCTAGAGTCACCTAGCTTTAAGACGTTTCTAAGTGATCCTTGTGATTCAATTGACTAGACAGTTTTTGACTTTGAACCATATCCAACTCAAGAACTGTCACGTCATTATAAAAAATGTTCGTTTATTAGACAGAATGTACATACCTGAAACAATTCTTGCTCTCGTGTCGCTGGTCATTTTAGATATAGTTGACTTACCTGAAAAATAATAAAATTAAATGTATTTATTTTAAACATATCTTATTATTTAAATTTATAAAATGAGCTGCAAAAGTACATACAACCTTTTAATTATATTTTAGTAGAATTTTTTAGATAGACCACGTGACATTTCCATACACATCCCATAGCTTTTTCTTAAAGTACTCGGCATGCGTAAGTTTGTTGCCAGTTCTTCTAGTCGCAAAACTGGCATCTAGATTCAACTAGCTTTAAGACGTTTCATAGTGATCCTTGTGATGTTACTGAATCATCTGTTGTTTCAATATATTCAATAATATTTTACCACAACGGTGCAGTTTCTCTAACAACCCTTCGCTATTTTATTCAGAGGGTGTCTATCTCTCTCATTGTGACCATCCCTCAACATTTACATAAGAATGTGTTCATATTTGATTAAGTCGGGTTGAGCTGAAATTGGACCTGGCAAAGGTTCGTTGGAAAGAAATAAGGTTGATTATATTCTTTCAATTCGTTACCTACTGGATTATTCTTGTCTGAAGACAGTTTCCCCCGGTTTCTGAAAACGCGATAAACACTAATCAGCTGTCAAGTCACTTGCTATTTCAGCTTTTACTTCAAATTAGATAGAAATAGCAAGTGACTTGACAGCCGATTAGTGTTGATCGAGCTTTCAGAAACCGAGGGTAAAAATAATAATAAATCCTTTGTGCCTTTTTAATTAATCTGTTGTAAACAGAACTGAGCGAGAGTGAGACCTCCAATTGTTATTATTATACATTATTGTCGCCCTCTGTGGCGCAGCGGGCGAGAGCCTGCCTGCGACGCAAGAGGTTGCGGGTTCGATTCCCGCCTTGGAACAAATTTGTGTACGATCTGAAGAAATTTGTTCCGATGGTCTGGGTGTTTTCTATGTATAATAAAAATATCTATCTATGTAAGTATATAATGTATTAAATATATCAGTTATCTAGTACCCATAACACGAGCTTTGAATAGCTTACTTTGGGGCTAGATAGTGCTGTGTGGATTGTCCAGCATTATTTATTATTTATTTATTAATTTATTTATTGTAGGTGAGATTGTAGTAAAAGGACGGTTTATTCTTTAAAAAAAATATTTATATAATATATTTCAGATTCTATATAAATCCATACTTAAATTAAAGTATCATTAAGTATAATTTACAACACAAATACAAGTATTTTTGGATACAAGTATTTTATACTTGAAATTATGTTGTAATATTTATCTTTTTGGAAATTATAACGAAACATTATATATACTCGTATCATCCAATGGTCACGTGCAACTGGCACCTAGATTCACTAGCTTTAAGACGTTTCAAAATGATTCTAGTGATTCATTGAATGAAAAATGCCAAAGGGCAAAAATGAAAATATGTACAAAAAAAAGTTTCTTTTTCTGAGTTCTGTCTTAGTTCTGGGCACAGCATGGTCACCGCAGCCTAAGAGGTGTTCGCAGACACCGTGGATTAATGGTGCTCATGAGTTATGGCTCTCTTATAACAATCTGCCCGTTTCAGGCGACGCTCGGTACCCGTAGCATTACACGTAAATGTCCTGAAGCCTACACCGATGGTTTTCTAGAATGATAGTAACATAAGCGAACACAAAAACATCAATAGTAACTATGTTCTTGTTAATAAATTAAATGTAATTCGCCTGAAATTATTTAATAATTAAATAATTTAAGGCGTCGTCGTTGTCTTTAACAAATAAAAATAAATTCGAAAGTCCTCATAGCTAGTCAATGTCACAAGGTTATTCAATAAAATAACCTTTTTCTGCCGCCAAGCAGCAACGCTGTGTTTCCGTTTGAAGAGTGTGGTCGTCGGTGTAATTACAGGCACACGAGGCTTAATATCTGTCTGCCTCAAGTTGATGGACGCAGTGCAGTGCATCGTAGGGCACGTTCCTATTGTGCGTGACCTACGGGGCAATGTTTTGTTTATAGGTGATGGTTACCACTTAACATCAGGTGGGCCATCTGCTTGCTCCATTAGCTAGTTGTA
Organism: Plemyria rubiginata; assembly: GCA_963576535.1. NCBI lineage: Eukaryota > Metazoa > Arthropoda > Insecta > Lepidoptera > Geometridae > Plemyria > Plemyria rubiginata. The sequence continues at coordinate 8,593,192 of OY754929.1, forward strand.
TAAAAAAAAAAAAAATCACATGGATCATTTTGAAACGACTTAAAACTATGATGATTGGGAATGGCAGTGTTCTATGGGGATTTTATGAATTGAAACTATCATCTGGAAGAAAAAACTCTAAGCTGAAAGTTGTTTCATAATGTGGTCAGAGCATTAATTTTACAAAGTGTTTGTCCACGGCAAGGATCAAACCCACGACGCACAGCGCAAGGCAGAGCTACTACCAACTGAGCTGTGAGCTGTTGGTCTAGATTGTGAGTCGAGTACATCAGTAACTAGTGTTATGGATACTACAGAATGAAATAATATTATGATGCCTTCTTTCAGCATTGTCTTTGTATATAGCTCTTTTTTTATTTTGTATTCTATTTTTATGTTTCTTTTACATCTTTTTTACCGCTTCCATGATGGAAAGAAAAACATGCTTTTACGTTTGTTTTACTAACATCCACAGTTCACACACGGCATGTATTACAGAGGTATTCATGTTTATATTCCAAGTTTCAATCAAATCTGTTCAGCCGTTGAGGATATAAAGGACATACTTAACATGAGTAGGAAGTATTTATTTACTTACAGTTACGATTATTATTACGAAATACAGACTGACTACCCCCTAAGCATCCTCAACTCTTCTTAATTCTAATTTTTAACTCGTACTCAGTTCTGAGAGATCTGAAGGGATAACTACCGTGCCTGAAAGTCGTGAAGCTGGTTTATGTTCCATCTAAATAGGTTCAGAGGTTCGGGCGTGATAGAACCACAAACATACAAAAATCTAACTTTTGCATTTATTAAATGTACCTAGGAATTTATTTTACCAGGTTAGTGCAGGTGACTGAACCACTATTTTATAAGGCCCTTATTCATGGTCTCTGAGCATGCCAATAGCTTATCAGACCGATAAGTCTGTTGCTGTCTCTTTTCGTTGGCTTAGAAGTGACATGACAAGAATACTGTATAGAGCCGTTATAAAATGGCAGGGATTACGATTATGAGGGCTAATGTTTTATTAGATACTAGCTGGTACCCGCGACTTCGTCTGCGTGCTTTTAATCTCTTCATCTCTTTTTTTCGCAATTAAAGATAGCCTATGTTCTTTCTCAGGGTCTAAAGATTGCCTGTGCCAAATTTCATCAAAATCGGTTGAGAGGTTTAAGCGGGAAAGCGTAACAGACAGACAGACAGACAGACAGACAGAGTTACTTTCGCATTTATAATATTAGTTGGGATTTCGCATTTTGAAAATCCTACTAATATTATAAACGTGAAAGTTTGTGAGTATGGATGGATGGATGTTTGTTACTTTTTCATGCCGGAACGGCTGAACGGATCTGGATGAAACTTGGCAGAGAGATATATTATAGTCTGGAATAACACATAGGCTATATTTTATCCCGTGGGAATACTGGGATTTATATCTGCGCGGGTGAAACCGCGGGGCACAACTAGTAATTCATAATTTTCTGTTGCAAATAAGAGCACGTGCTACATCGAAGCTTGTACTTAGCATGTACAGTCGCATTAAAAAGTAATTTATCACATTTATTTTGCTCACCTAAATAATGGTATACCTTACTTTTCAGTTTCCCGAAAAAACGCTGAACAATATGACGATCGTAAAATTCTAGTTATTAGCAGTAGTGAGATTTGATGTTTTTAAGAAAATATATTTATTAATTAACGGAAAAGACAATTCTGTACATACCTACTTCTAAACTAAAATTATAAGCAAATTAGGTCCCTGGCTTAGTATTTTTTCAGTGTATTTGCAGTTTTTCTTAGCAAAAACTCATTTTTTACATGATTTCTGTCTAAATAAATCTCCTACATATTGCATTATTGTTCACCACACAGACTAATAAAGGACAGCATGTACATAATTTGGCAATACATTGGTCGCGAACGTATCTGACGTCATAACCATAACGGTGGCGGCTGGTAAGGAAACCTTGGTTTTAACTATCGCTCTGTGCCGTATTTAAAATTCTACAATGATATTCCTTCAGGCGCCTCTAGTGAGGGGGCATTACTTATAATTGGTCTGGTTTTTCGGCTTTAAATCATCATCATCATCTTGACAGCCTTCACAGCTCAGTTGGTAGCAGCTCTGCCTTCTGCGCAGGCCGTGGATTCGATCCCCACCGAGAACAAACATTTGTATGATGAACATAGATGTTTTTTCTCTGTCTGAGTTATAAGTGTGTAATTATTTATGTAAAAAACAAGTATACCTAATAAGTTATATATCAGCTATCTGGTTCCTATATCATAAGCTTTGGCTTAGTTTGGGGCAAGATAGTGCTGTGTGATTGTGGGTAAACTTCCTATCTACCAAACTTCATGTGGATTCGGCACAACAGGGTTTTATTTTCACTCTCCTCTATTCGTCATTTCCTTTATTATCCATGTTATCTGTCACACAATCCAAACTTTATTTGCTCATTATATGCAGACAAGCCTAAAAACTCCGTATACTTATTTTTGATATAATTATGATAAAATTTCAATTTTAGACATCGTGCCTACCAGACCTCCACAGATCTTCAAATTTTTGGGTCATTTGAGATTCGTCTTTTCCCATCCCTTAATACCCAAGGAGCGTTAATATTGGAAAAATGTAAATGATAGCCAATCCCGTAGGAGCGCCACATAATACTCCCGATTATTTATGGGTTTGGTCAAAATGACGTAAAAACTCAGAATTCTCTACTTAAGAAAGAAAGAAAGAAAGAAAATACATTTATTTGACATACACAACAAGAAAAGAAATACATAGGTACATACAAAATTACAGCTAAAAACAGAGACAAAACGAAAGAAGAAACAGTACCAAAAACAAAAGAAAACATAACTGTACGCCAAAAAGGCCCTGACTCAGCAATTGCTGCTTAACAAAGTAGGTAGCCTACCTTGCCAAGCAGCGCTGGTTTTCAGTCAGAGCCTTGAGTAGGATGACGTCACTGCAGAAGAATACTTACGGGACCCTGCTGAACCATTCTTGGGAATATCATGATATTGAATTACCTATAAAAGCCCAGAGAAGCTGTTTTGGAGGTTCCAGTACTTACAGTTACTTTAGGTAGGTACTTTCAAAAAGTAGACTTATAATTTTAGGTATTACTTGCTTATTTTCCGTGGATTATGTAACTTCACCTATTTATTGTGCCACCACGGCGTTCTGCCGAGTAGTGTGACGCTTCGCGTAATCAACGTTCGCACATCACTTTGATCCAAACAATGTATTCTTACAAAAAAGTTTGATAAACGTTTGACGACCTCTGTGGCGCAGCGGGCGAGAGCCTGCCTGCGACGCAAGAGGTTGCGGGTTCGATTCCCTCCTTGGAACAAATTTGTGTACGATCTGCAGAAATTTGTTCCAATGGTCTGGGTGTTTTCTATGTATGATAAAAAAATATCTATCTATGTAAGTATATAATGTATTAAATATATCAGTTATCTAGTACCCATAACACAAGCTTATTTAATAGCTTACTTTGGGGCTAGATAGTGCTGTGTGGATTGTCCAGCATTATTTATTTATTTATTGACAAAATGTCAGCTCTTTAAAATGTCATCAAGGGCTACCTCATCTAACTAATCCTACTAATATTATAAATACGAAAGTTTGTAAGTATGGATGGATGGTTGGATGAATGTTTGTTGCACAATAACTCCAGAACGGCTGAACGGATCTTGGTGAAAATTGGCACAACGATATATTACAGTCTGTAATAACACAGGCTACTCTTCATCCCGTGGTAATACCGGGATCTAAAACTACGCAGGTAAAACCGCGAGGCGCTGCTAGTCTGAAATAAATATGAAAAGAAGCTACATAAACTTATCAAGGGCTTCCAAAGTGGCGTGACCTGTATCACCGGACTGTCGTCGTTAGAGTGTAATGTCCTGCGTATGGAGTGCGCCGGAGCTACGTGACGGAGATAGTATGAAGCTTATTTAGCAACAGGTACACTCAGCGACAGGATACTAGCAATCTTCTTCTTCTATCTTCTTCTTCTTCTATCTTCTAAATATATATAACTCAAAGGTGACTGACTGACTGACATAGTGATCTATCAACGCACGCACAGCCCAAACCACTGGACGGATCGGGCTGAAATTTGGCATGCAGGTAGATGATATGACGTAGGCATCCGCAAAGAAAGGATTTTGATCAATTCCACCCCCAAGGGGATGAAATAGGGGATGAAAGTTTGTATGAAATTTTGTCATTTTTAAACCGATCGGGCTGACTTTGCATGCATAAAACTACTATGACGTAGGCATCCCCTAAGAAAGGATTTTGATAAATTCCACCCCTAAGGGGATAAAATAGGGGATGAAAGTTTGTTTAAATCTTCTTAGATTTTCGACTGATTGAACTGAAATTAAAGATTGGAGCTACTATGATGAAGACGTCCGCTTAAATAGGATTTTGATAAATTCAACCCCCCAATTTTTTACACACGCTTAACAAAAGTAAAGCCGCAAAAACTATGCCTAATTAATAATAATACTTCTAAACGCGAGCGAAGCCGCGGGCAAAAGCTAGTACCTTCTATTTATTTGGTCAAAAATGAAAACGGCCTTTATTCAGTACACTCACTAAGGATCTCTTTCAAACGTCTTATACATATATATTACTGTATTTATATAAATTCTATTATATCCAAACGGTTTCTTAATATTGTAACACGCCACACCATCTTTTTGCACGCCCAGGAAGACTGGTAGAAAATGCTATTAGCATTAAGTCCTCCTAGCACTATATTATTGTGTGAAAGTTTTTAAATAATAAATAAATAAATATTCTTGGTAAATCTACCGCCAGTTCCTCGCTATTTTTAAAGTAGAAGAGCTTTGTGTGTTACTATAAACTTATAAGAATTTAGTGCTACATTAGAGAAACAGAAAAGCGCCTGGTCTCCAGACTAGGCAAAAAAGCTGAGTCTTGGCTTTTTAACTATACAGACAAAGTCCAGACCACTATCCCCTAAATCCGTTGGCTTATATTTAATAATAAATAATTAAATATGTTTCATTCTTTCTTTCCTATAATATTTCACTTCTCCAGTTTTTTTTATTTTTCATTATGTATTTGTGTTTCATTGTAGTATATTTTAAGTAAAATTGTAACTAAATTTCTGTATATCTATCATTATGTAATGTGTCTGTGTAGTTGAATAAATGTATTTTCTTTCTTTTCTTTTTCTAGAAATATTATAACATGTGTTTTTTTTTATAAAGAATAAACCGTACTTTGACTACAATCTCACCTGATGGTAAGCGACGATGTAGCCGACGTTGCAGCAGAACGGTCTAGAAGACACCTATTCACTCGAGCCTTGAAGAGATTTAGATTATAGGGGTCAGGAAAAACAGACGACGGTAACGAGTTCCATTCTTTAGCAGTTCGCATAACGTAGCTAGAAGAAAACGCTTAGTGCGAATAGGTGGTATGTGTTACTATGAAATTACTCTGACAACCAGAAATATTGTTAAAAATGTAGAACTGTACGCTTATTTGAACAATTACAACACAATTATCTTAATGGTTAACAGCGTCATCCCTGGAGGCTTTTATGTACATAAAAACTAAGATCTAAATTAATTCATCCACTTTTGTTGCCAACTATACGTACACTCCATTTTTACCGGCCATATGTCCCTGGTAACAGAGAAATGAGAACAGATAGAAAACTACACCTGCCTATTCCTGGTATAACTAGAATAAGATTTTTCGCATAATCACCATCCAGCCCCAAAGTAAGGAGACGGTTACTACTGAACATCAGGTGGGCTCTTGTTCCATAAGTAAGATACAAAAATTGCCACAAAGTAGCGTTACTTGGTTTGTATTTAAGGTGTGGATAAGATAAGATATGAATCAGGGTAGTGCATCGTAGGGCACGTTCCGAGTAACGGCTGCTGTACCAGCTGTGGTCTTCAGTCTGTGTCCTCTCCGCCGGAAATGGAGAGCAATCGACGGGCGGATATTGACCGGTAGTGATATAGTCTGTGACACAGCCAGCCTTAGTTGCTTTCACGGCGATACGTGACACTCATGATAAATTTTATCTTTTCTGGGAGAATTCAGCACTAGTTGTGTGGGATGGCCACATTTTCAAGTGTTCCTTTCCACGCAAAGTTTGAATAATAAAACCGTACTTATTATTGGTATATAGGGCACACGCACCAACCTTCAGTTGACGGTAGGTTCTGTGCATTTATTTATATAATTATTTTCGCTTAATTTATCACTGATTCGTTTTATTTCACTGGAAATATAGTTCGCTACCAGATCAACAATCAGTTTAAGGCTTCGGTGACAGCGGCTCGCAATTTCGAGGTGCGATTGGCTATTATTTCATTTTATTTCATTTCGGGGAGGTTGTTTGAAAAAATAACTCTAAAGAAACACGCATAAATACTGTTCGAACACAAATAATACAATAATATAAGGGAAACATGCCCGAATCAGAAATCATTTTGGTATTAGTATGTTTGGTCTTACATTTACCTAATACCAAAATGATTTCTGACTCAAGCACATTTCCCTTATATTATTGTATTATTTGTGTTCGAACAGTATCTATGCGTGTTTCTTTAGAGTTATTTTTTCAAACAACCTCCCCGAAATGAAATAAAATGAAATAATAGCCAATCGCACCTCGAAATTGCGAGCCGCTGTCACCGGACCCTTAAGAGCCCCCACAGACTGAAAACTGCTATTTGTTAATAGCTCAATCAATCTATCGGCCGATCTTCTTCTTTTTGTCTAGTCACCGTGGTGTAAAGTATTTTTTTATCACATCAATTCGAAAATACTTAGTTTGCGGCCTAAAAACAGCCAGCAAAATGGCGTTTCGCTCACTTTCAATGTAAGTGCGTACTTTTCCTCGCTAGGGAGGAAAAGTGATTTAAATTTGGAATGCCCGTATGAGTAAAACGTTCCAAGTTCCGTAAAAAGTTCCAATCACCAGAGATCACGCACGAGCACTATGACAGGTTGTATGTATGTAGTCTGCGGGGGCTCCTACTTCAAGAACTCGTTCGCTTCGCTCATTCGATCAACTAAGTCATTAGGGAACAATAATTATACACAAATTAATTAGTAACAATTAAAAACAAATCAAAGAAGTAATTTAAGTTTAACTAATTTGGTAGTATATAAAGAGTAGTTCAAAGCTACAAAATTATTACAAACACAAAATGAAATTCTTGATTTTCCTATCTATTTTGGTGGTTTTCGCAGCTGTGATGGTGTCCTGCCAAGATCGACAAGATTTAATGAAAAATACCCCTGATTATTTACATGGCAGGCGGAGTAAGTTTTACAAGCAATTTTTTTTACTTTAGAGAGTATACTTTTTTTGCGAAGGGCTCGTCCGGGGACGTACTACCGCCACGCCTCTTTCTGCCGCCAAGCAGCAACGCTGTGATTCGGTTTGAAGAGTGTGGTCGCCGGTGTAATTACAGGCACATGAGGCTTAACATCTGTATGCCTCAAGTTGATGGACGCAGGGCAGTGCACCGTAGGGCACTGTTTATCGAGCGTGACTTACGATGCAAAGAGTTATTATAGGTGATGATTGCCACTTTAAACCAGGTTGACCATTCTGGTTCAATCAGCATCAAAAATCTGTTTTATTGTTTTTGAGTTCTTTATTACAGTCCGGAACTTTAGTACTCACTTCAGCGATAATTTTCTCATCTTGGATAATGTTATACTTCGCCCCGTAAGTATAACATTACCCTCTATTTTTTCACATCCTCACATCCACATTTGACTTTTCGCGCGATCTAAACTATCAGGTATTATGAGAGGAATACCTCATGTCAGAAAATTCTGCCCGTCAATACCTATAATTGACCGAGCGAGCGAAGCGAGCGAAGCGTCTCAGTTTCCACATTGGCCAAAAATGCGTTTGTCCGGATGTCTGTCTGTCTGTCTGTCTGTTCTCCTCTACAGGTCGCATTTTTCAACCGATCTGGACGAAACTTGGTACACAGGTTATATGACTTATTAGATTTTTTTTGTCGTCGGGATTTTTGATTGGAGGGGTACTTCCCCCAAAAAAAGGGCAAAAAGGGGGCTATTTGATATACTGGATATCTCCACCAAATGAGATCCGATTTCGATTATTCTTTTTTTTATTTGAAAGGTAGTAACTATAAGTTGGTCTCATAAAAGTTTGGCGAAGATCTGATAAGGATCTTCAGCATGATGAACAGGATAGCTCATCAAACAATCGATGGTTTTCAATCAAATTTGAGAGAAACACAAAGGACCTCATTCTACACAAGATGATGCAAAAAAAAACAAAAAGATCAAAAAAATCACAAAACGGAAAATGCACTTGCACATTACATTCCTCAAATAGCTCACTTTTAGTATGCTCGCGAGGTCTACAGCTCCCAGAGCCACTAGTGTACTACGTATAGGACTAGTTGGTAATGCAAGTGTCCTACACATAGTACAAGCACAGCGTTCCTTCCGCAGTGATGGTTGCCGGCTGCGTCACGGACGGCGACTGCAAGAGCGGCTGCTTCTGCGCAGCGGGGACATGCACCTGCTAGCGCCGCGCGCGGACGTGACCTGACATTACACTGTTCACTTACATGTTATTTTATCAACGTCCTTATAAATTAAATAACTAAATAAATATTGGCAAACTTCCCAGTGAACGGCGAAGGACCAAATAGCTAAAATGCCACTTTGTTTTTGGAAATCACCAGAACACCCGTCACAACTAACATCTTTTTTGAAAATGTTGGATCTGTGTGGGGGTTGAACCCCCGGCCTGCAGCGTAAAAGGAGAAGGGCTTCTAGCAACTGAGCTGAGACAGCTGGTACTTTTTTTAATGTAATAAATTGATGATTAAATGATAAAACAGTGTATAATTAAACAGTGAGCTACGTAAAACATATCTTTCATTATTCCTTAGTTCAAACAATCCTGTGTGCTGCAAAAAGTTATCTGGAAGAGATTTCTTTAGGCAACCTAGCGCCCATTACACCTTAATTGGTAATATCGCTGTATGTGTTTTTGTATACGAAAAATTATTTAACTGTCTATCTTTCTTAAAATTATTATTCGAGTGGGATTTGAACCCGTGACCTTTGTTAGGGTCCAACCACCTGCGCCATCGGATTCTAATCACATCCGAAAAATAAATTACATGGATATGTAAATACGGTAATAGGTGATCGAGGTTATGGGACCGTTCGTCGTAACTATCCATCATTTGTAAATATCTTTTGTAAAAAAAAACGGTAAACGGTTTTTAAATAAAACGGTTTTCCGCGATACGCAGAGCACCAGTAAACTTCTTTAGTGTCAAATACTCGTATATACTTTTTTGTATCTGTGTTAAAGCTAGTTTGCTTAATTATTTTACACCCTTCACAACTAGATGGCGCGACTAAAAGTGTACGGTTTCTAGATCGCGCTATCGTTGTGTTTTGAGTTTTAGGGTGGTCAAAATATTCGTTTTTTAATAAATCAGTTCATTGTGCACTACAGAGCCGTACAGGTGTTTTCGTTATACTCCCTCTCGTACCCTACCTACCTACAAAGTAATCTCAATTTTATACAATCTGTGTGTATAATAAAACTTTTGAACAAACAATTAAACCGCCGAATAAACCTGAAAACAAGAAGTAGCCTCGGGAAGCCGCTGGCAGATTTTTACAGTCCACGAGTGACTGAAACAAAAATTATTGGCAAAATAATGAGTTTTAACTTCATTATGGCTAAAATAATAGATTTTTCACAACCAAATTATTCACAACTAATTGTTAGGTACGTTTATAAGACGAAGTTTCATAGAAAATACTCATTCTATCCGTGAAAATGTTGAAACTAACCATTATTTTGACCGTCTTGGTTATTTTGACTGTGGTGGTGGTGTCCACATACGCCACAAGTAACGACATAAAAATGGGTGAGTTCCTGTTGTGCCTTCCTATCTGCTTAAGGCGAGGATATCCCAGAACCTCCAACCTCCAAGACGCCTCGGGGGTACTGGCTGCTCGGCGCTAGCACTTCAACAGCTAGATTTCGTTAGATTTTCTTCTCAAAGATGAATAATACTGAAATTAACTTTTTTTTACACAGCGCTAGTAAATATTAATCCCTATCTTTTGATATAACTTTGACATGATTTCAAGAAAAATTCTCTTAGTAATGGATGTTTGAAATATTTATTTAGTGTCATCTTTATGATTTTTTTTTATCGAGAAAATTATCATTATTTACATTTCTATCTTTACACAGCGCTCGAGTACATGTTCAATGTTAAAGTTTTTGTTTTTTTTTTCGAATATTTTTGTCCATTTTAGTAGTTTTTTTGTTCAAAAACCGTCCCGTACCGCCATAATACATCCGTTGGGGCTGGCGTGGCTAATTCAGCCAAGGCTCTCACGAGGCCGTGGGGTATCTACTCCTGGGGTCGGATATCCATCCGGGTATGACCTGATGTTAAGTGGTAACCATCACCTAAAACAAAAGCCACGCTACACATCAACGTGCCCATAGCACTGCTCTGCGTCCATCACCTTCATATACAGATTATTAATTATCATGTGCCTGTAAATACACCGGTAACTCTCTCCAAACCGAAACAGCGTTGCTGCTTGGCGACAGAAAGAGGCGTGGTGGTAGTTCTTCCCCGGACGAGCCGCAAAGAGCAATCCTAGTATTATTTGTGTTCACGTTTTGTTTCAGTCGGCGACCTTCCGTGCAAGTCAGACGGGGAATGCCCTGTCACCTGCAAATGTCTCGCGGGTGACTGTACCTGCGGACTGTTCATATAAACTTATAAACTAATGGTAACTTATAGTAATGGTAGGATTTTAGTGACACTCACCTTTGTTTACCATGCACCTAAAATTTTGACAAAATAAAATATTTGATTTGGTTTGATTTGAACTTTTTTTTTTATATTGTAAAATTTATTTACAAAGAAAATTAAAACCAATAGTTACAATTATATACAAAATGTACAAAATACATATGAAACAGTTGAGCTATCTGCAGACCGTTGTAAACGATCTATAGATAGCTCAACTGATCCAAATCAGTGCCAATCGGAAGCGTACCGATCCGAATCATCTGAAGAAACTGCACGATAACAAGTAACTCTTGGCTGCCGGCCAGGATTCAGATAATGCCCAGCATTAGTCCCCCGGAGAAACTATTATACAGAACTAGTAGCGCCCTGTGGATTCACCCGCATAGTTTTAAATCCCGGTATTCCTACGGGATAAAAAGTAGCCTATGTGCTATGCCAGATTATAATATGTCTCCGTGCCAATTTTCACATAGATCCGTTCAGCCGTTCTGGAGTTATAGAGTAACAAACATCCATCCATCTATACTTACAAACTTTCGCATTTATAATATTAGTATTTAGCCACAATTTAGAATTCTCTTTGAATATATTCTTATACATATGCCATTTATGTAGTGCCTCGATGGCTAAATCGAAAAAGTTATCACTATACAAAGCATACCTCGTAAGTCAACGTGCCCTACGATGCACTACCCTGCGTGCATAATTTTAGGCATACAGATGTTAACCTTCATGTTTACGAGATGAATGCTTAAACTCAGCATTCTTAAAAATTCACTAGATTCAGTGGTCACTTGGCTGAATGCTATGACGGAATAGCTTTGCAGATAAATCAATGAAGTTTTATATTCTGTTACATCAACTTGCGTCACCAGTGTTTTAAGTGAGGTAAAAATTAGTGATTGAAGTGAGTGCGGATTCACTGAGTGAAATTCTCCGTCATTTTGTTTAAGGAATCGAGACTTTGTACTGCGTAATATATCGCCGAAACAACAAGCATATAGGCTGAGTATAAATTACGGAGCCCACCCAATATATCACGAGGGTTGTGTTATAATAATTAACATTACTGTAGGTATAATATATTTAAGTGGAAAACCGTGCTGACCCAAGCAGGTAATTATGAAACAAAGTACATACATGGCTTGCGGCGGGTTAAACCATATTTGACTGAGGCTATCTGCCAGATAACAAGGTACATTTCCGTCCTTGTATTGTACGAAATATCGTTATCGTTTTTTTTATACAACTAGCGAATGGAATGGAACATAGTAAATAACCCACTTGATGTCAAGTGGTAACCATCCTATCCTACTAATATTGTAAACGCGAAAGTTTGTAAGTATGGATTGGTGTTTGTTACTCTTTCACGTCGGAACGGCTGAACGGATCTGGATGAAACTTGGCAGAGATAGATTATAGTAAGGAATAGCACATAGGCTACTTTTTATCCCGTGGGAGTACCGGGATTTAAATCTGCGCGGGTAAAACCGTGGGGCGCAACTAGTCACCTATAACCAAGCATTACCACGTAAGTCATGCACGATAAAAACGTGCTCTACGATGCCCTGCGTCCATCAACTTGAGGCATACACATTTAAGCTTCTGTGCCTGTAGTTTGAGAGACCCCTGGGCAAAATAAGATATGATAGGATTGTATATCTTATCTCAAAGCTAGTGGTCGCCCGCTTCCGAATCGAAGAGTCATTGAGAGCGCTCTACAAAGCAACCTTCAGGAGTGGAGCACCACAGCGATAAGACTTCACTTAGTCCACGTTCCGTAAAGACGGCAGCCGGTTTTGAGAGTAGTAGAGCTCTTGTTGAGTGGCTCTTTCGGGAAGTAGGTACTACCACCACGGCTTTTTTTGCCGCCAAGCAGCAACGCTGTATTGTTGTTGGATTTTACATGACTTAATGTCATGTTAAATTTTAATTATGTATGTTTATTATTTAATTTTATAGGTAAGTAGCATACTGTAAAGTTGGACATGGCTGAACTTATACGCACAAACAGAGAACAAACATCTTCATCACACAAATTTTTTGTTCTCGGTGGAGATCGAACCCACGGCCTACGACGCAGAAGGCGGAGCAACTAGAAAAATAGACCAAAATATTTCTATTTGACATACAAACACGGGGACAGCATGACAAGAGAAAAAAAACACAAGAAAAAGAAATGTTAAACAAAAGTAAACAAAGTAGGGCAGCAGTTGGTAGGTAAGTTTTCGAACGCCTTGTCCATGATCACAATTTTTGACCACACAGGTTAGGTTTGAACAAACTTTGGTTGGTGCAATAAAGAATTAAATAATAAAAAATATATTCTTATAATAATCCATTAAATGGATGCCGACCAGCATTTCGTGAGCCAAAATGTTCCTAACTCAGCAAAGCTACTACTGCCAACTGAGCTGTGAAGGTATCGCGAGCGCACAAAATAGCATTATGAAGTAACTTTTGACGATCGTAATACTGACGGAGACATTTTGTATAAAATGGAGCTTTATTAGGTGAGTGACCTTTGTGAGCTCTATAAGGTTTGAAATGTCAGGGATCTTGGAGTGTGGTCATTGGGGAGAAATTGTTATTTGTATTTCAAAGTGTTTCAAAGAAAACTGGGATTTTTATGAATTTTATTCTAAGTTTTTAATTATTTCACCGTAGCTCTCCCATTTCTTCTTCTTGTATTTTTTTCATCTTGTCATAATATAAATAAATAAATAAATAATGCTGGAAGATCCACACAGCACCATCTAGCCCCAAAGTAAGCTACTCAAAGCTTGCGTTATGGGTACTAGATGACTGATATATTTAATACATTATATACTTACATAGATCGATATTTTTTATTATACATAAACACCCAGACCGACGGAACAAATTTCTGCAGATCTTACACAAATTAGTTCCGAGGCGGGAATCGAACCAGCAACCTCTTGCGTCGCAGGCGGACTCTCGCCCGCTGCGCCACTGAGGTTGTCGATGTTGTTGTTATATTACTGTGCTCGTGTTTGTATACTATGTCAAATAAAAAATACCTATACTACTTTTCTAGCTGCTCTGCCTTCTGCGTCGTAGGCCGTGGGTTTGATCCCCACCGAGAACAAAATAAAAACATGCGCTTGACAACGTTTTCAACCTAGGCACTGTAGACATCTTCTCAAAAATCTCAGCACTTACATAATATTAGATAGATAGATAGATAGATAACTCTTTATTGTTCACCACACAGAAACATAGTACAGAGTAAAAGCATACATTTAAGGTAAATCAATGGGCGACCTTATCGCTGAGAGCGATCTCTTCCAGGCAACCTTGGAAGGACAAGAACTAATCAGAAATTGACGGCGGTGTAGTTACGGAATAAAGTTTATATAATCTATTGGACCTAAACCTACATATTTACTAATAGCCATGTAGGTACATAAGTACCTACTCAAGGCACAAGCTAACTTAACCTAACTAGCCTAACATGACAAACTAAGCAATTCTAATACGTAGGTACTTTATAGTAAAAATAAATAAAAAATAAATAAATAAACTAATATATATATAAATAAAATATATACTTTAAATATATATTACCGCAGTGAGATGCGAATCATATCATGAAAACGGTCTTACAAATAATAGTAGGTACTTATGTAGATGATGGTTAACACTTAACATCAGTTAGACCATCTGTGTGTTCAAACAACAGAATAAAATATAGGAGAGGCCTTTATCCAGAAGAACTATTCAGGCTGATGAGAATCACAAGGATCACTTCAAAACGCCTTACAAACGAAGTGAATGATGCCTCTCTGCGTATTGCCAACATACAAACCTCAGGCGAATTACAATAGATATTGAGTCACCGACGATCAGCGCGGCCCACTTAGCTCACTGTTGTACAGCTTAAGCCCTGGTCTCTGACTAGCTGTGTCCAGTAGGTAGTTTTAGTTTATTCTGTGTGCGAGTCCATTTTTGAGACTCTCGACGAGACTGATATAGGCGCTTATCATGATTATGCTACTTCTTAAATATATATAACTCAAAAGTCGCCTTTGTACATGTATTGTTATTTAAGTTTACTGTATATTTTCACTGTGTACAATAAAGAATAAAGAATAAAGAATAAAGTGGCTGACATAGTGATCTATCAACGCACAGCCCAAACCACTGGACGGATCAGGCTGAAATTTGGCATGCAGGTAGATGTTATGACGTAGGCATCCGCTAAGAAAGGATTTTGATCAATTCTACCCCCAAGGGGATAAAATAGGGGATGAACGTTTGTATGAGATTTTCAAAGGAAAGGAGCGCGAGCAAAGCCGCGGAATCAGCTAGTAATATTATAAACACGTAAGTTTGTTAGTATGGATGGATGGATGCTTGTTAGTCTTCGACGCCGGAACGGCTGAACGGGTATGGATGAAACTTGGCAGAGAGATAGATTATAGTCTGGAATAGACCATAGGCTTCTTTTTATCCCGTGGGAATACCGGGATTTAAATCCGCGCGGGTGAAACCGCGGGGCGCAACTAACGTCAAATAAAGGTCTTATTATTTTTATTTAGAACTAGCGACCCGCCCGCGCGCTCCTGCTTCGCACGGGTGCACATATCATGCCTGTATTATACATATAAACCTTCCTCTTGAATCACTCTATCTATTAAAAAAAACGCATCAAAATCCGTTGCGTAGTTTTAAAGATTTAAGGGTCCGGTGACAGCGGCTAGCAATTTCGAGGTGCGATTGGCTATTATTTCATTTTATTTCATTTCGGGAAGGTTGTTTGAAAGAATAACTCTAAAGAAACACGCATAAATACTGTTCGAACACAAATCATACAATAATATAAGGGAAATGTGCTTGAGTCAGAAATCATTTTGGTATTAGGTAAACGTAAGACCAAACATACTAATACCAAAATGATTTCTGATTCGGGCATGTTTCCCTTATATTATTGTATTATTTGTGTTCACAGAGCTTTAAAGTCCATGCGTGTCGCGGGCGCGCGCGGGGGCGATGTGGCCCGATCGTTGTTCTGTGTTTGTGTTCGAACAGTATTTATGCGTGTTTCTTTAGAGTTATTCTTTCAAACAACCTCCCCGAAATGAAATAAAATGAAATAATAGCCAATCGCACCTCGAAATTGCGAGCCGCTGTCACCGGAGCCTTAAGCATACATAGGGACATAGGGACATGGGGATATAGCGACAGAGAAAGCGACTGTTTTATACTATGTAGTGATAGTGATGGAAGATTCTTGTTAGACAGTACCAAAATCATTTAATAAATGTCGGTCGCCGTTCCACAGAGAACTTCAGCTTTAGTTCCCAGTTATACAACGCTTATCCCCCAACTTTGCTTATAAATCGGCAGTCGGAGTCCGCCTCGCTGACTGCCTGCTATTGTGAGCTGATGTTAGCACACTTAACTTGTTCGTTTCGTAAATGCCTGCATTGCCTGCTATATAAACTTAGTTATACAGTAGTTTTCCTGGAGAATACAGTATGGGGTTCTTCAAAAAAGGCGTGTTAAAATATTTAAAGGGTCAGCAACGCGTGTGTGACACCTCTGGTGTTACAAACGTCCATATGCTGCGGTAACCGCTTCCCATCAGGCGGGCCGTATGCTTGTTTGCTACCTTGGTAGTATAAAAAAAATCTAGGAACTGGGCCCTTACCACGAATCCTTGAAGCATTCATAGTTCAATATTACTTCACTTTTTGACCATAGCTGACTCTATGCAGTTGACATAAGACATTGACATAAAAGTATTATTGAAATAAGAATGCTTCAAGAGATGGTGGTACGGGCCCAGGTTGTTATTCTACTCACTGATAGGTCCAATTGGTAATTGGCTCCTAAGTCACGCACGAGTGTAACGTGCCCTACGATGCACTAACCTGCGTTGTTATCTAACTCACAGCTTTCAATCCGAAATCACCCTAGATTATGTATGTTGCATTTTTTTTGTTCTGTTTTGACCACGTTTTGACAGTTGAAAGCAGTGCTGGCATGGGCTGGCTGGTGTTAGTGTTGATCGAGCTTTTAGAAATCGGCGGTAAGAAGAAGATAATGAGAAAATTTGTAAATTGATGAACTCGATCTCCGCTCTATCACAGCCGCCATTTTGAGCAACGGTAGCAGGCAAGGCTTGATTCATTTTTGTTTTGTCTAAATAATGCAAAAGGAAGCAATTATTTAGCATACATACTGCATACGATTTAAATTCAGGTATTTTTACTGTGTTTTATAACGGAGTGGGAGGCTCGTCCGGGAAAGAATTACCATCATACATTTTCCTACCGCCAAGCAGCGATAACATGAGTTGATGGACGTATGGTAGTGCATCGTAGGGCACGCTTCTATCGTGCGTTACACAAGACAAGTATAGGGCAGTAATAGGTATGTTGGTAGTACTTTCCCGAACGAGTCACACCCAAAGAACACTCCTCTTGTAAGTGGAATTTTACCTTATTTTCCATGTGATGAAAATAAATGTATTGAGTTGAGTATTCATAAAATGAAATAAACATTTCGAATGTCGTGAAGCACACACTGCGATCCATAAATACTGTGAATTTTGTTGTAAAATAACAAAATTTTCAGGACTGTATTTTATCGCGATAGGTATCGAAAATGTGAAATGTTTTACATGCCGTACATTACATACCATTGCCCAATGTTGAATAGTTCTCATTGTTATTAATATAAGTAAGTATTCAGTAAGAGTAGTAGAGCTCTTTGTGTGTGGCTCGTCCGGGGAAGTACTACCACCACGCCTTTTTCTGCCGCCAAGCAGCAACGCTGTGTTTCGGTTTGAAGAGTGTGGTCGCCGGTGTAATTACAGGCACATGAGGCTTAACATCTGTATGCCTCAAGTTCATGGACGCAGGGCAGTGCATCGTAGGGCACGTTCCTATTGTGCGTGACCTACGGGGCAATGTTTTGTTTATAGGTGATGGTTACCACTTAACATCAGGTGGGCCATCTGCTTGTTTCATCAGCTAGTTGTATAAAAAAATATATATATATATATAATTGTTATTAATATAATAATGAGAATTAATCTCAATAATTTGAGAACACCAATGGTTTAATATAGCAAAGTTGCCTCTAGAGGGTTCAAATATGGGCATCAATTTATATTGAAAAGAAACATTTTTTATTTTTTTCCTTACCCAAAAGTTATCCGGTAAAAAAAGCTATTCAGCACTAAGCTCGCCCTTGTAGAGTATGTCTTATTTCTACAGTAAAGAATTTTCAACTATAATCTAACTACGAGGAAAACGTATATTAGACAAAAAACCTGTCTCACAGGCAGCAGTGGAATTATTATCAAAAAAAACATTAATTTTATAATGGTTGACTTCTACCTAAAAGCAATGGAGCGATCTCCATATAAGGCAAACACCGGCTTGCCTAATATGTAAACCACTTGTGAACCGTGAAGACCAGTTTAATAAAAAAAAAACTATTTTTAAAAGTACATAGGAAGTCACAAGCAAAATGCATTTATTAAGAAAAATCACTTACCCCCGGTATCTGAAAGCTCGATCAACACTAATCGGCTGTCAAGACACTTGCTATCTCTATCTAATTTGAAGTACAAGCTGAAATAGCAAATGACTTGACAGCCGATTAGTCTTGATCGAGCTTTCAGAAACCAGGGTTAAACATTCAAAAACTTATTCGCGCTTCATTATTTTATAGTTCTTAAACTTGCTGAGACACCGTCAGCCTTATTATAAACAAATCAAACCTGGGTTTAAACCTAGCTCAAGCCACGTTTTCTTATTATAAACAACTTAAGGGTCCGGTGACAGCGGCTCGCAATTTCGAGGTGCGATTGGCTATTATTTCATTTTATTTCATTTCGGGGAGGTTATTTGAAATAATAACTCTAAAGAAACACGCGTAAATACTGTTCGAACACAAATAATACAATAATATAAGGGAAATGTGCTTGAGTCAGAAATCATTTTGGTATTAGGTAAACGTAAGACCAAACATACTAATACCAAAATGATTTCTGATTCGGGCATGTTTCCCTTATATTATTGTATTATTTGTGTTCGAACAGTATTTATGCGTGTTTCTTTAGAGTTATTTTTTCAAACAACCTCCCCGAAATGAAATAAAATGAAATAATAGCCAATCGCACTTCGAAATTGCGAGCCACTGTCACCGGAGCCTTAAACCTGGTTTATCTCATAAATTTAGGATCATCTAAGGTTTATCATTTTCGTATTACAAAAGACACTTTAGTCGAAGACTACATAGTACCTGAGATAGTCCATGATTCATCATCACAGAACATAATCATTTAACAAATATCCACAGACTATAACAAATTATGGCAATCAATCGTTCATTCATTTTGGAATCACCAACTTATCTGAGCCGGTCTGAAGTTAGCCGCTTGTGCATAAATGGCCAATAGTGAATCGAGAATTCTCTAAACAGCTAACTTCAGTCCGGTTTAGATAAGTTGGTTTAACTGTACTCTCTTGCCGCAGGCTAAAGTCATATGCGCATACTACCTCGTCTTTCGTTGTAGTTTTAAGAAAGAAGTCTATCGAATGACGGACAGACAGTGCCGAAAATACCAATTTTATAACTAGATGGCGCTAGTAAAAGTGTCCGAAAGGTAGATCGCGCTAGTGATGCGTTTTGACATTTGAAATTTAGATCGGAGTCTATAGTTTGAAATGTATGTTGGATAATGCAGTGCTACAAGTTGTTTTATTGAATAAACTTATGTGGGAGACCAAATAAAATTTGGCAAAATGAGATTTTTATTAGTTAGACCATACTTAAACTAGGGGTCGTTCGGGTTTATCTTTAAACCGTGGTTTAGGGGATAAACTCCGTTTTATAATAACGTCTGATCTAAGTCTTTGATTTTTCTATAGAGCAGGGACCAACTTCGGTATCAAAGTTAGACCACGGACCAGTTAGTCCTGGCTTAAGCCTAGTCTAACTCACATTTTTATAATAAGACGGCGTAAGTCTAAGCTTGTAAATCATCCCACAGGTTCTGTTGAAGTCTTCAGTTAAAAACATTGGCCGGAGTAAGCCTTTTGCACTCCAGCACAAGATAATCTGAAAAATGAGCATACAGTGTGATTGAGTGATTACCAGCTTATAATGTGTGTGATTCCGTGATGGAATAGAGAAAACCCGTGATAATGGTTAAAGTTTAGCTTTGTTTTGATTAGATGGCGCTGATGACGTTCAATCCAACTTAATATGGATAGGATAGGATGGATGGATGGATGGATGTTTGTTACTCTATAACTTCAGAACGGCGAACGGATCTTGGTGAAAATAGGTACAGAGATATAGTCATAGGCTACTTTTTATCCCGTGGGAATACCGGGATTTTAAACTACGCGGGTGAAACCGCAGGGCACTACTAGTTTTTTATAAGTTTATCCATGTTTGCAGTATTCGCTAATTATATTCTAGAGATACTATAAAATATCACAGCATCTACAGTGGTGACAATCAGTTAGATTCTGTTAGATGATAGATAATTATTATTATGTAAAATGCCGCTATGTTTCCTTTTGTTCTCACACGATAAGGAAAACCATAGTGAAGAAATCTGTTTGTGAACTTGTAGCTACTTAATTTATTCATTCATGGAATACCAATGGCTGTTTTCTGCTTGTCGTGTCAGTAGCTTCTTTCGAAACAGTGTCCTGAAAGGACATCAAAAGGCTCCTTTCGAGTACTTGACACATGTTGTACAACTGCCTTTGTATTTATGGACGACTAGTTGCGCCTCGCGGTTTCAGCCGCGCAGATTTAAATTCCGGTATTCCCACGGGATAAAAAGTAGCCTATGTGCTTTTCCAGACTATAATGTATCTCTCTGCGAAGGTTCATCCAGATCCGTTCAGCCGTTCCGGTGTGAAAGTCCTACTGCTATTATATGGATGGATGGATGGATGGATGTTTGTTACTCTTTCACGCCGGAATGGCTGAACGGATCTGGATGAAACTTGGCAGAGAGATAGATTATAGTGTGGAATAACACATAGGCTACTCTTTATCCCGTGGGAATACCGGGATTTATATCTGCGCGGGTGAAACCGAGGACGCAGCTAGTCTGAGATATTAAAAAAAAATATGCGAAAGCTTAGCACCAACATACACTCAACGCTGGCTCGTCAGCACGCATCAAAAACTGGTGTTTTCTGTCATCGTTACTCACTGGCAGTTGTTGCTGTACGTCCGGCCGTTGACGCCACACACCGGCGCGTAGTTGGCCGGGCAGACGCACTGAGCTGCTGATGCTGCTCCCATCAGGGATCCAATCATCAGGATTATAGCGAAAACTACGGAGACACAAATATAAAATTTAATGACTCCAGTTTAAGGCGAGGATATCCCAGAACCTCCAACCTCCACGACTTGCAGCACTTGAACAGCTAGATTTCGTTAGATTTTCTTCTCAGAGATTAATAATAATAAAATGATATTTTTTTTTAATCAGCGCTAGTAAATATTAATCCCTATCTTTTGATATAACTTTAAATAAATAAAAATAAATAAATAAATAATGCTGGACAATCCACACAGCACTATCTAGCCCCAAAGTAAAAAGTGTGTTGTGGGTACTAGATAACTGATATATTTAATACATTATATACTTACATAGATAGATATTTTTTATTATACATAGAAAACACCCAGACCACTTGACATGATTTCAAGAAAAACTCTCTTAGTAATAGATGTTTGAAATATAGAAAGAAAGAAAGAAAATACATTTATTTGACACACATAAGTACATACAGAAAAAAAAGAAATGAAGAAATACAGAACGGACAGGAAACTACAATAGGTAGGTATAAAACATATTACTTACAATAGAGAGAGAAAATTATCATTATTTTCGTTTCAGCGCTCGAGTACAATATAAAATTTTCGTTTTATTTTCATGTATTTTTTTACATTTTAGTAGATTTACGTCTGTTCAAAAACCGTATTTTTTTATTATACATAGACACACACCCAGAGCAACGGAACAAATTTCTGCAGATCGTGCACAAATTTGTTCCGAGGCGGGAATCGAACCCGCAACCTCTTGCGTCGCAGGCGGACTCTGGCCCGCTGCGCCATGAGGTCGTCAAACACAACAATGCACGCCTGACATTTCATTGACAAATAAATAAGGCGATTATGACTTACCGAAAAGAAATTTCATTTTGCCGGTATCAAGCCGGTCCACGAGTAAACAAGGACTGACCACTGAGATACTGCATCTTTATTTATATACAACGTGAAAACGAGATCTACAAAAAGGTGAGTAGAGACAGTCACTTTTGCAAATATTAGACTCATTTACATCTAATAAATAATAAATAATGCTGGACAATCCACACAGCACTATCTAGCCCCAAAGTAAGCTACTCAAAGCTTGTGTTATGGGTACTAGATAACTGATATATTTAATACATTATATACTTACATAGATAGATATTTTTTATTATACATAGAAAACACCCAGACCATCGGAACAAATTTCTGCAGATCGTACACAAATTTGTTCCACGACGGGAATCGAACCCGCAACCTCTTGCGTCGCAGGCAGGCTCTCGCCCGCTGCGCCACAGAGGTCGTCAAAGAGCCGCTTCGCTGGAATTCCCACACATACATTCTGTGGGAAGTCCCTTTAGAAAAACAGAAAAAGAAACAGCATCACGACCTTGATCCAGGCACGGTAGATACCCTTCAGATATCAGTGCCAAGTACTAACTCAAGATTCTTTGGAAGTCTGAAAGGGGTAGTCAGATAAGTCTTATAAGCTGAGATGGGGCCTATTTTTGATCGCGCGCGCAAGCACATGCTTACACATAAATCGTGCATGTATTATACATAATTATAATAAACCTTCCTCTTGCATCACTCTATCTATTAAAAAAAACGGCATCAAAATCCGTTGCGTAGTTCTAAAGATTTAAGCATACATAGGGATATAGGGACAGAGAAAGCGACTTTGTTTTATACTATGTAGTGATAGTGAAGTAGGATTATCAAACAATAATCTTTGTATCACGCTCGCTTTGTCAACTTGCATGAAACCGTCCAACGTACAGAACCGCACTAATTATTATTCAACACGAACTGTCGCGTCGCATCTACATGTTATTATTATGAGGAAAACGGTGATTAGCGAGTACGTGTCGTCATCATCAACCAGTAAAGTTCACTGCTGGACCTTTTTTCTATACAACTGGCTGATGGAAAGTCAAAGTCAAAGTCAAAATATGTTTATTCAATAAAATCACAAGGACCATCTTGAACCGTCTTAAAACTAGGTGACTCTAGTGCCAGTTCCACGCGACCAACACCGAGAAGAACAGCCAACAAACTCGGCTTGGTGTCTATCGCTCTTTTGTATGATCCTCGTTAGAATGTAATAAAATACCTACACTATTGAAGCTATATAATACATTAAGTAATCTAACAGAGAACGGAAAAGTAAACAGATTCAGCAGGAACAAGCAGATGGCCCACCTAATGTTAAGTGGTAGCCATCACCTTTATCAAAGCGTTACCTCGTAAGTTACGCACGATAGGAACGTACCCTACAATGCACTGCCCTGCGTCTATAATAAATACTGTTGGTCTCGCTAACGGAGACCAAAGCTAAATGCACCGTTTGTTCATCTCTAGTAAAGCCGGTCTGCGGGAGCAACGGCAAGAACTTACAGAAACATCTGCGTGTAAGTTTGATGCATCGCAATACTGCTAGTTATAAGAACGTTATGCTAGCAAAACACACAGCCGATGGTATTATCACAATTATGTAAGGGTATCAAGTAAGTTTACGATACCAACTACCGACTGAGGCATTATTCACCCAAAACGTGAAACGTCAAAACTTGATGTTGGGCTTTATTCTTTATGACATAGGAGATACTTTGCCCTGACCGTGTGACACTGGTGCCTTGTCTTAGCCGAGCTCGCGCTGCAAATGGTCATAGTGCATAAGGCTCCTGATCTTCAAAAATAGTAATCTATGTAAGTAACTACAATAATTCAACAGAAATTAAATAGGTTACTTTAACAAGAGCCTAGCAGGCTATAAGAGTGTTCAAGACACCTTTCGAGAGCAATTTCTTTAAGATTTTTAAAAAAGTGGCTCAATTTGGGAAAAACTAGGGCGTTACTACAAAAAAATAGGCAAACGTTAAACACTGCCTAAACTTTTGACATCTCTTGCCATTGCGTAATGGCAAACAGAGACAGCGCTAATCTTAGACATTGTTTATAGTTAGACACCGTTTTGTAGTACAACCCTTAAGATTCAATATTTAACCCCATCAAGTCAAAGGTACTGGGTATGCAATGTTTCGAAAGAACCGGTAACGTGACAAAAAGAGTCTGTCAAAGTACCACCAACCATAGGGATAAACTAGTTTCTGTGTATTCTGTGGTGCGCTCTCTGACGTCGGTGCTGTATGAGCGTCTTTTCAGCAATTTTTAGCCGACTTTAATTCATCTCCATGTGGTATATCCGTGGGACACCCTGTATACAGTGACTTAACAAGTTAATTTTGTTCCAGATTGCTTTACTGCGCGAAGAGAGTGACTCTTAACCACGAGGGAATGTGCAAGAAATATGCAAAAAATACGGTGAAAACACGGGGCAAGAACCGGCTTCATAAGTATAAACCTAGTCCCGACGACTACGAGGACTATACAGTGAGGAAGGATCGCCACCTCGTTTTGCCGGGGGGCTGGTGACCACTGACGATAATATCACCTTAAGATAATACTAGTGGCTCTGGGAGCTGTAGACCTCGCGAGCATACTAAAAGTGAGCTATTTGAGTAATGTAATGTGCAAGTGCATTTTCCGTTTTGTGATTTTTTTGATCTTTTTTATTTTTTTTGCATCATCTTGTGTAGAATGAGGTTCTTTGTGTTTCTCTCAAATTTGATTGAAAACCATCGATTGTTTGATGAGCTATCCTGTTCATCATGCTGAAGATCCTTATCAGATCTTCGCCAAACTTTTATGAGACCAACTTATAGTTACTACCTTTCAAATAAAAAAAGAATAATCGAAATCGGATCTCATTTGGTGGAGATATCCAGTATATCAAATAGCCCCCTTTTTGCCCTTTTTTTGGGGGAAGTAGCCCTCCAATCAAAAATCCCCGACGACAAAAAATTCTAATAAGTCATATAACCTGTGTACCAAGTTTCATCCAGATCGGTTGAAAAATGCGACCTGTAGAGGAGAACAGACAGACAGACAGACAGACATCCGGACAAACGCATTTTTGGCCAATGTGGAAACTGAGACGCTTCGCTCGCTTCGCTCGCTCGGTCAATCACCTTAAGATAATATCACCTTATGATAATATCACCTTTTGGTAATATTATCTTATGATAATATCACCTTATTGAAACGATAACATTGGTTTTTCTAAGTACTATTATTCCCTATCTTCTATTAGGTTTATTTTTATTGTTAAATTAAATCAAGCAAAGTCAAATCATTTTGAACACTTAGAAAAGTCAAATTTTACAAAAGACAAAAAAGAGTACACAAAATCATTTGTACAGTCATACAAACAATGAAATCTAGCTGCAGATTGAACGCGTCCGACTCGTCCAAGACTTTATGAACAGTTTGTTTACGTCTGACTGCCATCTGATTCTCACCTTATGGAAAGTGTAAATGCAGTCTGCTCAACTCTTTTAAAAATAAATATTGGTGGATTGGTGGACTTGATTACATCTGTGAGAACCAGAATAATCCACTTAATCACTCTTTTCCTACTTACTATTATAAACGTGAAATTTTGTATGGATGGATCGATGTTTGTTACTCTATCACGCTGGAACGGCTGAACTGATCTGGATGAAACTTGGTAGAGAGATAGATTATAGTCTGGAACAGCACATAGGCTACTTTTTATCTCGTGGGAATACCGGGATTTAAATCTGTGCGGGTGAAACCGCGGGACGCAACTAGTAAGTTATATTTTACTCCCACGTTTTTTTTAAATATGTACAGAAAATGAAAGGTGGACTAGGTTTTACGCAAAATTTCACTGACCGGTGTGATTACGCCCATGTCCTCAGACTTCAATAATTTGTTCAATCTTAAAATAATTAATTAAGAGTGAAAAATGTTTCTAAAAACAAGCTTTTACTGAAATACCTTGTGATCCAAACTACACGTGAATACTCAATTCAATTGGTTGAAGATATATTACGCTTCCTCCCAAACATACATAATTTACATACCTCCATACTTTGTGCAAGTCAAATAAATAGCTTGTTAAAATTAAGTAGGTAATGTTGTAAAATTAATGAAAGATTTCCATTGGAATTACCTGCGTAATCGTTTACATGCAAGCAATAAATTTTATATACCTAACTGAATAATTTCACCGTATCGTTACAAATTCTAATCGTGTGGTGAAGCCAGGGAGTGCAAATGAATTTGATTTTTGGTAATTAAATCATATTTTCTCTTATTTTCCTTTTCTTTAGGTATTTTTTGAAACCATTATGAAATCACTTTTCCCCGGTTTCTGAAAGCTCGATCAACACTAATCGGCTGTCAAGTCACTTGTCATTTCAGCTTTTACTTCAAATTAGTTAGAGATAGCAAGTGACTTGACGGCCGATTAGTAAACTAGTTGCGACCGGGATAAAAAGTATATGTGCTATTCCAGACTATAATCTAGCTCTCTGCGAAGTTTCATCCAGATCCGTTCAGCCATTGCGGCGTGGAAGAGTAACAAACATCCATCCATCCATCCATACTTATAAACTTTCACGTTTATAATTAGTAGTAGGAAGGATGGTGAGTAAACGCAACGATAGCGCGTGCTAAGCGCTATCGTTGCGTTTACTCGCCATCCTTTGGGTATCTTATCTGACATTCCGTTCACCGGGTTTCAAATTAAATCTGCGCGAGTGAATCCGCGGGGTGCAACTAGTTTACCAATATAGATATTGTGTGTTTGTGTTAGTGATTAAATTGATTGTGATTTTATAAATAAATACCTCACTCGCACTTGTCCGTTTTATGACTAGCTTCTGATAGCTAGTACCCAGGCCGCGTCGCCTGCTCTAAGTTAAATTTAACTTCATTCTAAGTTCGGATACTTCGTTTCCTCTGTGGCTCGCAAAAGTACATAACTTTTACAGAAGTTATACGCGATGCGTTTACACAACGAGTTCTACTCACTGCAATGCAGATAAAATGTAAGTCATCTGTTCAAAGTTTTATCTTTTGGGAAAAAAATGGTTTAAACTATAGCTACCCTTGTACCTGAGTTGAGGGTTGGGGATAGGGGGGATGCAAGTGGGGGTAGATGGCAAGTCTTCCCCTTGAGTCCTTTTTTCTAGGAAATGAAAAAAAATATTACTACCAATTTTCTTCATATAAAAAAAAACCCTAACCTAACTAGTAACTTACTTGAAAAATTAAAGTATTTTTTCTAGGAAATGACTTGCCATCTACCCCAACTTGCATCCCCCCTATCCCCAACCCTCAACTCAGGTACAAGGATTGCTATAGCCAACCCAAAAAATGTTTTGTATTTTCAGGAGCTGGAACACAAAATAAAAGGTTGTCAGTAAACAAAATTACAAAATTCACGAGACTTCTGGACGTGTGTCTAGTTTCCTTCGGAACAGTGTGGTGAAAGTTTTAGAGTTCACCCCGAGGACTCCTTTCGAGCACATAACACATGTTTGCCTTCGCCGCCGTTTGAGAATTCAAAATTTTCACGATCAAAATGATATTGAAATCTTGACAAGAGAGTCTGTAGGTATATTGAAATATTACACGGGTATTTATTGCGTTTTATTGACCGAGTGAGCGAAGCGAGCGAAGCGTCTCAGTTTCCACATTAGCCAAAAATGCGGTTGTCCGGATGTCTGTCCGTCTGTCTGTCTGTCTGTTCTCCTCTACAGGTCGCATTTTTCAACCGATCTGGACGAAACTTGGTACACAGGTTATATGACTTATTAGAATGTTTTTGTCGTCGGGGATTTTTGATTGGAGGGGTACTTCCCCCAAAAAAAGGGCAAAAAGGGGGCTATTTGATATACTGGATATCTCCACCAAATGAGATCCGATTTCGATTATTCTTTTTTTATTTGAAAGGTAGTAACTATAAGTTGGTCTCATAAAAGTTTGGCGAAGATCTGATGAGGATCTTCAGCATGATGAACAGGATAGCTCATCAAACAATCGATGGTTTTCAATCAAATATGAGAGAAACACAAAGGACCTCAGTCTACACAAGATGATGCAAAAAAAATCTAAAAGATCAAAAAAATCACAAAACGGAAAATGCAATGCATTACATTCCTCAAATAGCTCACTTTTAGTATGCTCGCGAGGTCTACAGCTCCCAGAGCCACTAGTATTTATTATTTTCCTGACGGTTCGGCTACGTTGCAATAGCTGAACTCGTAACATTAGCCACTTCACTCCAGCTGGCCTTTGACCCTAAAGTAGGGTGACTACTTATTATCAGTTGCTACCTAGCTATTTGTATATAAATAGGTATTGTTATTAAGCATTTAAGTTTTTTTTAGGTATTGTTATTAAGCATTTATTAGTTAACTTTCACCTTATTATTTTGGTTTGTCTTCTCAGTATCATCTGCCTACCTACATAAGTTGCTTATAAAATGTTTTTTTTTTTATACAACTAGCTGATGGAACAAGCAGATGGCCCACCTGATGTTAAGTGGTAACCATCACCTATAAACAAAACATTGCCCCGTAGGTCACGCACAATAGGAACGTGCCCTACGATGCACTGCCCTGCGTCCATCAACTTGAGGCATACAGATGTTAAGCCTCATGTGCCTGTAATTACACCGGCGACCACACTCTTCAAACCGAAACACAGCGTTGCTGCTTGGCGGCAGAAAAAGGCGTGATGTAGATTCGATTTGGTTTATGCACAATGTATATTATATAGTTTATATTAGACAATAAGAAAACTGTGAATCTAAGAATGAATAAATAAATAAATAAATAAATATATATTCGTTTATTATTATTATTTTTTAACTATATAGTATGTATTAAGATTGCTTAGTTTGTTAATAGGTATATAGGTACCTTAAGTACCTACCCAGTCGATTATTTAGATAGTTATTAGTATATAGGTCCTCAAAATTTAATATTATCCGTTAGTGACTGCACCGCCTTTAGTTTTTAATCAGATCTTTCCATCCAAGGTTGCCTGGAAGAGATCGCTCTCAGCGATAAGGTCACCCATTGTTTTGCCTAGATTTATGCCTCTAACCTGTATTTTGTTTATGTGTGGTGAACAATAGAGTTATCTATCTATCTATCTATCTACCAAGTCATGAATGAATCCACTTACTTGTTCCTGCTTGTGGTCCTTCCGCATGGACCCGCCATGGCCGCCTGTGCTCTGGACCGTGTTCATTGCAACACAACACTACTCCACAACAACACAACAATAACAATTATACAACAACACGGACATTGTCCGCTACATAGGCACTTCACATTTCACAGCACATAGTTACTATAAAATCACAAAGATACTATCACTACATAGTATAAAACAAAGTCGCTTTTTCTGTCCCTATGTCCCCATGTCCCTATGTATGCTTAAATCTTTAAAACTACGCAACGGATTTTGATGCGGTTTTTTTAATAGATAGAATGATTCAAGTGGAAAGTTTATATGAACAATACATGCATGATATGTGCACCCGAGTGAATCAGCGCGCGGGCGGGTCGCTAGTAAATTATAAAAGAAATTGTTTCATTTTAAATATCTTGTCTAAAATAATTAAAGTGATTTTTTTTACTGTGCTTTTAAAATTACTAAGTTTTGTCAGAATCAGGGAAAATAATGTTTATGGTAAACTTCTTGTTTTGGGGTAAAAACAACCCAGCTGAGACTGGACAAGTACGAACTCTGATGCAACGTTTCATTTTGGGTGAAGATGATTTATTATTTATTCGTTGGCGAAGACTATTGCTATGTAGAGGAGATAGGAGACCATTGGGCACTTTAATGTAATCCATGATCTCTGGTGGTCTAGTGGGAGTGACCCCGCCTTCCGATCGTAAGGTAGCAGGTTCAAATCCGGTCGTGCAACAATAGATTTTTCTATCGAAAAATTTATGTGCGCAATGCCTGTGCTTTAAAACGGTGAAGGAAAACATCGTGAGGAAACCAGTTAGTATTCTAACAGCAGCGATGGGCTTGCAACCTGTCACGTATGGAATACTAATTACTGCAAAATGTGGGTATGTGCAAAATGTAATGTTTGGACGTACCTCTGACTACCCCCCTTAGACGTACTCAAATAATCTTGAGATAATACTTGGTACTGAGAGATCTGAAGGGATATCTACCGTGCCTGGGGATCAAAGGAAGCTGTTTTAGTTTCAGTTTTCGACATGAAAGAATGAATGAATGCTCTGCCTACCCTTGTGGGAAACACCAACGTGGGGAACAACATTATGTACTTATTTAAAAAAAAGAGGAGATTTCGACCGCATGTTTTTTTGTATGTTCATAACGCAACTCTGCCAATTATATATTTGATTTTGGTGATTCTGTTTTGTTTGGTAGGTCCAGCGGCGGTTTCGTATTATATTTATCAAAAGTTATTTCACTAATTTCAGAAAAACATACCAAAAACATTCATTTATAACATCAAGTCGTTTTGCAAAGTTTAGTTTAGTGTTTCTGACTGTGTCTGATGTCAGTTTTTAAGCAGTCTTGTCTACTATGCGAGAGAAGCAGCAGGCAGAAGCTAGCCAATAAATGATTCAAATTCAGAAATTGTCTGAGAAATTGTTCTCATTTGCAAGCAACGTCTTCCATCTTCAAATCTCGGTTTTAATATAGCAAATTAATTCTGTACCATCAGTCTGAGCCATTTCCTGCAAAATACGTTTTTAAGTAGATTTTGAAAGGATTCCAGGTTTGTTAGCTTAGCGAACTATTTTTGCATTTAAAAATTACGTCATAGTTGACCCGTTTCTTTCTCACAATTCTCGCTTTAACTTACGAGTTTCGTAAAACAAAGTTATTCGTCAGTCATGTTCAAAAAGTCGAAAAATTCAAATCGAAATAGCGCGGCCGCCATCTTGTTTTTTTTCACCTTGGCTCTTAGGTTGTAAGCATACTTCTAAGTAGCTGACAACCTCTCATTTGCAGCATTTTAAATTTTTTGAAGATATATAATCTTTAAAAATTGCTTTCAGTAATTTTATATTTCTATTTTTTTAAGTTGTGAACGGAGATCTTTAGTCTGTGTCTTATGTGGAAGTGAGACACACATTTCTGAAAGCGATGTTTTTTACAAGTCAAAAACTAAGAAAACCTATTTGTGGTTGATCATGAAATCTAAATAATACTAGTAATTTATTTACAGAACTAGCGTGTGCATGTCTCCAGCTTCCTCATATTGAAAATGTAATTTCTATAAATGCCAATATTTAAAGCATAATTAGTGCACTCATAGATTTGAATGATAATTTAGCTGCCAAATAAACAACGATGCTATAAGCTTATAATAGTGTGTAAGCTGGAGTAACATGTCTCCAGCTGCCTCAGTCAGTGTGGGCAAACGGCTAATGATAGAGATATATAGTAAACGCAAGGATTTAGTACCTATTTAGTGCACCTGGTACCAAAAATTTCAGGTCTGTAGCTAGGAAACTCTTCGAGTTATAAGACTTCATCAACGTGTAAGCTGGAGTAACGGTACGTAAAAAAGCATATGCTCGTTCTCTGGAATGGCTGGAGCTAGCAGGTTGCTTTAAGTCTCCAGATTTAGTACCAAACGAATTAGCGAGGTACCAAATATTTGAAGTGTCTCTGTTCAAAACTCTATGAGTTACAAGCTTTTCCAGCTTTTTTTGTTTGTCCAGCTTGCACATGTTGGATCTCAGCAACCACAATAGGTACAGACTCGGTTGATGTCCCTGAACCGAGCTATGAATTAGTGCACTCGGTACCAAAATTTTGGAATCTCTAGGACAAGCAGTTCTGTTGTAATCAGCAAAATAACATTTTACCGCCAAAAATTCAAAGCATTTCGACGCGACCATAAAAATGATGCGTTGCCGCTCTGAAGGTGATATTACGCTCTGCGGATTTGAACGTATTTTACCCGCGATAAGTCTTTTTTGTATGCACTCAGTCCTTTAAATTTCTGAAGGCATAATTATTATACCCTTCTCTTTCCGATGTGCGTTGAAGAGCGGGGCGTTGTGTGTTGCCATATCTAATTAAATAGTTTGACATTTTATATTTTTTTTTGATAAAATATACCAATTATATTGCAGAATTTGCAGGCAAGGCAGGGAGCGAGCAGCACGTCCGTCCGTCCGTATTTTGACAGTTTGACAGCCAATCTAATCTTGCTAGTGTCATGTCAAGTGAATCGTCATCAGACCTAAGTCAAGTCATTCAAATTTGAGAGGTTTTCGATTTGCAAAAACGAATCCTTCCTACCTATATAAACCAGTATTATGGTAGGTAGCAGTTAAATAAATAATTAGGTAAATTTAGATTTACGTAGGTACCTAATCATTTATTAGTTTTACTACTTAACTTCTCCTATGGGTACTGTGGTAGGTGTTAAAGAACTGGCGCTTTGAGTAGGTACCTATGTAGATACAGATACAACTCCGTTATTTTAACACTGCCAAAAAGGTAAAAAAAGGGGCTACCTACCAGTAAAAACGCACCTCTTGTATCTATTATGTTACACCCTGTATGTTTCTTCCGCATCGATTTGGACATCCGCATCGCACCAATAATGCGGATGTTCATGCGGATGTGACAAAAACAAAAAATAAAATAGACGCAACCAGTGACTGGCGCGTAGTATCACCTTCAGAGCGGCAACGCATCATTTTTATGGTCGCGTCGAAATGCTTTGAATTTTTGGCGGTAAAATGTTATTTTGCTGATTACAACAGAACTGCTTGTCCTAGAGATTCCAAATTTTTGGTACCGAGTGCACTAGTTCATAGCTCGGTTCAGAGACATCAACCGAGTCTGTACCTATTGTGGTTGCTGAGATCCAACATGTGCAAGCTGGACAAACAAAAAAAGCTGGAAAAGCTTGTAACTCATAGAGTTTTGAACAGAGACACTTCAAATATTTGGTACCTCGCTAATTCGTTTGGTACTAAATCTGGAGACTTAAAGCAACCTGCTAGCTCCAGCCATTCCAGAGAACGAGCATATGCTTTTTTACGTACCGTTACTCCAGCTTACACGTTAATGAAGTCTTATAACTCGAAGAGTTTCCTAGCTACAGACCTGAAATTTTTGGTACCAGGTGCACTAAATAGGTACTAAATCCTTGCGTTTACTATATATCTCTATCATTAGCCGTTTGCCCACACTGACTGAGGCAGCTGGAGACATGTTACTCCAGCTTACACACTATTATAAGCTTATAGCATCGTTGTTTATTTGGCAGCTAAATTATGATTCAAATCTATGAGTGCACTAATTATGCTTTAAATATTGGCATTTATAGAAATTACATTTTCAATATGAGGAAGCTGGAGACATGCACACGAACTAGACTACACTTGACCACGCTGGGTTCAATGAAAGTAAAGACAAAGATTGCCTGAAAACTCCATTTTATTTTTAAAGCAATGTCAAAAGGTATATTTATTTAGATAACAGTTCCCACTGTATTATAAAAGCAAACAGACTTAAAAACTGTGGAAAAATAATTCCGGATAGGTGTGTCAGCTTTCAAAGCACGACAACCATCATCCGTGACGTCAGCTCGCGTGAGTGAAGACAAATAGCTTTATGCTAATCCACGGTCGCTTCCGGCTTAACAACTGTCTATCAAAATTGTGATTTTCCATTTTATTTAAATCGCGTTGCATTATGTAGGTACTCATGTCCTGAAACATGCTCGTAGTTTCGAAGTAAATTTGCCTTTCATTACGGGATTAACGGAAAGTCAAACATCACCCCAATTGGTATTAAATACTATACTTATAAATCTGTGTATTAAATAATGTAAGCTGCATCGAATTTTCAGATCATTTTCATCACGTCCTAGTAAATTGCAGCCAATCAGTTTTATGCACGAGAACGTCGGTCGTTAGTTGTGAAACAGAAATATCAACTGA
This sequence comes from Plemyria rubiginata, assembly GCA_963576535.1. Classification (NCBI taxonomy): domain Eukaryota; kingdom Metazoa; phylum Arthropoda; class Insecta; order Lepidoptera; family Geometridae; genus Plemyria; species Plemyria rubiginata. The sequence continues at coordinate 8,627,217 of OY754929.1, forward strand.
CAATGAGGGGGAATGAGATAGCTTTATTCCTGTTAGATCCTGTTCTCTAAAATAGGCCTGAATTTGAAATTTTAGCTAAAAGCTGGTTTTTTAATACTTTTTTTTTAACCGACTTCAAAAAGAGGTGGTTTTCAATTTCACTGTTTTTTTTCGTTTGGCAACAATAAATATTTCGAATTTAGATGTAGAGTAATGAGTATTATCAAAATGAAATGATAACGATAAAAACTCGTGCTACGGGCTCTATCGAGAGCTGATTGGTTCGATCGGGTTCAGTAGACTTCAGAAAGTTATTTCAAAACTTTTGTATAGTAAATCCAATATACATAAATTTAGAGGTTTTTAGGGTTCCGCTGCACATAAAAAAAATCGTTATCGTGATGATAGAAAATATTTCCTTTTGCGGAATAAAGCTTGGTTTGCGCTTAATGTACTAGAAAGAAGTAAGAAAACGAAGCTTCTTGAATGTGATCCCCAGGCACGGTAGATATTCCCTCAGATCTCTTAGTACCAAGTAATAACATGAGACTGTTTCCAAGCCAACCACAGAGTATAATATGCCAGTTGCCTTATATTATACAAATCTTTAGAATAACACCTAACTGTATGGCTCTATATGTATTTTTTCTGTAAATAAACATTATCTTATCTTATCTTAAATAGATTCTTTGAGGATGTCTAAGGGTAGTGAGAGTGAACTTTTTTTGTTACACTGGACACTGTCAGCGACGTCCGACTCGTACTTGTCCAATTTTAGCTTTATTGTTTTTCGATAAATTGCTTAGTACTTCAAAGTCTGCTTACTATGTACGGTCGGCTTCAGAAATATACACATCTTTTCATAAAAAGAGATGACGTCATTAATTTTATGTTCACTGGTAGATCCGCCTGCGACGCAGAGGTTGCGGGTTCGATTCCCGCCTCGAAACAAACTTGTGTACAATCTGCAGAAATTTGTTCCGGCGGTCTGGGTGTTTTCTATGTATCATAAAAAATATCTATCTATAAATAAATAAATATTGGTGGACTTTTCACACAGCACTATCTAGCCCCAAACTAAGCTTACGCTTGTAATATGGGATCCAGATAGCTGATATACTACTTATAATACTTTTTTTTTTGTAAATACATACTTATAATATTATATAACACCCAGACAGAGAACAAACATTTATGTTCATCACACAAATGTTTGTTCACGGTGGGAATCGAACCCACGCCCTACGGCGCAGAAGGCAGAGCTACTACCAACTGAGCTACGTAGGCTGTCAGTATATAATGTGTGTGTGTGTATCTATGTAAGTATATAATGTGTTAAATATATCAGTTATCTAGCACCCATAACACAAGCTTTGAGTAGCTTACTTTGGGGCTAGATGGTGCTGTGAAGATTGTCCACCATTATTTATTTATTATTATTTATCTATCACGCGCGATCCAAAAGGAATGGTTACCACACATCAGAATTATGATGAAAAAAATATTTTGAAACTTTTGAAGTGCAACCAATATAATTTCGGCGACTGTACCTACTTAATTCTTATAGGTTCTTCGCAAGAGACTAATGAATAGAAGCCTTATGTATTCACTACATAGTATAAAACAAAGTCGCTTTCTCTGTCCTTAAATCCCTATGTCCCTATGCATGCTTAAATCTTAAAAAATAAGCAACAGATTTTGATGCGGTTTTTTTAATAGATAGAGTAATTCAAGAAGAAGGCTTACATGTATAATATATGCATGACATGTGCACCCGTGCGAAGCAGGGGCGCGCGGGCGGGTCGCTAGTCTATCATAAAATAATATATAGCTTCAATAGTGTAGGTGTTTCATTACATTGTAAATAGGATCATACAAAAGAGCGATAGATACCAAGCCGAGTTTGTTGCCTGTTTTTCTCGGCGTTGGTCGCGTGGAACTGGCACTAGAGTTACCTAGTTATAAGACGGTTCAAGATGGTCCTTGTGATTTTATTGAATAAATATATTTTGACTTTGACTTTCTATGTGGCGCAAGTGACTCTCTGTAGCGCGAGTGACTAAGTGGCAGAGACGTAAGAGGTGCTGGTTCTTTACCCGTGGCAGGACAATGTTTGCAAGATTGTAGTTTTTCTTATTTTGTAATCATGATTAAACTTGGAATTGACCCTTATTAGGGTACCACAAAAGCTGATTTTTCCGTGACTTTCTTCTGTCGACTTTTGGACAGTTTCTAATTATATAGTTGGAAAGTTTAAAATTTCTAATAAATTGTAAATAAATTAGATAGTGATAAAAAAATTGGCGGGTTTAATATTTTTTTTTGCTGGACGGCTGAAACTAATAGAAAATTATTTTAAGTATTTCTTGACAGAAAAAGAAAATATGACTGGGCATAATTTGTAATGCCAAATAATATCATGATTCTCAGACTATATACGAAATGAACATTTAGCAAGATTAAACCAAATATTTACTTTTAATTAATTCGCGATGTTATCACGAACACTTCGAATCAACACAAAGACACAACCACCCGAACACACCACAAACAACTCTATCCCAAATAAATAAAATCCAATTTCAACTATCACGATTGAAACCACCTGTAGATTTGCGTGTAATCGATATTCGAATTTCAAATTTTATTTTTTTGTAACCGGCCTGTGTTTTGTTTTTTATTCGTAAAGTAAGAGTAGTATGTAAGAGTCGCAAGAGGAGGGTAGATTGAGGATAAGACGTGCGTCGTCTCTGAAAGCGCGGCGTGCACTGACGTTTTAAAGGATGCGGGTCCCATTTCCCCGACTGGTTGACGGATTAGTCAAAAGGTTGCGCGGTTTTTGGGGATTTTTAATTTGTGATGTTTCGTGAACCCTTTTTTAACGCATTTTGATTGAGGCCAGCGCTATCGGATGACCAAAATTGACTCATTTTGGAAGTAAACGCCATTTTTGGCGCATGTTCAGTAGCTTTATCATCATCATTTTTATAGAGCTTCTTTTGCAATAAAAATTTATCCTGTTTAAATCCTATCCTATTAATATTAAAAATACGAAAGTTTGTGAGTATGGATGGATGTTTGTTACTCTATAACTTCAGAACGGCTGAACGGATCTTAGTGAAAATTGGCACAGAGATATATTAACAATACGTTTATATACGTCTGGAATAACACGTAGGTGCCAGTTCCAAAGCCTAGGAGGATACCAACTCATTTATATAATACTAGTTGCACCCCGCGGTTTCACCCACGCAGTTTTTAATCCCGGTAATCCGATGGGATAAAAAGTAGCCTATGTGCTATTCCAGACTATCAGATCTATCTCTCAAGCCAAGTTTCATCCAGATCCGGTCAGCCGTTCCGCCGTGAAAGAGTAACAAACATCCATCCATACAAACTTTCGCGTTTATAATATTAGTAGGATATGATTTCCAGGAAAAATGATTCTGAGCCCTCTTCATCCACCGAAGTTATAAATTACTTATTAACTTTGACAGAATATAACATTACTAAATAGAAGCGAAAAATATAAATTAGGTCTACTCACGAATTCCGACATTATTTTAAATACTTAGATCGTGTTTCATATTTGTAGCATTTTTAAGAGAAGGACATAAATCATTTAGAATGAGCAAGCTGTTATGGTAAACTTATTTTCTAATTAGTCTGTTTTTTGTTTTAAATGCTCCTTGGGAATGCCGGTGTTCTTAAACGGTGAAGAAAAACATCGAATGGAAGCCAGTCAGTATTTTAACAGTGGTATTGTGCTTGCTGACACGCAAATGTAATGTTTGGACGTACCTCTGACTATCCCCTTAGTCGCCATAGAAGATCATGCCTGGGATCAAAGTAGTGAAGCTAATAAAGTTTTTTTGGGCACATAAACGTATTTTGTTGTTCATCAGGCGTAGGTATTGTCTAATGACGACCTCTGTGGCGCAGCGGGCGGGAGCCTGCCTGCGACGCAAGAGGTTGCGGGTTCGATTCCCGCCGTGGAACAAATTTGTGTACGATCTGCAGAAATTTGTTCCGATGGTCTGGGTGTTTTCTATGTATAATAAAAAATATCTTTCTATGTGGGTGTATAATGTATTAAATATATCAGTTCTCTAGTACCCATAACACAAGCTTTGAATAGCTTGCTTTGGGGCTGGATGGTGCTGTGTGGATTGTCCAGCATTATTTATTATTATTTTTTTATTTTTAAAGCATGCTTTGGGCGGCGTTTGGCGGCCCCCTTAGACATCCTCAAAGAATCTTGAGTTAGTACTTGGTACTGAGAGATCTGAAGGGATATCTACCGTGCCTGGGGATTAAAGTCGTGAAGCTGTTTCAGCTTTCTTTGGGCGGCGTGATCAGTAGGGAACAAACTATGAGAATAGAACCCTCGACTTAGAGCACAGAAGGCAAAAAACATTATTTAGTATTGACATTGTTTTTATTTTGTCATTATAATTGTAGACATTTCACAATTCATTTGTTAATTGTATTCTGTTGACGTCTTGTGTAAAGTGACATTTTAAATTTTGTAGATGTACTATTAATTTTGGTTTCAAACAATTCATATAATAACACTCGAATAATTTTATTGACCGAGCGAGCGAAGTGAGCGAAGCTTCTCAGTTTCCACATTGGCCAAAAATGCGTTTGTCCGGATGTCTGTCTGTCTGTCTGTTTGTCTGTCTGTCTGTCTGTTCTCCTCTACATGTCGCATTTTTCAACCGATCTGGACAAAACTTGGTACACAGGTTATATGACTTATTATAATTTTTTTGTCGTCGGGGATTTTTGATTGGAGGGGTACTTCCCCCAAAAAAAGGGCAAAAAGGGGGCTATTTGATATACTGGATATCTCCACCAAATGAGATCCGATTTCGATTATTCTTTTTTTATTTGAAAGGTAGTAACTATAAGTTGGTCTCATAAAAGTTTGGCGAAGATCTGATAAGGATCTTCAGCATGATGAACAGGATAGCTCATCAAACAATCGATGGTTTTCAATCAAATTTGAGAGAAACACAAAGGACCTCATTCTACACAAGATGATGCAAAAAAAATCAAAAAGATCAAAAAATCACAAAACGGAAAAGCACTTGCACATTACATTCCTCAAATAGCTCACTTTTAGTATGCTCGCGAGGTCTACAGCTCCCAGAGCCACTAGTTTACATGCTAGATCATAGTAATGTGCTGACCATTTTTACCTGAAGAACCTAATTGTAACCACATTGTAGCAAATAAATAAAAAAACTACTATCTTAACTACGAGGGCTGCCAACTTATGTTTATTGCTGTATAAATCATTTATTCCGCGTCTGATGTTCCATTACTTACAATAATTACCGTCGCCATATTGGATTGTGTTGACAGCCCAATTTGCTAGATTCGGGATTGGGAAAAACAAGATTGGTACATTTCCACCGAAAACAACTGAAAATAATAAACATGATCAATATAAGCAATGTTTTTTTTCATTTCAGACAAAAATGTACACAACGACACATCAATAAAAGTACACTTACCATAGAAGCGGGTTCAACTCTCGTACTTCGCACTAACGGTAGTGTAAATGTCTCCTTCTCACAAATAAGTAATGTTTCTTTCAATCTACCATCTTACTTGATTACCTACTTGACGTAACTCAGCGTCCATACCCTATATTTTTTGTTTTTAGCCAAAAACGGGACCAATTTTAAGGACACAGTACCAGAAAATACTTTCAGGTCAACCTCATACGCAATGCGTACGAGGTTTACTTTTTCGTGTTTGCTTTTCTGTCGTGCTTTTGGTAATGTTTTATTTTATTTTCTTGCTGTAATTATTATAAGTGTATGTATCGTGTGTGTCCAAAATAAATGTATTTTCTTTTTTTCTTTTCTTTCTTTACTTGTAAAGTATTTTTGGGGACAATATTTGTAACATTTGTCGCGTTTTTGGCTGAAAGCAAGCCTCGATAATTTGGTGGTAGATAGAGATTTATAAGTTCTGACAGTGATACTAACACAAGTAGCCTCTGCTAAAACAGTTCTTAATTTATTTCTGGTAAATACAATATACAGATCTAAGTAGCTGCAAATATGTTTTCTTTCTTTCTTTCAAAAGGCGTGGTGGTAGTACATCCCCGGAGTAGCCATTCACAAAGAGCTTCAATACACAAAAACTCTAAAAAAAATATATTTGATTATAAAGTGTTAGTTTTTTTTTGTTTTTTTAGCTATCTATCGTATCTGGTTCGCAAAGCCTTAAATTGATTGATGCCGGTATCTCGCGCTGTCAGCGTTATTTCGTTTGGTGAGTTCCGCCTTAAGAGGTCGCAGCCACAGTGCAGCGAACACCAGAAGAATAGCTCGTCTGTTTATAGCGCTAGAGTTTAGTCAGGGCTTGAAAATCGCACATTGCATTGTCAAATTAGGATGTGCTCCATTGAAATCTGCGCAGATAACATGACAAGCCCAGAAAGCTAAAAACTGATTGCTACAATTTGGGTGTCTTTAGGGCAACAGGGAATAGGTGTCTTCTAGACCGTTCTGCTCCATCGTCGGCTACATCGCCGCTTACCACCAGGCGAGATCGTGGCCAAAGAACGGTCTATAATGTAAAAAAAAACCCAAAACATATTCAACGTTCTGTCAAACCCATTTTCTCGATATGGAGTGATCAACACAAAGCAAACAAGAAACTGAAGAAGAACGTAATACAACGACACTGGAAATACAGTCCCATGTAGCATAACATCATATGTCTTTAGTCGACGGACGCAGTGCATGCAGGGCACGTTTTATAAGTAACTAACGATCCGCCCGCGCGCCCCTGCTTCGCACGGGTGCACATATCATGCATGTACATATTATACATATAAACCATCCTCTTCAATCACTCTATCTATTAAAAAACCGCATCAAAATCCGTTGAATAGTTTTAAAGATGCTTTATGTAATTCCTTCAGGGTAGGCAACGCACCGACAATGCCCTTGTTGTCGATGTCTATGGGCGACGGTGACCGTTTACCATCAGGTGGGCCGTTAGCCCGTTCTTCTATGTTTCACATAAAAAAATCTCCTTATAATAGAGTGCGCTACTGTATTCGCTACACTATGTAACCGCGGCCCACATTAGCCAGCTCTCCACCTATGCGTGAGTCGGCAGAACTCGCTGGCAAATGCCGGCTAAGTATCTCCACTACACATTTATTTAAACCTTGTTGTGTTAGAGAAATTGCGACCGTTTTCTGACGGTATAGATATGAGAAAAAGAGGGTAAAAAAGTGTTAAAGCATCACGTTCATTACAATAATATGTGGGTGACCGAGCTTGGCTCGGTTGCTGAATCGCTAGATCGATATATCGCCCCCGAAATACCCTGCATATCAAATTTCATGAAAATCGTTGGAGCCGTTTTTTGATTTTTTCACCAAATTCGTAACAGACTATAATAATAATTGCTTTTCTTTTTCATCCCAATCGGTAAAGTTGGCTCCATCATCACAGAGTCTAACCCCCGGTTTCTGAAAGCTCGATCCAATAATCGGCTGACAAGTCACTTGCTACTTCAGCTTTTACTTCAAATTAGAGATTAATTATTGTTTTTTTTATGTTAGACGACCTCTGTGGCGCAGCGGGTGAGAGCCTGCCTGCGACGCAAGAGGTTGCGGGTTCGATTCCCGCCTTGGAACAAATTTGTGTACGATCTGCAGAAATTTGTTCCGATGGTCTGGGTGTTTTCTATGTTTAATAAAAAAATATCTATCTATGTAAGTATATAATGTTTTAAATATATCAGTTATCTAGTACCCATAAGTCCCATAACACAAGTTTTGAATAGCTTACTTTGGGGCTAGATAGTGCTGTGTGGATTGTCCAGCATGATTTATTATTTATTTATTTATTTATATTATTTCTTTGTGTGTTGTTTTGTCAAACTTAATTTTTTTTTTTTTACTTAGTATAATTGGCCGTAAGCCGTTCTAATTATTTTGAATAAATAAATAAATAGAGATAACATGTGACTTGACAGCCGATTAGTGTTCATCGATCTTCCAAAAAACGGGGGGTAAGATATGGAGTTGTAGGTATATTTTTGTTTCAAAAAACCTTTTTTAAGCTTAACATAAAAGTACCCTAATTACACGACAACAGCAATAAAAAGAACAACAGTAGCCAGTATAATAAATGATTTAGACAAATTATATAAATGAGTTTCGGCGAAAATTATGCTTTTTGTAGAATCCTGGCTCCGGGCTGCGGCTGGGCAAAAATGTGTAGTAGAAAATAAAATATTTAAAAATTTTGTTTGAAGTTTTGGCTTCGTTGGTTGAAAGTTGGTTATGACAAGCTGTACCCTGTAATCTGTTTGTGTGTCAAACAAAAAATATTTTATTCTAACATCAGTATCTGAGCAAATTTTTCACAATACAGTAAAATCGAACCATTTATTTCGTAACAGCCATTTACGAACCCAAAACATTAAAAATAAACGTTACGTATGTATTTTGTATATCTTGAAAAAGCTTGTACCTAATTGTAATTTTCATTGTAAATACATGTCATGTAAAATAGCGGTCAATTGGGAAACAAAAATATTTTTGTTAATGTAGATTGCAGAAAATCAAGATCATTAATATATTCTGTCAAATAATTTAGTATTACTACACTTATTTGATTCGAAATGTATGTTCAGGTCAGAAACGTATAAAGTACGTTTTATTAGGGTTCCGTAAGCCTTTCCTAAAATATAAACATAGCACAGATATATTTTAGTTTCACGCTTAGAATCAATTTCTCAGAACTATAGGGGTGACCTCTATTTAGGAAAGGCGCTATTAGGAGTACCTAGAGAGAACCTAGATGTTTTTTGCTATTATGTTCAGTAGGTATATTCGGACAAAATACTAAATACTAAAAATATAATACCTTTTCCGCCGGTTTCTGAAAGCTTGAAGTTACGAAGTAACAGTCAAATTGGGAACGTCCTCCTTTTTTGTAAGTCGGTTAAAAAATAGCTATGAGTACATATCCAAGTATCTGTTAGTAAATCCTGTTAAGAAAACCATTGTTTAAGAATAGAACCCACAACCAAGTGCAGGCCAGAGCAGCTACCGACAGAGCTGCCATTCTAAAAAATGTAACTGAAACAGCTTCACGACTTTGATCCCCAGGCACGGTAGATATCCCTTCAGATCTCTCAGTACCAAAATGTACCAAACCAGTAATAGAAAATGTAATGTTTAGATATTTTTATACCTACGGAATTCAGGCTGTACTCGAGTTTTCCCACTTATCCATCTCATTAAAAGACTTGCTAAACTTTTTTCCGTATTTCAGAACCAACATTTCATTTGTGAAAGTTTAATCTCACCAGTGAAATTCCTGGTTATAAGAGACAGGATACGGTACAGGCAGCGCTACGTTTGAACCGTTATCAACGTATGAACCGAAATAACAGAGGAGCGTTGCTGTGTTTCGGTTCGAAGGTTGTCGGGTAATGAGTTTATGTCTGTTCCATCGTCGGCTACATCGTCACTTACCATCAGGCGAGATCGTGACCGTCACTTACCATCAGGTGAGATCGTGACCGTCACTTACCATCAGGCGAGATCGTGACCGTCACTTACCATCAGGCGAGATCGTGACCGTCACTTACCATCAGGCGAGATCGTGACCGTCACTTACCATCAGGCGAGATCGTGACCGTCACTTACCATCAGGCGAGATCGTGACCGTCACTTACCATCAGGCGAGATCGTGACCAAAGAACAGACTAATATGTAAAAACAAAAACGCCCATGAGGCTTGTCTCAAGTTAATGGACGCAGGGCAGTGCATTGTAGGCCACGTTCCTAACGTGCGTGGCTTACGAGGCAATGCTGTGATGGTTACCACAACTTACATCAGGTGGGACATTCGCTTGCTTCATAGTAGTATAAATATTATAAACGCGAAAGTTTGTAAGTATAGATGAATGGATGGATGGATGGATGTTTGTTGAACGGAGCTAGATGAAACTTAGCAGAAAGATAGATTATAGTCTGGAATAGCACATAGGCTACTTTTTATCCCGTGGGAATACCGGGATTTAAATCTGCGCGGGTGAAACCGCGGGGCGCAAAGCCATGTTATAATTAGTGAAGCTTAGTATGCCACAAGCATTCTATAGCTTCGTTAATAATACTCCGCTGACTATTAGAATGAAATATTTGCATACAATGTATGAAAACTGAGCAAAAAGTGTTTTTTTTGGAACTTTCGCTTTGCTCTATTTAAATGGTACGGATTTGCTTTTTGTACGTATTTAACTGGTCAGACAAAACAAAGTATTTTTAGCCTTGTGCGTTCACATTATAGAGCTCAATTTCAAAGAAGGTTATAGTTTTAGGTTTTTTGCCTACAGAGGCATAGTATCTGATAAGCTAATTAAGGAACACTAATGGGTTCAAATCACATTACCTCTTTTGGGTCATAGGTTTCTAGGACATACTGTTTCAGTCTTTTCCATCTGCCACCTGCCTCATTTAAAATTTCATCTAAGTCTTCAGCCGAAGACAAGAAACCAATTTCTTTATTTGATTATTGAATAAAAACATACTCAATATCTTACTTATTATTTTACACCTAAGATACCATTGTTTCTCTTATTAAGGCGTTGACGCTTCGCTCGCACGTTTTGACTTGTTGAAGGATATAAAATCACAGAAACCATTTTAGAAATATCGCAAACAACCATTTCGTGTGCAATCACATTGCGCACAGTAAAAAAAATATTTTGATAAATGTAAGTTTTCCTACCTAAAATTTTGCTATTCCAGTTTTCGTACATATGCAAACTTTTGAATAGGAAAACTTGTATCGATCAAAATGAAATTTTTACTAAAATGTGTGCAATGTGATTGCACACAAAATGGTTGTTTGCGATTTCGCGAAATTTGTATTGGTGATTTTATATCTTTCAAAATGTCGAATTGTGCGAGCGAGAGGAAAATTAGGTGTTGTCAATGCCTTAAGTGAATTGTATTCTTCTTGGAGTAAATAAATATCTTAAACATGAAAAGCTATCAACGATTGCTTGTCCCTATACAAAGATACAAATCAGCGAGTCAGCTCACTAGTCTTTATTCAGTTCCATCACAGATCACTTAGCACCGCAAACAGCTACAAATGTAGGCTATTGTACCGACAAGCTATAAGTTAGTTTTGTCGCAGTCCGCACCGCCGCCTGTGTTAACGTCGCGGCTAAGCAGGCACGCACTTAGGCCGGTGCTAGATATGTATACACTTCAGTGATCACTGAGCTGCGCAAATTCAAATCCTACTAATATTATGAACGCGTTTGTCAGTATGGATGGATGGATGGATGTTTGTTACTCTTTCACACCGGTACGGCTGAGCGGATCTAGATGAAACTTAGCAGAGAGATTGGTTATAGTCTGGAATAACACATAGGCTACTTTTTATCTCGTGGGAATACCGGGATTTAAATCTGCGCGCGTGAAACGCGGCGCAACTAGTCATTAATAAAGCTTTCTATAGTATAGTAACTACTATAGATAGCTTTACCAGTAGCCACACTTAGTGAGGCACGAGAAAAACTCTTCACTGTCTCGTGCCTCACTAAGCGTGCGGCTCAGTGATCACTTACGTTCATACATATATGGCAGCGCGGTTAGAATACATAGCGTTACATTAACAACACTTTGCATACTGAGACCAACGAGCACACTATCTTTTTTTCGAGCTGATGGAACAAGCAGATGGCCCACCTGATGTTAAGTGGTAACCATTACCAATAACAAGACATTGCCTCGTAAGTCACGCACGACAGGAATGTGCCCTACGATGCACTGCCCTGCGTCCATCAACTTGAGGCATACAGATGTTAAGCCTCATGTGCCTGTAATTACACCGGCGACCACACTCTTCAAACGGAAACACAGCGTTGCTGCTTGGCGGCAGAAAAGGCGTGGTGGTAGTACTTCCCCGGACGAGCCCTTCGCGCATAACGAAACTAATAAAAATAAAATATCACTCATCATAATTCTACAGGCTCCACCTAACTAACGTACACTGCGCCTTATAACGTGGTTACCCGCATCCTTGCATGTAGTGCTAACCAATCTCACCAACTCCCTCCACACGAGCGACAAAGCGCACCAACACCAACAGGTGGTTACGAAAACCAATCGCTTAGGCAGATCAGACAGTGTGAATAAACTACTTCTACGAGTAAATTATAATGCATAATTAATTTTTTTTTGCGATAAAAATATTAATTTTGCTAATAAAACGTTCAATTTTATCCATGTATGCATAATGTATGTATGTATGCATAATCCATCACGGAAACCATGGCTGCAGCTAACGATGAAGAGATTTTGGAAGGGTTCCTGGCAAGGCCGACCTGAAATCTGCATCGCAACTCATGGTCCACTTCGAGAGCCTACACCAGGAAGAGCAGGATGTCCTTAGATCCTTGAAGGATATATTTGGAAAGGCCAAGAAAATTATTCTCAACAACAACGACACGGACTTACTGGAGACCTTCGACAGAGCGTTAAAGTATAATCATCGGGAGGAGTTCGTAACACTAGATAGGTATAAGAAATAGTAGCAGTTTTTAACTAGCACGGAAGGTAATGTTCCGTAACCAGAGTGTGCCAGATTGCCTGATAAGCTAAAATCCCTAGAATAAGACCTCTGTATGGCTCAACTCATATGTATCTCTTTTTTGTCTGAAATAAACATTATCTTATCTTATCTTATTAATGATTAATCACGTAATACATGCACCTATACATTGCTTCCGCTGTATATCACTACATAGTAAAAAACAAAGTCGCTTTCTCTGTCCCTATATCCCTATGTCCCCATGTCTCTATGCTTAAATCTTTAAAACTACGCAACGGATTTTGATGCGGTTCTTTTTAATAGATAGAGTGATTCAAGAGGAAGGTTTATATGTACAATACATGCATGATATGTGCACCCGTGCGAAGCAGGGGCGCGCGGGCGAGTCGCTAGTCATTGATAAAGTGGTACCTTCAATAAATGGATGATAGAATAGATGAATAACCCGTTGAATTGATACTAACATCTTCGCCTTCCGTTAATCTACTTCGAATATCGTTTACACTTCAATACACCACATCTTAAATACCAAGGCCCTTAATCATTTTGGTTGCTGGTTGCGACAATAGCTGATCAAACCAATAAGTCTGTTGCTGTCTCATTCCGTTGCCATGAAAGTGACAGTATGATAATTATAGAATAGACTAGAAAGTGAGCCTATTAGAGCCGAAAATGATATCATAATTAATAACAGAGTAATTATTTACTGCTATAAGTGGACAGTATTGTCCACTTATAGCAGTAAGCTATAAGTGTATAAGTGAAAGTGTATAAGTGTGTAAGTGTAGCTATAAGTGGACAGTATTGTCCACTTATAGCAGTAAGCTATAAGTGTATAAGTGTGTAAGTGTAGCTATAAGTGTACAGTATTGTCCACTTATAGCAGTAAGCTATAAGTGTATAAGTGAAAGTGTATAAGTGTGTAAGTGTAGCTATAAGTGGACAGTATTGTCCACTTATAGCAGTAAGCTATAAGTGTATAAGTGAAAGTGTATAAGTGTGTAAGTGTAGCTGTAAGTGGACAGTATTGTCCACTTATAGCAGTAAATAATTACTAATATAGCAGTAAATAATTATAAAGGAATTGAACACAACATTATCAATTCCTTTTTGTATGTGAAAGTTTCCATAGACTGGTGTCGATTCTGTTGTTGCATTATCCTAACCTAACCTAACCTGACAGCTCTAAAATTATAGCCGTCCTTCTTGTTTTGGTATTTTAGAAAGGGATGGCACTATTTTTACATTTTTTACTGCTATGAAATTAGGTTAAGTTAGGAAAATTAAACAACGGATTCGGCACCACTATATCTATTTTTTCTCCGAAACGACCAGACGAGATCAACCTGTACACGCCGCGTTTGTGAACCCTTCACCATTAAAGTTCGCATCGAGTTTAAGGCGTTGACAACACCTAGTATTTCTCTCGCTCGCACGATACGACATGTTGAAAGATATAAAATCACAAATTCCAATTTAGAAAAATTCCAAACAACTATTTTGTGTGCGCATACATTGCGCATAGCTTGGTAAAAATTTCATTTTGATTAATGCAAGTTTTCCTACTGAAAAGTTTGCTTGAGTATGAAAACTAGAAAAGCAAACTTTTAAGTAGGAAAACTTGTATCGATCAAAAGGATTTTTTTACTAAACTGAGCGCAATGTGATTGCACACAAAATGGTTGTTTGCGATTTTTCGAAAATGGGTTTAGTGATTTTATATCTTTCAACATGTCAAAACGTGCGAGCGAGAGTCACATTAGCTCTTGTCTTCGTCTTAACGGAGCGTGGAAGTTTCGGTTACTGTGTGGGTGAACATCGGCTTAACGCGTACATTTAATTAGTGTAGTCTAAGTTTATGTTTCTTTGCGAGTTCCTACTACATGGAAACTTGTTGGCAGCTTCAAGTTCATTCAAGTAGTAAGTACGTAGGTAAGTTTGTGTGACTCATTTTAGTTTTACAGTATGTACTCTCAAACCATGAAGGAAAACCTGGTGAAAAACATGTCAGCTATGACATTCTATTATATTTTTATTCAAGTTCTAACTTGAAAAAAAAATACTGTACAATACACACACCATAGCCCCAAAGTAAGCTTGTGTTATGGGTACTAGATGACCGACTATTTAAAACATTATATACTTACATAGATATTAGAGATAAGATATTTGAGGCGCTAAGTTTAAGTAAAGGAGCTATCAAACTATTCAAGTTATATTCGCGGTGGGTTCTCAGCATAAACAGAAAACTATCTTCAGCCTGGATCCGCCACATCCGGCCCTCGCCGGAAATACGTCATTACCGCGGCGGCGCGTCATTACGCGCATTTGGGTCAATTTCCAGCGCGAGGTGTGATGGTCTACCGACTGCCTCTTCAAGGCTCCAAGTATACTATCATCATCATCAGCATGCCTAAGCTGATAAAGTAGTTGTCTCCTACGATGTATGTGGTGGGTTTAATTTTAATTTATGTAGTACTCGTCATTGTGATAGTTTGTTGAAGTTATTATTGACTAGCGACCCGCCCGCGCGTTCCTGCTTCGCATGGGTGCACAAATCATGCATGTATTATACATATAAACCTTCCTCTTGAATCACTCTATGTATTAAAAAAAATTGCATCAAAATCCGTTGCGTAGTTTTAAAGATTTAAGCATACATGGAGATATAGGGACAGAGAAAGCAACTTTATTTTATACTATGTAGTGATGAGAACGGTCTTCTTGCGTATATTTTTCTTCTAAAATACTCACAGTTTGTAGATCTGACCAGGTTAAGTCGGTAGAAATGGTACTTACCTGAAAAAATAATAAATCATTTATTCTCTGTGAATCTCGACCAGCTCATAAAAAACAGATGCCATGGTTATAGATAGAACACTAGATCCTGCCATTAGAAAAAAGGGGAAAAAGGAAAAAGTGTATGGTAACTCAACTTAGTTCAATTCTATTTATTTATTTACATTGCTTATGTCATCCGGGAAGTACTACCACCACGCCTTTTCCGCCGCCAAGCAGCAACGCTGTGTTTCGGTTTGAAGATTGTGGTTACTGATGTAAATACAGCCACATGAGGCCATCTGTATGCCTCAAGTTGATGGACGCAGGGCAGTGCATCATAATACATATAAATATAATAATAACCATCTCATTTATCTCATTTAAATTAATTTATTTTGTTGTCACTGTATTAATTAAAGTTAATAAATAAAATATGAGGTCAAAATATTATTTTCTAGAAAGGCTAGTCCAAGACAAAACTAATAGCAGATAGCGAACTCCGAGTTGGTGAAACCTGCCTTTGATAAGAAAAAAATATTTACAAGTTTTTATCGTTCTGCGCAACTATTTAGATGGTGACAGCTAATATCATTGGCATTTAAGCTTTTCCATGCTTTGGGGCACACAATTACGCCTCCTTGTTCTAGCAGCCTTAGGCGATAAAGGAGGCCTTAAGGCTCCGGCGATAGCGGCTCGCAATTTCAAGGTGCGATTGGCTATTATTTCATTTTATTTCATTTCGGGGAGGTTGTTTGAAAGAATAACTCTAAAGTGACACGCACAAATACTGTTCAAACACAAATAATACAATAATATAAGGGAAACATACCCGAATCAGAAACCATTTTGGTATTAGTATGTTTGGTCTTACGTTTACCTAATACCAAAATGATTTCTGACTCAAGCACATTTCCCTTATATTATTGTATTATTTGTGTTCGAACAGTATTTATGCGTGTCACTTTAGAGTTATTCTTTCAAACAACCTCCCCGAAATGAAATAATAGCCAATCGCACCTCGAAATTGCGAGCCGCTGTCGCCGGACCCTTAATACGGCCTTAAAACTCCGGCAGTTGGCCTCTAACACATAAAAACTTTTGATGTAACATTTTTCACAAAGAAATAACATAAATATTACAGGAACATACATATTTATTGGGAACCCACGTAGTGTCAATGAATATTTCTTTTTCGAAATGCCATAACTTGTCGCTTTACAGCGTTTCATCTAAAATAAACTCTAACGCGATGGAATTCGGCTCAAAATACCTTGCGAAAACATCACAAAATACGTGATCCTTCACCAAAATGGTGGCACGTGAATTTGAGCCGTTACTTCTTTGTTATAAGCTTCAATTTTGTAGCGCCCTTACCACAGGTGTTTGCACTCGAAATGCAATTTATAATAACTATTTCTTGTTCCATGTCCTTCTTCTTGGCGATAAATAATAAATGTATCGATAACATTACAGTGTGTGAAGTTATTGCTTCCCCTCTCACGCTTGGCCGCGGCGTTATATGGACTGCTAGAATAAATATCATAGGTACTTAGTAACTAGGCTATCGTTACTACACTAAAAATAAAACATTGGTAGGCTTTTCACATAGCACTATCCTATTTTTTCTTCGCTACGATGATGTCTCAAAAAGGCCGTCATAATAGCGTACCAGAGCAGGCGCAAAGTTGCATTTCTCGCTATAGGGCGAAAAGTAATTTAGTTTTTTTTCGTCATTTGCTTGCGAAAATGCGAAAGTCTGAGAATACCGGTCTAGAATTTCTCTATTAAAAAGAATAGAAGGCGAATTGGTGACCGTATTCAGGTTAGTGTTGTTATTTTCAGCGAACAAGAGGTACTTCTGTCACATACAGTTTCAGTATGTAGCACTGATAGGCATAAGCCCACTACATTTCCAGGAAGAACTATTCTGAGCCCTCTCCATCCACTGACTTTCCGCGATCCTTCATATTGAAATACTAGCGACCCGCCCGCGCGCCCCTGCTTCGCACGGGTGCACATATCATGCATGTATTATACATATAAACATTCCTCTTGAATCACTCTATCTATTAAAAAAAACCGCATCAAAATCCGTTGCGTAGTTTTAAAGATTTAATCATAAGTATATAGGGACAGAGAAAGCAACTTTGTTTTATACTATGTAGTGATTTCTATTATGTTTTATTTATTGCTTGAAAACAGTTACTTTTTTTAAGGCAGTGCTCTATCGCCTGACGCGCGGATTTGCGTCAATGTCGGCGTTGTAATCCTAGTTCAACCCCTCACTCCCTGATAAACATCGCCAAGATGGTTACAGCGCATTACAACGGTCCCACTATAGTGGTATGTCGGTAGAGTAATAGTAGAGGTCGTTGTGCTGGCTCCACAGGGGAATAGGCGTGGTGGTACTACCACCACGCCTATTCCTACCGCCAAGCAGCATCGCTGTTTCGGTTTGAAGAGTGTGGTCGCCGGTGTAATTACAGGCACATGAGGCTTAACATCAGTCTGTATGCCTCAAGTTGATGGACGCAGGGCAGTGCATCGTAGGGCACGTTCCTATTGAATGCAGTTACCACTTAACATCTGATTGTTCTATCAGCTAGTTGTATAAAAAAGTAAGATGTTAAGATTTTGTTAAAATAAAATAATGGCGGTCACTGTTTTACAGAAGTATCAAAGTTCACACCCTGTCTGGTAAACCGCAGGATTTCCAGCGCCTTTTAGAGCGATCGCTTTAAAACTGCGAAAGAGATGGCTTAGCGCTGATTTTGAAGTCGAAACTTCTTCGGTACGGATAGTCCGATTTGCATATTTTTTCTTGTACTCTCCGTGGTGAAAGTTGTGTGCATGTAGCGGAGATGCGAATGTTGAGATGGATGTGTGGAGTGACGGGAATGGATGAAATAAGGGATGAGTTTGTTAGAGGCAGTTTGAAAGTGGCACCTGGGGCTGAGAAAATGAGGAGCTATAGGTTAGCGTGGTATGGGCATGTAATGCGGAGGGAAGCATGTCATGTAACGAAAACAGTTAGGTATGAAAGTGGATGGATAAAAGTAGAGGAAGGCCAAAGAAAAGATGGATGGATTGTGTGAAGGATGACATGGGTAAGAAAGGAGTGACGACTGAGATGAGGGATGACACGACAGAGGGAATTCGAAAGAAAAAACCTTTTATGCCAATCCCACATGAAGTGGGATAAAGGCAGGAAGATGATGATGATTCTCTGAGTTTGTTCATAACAGAAGAGCGTGGTTAAGTCTTCCAGAGGCATTTCCTCCTTTTTCTTTGTAGCAGCTAGCGTAACCCATACTCTCATTGCGTAAGAGCCAATTGCGTGAATTTCAGGCCGCCGAGGCACCCTTCTGCGGCAATTAGCGCGATGGGACCCTAGACAGTTATTTATTATAAGCCTAGCAGCACTTCGCACTCGTCGCACTCGTCGACCTCAGTGGCGCAGCGGGCGAGAGTCCGCCTGCGACGCAAGAGGTTGCGGGTTCGATTCCCGCCGTGGAACAAATTTGTGTACGATCTGCAGAAATTTATTCCGTTGGTCTGGGTGTTTATGTATAATAAAAAATATCTATCTATGTAAGTATATAATGTATTAAATATATCAATCATCTAGTACCCATAACACAAGCTTTGAGTAGCTTACTTTGGGGCTAGATGGTGCTGTGTGGATTGTCCAGCATTATTTATTTATTTATTTATTACTTAGACGTATATAGTTAGTAGTGTAATGATAGTCCCAAAATAACAGTAATACTCAAAGCAAAATTCTGTTCTTTCAATAATTACTAAATGTGATATTCGATTCTGATACATACCCTCATATTCATTTTCTGTCATTTTATAGCGGCTCCATAGAGTATTTTTGTCACTGTCTGTTTCATGCCATCGAAAAGAGACAGCATCAGAAGTAGTGGTCTGTTATGCTATAGGCGCGCTCAGCGACCATACTACTACTATTATAAACGCGAAAGTTTATAAGTATGGATGGATGGATGGATGGATGGATGGATGGATGGATGGATGGATGGATGGATGGATGGATGGATGGATGGATGGATCGATGGATCACAGTGGCATTATCAACAAGTGGCATTTATTAATTCAGCTTTTCGAAAGAAAGAAAGAAAATTATCTTCTTCTGTAAAACATTTATTTTATACAACTTTAATCAAATACTCCGTAAACGAATTTTCTTCATTTGCGCGACAGCGCCGCGACACTGGGGCGGCCAGGGAGTGCTGCTCTCATTACGTAAAACAAAGCAATCGCAATCGTGATAACCTAATAATTTCATGTCGCTAATTTCTTTCGAAACAGCGTGGTGAAAAGAGGCGCCTTTTACTTTGTTATAGGTGATGGTTACTACATAACATCAGGTGGACCATCTGCTTGTTCCATCAGATGGTTATATAAAAAACTGTCATTGAGCGATCGGCTAAATTCAATACCTCTGAATAATAATTATCTCTAATAGAAACACACACTTGCTATAGACGAAGGCCATTCGTGCTAATTTTCAACAGTTTAGGCACATACATTTACCTAGCTAGTTTTAATACGCTTGAAAGTGATCCTTGTGATTTTATTGATGGAATACCTTGACTTTGACTTTGAATTTGAAAACCAAATGGCAAAAGTTCTGTCACTGCAAATCCAGACGACGTATTTTTTGTTTGTCCTTAATCTATCGGTGAAATGAAATCATAAACGTTTTGTTTGGATGTCAAAACAGTTTGATTGAAGCGTGATTGTGTCTCGGTTGTGGTTACGTAGTGAGGATGCACTCTGGGCGCGTCGCGGGGGCGGCGACAGACAAGTAACGTCAACCGAAAACTGTTTAATTCCAACGTTTTAATGAACGTGATGACTTGAAGCCACGAACTGCGCTCTTACAACGTTAATTTTTATTATTTTTGTTTATTACTTTGGAACAAAAATTATAAAATATTACCACAGTAACCGAAAAATGGATACAGATTGACCAATTTTTAGGTTTTTCTTAAATACCCATAAATTTCAAACTGCATGGGATAGATTTTTTCTGATTTTTCTCATGATGTTTACAATCAATCCTGTCGCCCCGTTTCGGCTTGACGTTGCGTTCTGGGACACCCTGTATGCTTCTATAAAATGGCGGGTCATAATAAAGGCATTAAAATTTAAAACTAGCAGCACTCCGTGGTTTCACCCGCGTAGTTTTAAATCCCAGTATTCCCACGGGATAGAAGCCTATGTGCTATTCCAGACTATAATCTATATCTATGCCAAATTTCATCGAGATCCGTTCAGTTCAGTTCCATTCTGGAGTAACTATGTAACAAACATCCATCTATCCATCCATACTTACCAACCTTCGCGTTTATAATGTTAGTAGGATGATAGTGCTTTTTGACTTTGACTTTTGCTACCTCGACTTTAGTGGCCAAACCTGAGTTATGTCGTCGAAATTAATTTAATTATCGTTCAGTTAAATAAAGGTTCTACTGAGCTGCGTTAAATCTAACTGATTTACTGAATATCTTTAGCTAACAATATATTACAGACATGCAAAATTGGGAAAAAAAACTGAAACAGCTTCACGACTTTGATCCCCAGGCACGGTAGATATCCCTTCAGATCTCTCAGTACCAAGTACTTACTCAAGATCTTTGAGGATGTCTAAGGGGGGTAGTCAGAGGTACGTCCAAACATTACATTTGGCACATACCCATACATATATTTTTTTTTTTTCAAAATTGGGTTCTATTTTAATTATTCTCGGGAGATTATATTAAACTAAATTTAGAGGTTGGCTGAGGGATAAAATACCGTAGGTTTAAAATTTACGAAAATAAATATATTAGGCTTAGGACTAATCGCATGGCGTGGTAATTATATATAAGGATCACTTGACACTTACTTGTGGCATTTAGTTTATTAATTAATATTACTTACTAACTTAGTTTATTATTAATTAATATGTATTTACAGGTAAAATACTCGTTAAATAAACTCTCGAACGAGAATAAGAAGCAACCTTATCATAAGAGTGTCGTCGCCGGTGTAATTACAGGCACATGAGGCTTAACATCTATATGCCTCAAGTTGATGGACGCAGAGCAGGGCATCGTAAGGCACGTTCCTATCGTGCGTGACTTACGAGGCAATGCTTTGTTATAGGCGATGGTTACCACTTAACATCAGGTGGGCCATCTGCTTGTTCCATCAGCTAGTTGTATAAAAAAAAAAAGCCTTCGGTACAATACGCTCGTTGTAGCACTGTTCATAATATCTCGGCTTTGTCTGCATTCAGACCTTGGTTTGGACTAGTTTCGAGTCGGCCGGGACTAAATTGCTACGGCGTAGACGGTCTACGCCGTAGAGCCTGTTATTCTAGACTTAATTCTTGTAAGACGTAGTGATTGTTGGATTCAATTCAAAATTTAATTTAATTTGCAAGTAAGATTGAGATTTATACGTTTTCACAGTCTACTGAATATTTTTTATTTTTTAAATATTATTGTAAAGTTTTGTGCCAAACTCCCAGCTCATTGGCAGGTTTACAGTTAATCAATAGGCAGGTATTTTCTAGAATTTGTAATCTCGATTCAGTATGATCACTGCCATCTATCGGAAAAGCCTCGAACGTAAACTAACTGTGGTTGCAAACACGAACCAAACTAAGGGGTTTTTTAGTTCAGCCTGTCAACAAGAGAGGGCTCTTGAGGTAAAGCAATATACCCACAGATGGCGCTGTTATGTAAAATAATTTAAGAGCTATGAAACTAACCTCCGGTTTCGGAAAGCCCCATCGAAATATTCGGCTGTCAAGTCACTTGCTATTAATTTCAGCTTCACTTCACTACATAGTATAAAACAAAGTCGCTTTCTCAGTCCCTATATCCCTATGTCCCTATGTATGCTTAAATCTTTAAAACTGCGAAACGAGTTTTGATGCGGTTTTTTTTAATAGATAGAGTGATTCAAGAGGAAGGTTTATATGTATAATACATGCAAGATATGTGCACCCGTGCGAAACAGGGGCGCGCGGGCGGATCGCTAGTGGTGAAAACAAGGTGTATGAATCTTGATATATAAATAGTTCAAAATAGGTACTCGTCATTCGTCATGAATACAGGGACGACTGTCTGCTAGAGAGAGCCACGCGAATGAATCCGATGTCACATCGCCTCTGATCTGATTTCCCGCGGGACGCTGGCTCTATCGCGCGGAGCATCGTCCTTGACAGGGACGGAGCTAGGACTGTTGCTAATTGGAGATAAGGGGTTCAATAATTTGTATCGATTTATCGACATAATCTAAGAACATGTTACATGTGTAATGAGAAATAAATGAATATGAATATGAACATAAATGTTGACAGCCTTCATAGTTCAGTTGGTTGGTTCAGTTGGCCGTTTGCGCTGTAACGGCGCCCACACTTAACAACGAATTCGTTCGAATTCGCATCGTATCGCAAATATCGAGAGAGAGCAAATATCTGCGAGCTCGCAGAGAGAGAGAGAGCAAGCAGCATCGCATCGCAGTTTTGTGTTGGCACCCTAAGTCGTGGGTTTGATCTCTACCGAGAACAATTTTTTTGATATGTACATAGAAGTTTGTCTGGTATATTGTTATTATAAAATAATGACAATGTGTAAAATTATATGTGTATATATCCATATATTATTATATATCCATCGTTCGATATTTCTTTTAGATTACGATTTTTATTAAATAATCATTTTAAAATATTATGTTATTGAGAATTTAATTGACCGAGCGAGCGAAGCGAGCGAAGCGTCTCAGTTTCCACATTGGCCAAAAATGCGTTTGTCCGGATGTCTGTCTGTCTGTCTGTCTGTTCTCCTCTACAGGTCGCATTTTTCAACCGATCTGGACGAAACTTGGCACACAGGTTATATGACTTATTAGATTTTTTTGTCGTCGGGGATGTTTGATTGGAGGGGTACTTCCCCCAAAAAAAGGGCAAAAAGGGGGCTATTTGATATACTGGATATCTCCACCAAATGAGATCCGATTTTGATTATTCTTTTTTTATTTGAAAGGTAGTAACTATAAATTGGTCTCATAAAAGTTTGGCGAATATCTGATAAGGATCTTCAGCATGATGAACAGGATAGCTCATCAAACAATCGATGGTTTTCAATCAAATTTGAGAGAAACACAAAGGACCTCATTCTACACAAGATGATGCAAAAAAAATCAAAAAGATAAAAAAAATCACAAAACGGAAAATGCACTTGCACATTACATTCCTCAAATAGCTCACTTTTAGTATGCTCGAGAGGTCTACAGCTCCCAGAGCCACTAGTTATGTGAATCTTATTTTTTTATTGTTAAACACTGTAATCGAATAAAGGCTATTTTTATTTATTATTGTTGTTAGGACAATAAATTTGTTGCCCCTATCGTCATCCTTAGTTCGTTCCTGTCTCGTACCCATCCAAACTGCAAATATAGGTACCTGAGCACTTCGGTGTGGTTATGTCGACGCGATAAGACGTTATCGAGAATCGAAGGCGCACCCTAACGAGGCTCTGACGGTCTTATTAGGCATTATTTTCTATGCCTCTTGTATAGACTGTTCGTTTGGAACGATATTATTAAAAAGGGTTTATATATCTCAGGGTGTTTATAAACATGCTAAACTACACAGTAACGTGTAATTGAAAAGGGTTATATGTATGTACGTCTGAAAAAAAAATGTTTTTATCACTACATAGTATAAAACAAAGTCGCTTTCTCTGTCCCCATATCCCTATGTCCCTATGTATGCTTAAATCTTTAAAACTACGCAACGGATTTTAATGTGGTTTTTTAATAGATAGAGTTATTCAAGAGGAAGGTTGATATGTATAATACATGCATGATATGTGCACCCGTGCGAAGCAGGGGCGCGCGGGCGGGTCGCTAGTCTAGTATATAGACAACAATAAAGTAGCTGTTCAATCGAAGAAGAAAAAGAATTGTATTAAATAATAACGGGCTCTCTCTTTTATCAAGTCACTAGTTTCTTGGGAAATAGTGTGGTGAAAGGATTTTAAGTGCACCTCGATTACGTTCGGTTCGGTGACATGCCAGTTTCCTTACGGTGTTTTCATTCACCGTTTAAGAGCACCATTGCGTACATTTTCGATAGGAAAAAAAACATTGGTGTAAGACCGGATTCGACCATACGTTCGGAAGGCAGGGTCACTCTCACTAGACCTCTGATACCGGGCTTACTGCTCGTACTACTGGAAAACCAATTATTGTAACCGAACGTTTAGTGGAGAGGCGTGCATTTTTGAGTGAAAGATCTATACCTAATGTATCGAATGTGATATATGGACGTACCTCAGACTACCCACCACTCTTAGGCCCGTATTAATAAACCGAGATCAGCATAAGAGTAAGATCTTAAGTGCTGGTTTGATATTCCGACATATTAATAAAGATGCGGTTACTATGCGATATACTCAAAGATCTTAAGATGGTATTCCTTGAATTACATACATACATACATAAAATCACGCCTATTTCCCATAGGGGTAGGCAGAGACCACGGATTTCCACTTGCTTCGATCCTGACATACCTCCTTGAATTATAATATAAAATTACAAAATAGTAATAAGTATTATAACATCCATCCGGTTCTTATATAACAAACGTTGTTTAGTTGAGGGCTAGTGTGCATGTGTGGAAAATCTACGAAAATTACTTTACTGTTAAGAAAATAGTAGTTTATGAAACTGTTGCATAATGAGGGGTATTAAAACTCGAAGGGGTGTTTAATATCCCACGAGAGTTTTAATACCTAGTTATGTGCAGTTTCATACACTACTTTATCTACTCACATACATTAGTGTTGAACCTAATAAATAAAATATCAAAGTTAGTAAGAAATCCAGTTGACTGAAACAAAACGTATCAATTGGCGCCAAACCAACCGTATAACAGCGCATGCGCGCGCTGCGCCGCCGCCGCCGCGCTGCGCCGCCGTCTCGCCACAGACTATCAAACTCTTTGGCTGTACGGTTTCAAGACCCTTGCCTTTTCCAAAAAGAAAAAGAACTGTATCGTTATGGTTAAAAAGTTATTTTATACAACTATCTTTGTATGAGGAGCTGTATCATAATTAATTTTTTTAATTTGGTTACGGTATTGCGTTTATAAAGTATATCAATATGAATTCGTTTTGACGTTTATAATTCGAATTTTATGACATGAGAGTAGATAAAAAGATAAACTAAACGTTCGAACTTACTTAACTGACTAGTCTCGCAACAGTTTCTAAGAATTGAAAACAGCTTGCATATCCTACTACTATTTAAACGCGAACGTTTGTAAGTATGGATGGATGGATGTTTGTTACTCTTTCACGCCGGAACGGCCGAACGAATCTGAATGAAACTTGGCAGAGAACTAGATTATAATCTAGAATAGCGCATAGGCTACTTTTTCCCGTGGGAATACCGGGTTTTCAATCTGCGCGGGTGAAACCGCGGGGCGCAACTAGTATATAATAATAATTTAAGTTTTCAAAGAGGAAAGTTAGCGCTCATCCGATTGAACTGAAACTTTGCCTCGTTCGAAGTGCACTCAGACTGGAAGATAAAAGTGCAAGAAGTTTGAAACGAATTAATATTAATTAAGGTATCTTCAGTTCGTTCTCAGTTTAGTTAACTAATAGTTTTATTCGTTTTGCAAATCAAGAGAATAAAAACTCAAAGTTGGTTTTCATATCTTTATTTAGCTTTTATGAGTAGTAGAGCTCTTTTTGTCTGGCTCGTCCGGGGAAGTACTACCACCACGCCTTTTCTGCCGCCAAGCAGCAACGCTGTGTTTCGGTTTGAAGAGTGTGGTCGCCGGTGTAATTACAGGCACATGAGGCTTAACATCGGTAAGCCTCATGTTGATGGACGCAGGGCAGTGCTACGTAGGGCACGTTCTTGTCTTGCGTGACTTGCGAGGCTATGGTTTGATATAGGTAATGGTTACCACTTAACATCAGGTGGGCCATCTGCTTGTTCTATCAGCAATTTGTTTAAAAAAAATAACAATTATAATATCACACTAATCGGCTGTGAAGTCACTTGCTATCACTATCTAACTTGAAGTAAAAGCTGAAATAGCAAGTGTTTTAACAGCCGATTAGCGTTGATTGGCCTTTCAGAAACCGGGCGAAATTGACCCTATTTCATGAGGCATCGAACACTTCTAAGGAATTCCTCGGGTTTTTGTTCAGCCTTATTTTTTTATCAAGTTTTCTCCGCTATACAATATAACCACTTGTGACCAAGTTACCTTGGACGTTCATATCAAATAAGCTTAACAACATTCTATGCGACCATTATACAATACAAGTGACTGCTCAAACCCGTTATTTTGTCTCAGAGGTTTTAATTATTTTTAATATCTTTGCAATTTTTTAAGCAGTGGTTAAGTGCTTATGTAACTTTTCCCTTTTTCGGATTCCGTTTTCCAGCGGGTTCTAAGACGCGATAAGCGCGCATCGGGCGCGCTGAGAACTAATGTGTTTTTCACGCCCGGAACCCATAACACTACGGAATACGAAATCACAAAAAGAGAAGAGCAAGAATAGAGGACGTCGCGGTAATATGACGGTCGTATCAATGGTCCGGCCATTGATACGACCGTCATATTACCGTGACGGTGGCCGCTTTGAGAACACCAAGTTAAGGTGCATAAAACTCAGCATAAATACTTAAATAAAATCGATTGCACTCACTGTTATGCAATAAAACTTGAAAGCCCATAAAAATCCAGTCCAATACGAATGAGCGCTGGCAGAGAAGCATTTTAATGTAATGCATTTTATTCTCGTTGTGTTTTTTTGCATCACAAATGCTGGTTTCATAAAAGGTGATGTTTCCATTTACAACGTAAGTGATGTATTGACATCACTACTGAACAATACGAATGAAAGAATCGATGAACTGAAAGATAAAATAGAAACAATCAACAAATATGTCATAGATAAAGATAAATTCGCGCAGTTGCTTTTGAATTTGACTAGAGAAAGCAAACTGAATGAGACTAACTTTTTCAACTCGCTGAGCGAAAACGATAATTTTAAATTCCTATTGGAAGCTGAACCTAAGAATCTGTATCTGAAACTGAAAGAAAAAATTAACAGAGATGATGTTTTAAAAATTCTAGCTGAAAAAGGAAATACTAGTGCGCTAGTCAAGGATGCTAGGAAATGGATGGGAGGAGACCGCTTCAGGGCTGACGAAGACATTGTCAATGAAGTTGTGGATAAGATGATAGCTGAGAAACCAGTTGATGAACATAAATTCGACGCTAAAGATAATGAAAGCATTTATTGGGGTAAATATTATTTAAAAGAAAGTTTTACCTTATTACTATCACTATACAATGTTAGTATGTAAAAAAAGCCTGGCGAGATATATGTTGGCAATAGGTGATGAAATCGATTGATGGAATGGTGGCCGAGGACTGGCAAGAGAAGGATTGGACGTATGATAACACGATGGGTGGTGGTAAGGCTGCCGATGATGATGATGACAAACTTATTTCTCACACTTCACTATTTTCGACACTGAGTTAAAAAAACAAAACGGCATTGACGCTATCTATAGATTCTACTGCATTATCAAATTCAAATTCAAATTCATTTATTATACTAAAGTGTTTAAACATTAATAATTTTGCCATTGGTCCCCGCACTAGGACAATCTGTGCCCTGTTTCTGTAAATACGTCTTACAATGCAATACGATCAAACTTCTTTCGCCAGATCCTCAAAGAGAACTAGAAGACCTCCAAGACTTCCACCAGCACAACGCGAGACGCATCTTCAAGGGTGAACGCACCACCGTCCGCTACTACCCCTTCATGGCTTCCGTGCACGTGATGGGCAGGTTCTGGTGCGGAGGGGTGGTCTACTGGCACGACCTCGTGCTGACTTCCGCAGCATGCTTGCAGTTGTAAGTATTCTATCGCTCCTGATATTCGTATTTTTTTCCTAAATTCACTTGCTTAGTTCAGCATTCACTGGGATTCCCTGAGTCCCGCGGTATCAAAATTGCAAATACCACGGTATAATATAGCACCTAAATCTAGTACAAATAGTTAATTTCTTAATATTTTCCCAGTCGTATGCTGGATCCAGCTTCTTGCGTATCCAGTCGCCCGCTGCGCCATAAAGTCGTCGTTATTTGTTTCCTCTTCTCTTCTGTTATTTGTTTTCTCTTTTCTCATTCAATTTCATCATTGTTATCAGTATAAATTTATTAGGAAATTTTGTCTAGGTACTTATCAAGTTTATTAGCCTCCAAACTGATGAATGTCTAAATGTCTAATCAATCGATTGTTTCAGAATGCACAACAATCGGTTCTTCCGTGAGAACCCCAAGGTTCTCCGAGTGAGGATTGGCAGCAACCACAGCCGAATCGGTGGAGAAGTGGTCGAGGCCTTAGAGGTATAGTTTAACTCCCAAACAGCTGCTTGCTCTAGGCATAGGGTCCACCTACGGTCCTTTTATTTTTGATCCATGTAAAATTTTAAATGCTCAGTTAATTGAATTTTCTTCTTTTTTTACAAAAAATTGGATCTGGTGGTGAGATCTGAGACATTATTTTCTTACCATAGTAAGTAGTATATTGAATTCTTTCCCAGGCTATTTTGTGGGTTATAATATATTCGCCTTCTTGCGATACAAGCTTGTCCTAGCACAGGGATCAATTTGTAACAAATGTATTATGGCTTACGTAACTTTTTTTGGTTAATAAATTTATATTCGTATAGGTATACTTCCACCCGAGCTACAACCCGAAGACCTTGCGTAACAACATCGCGGTGATCCGGCTGCGGCGCCATCTCTACTTCAACTACCATCGCATCCCCAAGGTCATTGACATTTCGCACAGCGCCGGCAGCGTCCCGCCCACGGCCGAGGTGCTGCTGCTGGGCTGGGGGGTCACCAAGGTACGGACTCACCTATCGGTCAAATTACAGACGCAGTCATAAGCACAGGGGCATTATTCTCTATGATAATAGGAGATTCCTTGCCCCAAACCGTGAAACGTCAAAACTTGATGTTGGGCTTTATTCTTTACTAGCGACCCGCCCGCGCGCCCCCCTGCTTCGCACGGGTGCAAATATCATGCATGTATTATACATTATAAACCTTCCTCTTGAATCACTCTATCTATAAAAAAAACCGCATCAAAATCCGTTGCGTAGTTTTAAAGATTTAAGCATACAAAGGGACAAGGGGACATAGGGACAGAGAAAGCGACTTTGTTTTATACTGTAGTGATGATGACTTATGAGATGCTTTGCCCTGACCGTGTGACACCGGCTGCCTTGTCTTAGCTGTGATCGCGGTGCAAATAGTCATAGTGAATAAGGCTCCTGATAAGTAAACAGATGACGCAAGAGTCACGGTTTGTATTGAAAGCATGGTCGCGTGGTACTGAAAGCCGGTTCAAGCTATCTCTATCTAGTTTGAAGTTAAAACGGAAACAGCAAGTGATTTTACAGCTGATTAGCTTTGATTAGGCTTTAAGAAACCGGGGTAAGTCACCTAGTTTTAAGACGTTTCAAAATTGAATAAATATATTTTGACTTTGACTTTGACCAAGAGTGCCGACTTTTTACACCCACTGTGACGTCACAGTCGAAATTTAGTGATGGGAAATCAACGGACACAAGCTGTCTGTATTATTTGAAAATTCAAATCGGCCAAAGTCGAACGATCAAAGCGATGCTTCGTCGGGATTCGGGTCGAGATTAGGACACGGGAAGTTACACGCATTTGCGTTATCTATGAGTAGGTACGTACTAAATATCTGTGGTCATAAGGCTTAACATCGGTATGCTTCAGCCAATACTGGTAATACTTCATCCGCGTATAGAATGAAAAGAGTAAGACCTAGAATAGACCCTTGTGTCACACCAATGTTTAAAATCTTAGGGAGTACAACAAACTATTTTTAATCGATGAACGCGGGGCAGTGCGTCATAGGGCACGTTCCCACCGAGAGTGACTTAAGAACGCTCTGTTATAGGTGATTACCACTTAACTTCATGTGAGTTCTTTGTGAAGTTGATAGTTCAGGTTCATAAATGAGGATTGTGACAGTGAAACTTCTAGCAAATTAAAGGATTTTTATTAAATTGATTCACAAGAATCACTTTGAAACGTCTTAAAGCTAGGTGAATCTAGTTGTCTCTCCATAGCAGTGCTAATTATAATGAGTGTTCTTCTCAATGATCTATCCACGGAGCCAATTTTTATTTAATATCTTTCATTTCTCTCAGCTCTCACTTGACCTTTACTCTTAATTAGCTGATAACTTTTTATACAAGATTAAGGGAGGGTTTTCTAAAATGGCACTTTCTATAAATAGCGTAGTACGTTTTGAAATATTAAATGGCATTTCCATAAATAAAGACTGTATTTGTGTCAAATCGATAATTTATTTTTTATCTCGTTTTTGCTCTAGTATTTTTTTATATTCGTTACTGCATAGAACAACAACAAACACAAGCAGATGGTCCACCGATAACAAGTGGTTGTCATCACCTATCTTTGTGTATTTTTTTCTTCTATTGTAAGTAATATGTTTTATTTTGTAGGTTGCTGCCCGTTCTGTATTTCTTCTTTTTTTTGTTGTTTGTACTTATGTGTGTCAAATAACTGTATTTTCTTTTTTTTTTATAACTTGTCCTCGTAAATTAATTTAATTAGTATAATTGGCTGGTGCCGAACAAAAAATCTTACGGCCCGCCTGATGGGAAGCGGTTCCCGTAGCTTAGGAACGACTGCAATACCAAAAGAATCACTACCCATCACTGTCCTTCGTTTAAATTAATTAACGGCTAATTACTTTGGCTGTCATTTCGACTCCTTTTTTGCATTTAAAAATACATACATATCTTAATAAATATACATATCTCCATGACGGCAGTTATTAGACGGTAATCGCTTTGTAAAGATCCAAAGGTTTGATGAATCCGGGTGTGACCGTTACTTTTCCCACAACATTACCGATCCAATGGCGGCCGCCTCTACGATGGTGATTAGATCTTTGCCATTTCGTTTCGCATAGAAAAAGGAAGATACTATGAGAAGGACTAGCTTCGCACCGCGGTTTCACCCGCGTAGTTTTAAATCCCCGTATTCCCACGGGTTAAATGGCCTATTTGCTATTCCAGACTATAATCTATCTCTGTGCCTAATTTCATCCAGATCCGTTTAGCCGTTTTAGCGTGATTAACACACATCCAAACTTTCAGATTTATATTTCTACGGTGGCTTTTATCTTTAATCATTGATACTAGAGAGAGAAAGCGAATAATGGCGCAAACAGTTGAAACACCTGATGTCGAGCGGTTACCCTTGCCTGTGTTCGATAAGGCCGTGTCTTTTGTGAAATGGCATTGATGCCATCGTCTGATGCGCTTGTAATTGAAGTGAAGAAAATATCCCTCCTGATGTTGAGCGGTTTCATATAACTATTGCATATGTAGAGGATATTCTGTAACATACGGGCTTTTGTGATATCGCTGTGAAGCCTGGGCCTTTTTTTTTAATAAGCCTTAGATCAACCCTAATAAGCAGTTAAATTAGGTTAAATAAAAGGCTAGCCCTGTTTTTCAGCCCGTGCCGTTAAACGGCTGGTTAATATGTGGGTGAACTTGACCTGTACCCGCTGGATAATATCTAACCAATGTTGTATTACGTGCTTCAGTAACTTTTATCCAATTCTTCGGTTTGTCCGATCATCCTTACTGACTGTTCACATGCACACGGCCGCCACAAATACGCCTAAACGGTTATAACTTAAACCAAGTGAAAATTATGTGAAAGAAAGCATGGGAGAGATCAATAAAGTCATCGGATCAATAAATAATACAAGATAGACATGAAATGCAAAATTTGTTCACCCTGACCGTATAGACAGCAGCCGCGGTGATGTAAAAAGGGTTCAGTACAGTTGAAGGGTCAGCGTCTGGGGAAAACAGTTCGATCAGCAATTCCCTATCTTGAACAACTTTGTATTGTGATACTCCAGGGCATACATATAGGACACGATGTTTTTGTAATCTTGAGAGTAATAAATGATTTGAAGTTTGAAAATGTTTTGTGATATTTATTAAGAGAGTAGGTGTGTGTGTAAGGCACGTAATGCACATTCCCGGTGAACATGCCCTCTTATCTGTACGCCCCCAGTTAACAGACACAGGTCATTGCATCTTAAAGCACGTTGGTGATGTTTACCACTCAACATCAGGTGGGACATCCATTTTGACGCTAGTAGTACAAAATAATACCCCCATAATGTATTATTTTGTACCACTAGTAGTAGTAATGTATCACAATTGTTTGTTTATTTTTGTAAGAATTGTGTATTACTCACTGGAAAAAAAAACAGCTTCACGACTTTGATCCCCAGGCACGGTAGATATCCCTTCAGATCTCCCAGTACCAAGTAGGTACTAATTCAAGATTCTTTGAGGATGTCTAAGGGGGGTAGTCAGAGGTACGTCCAAACATTACATTTGGAACATACCCACATTTTGCAGTAGTAGTTAGTATTCCATACGTGACAGGTTGCAAGCCCATCGCCGCTGTTAGAATACTAACTGGTTTCCTCACGATGTTTTCCTTCACCGTTTAAGAGCACTGGCATTGCGCACATAAATTTTTCGATAGAAAAATCACTGGAAGCCCTGAATAAATAAATAAAATCCTACTACTACTATAAACGCGAAAGTTTGTAAGTATGGATGGATGGATGAATGTTTGTTACTCTTTCACAACAAAACGGCTGAACGAAACTGAATGAAGCTTGGCACAGAGATACATTATAGTCTGGATAACACATAGGCTACTTTTTATCCCGTGGGAATGCTGGGATTTAAATCTGCGCGGGTGAAACCGCGGGGCGCAACTAGTAAATAAATAAAATAAATAATAATGCCAGACCTATACATATTAAATTTCATGGAAACCGAATCAACAGTTCAATAGTAAAGTACATACAGGCAACATCTCAAGTTGATCCACAAGTTGCTAACAGAAGCAATTGTCTACGTTTGCAAACACTTAGAAATGTAAAATTTAAACATAGTAGGTACAGAATGTAAACAAGTGGGTAACATTTTCACTATTTTATTTGTAACCACATGGATATGGAAGAGCGAGGCTCCCTAACACAAGTATTACATACTATAAGTATGAGAGGGCCTCAACACTGTAAAATTGTTACTTAAAATGGTTACAGAAATAAAATATTTTTCATATTTTTCATTTTCATTTCAATTATTCGCAGATGTCACAGAAAATGGCGTACGAACCCATATTCCTCCAGAGGAAGTTCCTACCAGTCTACCCCAACTACTTCTGCAAGGAGGTGTACGGAGAGTGAGTATCCTTCTTCCATCGTCCATGCCTTCTTCTCTTCGTTTATGGCTACTGCCTATCATACGACAGACAATCTTAAGAGTAGGTTAAAGAGTTACTTTAAGAGTAGTAGAGCTCTTTGTGTGTGGCTCGTCCGGGGAAGTACTACCACCACGCCTTTTTTTGCCGCCAAACAGTAATGCTGTGTTTCAAAGTCAAAGTCAAATTATTTGATGATTTTATGATTTGTATAGGTCGCGTCAACTAAAAAGAACGCTGGAAAACAATGGAGAGGATGTTTTTGCGCATTCAAAATACACGTGCCTCACCCTCCCCTCCTTCCGGCGTTCTTTTTGCCTGACGCGCACTATACAAGGAAAAAAAATACTTTCTTGTTCTTAGGATTTATATTAATAAATCAGTCCATAGTCAAGTTATGTGTTCTGAAGAAAATGGTGACGGTTAACTTCCAAACACTCGAAAAAAATTCCGATCAAATCAAGATATACACTTCCATTCCAAAATCCACTTTGTACTAAGACCTCAAGTAAGTTAACAGACCGCAAACTGACCGTTAAGTCTGTTGCTGTCTCTTTTTGGTTTTGGTCCCATCGTAATCGCAAAATGACTAAAATTTTATCAAATTCTTTCGACTGTAATGCCGAACAAGAAAACTATTTAACTACTTATCTGTTTTTAATATTTTCAGCAAATTCATAACGGAATCCATGTTCTGCGCCGGGACCTTCACCACAGGAGAAGGGGCGTGTGATGTGAGTAACAGTTCCTCCATCAATGTTATTGGAATACTAGTTGCGCCCCGCGGTTTCACCCGCGCAGATTTAAATCCCGGTATTCCCACGGGATAAAAAGTAGCCTATGTGCTATTCCAGACTATAATCTATCTCTGTGCCAGGTTTCATCCAGATCCGTTCGGCCGTTCCGGCGTGAAAGAGTAACAAACATCCATCCATCCATAGTTACAAACTTTCGCGTTTATAATAGTAGTAGGAGGGTCATTGTATGTTTCTGTGCAGCACGACGCGGGCGGGCCCGCCATCCTGGCCGGCAAGCTGGTCGGCGTCATCTCGTTCGGGCCGACGGTGTGCGGCTACCCCAACGCGCCGACTGTCTTCACGCTGGTCGGCGCGTACGCGGACTGGATCGAAACTGTCAACGAGACGGTGAGACAACCAGACAGGAGCCTTATTCACTATGACAATTTGCACCGCGATCACAGCTAACACAAGGCACCGGTGTCATACGGTCAGGGCAAAGTATCTTCTATGTCATAAAGAATAAAGCCCAACATCAAGTTTTGACGTTTCACGGTTTGGGGCAAGGAATCTCCTATTGTCATAGTGCATAATGCCCCAGTGCATCCTTGGATTCAGCGAACGAGCGTTGCTACAACATAAATGCCCGGATAGCTCTGGCAGCTCGATCAAAATTAAGCGGTTGTCAAGTCACTTTTATTTAAAACTAGCTGCACCCCGCGGTTTTACCCGCGTAGTTTTTTGTTTTTGTTTAATTCCGAGCATTTTAATATTTATTCACCTTTTTAACCTTCTCTGGACTTCCACAAATAATTCAAGGCCAAAATTAGCCAAATCGGATAAGCCGTTCTCGAGATTTTGCGAGTCTAGCGAATAGCAATTCATATTTATATATAAAATATAGAAAGATTAGATAGAGTCAGCAAGTAACTTGACAGCCGATATGGTCCTTGTGATTTTATTGAACAATCATGTTTGACTTTTGATTTTGAATACAAGTAGGTAACAAATACAAGTAACATCCTTATAATGTCCAGATGCCGAGTTACTACCACGGGCGGAAACGCACAACCACCACCACCTCGAACCCGCTGGCGGACTTCTTCGCGTCGTGGCGCCCCGCCAGCGCGCAGGCGGCGGCCGGCGTGGAGCCCTTCGTCTCCGGCGAGCAGACGCTGGCGCCGCTGCCGACGGAGCCGCGCGAGCTGCTGCCGGGCGGCCTGCAGCCCAGCGACCTGCGCGCGCGCAGCGACCGCGACGCCGGCGCGCGCGCAGTGCTCACGGGCGGCAGGGACGACGAGACGGACGATGGATGGAGTATCGGGGATAAATAAATTATGACTGATGAGTTATGTTTTTTTGTCAAGTTTCATTTGTACATTCTACTACTATTACAAACGCGAAAGTTTGTAAGTATGGATGGATGGATGTTCGTTGCTCTTTCACGCCGGAACGACTGAACGGAACTGGATGAAACTTATAACTGTACTAAACAGACTAAACTGTAACGCGTGTTTCGTTCAGAAGCGTATCGCCACGGCCATTATTCTCTATAACATAGGAGACTCCTTGCCCCAAATCGAGTGACGTCTCAACGTGGTCTAAACGCAAACGCTATTGTTATCGCCACGGCGCCAAAGCTCGGTTTTTAACAAAGAAACGCTGCAGCTTCGTAAACAAGTTACGTCACTGGCCACGTCACCCGCCCGGCGCGCCGCCTTTATAAGCAGATGGCGCGCACAGCAGCGGTGATTCGCTTGCCTGCGCTCAGACCGAACGGAGTACTGAGGCGAACTACTAGTTTTCCTTTGTTGTCGTATAATTAAAGTAGTCGTTTTATAATTATATATGGGATGGGAAATTGTATAATTTGTCATTTACTTACGCAGATTGGTTGACGTATTTGTGATTGATTATGGGTTTTGATTATTATACAAATGTGGAATTCGATGACGTGTTCTGATTAAGTGAGACTACCCTTCATGATTAGCTAACCATGTATGCTCTTTCATCAGAAGTGTTAACTTGCTACGCCCACAAGATGCCGCCTTGTAAGCGCAAACGAAGATCGAAGTGGAAACCATCGACTAGCTCAGGTAGCTGTTCCAGTGCCAGTAGCAGTAGTGGCAATGATCGGAGTCGCAAAAACAGTAAGCTACATCGAAAACCGTGAGTTGTTGTTATGTTGTATTATCGTCAGTCATACCAGAATTTATGAAGCACTCATGGAGTTGATATGTGGATAAAACTTAGTAGAGAATATTTTCAACAAAACTGTTCTAGTGGTGCTTTCTGCAGATAGGTTTTTTGGAACAAG
Source organism: Plemyria rubiginata (assembly GCA_963576535.1). Lineage (NCBI taxonomy): Eukaryota > Metazoa > Arthropoda > Insecta > Lepidoptera > Geometridae > Plemyria > Plemyria rubiginata. The sequence continues at coordinate 8,664,085 of OY754929.1, forward strand.
ATATACCATACCAGTTATATATTAAAGTAGGTTAGATTGGCGATACGTATCGTTGTTGTTAAATTGTTACTGCAGAAACAGGAAATTTTCAAAGTTGTTACGATATTTTTCTCATATCCTCGGTGAAATCTAACTACCCGCCAAAAAAAAAATACCCCAGTATAATAAATATGTAATATTCAAGACATTTTAAAGTCAGGTGAGGCCGAGACAAAGACGGATATTTTATGAGTACGATTTGTTGGAAAAAAAGTATATCGTGGTACATAACACAAGTAGAATTCGGAAGATGTTGGGTAACAACAACAATGGTTGGTAGTAACAAAGAAATGCGTATGGTACATGTTATTCGAGCTAATCGTAACGACTGTGTAGTATTTTTTTTTGCTGTTGATAAAACTGTCGAAAGAATCAGGTCAAAATTTTGGTTTCCCCATTTGAAGAAAACTGTTGCAAAATACATCAAACTGTATAAATTGCATTTAACATATTGATATTGAATTTGTTTTGCTTAAACGTGTGTATTTTATGTGGCAACAAAATACGGGTATGGGTACATTATTATATTTATTAGATTTATAGTACTTACTACGCTTAAGGAAATCACAATGCGCAGCCCTGTTTCAAAGGGAAGGTTGCGGGTTCCAATCCCGCTCGGTGAATAACTTTTGGGACATTATAAAATCTTTGGGTACAATAGTTTTTTCCGAGATGTCTGTGTGCAAAAGACAAAAATGGTATAATGTCAATGTGGTAAATTGTAAATGTCCCTAACTAAACAGGAGGTAAAAAAAAAAAAGGAATAAAGGTTTAATGGTTTATAAATCTTTATTGCTCATACAGAATTACAATAATTCACTTACATGAGAACCATGTTGAGAACAAAATTTTACGTACATTACAAGACATAAAAGTAAATCTAGTAAAAAAAAACTTAAAAGATGTGGGTAGGTGTGAATCTTGTTTAAAAGCTTATTTATAACGTTGGAGACTGGAACTTGGTGGTACTTAACATTCAAAGTCACCCTAACGATGACCAAAGTAAAAAACTAATGCCTCTCTACAAAGGTTCGTTTAAAGTGAATAACATTTGGGGTCACGATAGATACCTATCAAGTAGCTGGTATGCGAGTTATGATCTTCGAAACAATTTATTGAAATAGCAGACGTGGAAAATATGATAGCTTTCTGAATAAAATTAGACCGGATGTTATCGATAAGTTGTATTTAGATTCTGTTGTGGGATAACTGGTGTCTGTAGTGAATTGGCTTTGAACATGGATATGTGTTTCCGGTGTTTAGACAATATTAGTTCATACTGACCGGCGATGGAACAGTTGTGGATAAGTCTGGGTACCGGTGATATAGATTCATGTCATTGTGTTCAGCTGTACAAAATGATTTTGTTTTGTTGAGGAGTCTTTTATCTGCTAACCGACGATGGAATAGCAGAGTGAAGGGCACTCGGCCAAATTAATTGAGGAGTCCCTCAGCTGCTGGTCGACGATGAGATAGCAGGGTGAGGGGCACTCATCCAAATTAGTCAATGAGAATGTTTTATGTCTGGTGGTGATATGCAACTAGGGTTGGCCAAAGGCATCGCCTAGGGAAAATCACCATTCATAAAATATTATTACAGTTTTGGATAAGTTAAGATTTCAGTAATATAACTTCATATCATTTTGTACAGTTGAGGTTGAGGTTGAGGAGTCCTTCATCTGCTGGCCGGTGATGGAATAGCAGGGTGAGGGGCACTCAGCCAAATGAATTGAGGAGTCTTTCATCTGCTGGCCGTTGATGGAATAGCAGAATGAAAGGCCCTCAGCTAAATTAATCAATGGTGATGTGTGATGTTTTATGTTTTGTGGTGATAATGCAACTAGGGTTGGCCAAAGGCATCACCTAGGGAAAATCACAATTGATAAAATATTATTTCATACTGGCCGCCGATGGAACAATTTTTAGATAAGTTCAGATGTCAGTAAACTAAATTCATGTTAATTTGTACATTTCAGGTTTCAATCTTTCAACTGTCGGCTGTTGATGGAATGGCAGCGTGAAGGGCACTCAGCTAGATTAATCAATGATGTCTAATGCTACTACTTCAAACATTATAAGTGCCACTGATAGGTTAACTTTTGGCTAAGTTTCATTGAACACTATGTGGGGACTAATATAAAGAAAATGTACAACTGTAACCTAGCACTGTGAAAGGGAATTTAACTGGTTAATGTTTTCAGTTTTCGCATCAGACTATGACGCTATCCAGGGACGGATGCGTGCGCAGGATGGCCGGATGTTATCGCCACGGCGCCAAAGCTCGGTTTTTAACAAAGAAACGCTGCAGCTTCGTAAACAAGTTACGTCACTGGCCACGTCACCCGCCCGGCGCGCCGCCTTTATAAGCAGATGGCGCGCACAGCAGCGGTGATTCGCTTGCCTGCGCTCAGACCGAACGGAGTACTGAGGCGAACTACTAGTTTTCCTTTGTTGTCGTATAATTAAAGTAGTCGTTTTATAATTATATATGGGATGGGAAATTGTATAATTTGTCATTTACTTACGCAGATTGGTTGACGTATTTGTGATTGATTATGGGTTTTGATTATTATACAAATGTGGAATTCGATGACGTGTTCTGATTAAGTGAGACTACCCTTCATGATTAGCTAACCATGTATGCTCTTTCACTATTGGGTTGGTCATAGTGAATAACGCTCCAGGTCCATGGGGTTGAAAGATGTCCCATGTCGAGTCTAGTAGGACCGGAATAAAAAACTTGAATAAATTATTCGTATGTAGTTTCTTATTGAACAAGTTGATAAAGTTACACACTAGCTGGTAATTTTACTGTGAATAGCTCATTATTCCAGCGTCTCCCCCTTTGTACTTCCGGCAGGCACTCGGCAACTAAGGCTCACTTCCGCTGAAGTTAATAGAATAGTTATAGCAGCGCTTTTACTTTTCGCTGAAGGCAGGTACAGTCAGCAGCAGGAGTTGATTACTAACATGCACAAGCTGCCATAATTTTTCGCTGAAGGCAGGTACAGTCAGCAGCAGGAGTTGATTACTAACATGCACAAGCTGCCATAATTTTTCGCTGAAGGCAGGTACAGTCAGCAGCAGGAGTTGATTACTAACATGCACAAGCTGCCATAATTTATTTTTGGTAAAGAAGTTACTTTAATATTCCAAGTTATCTACTTTACGATCAATTCTTGTATAAATAAATAATGCTGGATAATCCACACAGCACCATCTAGCCCCAAAGTAAGCTACTCAAAGCTTGTGTTATGGGTACTAGATGACTGATATATTTAATACATTATATACTTACATATATAGATATTTTATATTATATGTAAACACTCAGACCAACCTATACAATTCTTTTCTATACATGAAAACCTATTATTGGCCTTCTGCTACTATTTTGTCTTCTTTCCTGTTTTTTGTGCTTTTGGCAAAAATAAATAAATTTTATATAATATATCTGTAAAACATTATGAGGCACGTCCGCATGCGACGGACTCATCGTATCCGAGTGATTGAACGTCTGATCCAATCCAGCAGACCGTAACTGGATATTGGTAATAGGGCTGTCACTCAACGTAAAGGAGGAAAACAATATTACCTACTGGAATTTAAATTGAAATAATACATTGGATTGGCACCAATCTCAATAAGCTTTTGAGCCACAGGAGCTTAAATATTATATTATATCGTCGGCTTATTGTTAAATAAATAAATAATAAATAAATAATGCTGGACAATCCACACAGCACCATCTAGCCCCAAAGTAAGCTACTCAAAGCTTGTGTTATGGGTACTAGATGACTGATATATTTAATACATTATATACTTACATAGATAGATATTTTTTTATTATACATAAACACCCAGACCAACGCAACAAATTTCTGCAGATCGTACACAAATTTGTTCCGAGGCGGGAATCGAACCCGCAACCTCTTGCGTCGCAGGCGGACTCTCGCCCGCTGCGCCACTGAGGTCGTCACTTAGAAGTCACTAACTACCTTTATGGGTATTTCACGGGTATTTATCGCGTACTTACCTTTTTTATGTATGTGTTATGATCTTAAACAAGTATGTGTTATGATCGCGACAGTTTAAACAATACTACCTTTATGAGACCGGCGCCCTCGCCTGAATGAGCTCTACAATAATCAAAAATCCATTTCTAGCTATTCTAGTTTCGCCGATATGGCACTTGCTTAAAATTAGTAATCAACATAATTGGCATAAATCAAAACTTCAATTGCGTTTTCCCACACCTTTAGTTTTGTCGCTTAGTGACTTCCAGCAATAAGCAGACGACATTCGATTGTAACGAGGGTCATACAAAAGAGCGTGATGGTTCCTACCGTTATTTACCTGCAATGCAAGTACCTTTCTTATCGATCGCTTAATTAGTCATTTAGAATCGTCAAAATTCGTTAAAAATGGTTTTATCCATTGTTGAAACCATTTTTACGAATTTTTGATGATTCTAAATGTCAATTAGGCGATCGATAAGAACGGTACTTGCACTGCTGTAAGTTCGTTTTTAATCATAATCATAAATAATTTACTGCTTCAAAGGAGCGTCATAGAGATGACCAAATTGTTGGCTGTTCTTCTAAGCTTGGAACTGGCACTTAGATGCACCTAGCTTTAAGACATTTCTTTCAGTAACACTTGTGATTTCATAAATAAAATTTCTTTTGACTTTGACTCTTTTCAGCGACTTAGTTGTGAACCAACAGTACGGATTTTTTTTATGTGACCCTAGTATCTATTTACAAAAATAAATGCTGATTATTTTAATAAAGCGGCATCGCTGGTTCTTTATTTGGTTTCCACGAACCGGAAAGCAAAAAGCTCTGTTTGAAGCTAGCTCGGGGCAGCCCTAGATCCGGTTTGGACCGGTCTAAACAGGTACGGACCGGCGCAACGATTACGTACCTTGCGACAGGTCTGCGACAAGCGTTAAATGTGCTATTATTGTTTTGTAGAGATCGTCGGGAATCACAGGCATTTTTTTTATTATTTTAAGTTTTATCTGTGGCACGTTATGTTCTTCTTGACTTTTGTCTTATTGCGACAGATAAGCGAAATGAGGATTGTATACGATAGCATCTTTTCGTAATCCGATTTGCTCTTGCTGTTGCTACTTATTTTACACAATCAGTGAGCGAGTTTAAAAGCTCACAGGATTTATAGTCTCCTCGTAAACACTGAGTGCGTTTAGAATTTAAAATCCGGTGTTGGTTTAGTGGTTTCTGTGATATTCGTTTTTTAGGCGCTGGTGGCTTAGTGGTCGAGCCTAGTCCAAGGATTATGGCCTCAGAACCGGTGCTATTGCAGTGCTCTTAAACAGTGAAGGAAAACATCAAGACAGAAACGGCGTAATAATCATCACATGAACAAATGTGCTAAATGAGTATTTCTCAAACAAAATGTACGTAACGAAAAAGGAAAACATAATTCTAGGAACTTAAGGAAGAAAAGTTACGAAAAAGTACTTTTTCGTAACGTTTTCCTTTTTCGTTACGTGCATTTTGTTTGAGAACTACTCAAATATGTGCACCCCTGGATACAAATCCACGACCTTAACAGAACAGGAAATGGGTTAATCCTACAACTTCCGGTGGTGGGCTTAGACAAGAACTTGGGTCTACTAATCACCATCATTATCATCAGCCTGTAGAAGTCCACTGCTGGCATACAAGTATTGTATGCCTCAAATAGATGGCAGGTGCATTGTAGGGCACGCTCTTATGGATATGACTAACACTGTAATGTTTTGTTACAGGTGATGGTACTTGTGGGTCGTAATGGGCCATAATGATTCTGAGCCCTCTCCTTCCCCGTCTTCCCGTAATCCTTACAATGTCGTCGGTCCATCAGGTTAGGCGTCCCACTCTCCACTTTGGTTACTTATATAATCTCCTAAAATAAGCACTTCAAGTAAAACTAACAGTTAAGCTTACGTTTTTAATTGAACTCACGGTTGCAGCACTTACCTGAAAATGAGGAAAGTTACCGTTAGTTCGACGAGGGCGTCTAAGGACTACGTCCACTCAGGCACTAACATTAGAACTATACATTAAGAACACTTTGTGCCCTATTAAATAAATAATAAATAAATAATAAATAAATAATAAATAAATAATAAATAAATAATAAATAAATAATAAATAAATAATAAATAAATAATAAATAAATAATAAATAAATAAATATTGGTGGACTTTCCACACAGCACTATCTCGCCCCAAACTAAGCCTAAACTTGTGTTATGGGAACCAGATAGCTGATATAGTACGTATATACTTTTTCTTGGAAATACATACATATATTATAAAACCCAGACAGAAAACACACATATATGTTCATCACACAAATGTTTGTTCACGGTGGGAATTGAACCCGCGACCTACGGCGCAGAAGGCAGAGCTACTACCAACTGAGCTATGTAGGCTGTCTGTATTAAATAATATACAGGATAAATACTTTATTTTACTCCTCACATTCAAACAAAAACCGGCAAAAATTACTATATTCAACACACAGTTAGTGCTAGGTAGGAATTGAACCCACAACCTACATTGCAAACAAAGCTACTACCGACTTGGCTATGAAACCTGACAAACGGTAAACGACACGAAAATGGAGTTTCTTCTCCGTTCAAGACATGTTTGCCTCAATGTTTGCCTCAATTAAAGTCCCAAGTGCTTGCGTAAATAAAGGGAGTGTTTGGCGAGGGCCCTCCGACTAATAGATTCTACTCATTTACAACTTAAGGAGTACACCCTACCACAGACTACTCGATCGCAACTCGAACAAGGCTCGTGACAGCTTTGCTCGCGTTTTGGTGATGATTTCTAATATTAATACATCCAATATAACACAAAACTAATATTAATATAAAAAAAAGAAGCAGATTTACGAATTTCATCCCAAGGCACGGTAGATATCCCCTTTAATCTTACAATACCAAGTACCAACTCTAGATTTTCAAGAATATCTAAGGCGGGTGATCAGAAACGTCCAAGTTATAAATTTGGTACAAACCCACTATTTTCAGTATTTGGTATTTCATACGTGACAGGTTGCAAGCCCATCGCCGCAATAAGAACAATAATTAATTTGTGCACGACTTTAATCACGACACGATCACAAGACGCGGCCATAACCACTACGGTGGTCTAGCTGTCTTATTAAAATCATGGCCATTATCGATTCAAATAATGAAATGACAGCGAAGAACAAAATATATCTTACACAGAGAAAACCAGCGCTTCATCTGTCCGAAAAAATACATAAAGGAGATACCTCAGAAAAATTCCCGATCGCATAAAATTTCTTTGATTTGTATTCCTTCAAGTCAATGAAAAATATGAATGTTTATGAATAAAACATGGTAGGGGCTTTGTTTGGAAAAGTGGGGTAGTTCGCAACTGTAGAAGTTCAACTGGATTATAACTATCTCATCGAGAGAGACATGTTACTAGACATGTTTTGTATATCGCTGTTACCCTTGTCTTCCGTCCCCTTTAGAAGTGAGAATTGGTTGTACTTATATGATGACCTGTTTTAGATAAGTTAAAGCGCAGACTGCCGTCGAATGACTTTACGCATAGGTGACGTCATTACTCTTTCCTTTAACGTGTCACGTGCAACTGACCCCAGATTAACTTAGCTATTTGACCTGGACATTGCATATAAAAATAGCGAGGAGTTTGTGGATACACTTTGGTCTTATGAAAACTTTTGTCTACCACAAACCAAGTCAGAAGTAGTAGAGCTCTTTGTGTGTGGCTCGTCGGGGTAAGTACTACCATCACGCCTTCTCTGCCGCCAAGCAGCAACGCTGTGTTTTCGTTTGAAGAGTGTGGTCGCCGGTGTAATTACAGGCACATGAGGCTTAACATCTGCATGCCTCAAGTTGATGGACGCAGGGCAGTGCATCGTAGGGCACGTTCCTATCGTGCGTGACTTACGAGGCAATGCTTTGTTATAGGTGATGGTTACCATTTAACGTCAGGTGGTCATCTGCATGTTCTATCAGGTGGTTGTAAAAAGAACCTGTACAAAAATCATCACATACCTCATGCACTTTTTCAGGCTGTTGGTGATAACATTAACCTTTGCAACAAAGTAAGGTTAAAACACTCAGACATTTCTACGACACCATTGTTGCTCTAATGTATGCTTTGACAAATGCCACCCTTTCCCAGTGTTTTAGTAAATTCCTCGCTCCCCATAAAACACCCCTTAAACGAGTAATCTTCATCTTAATTCAAGCACCAGATGCAGAGAATTACAACCTCTTTGTGAAAGTGGGCTTAAAAGCTGAAATACATTCACCCCCTTCCTACCCCCTATTAGTACAGGAGCTCGTCGTAGATTTTTTACCTCAAGCCGAAATAAGCGTGATTTGTTATATTTCCTTCGCCATCCGACCGTAAAGTGGTAGGTTCTAATCCAGTAGTTGCAATAGATTTTAAATAAAGAAGAATTCATGCGCGCAATGCTTTTAAACGGTGAAAGCATCGTTGGGTTAGTACCAACCAGTTAGTACTCTATCAGCTACGATGGGCTTGTCACCTGTCACGTTTGAATTATAAATGTAATGGACGTACCCCTTAGACACATGGTACAAAGAGATCTGTGGGGATAGCTATCGTGTCTGGGGACAAAGTCGTGTTGCCTGTTCTTCTCGGCGTTGGTCGCGTGGAACTGGCACTATAGTCACCTAGTTTTTGAGACGTTTCAAGAGGATCTTTGTGATTTTATTGAATACTAGCGACCCGCCCGCGCGCCCCTGCTTCGCACGGGTGCACATATCATGCATGTATAGTACATAACTTAAACCTTCTTCTTGAATCATTCTATCTATTTAAAAAACCGCATCAAAATCCGTTGCGTAGTTTTAAAGATTTAAGCATACACAGGGACATGGGGACAGGGATATAGAGACAGAGAAAGCGATTTTCTTTTATACTATGTAGTGAAACATATTTTGAATTTGAATTTGATGTAGTTTTGGGTTTCTCCCTGGTTTCAAGTTTGAAGTTGACGTAGGAAATTCCTCCCCAGATCCCAGACTACAAGTATTACGTCGGGAGTTTCAGTATTCCAGCACTTTCAGGTTTGACAAGTTGACGTTTTGTGCATCCAACTATTCGACGTCGAGCTAAATTCGCCGCTCGATTTTGCCGCATGCCTTTTTGAAGCGTTAACTGATTTAAATAACGGAAATTTCACGTTAAATTACAGAATCTTCTTCTTCTTGTCTTGTCACTAGTTTCTCTCGAAACAGTGTGGTGAAAGGATTTCAAGTGCGCCTCAAGGCTCATTTCGAGCACTTGACACATGTTATAGAACTTGTTAGGTAACACATGCCGGTTTCCTCACCATGTTTTCCTTCACCATTTGAGAATACTGGAATTGTGCACATAATTTTTTGAACAGAAAAACTCGTTGGTGCACGACTGGTTTGGAACCCACGACCTTAGGATCGGAAGGCGGGGTCGCTACCATTAGACCACCAGTGCTCTCGAATTACAGAATTTAAGGCATTTATTTACTTTAAATGCGAAAGCTCGTGTGATCCCATTTATCTCCGTAACGGCTGCACGGATTTGAATGAAACTTGGAATATACATAGCATGTAACCTGGAGTAACATCTAAATTACTTTTTTTGGGTGCACTAAAAATCCTTTCACCACATTGTTTTAAAAAGATAGCACAACACATATTAACACAACCAAGACAATTAGATTATTTATTTACAACTAGCATAAAAGACGAGTCACACAAAAAGCACTCTCTTTAAAGGTCAATTGTCTTAACCTAGTGAAGTACTTTATTTACGAATTCAGGTCCAGGAAACTGACCTTGTCCCACTTAGAGGAACGAGTGAAGCCGAGTGATCGCATTATGCGCGACCCTGCAGATAGTGCAGCATTACATGAATAACTTGGTGTGTTTGGCATCAGGTGGACAACGCGGACTCAGGTGACGCAACGGGAACTTGTTATATTTATTACATTTAGTACTATTATATATTTTAACAATTTTTTTGTTAATAAATAGCTACAATTATTACAATAGACCACATAATAAGAAATGACATGAATTATTTATTGCCACAGTTATAAATAAATAATGCTGGACAATCCACACAGCGCCATCTAGCCCCAAAGTAAGCTACTCAAAGCTTGTGTTATGGGTACTAGATGACTGATATATTTAATACATTATATACTTACATAGATAGATATTTTTTATTATACATAAACACCCAGACCAACGCAACAAATTTCTGCAGATCATACACAAATTTGTTTCGAGGCGGGAATTGAACCCGCAACCTCTGTGTCGCGGGCGGACTCTCGCCCGCTGCGCCACTGAGGTCGTCGTTCATAGAGTTTACTTATAACATTAAAATGGTATTTAAAAGAGCTCCACACATACAAGATAAAAATAAATATTTAAGGACAATAGGAATTATTTGGAGGCTTTATTTTAATGGTGGCTACTACAAATTAGGGGCGTGTTCTAAATGTGATATATGGACGTACCTCTGATTACCCCGTTAGACATTCTCAAAGAACCTTGAGCTGGTAATTGGTCGCTACATAGTATAAAACAAAGTCGCTTTCTCTGTCCCTATGTCCCCATGTCCCTATGTATGCTTAAATCTTTAAAACTACGCAACGGATTTTGATGCGGTTTTGTAATAGATAGAGTGATTTAAGAGGAACGGTTATATGTATAACTAGTTGTGCCCCGCGGTTTCACCCGCGTAGATTTAAATCCCGGTATTCCCACGGGATAAAAAGTAGCCTTTGTGCTATTACAGACTATAATCTATCTCTGCCAAGTTTCATCGTTGCATGAAAAAGTCACAAACATCCATACTTACAAACTTTCGCGTTTATAATATTTAGTCGTAGGATGCTGAGTATTCAATTCAAAATAATTGAGATGGAATATTCGGCCTCATACCGCCGGCCATATTTCGCTACAACTTAGTTACTGTAACTCAATACAGCCTTAATTCTCCGCTGGAGGCTTTCGGGTAAACGGTAGGTAGGTTGCTACGGGCCGCCGGCTACGCTGCTACGAGGTGCTACGGCGTAGATGCTCTACGAGATCTGTTACTGAGGTTGTTTAGGGATTAATATTGAAAGTTTTTTTTTTTGTGATTGTTTCAAACGGGTTTCATTATAAATCATCATCATTATTTTACTTCAAAGTCATTAAAGCTCTAGGTACCGCTAGATCAGAGCACCGATGGTTAGGTGGTAGCGACCCGACCATCAGATCTAAGGTAATAGGTTCAAATCCGGTCGTGCACCAATTAATTAATTAATTTATTCAATAAACTTAAAATATACACACACATGACAAAAAAGCCAAACCAATAAGTTTTTCTGTTCAAAATGTATATGCACAGTACTACCTTTCAGTGAAGAAAAACATCACGAGGAAACTGTCAAGTCAGAACATAAGAATTTCTCTTCATACGAGCCTCTGAGGTGCACTATACATTCTTCCACCACACTCAAACGATCTCGTGACACGCCAAGAAGTGAGGTGCTCAACATCAGGTGGTCCTACTGTAGTTTCTCTCATTAAATGTTGAACAATGTATTACCTACTTATTATGTAGAAGCAAGTTGGAGAGCCTCCTACGTTCCATCCTCGGAGTTATAACCTAGTGAAGGCGTGTGACAAATCGTCTGTCTCCTGATCCCGGCCCTCACGATGCGGCTTTATAAACTAACTAAACTGACAAGAATTAATTCGAATCAGCCTTCCTAAAAGTATTTTTCTGTTTAAGTTATCGGTTCGGGTATCAGTGATATAAAAAAACACACTTATATGTTTTATGTTAAATTTAAATAAATATTTTAAAAGCTCTTCACTTATTTTATTTAATTACGACATTGGTAAAAATCTAAAGTTTTATACTAAACTCAGTAGGTATTAATTCAATCACACACACAGAAAATCACATGAATCGTTAAAAACGTCTTATGGTTAAATCTAACCATAAGATCTAAATATAAATAGATAATAGATTAGATTTTAAAAATGGTCGCCACGCCTTATTCTGCCACCAAGCAGCAACGCTGTGTTCCGGTTTGAAGAGTGTGGTCGCCGGTGTAATTACAGGCACATGAGGCTTAACATCTGTATGCCTCAAGTTGATGGACGCAGGGCAGTGCATCGTAGGGCACGTTCCTATCGTGCGTGACTTACGAGGCAATGCTTTGTTATAGTTGATGGTTACCATTTAACATCAGGTGGGCCATCTGCTTGTTCCATCAGCTATTTGTATAAAAAAATTCAACTCAATTCAATATAAGTTATATAAAAAAATGTTTTTTGCCGAATCCTACGGTCTCATATCACAGTGGCCAGTCCAAACGGAGGCAGTTAGTCATGGCGGCTAATTGAGGTCTGGGAGTAGATATTACTATCTCGCGTGCATCTTGAAGTTAATATAGCTCAACCGGTAGATAAATGGTGAAAAATTTCCCCAAGTAACATTTGATACTAAAAGATGAGGAGTTAACTACCGTGCCTGGGATGCAAAGTTATATAATAAATCCTACTACTATAAACGCGAAAGTTTGAACAGATGAACGGATCTGGATGAAACTTGGCACGGAGATAGATTATAGTCTGGAATAGCACATAGGCTACTTTTTATTTCGTGGGAATACTGAAATTTAATTCTGCGCGGGTGAAACCGCGGGGTGCAACTAGTTTAAAAATATTCAAAACAAAATGTATTTTGAATTCTTCATTTAAAATTTGGCAAAAAAGGATATCTTAAAATTATCATTAAATCGTTTGCGTCGGTTTGGCAACGAAGGAATTCAAAAAGTAATTACGTAGATAAATCCTCTGAAATTTGTATCTGAAGGAATCCATCGATAGCGCGGGCGAGCGAGCGCGCGGTATCAATTCTACAATAATTGATCCATCGTCTCTGAGGAGAGAGACTGACAGAGTATACATTGAGACAGAAGTGCAACTTTACTAAAAATCTAATCCCCGGTTTCTAAATGCGCGATCAACACTAATCGGCTGTCAAGTCACTTGCTATCTAAATTGAAATAAAAGCTTAAATAGCAAGTGACTTGACAGCCGATTTAGACAGCGTAGTTTTTAATCCCGGTATTCCCACGGGAATAAAAGTAGCCTATGTGTTAATCCAGACTATAATATATATCTGTGCCAATTTTTACCAAGATTCGTTTAGCCGTTCTGGAGTTATAGAGTAACAAATATCCATCCATCCATTCATCCATTCATCCATACAAACTTCCGCATTTATAATATTAGTAGGATAGGTAGGTAGGTAGCTAGTTGTATAAAAAAAAAAAAAAAATAGGGGTAACTATCATCTATAACAAAGAATTTTTTATATCAAGCTGTACAAGTGGTGTATTTGAGACTCTAGTTGGAGGGTTGACGGTTACCTCTCCGCATGAGGTGTGCACTCGAGTGCAAGGCTCCGGGAGGCGACGCTGCGAGCATTCGTACAGGTCGACTAACGAGATACACTCGCGTGTCTTACCGCATTATTATTTATTGTACACAGTAAAAAAATAATAAGTCTACTTATACAGGGTTACTGGTAACTCGACGTATTCCTTGCAGGACGTCATAGTAGGGTTAAAATACAGCAAATTAAGCCACCAAATGTTCTACCGAAGTTCAGTAGTTTTTGAGTTGGTTAGATTTTTAGTTTTTTTATGAAAAATCCCAAATTAAATCATTTGGAGCCAATTTAAAAATGATTTACGGCGCGACTGTACTGAAATTTAAGTTAATATCATAGTTGATGCCGTAGCAGATATTTTTAATAATTAAAAGTTCAAAAATGCCTAAAACCTTGGCAAATATCACTAATCAAAAATCTAACTAACTCAAAAGCTACTGAACTTCGGTAAAACATTTGGTGGCCTAATTTGCTGCATTTTAACCCTACTATGACGTCCTGCAAGGAATACGTCGAGTTACCAGTAACCCTGTATATAAAGCATGTTTAAAGGCGAGCTTAACCCAAAAACAGTTCTCTTCCAGTAATACTTGTTATATTCTACTACTATTATAAACTACTAGATGCGCCCCGCGGTCTTACTCGCGCAGATTTAAATCCCGGTATTCCCACAGGATAAAAAGTAACCTATGTGCTATTCCAGACTAATAATCTATCTATGGATGGATGTTTGTTACTCTTTCACGCCAGAACGGCTGAACTGATCTGGATGAAACTTGGCAGAGATAGATTATAGTCTTGAATAGTACATTGGTTACTTTTTATCCTGTAGGAATACAGGGATTTAAATCTGCGCGGGTAAACCGCGGGGCGCAACTAGTGAAAAATAAAGATTTACAACATAGAATTCAAAAGAGCATAATTTTGTATTTAGATTCAATTTGTTTAGCTTTAAAAGTAAATATCAGTTGGACGTATGAAGAATATTTATTACTTTTGTTCTGGGACGATGAATGTGTTAAGACGTACCGCAGACAAATCCGTGTGATGTTACTAAATAAATGCGGTCACAGCCTCCACAGAAAATAATGATCAATACGTGCAAAGCCATCTTAGCCGATGTTTTCCTTCACCATTGGAACAGTGTTGCACAAACTAAACTTATGCAAGTCTATTTTAGTCTAAACATGACTAAACCGCGACCTTTAGACTGCAGCCTCCAAGTTAGTACATCCGGCGGCGGAGACACACAGATGAATAGTTAACGGAAGTGGTCACTCACTGCCGACGTCACGGACACATCGAGGCGTGTTGGGCCACAAACGCAGCGATATAAGCTATCAAAAAAAGGAGTAAAATTATATCCGTTCCTACTTCCTATTCCATTTTCTACAACATACCTACTTTTAATCACACTAACATCACTATCACTACATAGTAAAAAACAAAGTCGCTTTCTCTGTCCCTATATCCCTATGTATGTCCATAAGTATGCTTAAATCTTTAAAACTACGCAACAGATTTTGAGGCGGGTTTTTTAAATAGATTGATTCAAGAGGAAGATTTATATGTATTCATAAAATAGTCAAGCGCCATCTATCGAACCAGTATGGAAACGTCAAGTGACTGTCAAACAGTTGGATGAAGTTAATATTGAGCTGGGTTGAAACGAAGAAGTAGTTTGGTCAAGCAATGCTTGACAAGCATTATCATTATTGCTTTGGTTGTGGTCATGTTAGTACATGCGAATTACGAGCGAGATTATCTGAAAAGTCGTAAAGCCCACTTGATATTAAAATCATCGCGTTTCCATAGTTTGAAGAGTTTAATCCTGAATTATCGTTGCAATCATTGTTAATTTTTGGAGAACGACAATTGTAATCGCTTAATAAATGTGCGTGAGTCTTGGATTAATGAATTTCATCAAGTAATAAGCCACCTGACAGGCATCCAGTAACCATGGATTCGACATATATTTATAATACATGCATGATATATTATTATGCAAACGTGCGAAGCAGGGGCGCGCGGGCGGGTCGCTAGTATACTATAAAACTAATAAAAATACTTAGTTATTTCGTTAGTAAATACGCAAATTAATGATGTGAAACTTTAAAACAGATATTCTGAATGCGGTCAAGAGTTCAGTGGCCCAACATCAAGCCTATTGCATAAAGCCTTCGCTACAGCCTTTGATCATTATCCCGGCATATTGGCATGCTACGATTGACTTCAACCGTCTACGGCGTAGAGGCGCTACGTTGTAGATACCACTGTATACACCTCTACGGCGTAGACCTAGATGTGGTGTAGAGGGTCTACGAAGTCATAGCATTATACGTTCGAGCTTTGCTCTGCTAAAATGGTTCCGATTACATCTTCATCATCCATACAGTCATGTCATTAGTACCTATGTTAGCAATTAATTTAGTGATAATTGTTTTATATCATTAGTTAACTTAAAAAGTGGAAATCCGTTATTGGCTTTCAGCTACATTCATTATGTTACTTATATAATACAAAGAGGAGGATTTTCTTCAATAAATAATATAAAACATTTTATGCCTTCAGTAAATATATTTTACGTTAGCGAATAATGCGCCATATCGTAAAACAGTTTTAAGGGTAAAATCAATTTTGCCATTAAAAGTATTTATTTAATACGTCATATAATAAGGTTTTTCTGACGAAATTTGGCAAAAAATTTAACATGAAAAATAAAATATCTTCATGGTGATTTTTCTGCTCATATTTGACTTGTAAAGGAGGTTTTTTTATGTTTATTTTGGAAAATTCTTTAATTTTGTATCATTTGAAAACTTTGACAGCAGAAAACCCAAAGTGAGAAAGTTATGTCAGAGCCGACCAAACAATTGCACTCTGAAGTCGCTGAAACTTTCAAAGAATTTTATTCAACTTGAAATTTCTTCGGAAATCTGCTCAAATTTTGTTTCACTTTTGAACTAAAAAGGTTTTTGATCAGGTATTTCTATTATTTGGATACCAAATCTTTTTTAATATCCCTAAAAGTAAACATGCATAATCCAACAGTTGCTAATAATCTAATGAAAGTCTCCCTAATCCGAAAACCGTTATTAGCTTCGCCGTACAAATAACTATAAAACCGTGATTGTGTGGGATGCGCTCGTAAACCGGCTATAACTGGCTATAACCGGCTATAGCCGGTCTGAGCTCGTTCAGGCACGCCATTGTGCGAGCACATTATTCTTCCATTCGACGCTATTCAACTATTGTCACCTTGAGCTTTGGAGCTATGAACCAAAACTAATTTTAATACGACATTTTAAAGATTCGTATTTTTACAAAAAACTATTCAGTTTCGACTACTACAAACTATTATTATATAAACATTTGTTTCCTACACGCCAAACAGTACTCTGTGAGGTAAAGCAGATAGCAAATACAATTTTAAATTTAAATTATTTCTGCGAATATATCGTGGCTGTAATATTAGAAGTATTTATAGTTGAGGAATCATAGGCCAGTTGCCGACTCTTTAGATAAAAAATTTGTTCATCAATGATTGTTCTCGGTGGGAATCGAACCCACGGCCTACGGCGGAGAAGACAGGGCTGCTACAAACTGAGCTGTAGCAGCCCTGCCTTTTATCTTAAACTAGGTGCGCCCCGCGGTTTCACCCGCGTAGTTTTTTGTTTTTATTTAATTCCGAGCATTTTCATATTTATTTTAAACCATCTCTGGACTTCCACAAATAATTCATGGCCAAAATTAGCCAAATCGGATCAGCCGTTCTCGAGATTGAGCGAGACTAACGAACAGCAATTCATTTTTATATATATAGAAGATGTGCAATGTGAATACAATATGGCCGCCGGCTGCGTGGCCGCAATGCCATTATTCTATTCCCTCCTTTATCGTCGCTAAATTGACAGCGTTCAGTTTACGATGCAATCTCGAGCTGCGGGCGGCTGGACCGGCCGGGACGCTGCGCCGACATTGACCTATTGCCCCACACTACATCCATCTTAGATTACATCAAAAGGTCAAGAATTAGCTAGATGAAATATCAATATTGTTAATTGAGGAAAAGTCCGTAATCAAATTAAATATAACGTTTGTTAGATCAGACCTCAGTGACTCGGCGAGAGTCTGCCTGCGACGTACGTACGTACTTCATTTATTTGCAATAAAGAATTTTCTTATCTTATCTTATCTTAGAGTTTGCGTGTTCGATTCCAGCCTGGGAACAAATTTGTGTACGATCTGCAGAAATTTATTCCGTTGGTCTGGGTGTTTTCTATGTATAATACATATATATCTTTGTAAGTATGTAATGTATTACATTTATTAGTTATCTAGTACCCATAACACAAGCTTTGAGTAGATTACTTTGGGGCTAGATGGTGCTGTGTGGATTGTCCAGCATTATTGATTTATTGTTGTAAATTGAGGAAAATTCCGTAGTTAGATATATAACGTTTACTAGAATGTTCACAGAGTAAATATCTTAACATACGAGTATTCCAATAATCAATGGGCCGATACAGATAAAAAATTGACGATCGCTGTGGAATAAATTTCTAGAACTAGTGGCTCTGGGAGCTGTAGACCTCGCGAGCATACTAAAAGTGAGCTATTTGAGGAATGTAATGTGCAAGTGCATTTTCCGTTTTGTGATTTTTTTGATCTTTTTGATTTTTTTTGCATCATCTTGTGTAGAATGAGGTCCTTTATGTTTCTCTCAAATTTGATTGAAAACCATCGATTGTTTGATGAGCTATCCTGTTCATCATGCTGAAGATCCTTATCAGATCTTCGCCAAACTTTTATGAGACCAACTTATAGTTACTACCTTTCAAATAAAAAAAGAATAATCGAAATCGGATCTCATTTGGTGGAGATATCCAGTATATCAAATAGCCCCCTTTTTGCCCTTTTTTTGGGGGAAGTACCCCTCCAATCAAAAATCCCCGACGAGAAAAAATTCTAATAAGTCATATAACCTGTGTACCAAGTTTCGTCCAGATCGGTTGAAAAATGCGACATGTAGAGGAGAACAGACAGACAGACAGACAGACAGACATCCGGACAAACGCATTTTTGGCCAATGTGGACACTGAGACGCTTCGCTCGCTCGGTCAATGACGACCACGAACTGGAAGAGAAAGCATGGTGCCCACTCGATAGACCGACGGCATACAAATGTTACACCTCACGTGCCAGATTCACTGGCATATATTTAAAACAAAAACTCAGTGTTGCTGCTTGTCGGCAGAAATAATCATGGTGGTAGGATACCTCAGACGAGACATACACAAAGAGCTCTACCTGTCTGGAATCTTTTTGATTTAATAACATAACACACGCCTGATAATAAATAAAAAGAACGCAACAAAGTTTTGGCATTTTTTTCTTCTTCCGCCTTGTGTGAAATAAAACTACATTGCATTTTCAACAGGTATCTTATATTTCAACCAGTGTGTGTTGCCAGTGATAACATATGGAACTGAGACGTGGTCGCTTACTATTGGCCTCATCACCAAGCTCAAAGTCGCACAACGAGCTATGGAGAGAGCTATGCTAGGAGTTTCACTACGAGATAGAATCAGAAATGAGGAAATCCGTAGGAGATCCAAGGTAGCCGACATAGCTCTCAGAATCAGCATGTTGAGTGGCAATGGGCAAGTCATATAGCTCGAAGAACTGACAACCGATGGGGGATAAAGGTTCTCGAATGGCGACCACGAACAGGAAAGCGAAGTGTGGGACGCCCTCCTACCCGGTGGACTGACGACATTGTTGGGATCGCGGGTAGTCGGTGCATGGAAAGGGCTCAGAATCGTTCTTCCTGGAAGCGGATAGGGGAGGCCTATGTCCAGCAGTGGACTTCTGTGGGCGGTTGATGATGATGATCCTATATTTAATTCCAAATATCAACAACGCCTCCGCAATTATGGTTAAGTTTTTTTTTTTTTTAATACAACTATCTGATGGAACAAGCAGATGGCCCACCTGATGTTAGGTGGTAACCATCACCTATAAACAAAACATTGCCCCGTAGGTCACGCACAATAAAAACGTGCCCTACGATGCACAGCCCTGCGTCCATCAACTTGAGGCATACAGATGTTAAGCCTCATGTGCCTGTAATTACAAGTGAAGCCTTAATATACATACGACTATGTAATCCACGGCGCAGGAGATTGTATTTCGCCCAAGTCGGCCATTTTTCACGGAGCTAAGCCGAGCCCATTACATTAATTTGCTGAAATAATTTAAAGTAAAATTAGAATTTACGGGAAGATGCCTGAAAGATAGCTGGCATTTCAACAGGATAGTCACTTTTGGTATAACATTATTGTTTAGTTGTGTTTATTAACAGGTTATAAGTCATACGTTTGACCGCAATCTCACCTGATGCTGAGTGACGATGCGGTCTTCGGTGTACCACGCCTACTTAGAATATCTTCTATTCTTCATTCACTCGTCTCTTGAAAACATCCAAATTACAGGCAATCGGATAAATATTCAAACTTTAACCTAAAACACTTACTTTCTCAGTTTAAATATTTGTTTATTTGCTAAGAAGCTTGAGGTGTTAAACCAATCCTATTTACACCCTCCGGGGCACTGAGGCAAACACCCTTCGAGTAGGGACTGGCGCGGCTCGGGTGAGGCATAACTAGATCACTAACAGACTAGGACGGTCGTTGACCTTTATTATGGGTACCTTTTTGGCCGGTTACAGATTAGGGTGTATTTAAATTATAAAATAAAAATTGACTAAAATAAAAACAACTGGTCTGGTTTCAATAATTCTTTTACCATTAAAATGCTATATTATCTTTAACTTATGCTATACTAGCGATCCGCCCGCGCGACCCTGCTTCGCACGGGTGCACATATCATGCATGTATTATACATATAAACCTTCCTCATGAATCACTCTATCTATTAAAAAAAACCGTATCGAAATCCATTGTGTATAGTTTTAAAGATTTAAGCATACATAGGGACATAAGGACATGGAAATATAGGGACAGAGAAAGCGACTTTGTTTTATACTATGTATTGACAAGGCAAATACAATTTAATGTAAAAAAATGTCCACCCGTGCGAAGCCAGGACAAGCTACTAGTATCTTATGAAATAAATATAGAACATAAAGTTTGTATTCCAAGGCGTCCTTCACTCCGAGAAGTCTCATGTACTTTTTATTACATCAATTCAAAAAGAGTTAGTTCGTTCTTCGTAAACAGGCAACAAACTAGTATTTTGCTCACTTTCAATGTAAGGAGTCAAAGTCAAAGTCTACTAAGTTTGGTCTCAGACTGATTAGTCAGCTTGTAACAATAATGTTTCATTTATTTTCTCATTGAGGGTGATATAGAGTGGAGTATCCATCTCAGGAACAACACTTTAAGCTAGAGTGTAGTACTTTGAATCCCTCGCTACGCTTATAAATCACAGAAACACTCTCGCCATTAAAATAATTGTTTACTCCCTTGGTAAATAATCTACCATTCTCTCACGCTGCCGGACTTTGACAGCTACCAGAAAACAAGACAAGAGTTCAAAACACCGAAAATTGACTTCCCCTCCCTAGTTAAAAAATACCGGTTTTTATAGTCTGAGTATGGTTAGCGCCGCCTCGCGGTTTCTAACGAGAACGTGGGAACTGTGGTTGTATTAACAGCTGCTTCGGGCCCTTAGCACCAGGTCAGACCTTTTCGAATCGGATGAGAATCCGTCACGAATTGCAAACTGATGCTTTGCGGACATGATTATAATTTTGTTAGAAAGATATTATATAGTAACAGGGTTGTCGGGTCGGGTATAAAATTGAATACATAAATATTGACGGTCGTTATTAATATTTACTTATTTAAAAAACACTGTTATTAATATTCACAAACGTCATCTAGCCCCATAACTAAGTCGTCGTAAGGTCGAACCTACGACCTTACGACCAGAAAGCGACATCCACCAGTCTTCAAGGAAGGTATCCGTTCAGTTTAATCACAAGATTCACTCTGAAACGATTAAAGCTACTTGAATCCAGGTGCCAGTGAGCTTTCGAAGTGATCCTTGTATTTTATTCAATAATAGTAATTATGTGTAATTTTATTCAATAAATAAATACCTTTTCACTCGGACTAAGCATAAAAGAACAAACCTAAGCCCCGCAGAAGGCAGAGCTACTACCAACTGCGCTGTGGCTCGTGTAAAGTTGCAGAGTCAGTGGTGTCGGCATATTCACATGCAGAGCACGTAGGGCACGTGTTGTTGACTCGGACGCTATTTACATGGATATTGGACAACGTTATGGCCGGTCTGTCTGAAATACTATAGCCGTCATAACACGGCCTAGACCCTGTATGGTTTCATAACAGTTCAGTAACTAGCGTGATTTTTACGGTCTATGATTGGTTTTTTTTTATGATATTTCTTGAGTTTTTGATGAAGAAAACACACGAAAACATTACAAAATTGTGAACACCTTGATTATTTTTAATACCAGACTGATCGAAGATGAAAAATAGATACAAGCAAAATTCTAATACAAAATGCATGTACCAACAAATACAAATACATTTATTTACCAAAAACAATTACATTATAATAGTTACTGATGGTCCCCGCACAAGGACAAGCCTGTATCGCGGGAGGCTAGTGCGATTTACTTATACAACAGTTTACATACAGATAACACAAAAAAACAAGGCACAAGACACGAGACTAAACACAGGAGACGAATAAACAGCTAAAGAACACGACATTATGTAAAAACACAGTTAACATAGCATAAGAATGTGGGTGTAGCGTAGGTATATAGGAGGGCTGAAGTACAAACAAACAAATATTATATAGACGTTTAAAAAGAGTAATTTTCTAGATTCTATACCTTTTTACATAATTAATAAATTCCTTAGTATTTTAAGAGATATAGGCATTTTAGTGCCTAGATCGGGCAAAAATCGCGACGCGCGCCCCCTACAAATCCCTCAT
Organism: Plemyria rubiginata; assembly: GCA_963576535.1. Taxonomy (NCBI): domain Eukaryota; kingdom Metazoa; phylum Arthropoda; class Insecta; order Lepidoptera; family Geometridae; genus Plemyria; species Plemyria rubiginata. The sequence goes on from OY754929.1 coordinate 8,686,607, forward strand.
ACATAAATGCTATTATTGGTAATAATTATAGAAAGGATTTTTCTGTATTTTATAGGATATCTGCGGCAGATATGTGTTTGCGTCAAAAGTCTTACTATCAAACGGCATTAGTAAAGTAAAACTAAAATCAAAATTGTCTTTATTCTGTAATCACAATGACCACCTTGAAACATCCTATCAAAGTTAAGTCAAAGTAAAAAAGTTATAACCAAGTTAAAAAATTAAAAAAAGCAGCTGTTAATAAAATAAACAGTTATTGTAGTACCTAATGCATGCTGTGCACTTGTTGCAAGCATCGTAGTCAGAGGGTCAGTATTATTTTATTTATTTACTTATTTAAATTCACAAAACAGATTACAATCAATTATGCAATAATAAAAAAGTTACAGTACATACCTACTTTCTTAGATCTAGATTCGTAATCAAATATGTGAATATGACAATTGTATAGTGTTGCATGCATATTTTTATTGTCATAAAGGGTGAAAGCGAACGAGCGTCATATTACAACAGCAATATGTCGAGAGCTTCGTTTAGACCTCTCTGTGTCGGGCATTGGCTGCTGTTTTACAGTTTTTGAATGGAGCGGGTTTTTCACAATTAGATACACATTTATTATAAATATAAGTTATTTAACTAAGGCATGAAAATGCAAACAATAAACTTAGCACTATTTATCATTTATACAGACGACCTCTGCGGCGCAGCGGGCGAGAGCCTGCCTGCGACGCAAGAGGTTGCAGGTTCGATTCCCGCCTTGGAACTAATTTGTGTACGATCTGCAGAAATTTGTTCCGATGGTCTGGGTGTTTTCTATGTAAAAAAAAAAAATATCTATCTATGTAAGTATATAATGTATTAAATATATCAGTTATCTAGTACCTATAACACAAGCTATGAATAGCTTACTTTGGGGCTAGATAGTGCTGTGTGGATTGTCCAGCATTATTTTTTTATTTTTTATTTTATGTTTATACAAACTTCAAGTTTGAAATAAATGCTTTTCTTATGAAAAAGTTATAAGAAGACTGCCATCTTGAATGTTAAAAATCAACGTCACAGTCAATATGTGTATTTATTATTCAGTTGAATAAAAAAAAAACACTTTTTACTACATAAATACGTCTCAAACGGCTCTCCTTTCGGTGTCAGCTCCATGTGACTAAGCCTAGAATTTAGCTTAAAAACATACTCTAGAAAAAAAAGGAAACCAAGCCGTATGTTTCTTGCCTGTAATAAAGAGGAGGAATGCATGTAAAGTTTAGAATCCCGCAGACCACCAAAGCGCCGGATGGGGCAGTAAATCATCCATCCCCATAGCAGAGCAGCGCTCCTATCGCCCGCACGCCACCGGACACATAATATCCCTTTGGATTTATTTTACAAGGATTTGTGTTTAGTTCTGTGATTCTAAAAGTCAGTGCCCTCTAGAGAGCGTTTATAAAACTAGATTTGTTTCATCCAATTTAGACTTGTCTGTCGTATGGAATCGGTGTGTTTTCAAAACGGTTGTCACACAATGGTTTTGTGTCCTTAAACTATGAGTAGTAAAACGGGTACCTAGAGTATATCCTATGAAAAATGGCGTTCGTGGTAGCAGTACCGCCATCCGATCCACAGGTCGTGGGTTCAAAAACGGTCGTGCACCAATGGATTTTCTGCTAAATGTTTAAAGTGAACAAAAACAGAATATTTAAAACATTTAAAATATGTTTTACTTGAAGATACTCACTAATTATTACAATGTATGTTACCGCCGTATATCTAGAGACTGTCACTTTACTAAAACATTGACACATTTTTTGTAAAAGATAAATCGCCTCTTAATCGTACCCTTTCGATCATAAAGTGATTGATTGCCGTGCACTACGTCAACTTTATATTCGAGGCCATATCAGAGGAAAACTGTACTATGCCTTTTTGCAGCCAAGCAGCAACGCTGTGTTTCGTTTTGAAGAGTGTGCTCGCCGGTGAAATTACAGGTGTATGCCTTAAATGAATGGACGCAATGCAGTGCATCGTAGGGCACGCTTATATCTTGCGTGACTTGCGAGACAATGCTTTGTTATAGGTGGTGGTACCACTTCCCCCGGTTTCTGAAAGCGCGATCACTAACCAGCGATCAAGTCACTTGCTATTTCAGCTTCTACTGCAAATTATATAGAGATAGCAAGTGACTTGACAGCCGATTAGTGGTGATCGCCCTTTCAGAAACCGGGGGTTAATATAGCAAACTGCTAGATTCATTAGAAAGTAGTATAAAAAAATAACTGTATGGCTTTTTCAATGGGCTATGTTTTCTTTGTTTCAAAGAAAACTTTCAAGAGATCTCTCTCTCTCTCTCACACACACACAAGATTGACTGATTTTTTTGCGAGAATTAAAGAGATGAACGACCAAATAATTAGTTTTCATTACAAATCACGCGCAACGTTATATTACATTCAACAGAGAATCCTACTAATATTATAATAATTATAATGTAAGTATGGATGGATGGATGGATGGATGTATGGATGTATGGATGTATAGATGTATGGATGGATGGATGGATGGATAGATGGATGGATGGGTGGATGGATGGATGGATGTTTGTTACTCTATAACTCAAGAACGGCTGAACGGATCTTGGTGAAAATTGGTATAGAGATATATTATAGACTGGAATAACACATAGGCTACTTTTTATCCCGTGGGATACCCTACGCAGGTGAAACCGCGGGGCGCAACTAGTTGATCTTATAAAACACTGCTACCGGATTTGATTAATGACTCAATTTTGAGTCGCAAAGTTATCTGAAAAGTTTTGTTTTTTGACAAAGAATCTAAGTTAAATGGATATAGAAGACAAAGTGACTACAGATTCAAGTTAAAGAATGCTTTACTTGTAAGAGATAAGCTAAAACTATTATTCATCTTGACGCGTCACTTCGAAACAATGCAGTGGCCAGTGTGGTGAGCGGTTTAAAGTGCAGCTTAAAGAAGCTTCATTCGAGGATATATTACATTTATATTTAGCTATTATTACTATCCTACTACTATTATAAACGCATTTGTTAGTATGGATAGATGGATGGATGGATGTTTGTTACTCTTTCACGCCGGAACCGCTGAACGGATCTAGATGAAACTTGGCAGAAAGATAGGTTATAATCTGGACACACATAGGCTATTTTTTATCTCGTGGGAAACCGGGATTTAAATCTGCGAGGGTGAAATCGCGGGGTGCAGCTAGTTAGTTATAAGTTTAGGTTAGATATGATTACTGCTGAAGTGCGTGCCTAGGCACTCACCTAGGCACTCACCTAGGCACTCACCTAGGCACTCACCTAGGCACTCACCTAGGCACTCACCTAGGCACTCACCTAGGCACTCACCTAGGCACTCACCTAGGCACTCACCTAGGCACTCACCTAGGCACTCACCTAGGCACTCACCTAGGCACTCACCTAGGCACTCACCTAGGCACTCACCTAGGCACTCACCTTGGAATTTTAGATACAAAGGTACTAATTATCGATAAAAATTTTGTGAAGTCTTGCTGTTTGACATTGTTATCTGACGGTAACCGCTGATGAGAGACCGCGGCTTAAGTTTGATTAACGACTCCGACGCCATTGGAAGCCGAAGCGAAGTTATTCACAAAGTTTAGATTTTTTGACAAATAACTTAATGTAACACTCCAGTGTTGGAGTACGCTGGGGATTTTACTACGTGATAGAATCAGAACAATTCATCATCGAAATCCGTCGATATTATAAATTTTAGAAGTCGTTTTTTTGTGTATGGCTTGTTACATTTGTGTGCCTCAAAAAGCATCGTAGGGCACGTTTATAAAGTGCGTGGCCGGAGAGACAATGCTTCAAAGGGGATAGTTACCATTTAAGATTAGGTGGGGCATCTGTTCGTTCCAGCAAGATTATATTGAAAGAATATAGAAGAAACTAAGTGAATATAGAACCAGTTTCCGCGATCGAAACCAAGTCTAGCTAGTCAAGCTTGGTTCATATTGAAGAAGACGAAGAACCAAGATATTTTATAGAACTAGACGCGGTCGGCACAGCAGGTTTTATTCCTGCACTCTTCTCTATCATTCGTCTCAATACAACACTCGATTAGCTTCACACTTCACCCTCTGATTCACACTTGCCACCAAGTGGCCTCAGGCTATATCCTCTCGTAGACGCGTTTCCAACGCCATATCCCTTTCCAGTCCGCAATGGAGTCAGTAATACGCTGGTAAGTAGCTAAAGAGTCGAGTGGTACAAGTGTGAATCGTATTAGCTTCATATAGCTAGGTCTACAATCTTACAAGCGGCTTTTCCTACTTTTTTGTCGAATAAAAGGAGATTGGTTCTACATCACGTAAAAGATAAATGTGCCCATAGATCTTTAACTCTAAAAATGCACGCCCCTCCATTGCCTCCACCATACAACACGCCTTTACCTTACATTACCATTTCCATACCTGTGCGATGTATCGCACGTTTGGTGGAGGGCCGTGCATTTAGAGTGAAAGATCTATTACCTTTGTGTGTATGTTATGAGGTCAGACCAGAGGTAGAAGTTACTTTGTTTGATAACTATATCAAGTTTTTCTAGAACTGCTGTTTGACCACACAGTGTCCTATTGTAGAAAACCGCTTTCTCCGAATTTCAACGGAGCACTTTTTCAGGCTGTATGATGATGATTTATGGAAATAAATGCGTCATTTTGTCATTTATTACGGTGTAATTACAGGCACATGAGGCTTAACATCTGTATGCCTCAAGTTGATGGACGCAGGGCAGTGCATCGTAGGGCACGTTCCTATTGTGCGTGACCTACGGGGCAATGTTTTGTTTATAGGTGATGGTTACCACTTAACATCAGGTGGGCCTTCTGCTTGTTCCATCAGCTAGTTGTATAAAAAAAAATTAAAAAAAAGTTATCCAGTGAGATAGTACGGTTAATAATATTCTAAACCTAAAAATTTGTTGTAAATTATAAGCTCCAGAACTAAGCACTACTTTTGTACCTTGTTTTTTTAACTCAGTGTACTTCTATAACTAATTTCATTTCATTTGTTTTACCCCCGGTTTCTGAAAGCTCGATCAACACTAATCGGCTGTCAAGTCACATGCTATTTCAGCTTTTACTTCAAATATGATAGAGATAGCAAGTGACTTGACAGCCGATTAATGTTGATCGAGCTTTTAAAAACCGGGGGTAAAACTATTAAAATGGCTATACAGCCAGAAAGAATATAATAATATTAAAACGTACATACGACTTTATTTTCCAGAGATTCTCATAAAATCTCGATTTAATAACTGGTGCTAAAAATCTACTTAATCTGGGGATCAAAGTCATAAAGCAGATTTTCTTTATTTTCATAACAAAATCCAATCGTGAACTCCAACCTCCAGCAAAATACAAAGCAAGCTTAAAATACAAAGTAAGCTTAAAAGCTTCGCAGTAATAATCGTCAGCAGCCAACAGCCACGGACTAACAGTAACAGCGCAATCTAACAAACAAACTGAACACTTTCTTTTTCAAGATGTCCGCCGTTCTACTGAATCACTCGTCCTATAGAGCAGGAGACAATATTTATTTAAAGCACAAAACGCCGTTTGGGGTAACTGTAAAAAAAATGTTTGTTTTTCTTCCACAATACAGAACCGGGTTTGACTAAGTCAACGCAAGATAATGGACTGATAAAAATATAAATTTATAAAATGATATCAGATAAAAAAAAACTAGTTAAGCCACTAGAATAACACATATTATAAACAATTCGGCAAACGGACGGTAGTCCAAAAATTTTATGATAAATGCTGAACACAAAACATACAGTTTGACACTTCACAAAATACACTTAAACCTTTTAAATTGAAATTGATTAATTTTATTTAATAAACATCACTTGACAACAATTTTCTAGAAGTATGCAGAAGCAATTTTATAATAATATTAGTCCTGGTTGAACAAAATTGTTAGCCAAACTAGGAAAACCTGTGTTAAGACGGACAAAAAACCTGGCATTTATAGCCATGTATAGGATAAGCAGTTGTCTCCCAGACTACAGGCCCTCAAGGCAGGCCGCGAGTCGAACAGACATCTAATTGACTTTTTGTAGCGCCTTCCATCTCGCACACAGATAGAGCTAGGCTCCCAGCAACCAGCTACGGGGCAGAGCGAGAGGGCTCGATGCCTCTCTCTCTCTCAATTGTACAAAGAAACAGAATATTCCAAGATTTTCTTAGATAGTAAAAAACATTTATTAAGTAGTAGTACCCTTTGACTCTGGATTTATTATGTATTTTATACTGTGTGCTGATGGCCCACCTGATATTAAGTGGTAACTATGTTAGTAACATTATAACAAAACATGGCCTCCAATGTACAATATAAACGTGCCCTATGATGCACTGCCCTGCATCCATCCTGCAAGCTTCACGTGTCTGTTATTTCACCCACACCTTTCAAATTGAAACACAACGACGCATCTTCAGAGTTAACCGTTTAACATCAGGTAGATTATTGAGGTGGTTCTCATAAACTGCATGCTGAATCTGAGCAATGTTTTAGGGTTTTCTCGTTCGTGTTTTCGCAATATTCAGTGCAGTGCAATGTTAATTGACCATAATCAGTGTGTAGTCTATTTGAATATCATCACAATGCTCCTCAAACGAGGCTGACAGCGAACAATGGGCCAGCCAATCAGCGAGCTCCATTATTCGTTCAGTCATTCATTCAGTCATTCATTCCTTTCGTTCACGCGGGAGAATTATTATCACTTTTACTGTTCAGTGAACTTTCTACGATAATTACTCGATTTCAAAGCTTTGAAATAAATTAAGTATCAAATGCTAACTTTTAAAGTACCTAAGTAAAATTAATTTTTTAACAATTCACAGCTTTCGCTGCTCAGTTGGTAGTTGGCTCTGATTTCTGCGCTCTGTAGGCCGTGGGTTCGATACCCACACAGAACAAAGGAAACATCTGATGTTTACGTGTTTGCGGGCGTAGGCCCTGATGTTATAATGTTATGTATATAACAAAAAAAGTATAGAATTTTATGGATTCCTTTTTTTTTCAATCATGCCTTAATTTAGCTATCCTAATTCGTATAAGGTAATTGAGTAATCCCCGGTTTCTGAAAGCTCGATCAACACTAATCGGCTGTCAAGTCACTTGATATTTCAGCTTTTACTTCAAACTAGATAGAGATAGTAAGTGACTTGACGATCTCGCAGAAACCGGGGGAAAGAATCTCATTTTGTTACAATAAAATATTATAAAACTTAGTAAGTTACTCAGGCATACTCGTACATACTGTTTATAAAAAATGGCATTTACTTTAGAAATGCTTTTTTATTTTCACTATTTTCTTTCTAGATGTATACCAAGCTATGTGCCGCGATTGCTTAATATGATTATTTAATATTTTGCTTTAGTTCCGTTTTGGCAGCAGCTTCCATTAAATAAAATAGAGCCAAATAAAGGTCAGCACTTACTCTAGCTAAAAGGATCCCCGATTGCATTTACCTCATAACCAAATAACCAATGCCATTAGCTGACCGTGCCTACTTACCACCTGCCATCCCATCTTGAACCTTAGGTCGCATGACATGCAGTTTATATTAGATCAATAGCTATTCTGGTAATTTTTAAACTACCTGTGACTTCGTTTTATTCACGTTCTCAAAGTATTTTGAATCAAAATTCGTAGAAATAAGATTGGTTTTGTTTTGTGATTAGAATAGTGATAGTAATTTATGGAATTAGAATCTTATTTGTCTAGTGATAAGGGCGACTTTGTATGACAAAGGTTGTTTAACATTGTTAAATCATGGTGAATTTGATATGCTTAGGGTAGCCTCTAGCTGTCGGCTAGACGCGACGGGGCGATGTACAAATAATGTGAGCCAAAAGGGGCACGTTCTATACATTATGCTGTGACTTTGTTCGATGTTTTCTTTGGAAATTCAGCAGTTTACGGGTCAAATGAGTAGGGCACATTAAAATCGTGCATGACATACAAGGTAGCAAAGAGATCTGAAGGGATATCTACCGTGCCTGAGACCGGCCTGATTTGACAATAAGTCTAGCTATAAAAGATCCAACAAATTGTATCAAATTTTTACTCAACTATATTGGTATTTTGTGCGGGTAGTTCTGAAAGCGATTTCTGGTGTCCAATGAGATATTCGGGGACTGCAGATTAACAGACTATGCGATCGGGGTCACCAGTGGCCTCTATCGTTTTCAGCTCAACGTTTTTTTGAGCTTTTTTGTAGTGCGCTTCATGAATGACACTCTAGGGGTTGGTAGATAGATACCTGTATTTTAAAACTATGATTGCTTTTTATTAAGATTATTTGATTTGTTTTGAAACGCAAAGAGTGGCGTATTAATGATGATGCCTATACTCACCTGTGGGTCCAGACGAGATGAAAGAGTGGCGTATTAATGATGAGGCCTATACTCACCTGTGGGTCCAGACGAGATGAAAGAGTGGCGTATTAATGATGAGGCCTATACTCACCTGTGGGTCCAGACGAGATGAAAGAGTGGCGTATTAATGATGAGGCCTATACTCACCTGTGGGTCCAGACGAGATGAAAGAGTGGCGTATTAATGATGAGGCCTATACTCACCTGTGGGTCCAGACGAGATGAAAGAGTGGCGTATTAATGATGAGGCCTATACTCACCTGTGGGTCCAGACGAGATGAAAGAGTGGCGTATTAATGATGAGGCCTATACTCACCTGTGGGTCCAGACGAGATGAAAGAGTGGCGAATCAATGATGAGGCCTATACTAACCTGTGGGTCCAGACGAGATGAAAGAGTGGCGTATTAATGATGAGGCCTATACTCACCTGTGGGTCCAGACGAGATGAAAGAGTGGCGAATTAATGATGAGGCCTATACTCACCTGTGGGTCCAGACGAGATGAAACGATGATGATAATGGAGATTATTTTCATATCGTAACAATTTAGTCCCTCAATAAATAAAACCTACTTTCATGCGACCAAAGACAGACGAACAGGCTACGGGCTGTATCTCATGATGTTTTCCAACACCATATGAAAGCATTCAAAGAAAGAAAACAACAGCTTCACGACTTTGATCCCCAGGCAAAGCATTCAATAATACTATAAATACCTCGTTTAGTGTGTAAGTGAACTATATTGCTCCATTTTCACACTGTTCAGGTGTTCAATAAAATTGATCTAGTAATCCAATTCTATTTGTATCCGGAGATAAACCCCTTGTCTACATTACACAAAGCACAACGTGGTGCTACGGAGTAGCGATGCGCAAGTTAGCGCGTTTGTGTGATGAGAAATACAGCTTCTCGACTTTGATCTCCAGGCACGGTAGATATACCTTCAGATCTCTTAGTACTAAGTACCAACTCAAGATTCTTTGAGGATGTCACAAGGGGGTTATCAGAAGTACGTCAAAATACATTGAGGCCCTTATTCATACTGGTCTCTGAGCGCGCCAATAGCTTATCAGACCGATAAGTTTGTTGCTGTCTCTTGACTTTTGGCATGAGAGTGACAGTGACAAGAAACTCTATAGAGCCGCTATAGAGGATTATGAATAAGAGAGTTAGCATACACCCACATTTAGCAGTAGTTTGTAGTCCACACGTGACAGTTTGCAAGCTCATCGCCGCTCTAGAATACCCACTGGTTTCCTTGCGATGAATTCCTTCAAGTGCTCTCGCACTTGCACTGCGTTTTAAAATTTTTCGACTGTAAGAATCCATCAGTGCACAATCGGAATCGAACCTGCGACCTATCTGAAGCCAGGGCATCTATTCTAAGTATCAGGTCCACATGAAACCTAGAAGAACAGGCAACCAACCCACGGTTGGTATTATGCCTCCGTCGCAGATTATTTGCAGTTAGGAGTCACTGCACAGCTTGCAGATAGCGTGGTTATGACGGGCGGCGACTGGCGGCTTGCCAACGATAAGCACAAGGGAGATCTAACACAATAATGGAACTTAACTGGACATTGGACCAAATATCTAATTGCATGCTACGAGTATAGTTTCAGTTTTATTTTTAAATTATTGTGGTGTGAGTTAAAGTGTTGTTAACTGACTGCATGAAGAAAGAGGTTTTCAACTCAACTGTATTTTTGTCAAAGTCAAAAGTTTCAATTGAATCACGAAAAACAACCATTTATAATAAAAAAATATTTTTTTCAGATTTCATACATCCAAATCTTAAACGTAATGCGTAATGGGATTCTCCAAAACTTGTTCTTTTTGCGATTTTTAATAACTGACACTTGTAAGCCCCTTGTTTGGGTTTCATAAATTCTACGCGAGCCAAATGACTCGTTTCTATTATATCTTCTTTTCTGTCAAAAAGAATGTGACATCTGACATCACGATCGTAACAGCCAATCACAGCGACGCAAAAACTTGTGTCTATGTGCCACTGAAAGACGCGTTTATGCAGCGCCCCCATGCTTTTTTTCACTTGAACTAATCTAACCGTGGAAAATGCCGACAAGAATTCGAATTTAGAACATTTTTTATTGACTTTGGTGATTTCGTGTGTGTAGAAGCTATCCCATAGCACAGGAAAGAGTAATCAAGCCGGCCGGCGGAAGATTCGCAGCTGGAGAAGGACGCTCTACTCAAGTAAGTGGCACAGTACTATTGTTTTTGGCTAACTGCGATTCGTGATCGTCCGTCCTTTCTAGCATTCCGTAGAAGTGTTAATTCTAAAAACTCTCGTAACCGATTACACTTCACCCAAATGTGCGATGCCATAACGGTTCGCGTACATTTTTATGGTGCCGAAACCAGGGAACTTTAGATCTTGTCCCTAACCTAAGTGTTGTCCGTAAGTCTTCCCCCGGTCTATAGCCTAACACCGCCGTCAAAGTTACGTAAAACCTATAAGTTTTATATCGTTCTAACTTAGTTACAATCGCAATAATCGGCATAACACTTTCCTACTTGTAATTCGTTAAGTTCAGTCACAAACTGCCTAACTACCTATATCTACCTGATGTAGGTATTTCGGAAGCCGGTAACGAGGAGGAGATCCAGTGATTACGTATGTACGCATCGTCCTGCCAGCCATCGAAAATTATTTTGTAAATTCAGGGCAAACATTCTCACTTCAAATCGTTGTTTGCTCTATATCAGGTGCAATTTAATTTTGGATGGTCAGCAGACTTCATAGTGCAGGATTGCTAATTGTTTTTTGCAAGATTTGCCTAGAATAAGATAAATAAAGTAAAATTCATCAGAGTTATCAACAAGTTGCAAACCAAACATCCTTATTCTGGTAAGTTCCATGAACAGTCTTATTCTGGTAAAGTCTATTTTGCATTCAAAATAGTTTATTACCTGTATAGCAAGTTAAAGGTGTTGTTGGTAAATATTATTGATAAAAGCCTGCATTCTGTTGTTATCCTTCTATGTAATCCTTTGCTAGCAGATAAGAATAGTACGGTCGTTGAACTTTTGTTTGTATTTTGTCTTCAGTTTCTTTCATTTTTATATCGGTTAGGCAATTAGTGTTAAAATTAAGGCTAGTAGCTAGGTCATAATAATTACATTTTTTCAAAATAAGTTTATCAGCATACCGTTAATACTTTACATTATTAATTTATGTCTTATACACCAAGACGCCACTACACCAAGACGCCAAGGTGTATGCCAAGAGCAATATCCATCGACATGAACCAATCCAAAACGGTCCATGACTTACCGGCTCTGCGTCGAAAACGAACTTTAGCAGTTAACCGTCTGACTAAAACTTTAGAAATTGGGAAGTTAGCAGAGGAGGACAAACTTCAAATAGATAAATTCATTGCTCACTTTACCGAGTGTACCCGACATGCCGCCAGATTTGAGGAAGCTCATGAGTCAATACTGAGTGTGCTTGGAACGGAAGCTGAGGAAGCTGAAGATGAACTTAGATGCAAATGCGATGATATATATTTTGACATTGTTGCAATACATCGGCGACTCATTGCCACTAATGTAGTAGATGAAGTCAACAAATCAGTTGACAGTTCCGCTTCTTCTTCGGTTGAGGTAAAGGTGAAGTTACCGAAAATAAATTTACCAACATTTTCGGGAAATATCAAGACATGGCCAGAGTTTTACGATGTTTTCCAGTCTCTCATCCACGACAATAATTCACTTTCGGATACCGAGCGGATGCATTATCTAGCGTCAAGTTTGACAGGGGATGCGTTGGCCGTCATTCGAGTATTTCCTTTCACTGGTCAATACTATTGCGAAGCTTACGAAGCACTCGTCGCTCGGTATAGAGATAAGCGCGAACTAGCGTTTACATGTTGGAAAGATATGCAAGCAATTTCTTTGCAATCAAACAACGCTTACGAATTTCGCCGTGTACTAGACACATTCAATGAAAACTTGGCAATACTGAAGAGACTCGAGCTGCCTATCGAACAATGGGACTTCATATTATGCTACTTGCTTCTATCAAAATTAACTTCAACCATGCGCTGCGAATTCGAACAAGAATATCCTAACAACGAACTGCCAACATACTCGACGTTAAAGGCCTTCCTTTATGCAAAATGCGAGGCACTTGTCCGTGATACACATTTCACCAGCACTGATAAAGGCGCTACTGTACGAAGTAGCACACATCAAAACATAAAACCGAGTACCAATAAGAAAGTGACGACATCAGCATTTTTGTCAAACACCGAAGTGAAACCATCCGGGACAGTCAGTGCATCACCCGTCAACTCAAGTGTTTATAAGTGCACAGCACACATTCTCGATTAATCACTGCTCATCTTACGAAAAAAAACCGATAGAGGAACGATTGGACCATGCTAAAGCTCATCACTGGTGTTTTAATTGCCTCAAACCATCGCACGGTCTCCGTGATTGCAAATCAATCTTCAACTGTCAAAAATGCCGTCAGCGACACCACACCCTTCTCCATCGAGATGACGTTCCCGATGGGTTTTCTGTTAACGCACCTAAAGAAGAAATCCAACCCGAACATAGGGAATCAGAAACATTTAACAAAGAACAGGTGGTATTGACTAATTTAGGCGACCGATCATTGATACTGCTTTCAACGGCAAAAATCGAGGTTAAAGATTCCAATGGACACGTTCGAACACTGCGCGCGTTAATTGATTCCGGTAGCCAAGCACACTTTATAACGGAACAAGCTGCAGAGTCATTAGGCATTCAACGAACAATTTCAACTAGGAAGATCAGTGGTTTAGGTCAATCAATATCATCCGTATCTGGCGTTGTTAATTTGGACATTGGAGTCGGTGGCAGGGTGTTATTCAATATAGATGCACTTACCTTGCCTACTATATGTAGTAAGATGCCTGCAGTAAAGCTTAACAAAGCAACATGGAATCATGTTCAAAATTTGCCATTAGCGGATCCAGACTGCCATTTACCAGGAACGATTGATATTCTTCTCGGAGCAGAAATCTTTCCGTCATTATTACGTAATGGGGTAGTTGACGGAGGATCTACGAAACCGTCAGCTCTCAATACTGTCTTTGGTTGGTTGCTGACAGGGAACGTGGAATCGACCAACATAAGCCAACACCAACGTGATCTGGAAACTACATCGTTTTTTGTCAGCAACGAGACAAACAACACTCATACACGGACGAGATTTGACGATGAACTGAAAATGTTTTGGGAACTCGACAATATACCAACGTCTACCAAATTAACTCCGGATGAAGAGCTGTGTGAGAAAAAATACGTCAACGAACATTCGCGCGATGACTCTGGGAGGTACATAGTGACTTTACCTTTCAAAACCGAACGTGATGAATTTCCTGGGTCACGGGATGTAGCGCTCAAACGATTTCATGCTCTTGAGCGAAGGTTAACAAGAGATTCAGGACTACGTCAACAATATAATGAGTTCATGCGAGATTATATTGATAGCGGACATATGAGTAAAGTACCGACACAGGATCTTAACAAAGGCAAATATTACATCCCACACCACTGCGTCGTTCGTCCTGATAGTTCCACAACTAAGCTACGTGTAGTGTTTGACGCGTCGGCGAAGGATGTGTGTGGGATTTCCCTTAACGACACGTTGCTCACTGGCGAAAAACTTCAAGCAAACATTGCAGAGCTGTTGCTGCGATTTCGTTTACATGCCGTAGTATATACATCCGACGTTCGACAAATGTATAGACAAATTCTATGTGAAGAAAATCACCGTGACTATCAGCGTATATTCTGGAGATTCGATGAATCAAATCCGCTGACCGAATATCGTCTTAACACAGTGACATATGGAACTTCGTCTGCTCCTCATGCCGCCCTCCGCACGATCAAGCAACTAACTCAAGATCACGGAAAAGACTATCCAAACGCAGCGATTGTGTTAGATAAAGACGTCTATGTCGATGACATCGTAAGTGGATGTTCTACGTTACAATTAGCCCAACAAACAAAAAGAGAAATAATAGATCTGATGGAAAAAGGGTGCTTTCAGCTACGAAAATGGGCAAGTAATATACCAAGTTTACTTGATGATTTGTCACCTGAAGACCGTATCATCAATACAGAGGGAATTCCTCTGGATGTGGAAACTTCCGATACAATTAAAATTCTCGGCCTAAAATGGAATCCGACAGCAGACAAATTCATGTTTGATGTAAAACCACTAAGACGTAATTGCACTAAACGAACAATCCTAAGTGAACTCGCTCGTATCTTTGACCCCTTAGGATTTCTCGTCCCGTTAACATTCCTCGCAAAATGCTACATTCAAAAATTATGGATCTTGAAAGTGGGCTGGGATGAAATTCCCAATCAAGACATCGTGAATCAATGGGAGAGTTACTGTGATCAGTTAGAACTGGTGAAAACGTTGCAAATTCCTCGCAGATTTCCTATGAATAAAATCAAATCACTTCAATTCCATGGATTCGCTGACAGCTCGGAAGCTGGATACGGGGCAGTAGTGTATTTACGCATAGAAGACGATGATAACAAAATCCAAGTATCTTTCATATCTGCTAAGTCACGTGTTGCTCCTGTAAAAAGGATATCATTACCACGTCTCGAGCTTTGTGCGGCGGTCTTGTTGTCCGATTTACTCAAGTTCATCGAAGAAACATATTCTCCGTCACTTCCAGAATACACCACTTACGCATGGTCTGACTCAACGGTTGTGCTTGCCTGGCTGGACTCACCTTCTTGCCGATGGAAAACCTTCGTTGCAAATCGGGTAAGCCATATTGAGGATACGATACCGAAAGCTAAGTGGAATCACGTACCGACCGAAGAAAACCCAGCCGACATAGCATCTCGAGGTCTGCTTCCTGGAGAATTAGTGCGGAACCAGTTATGGTGGGCGGGTCCATCATGGCTTGCACAATCGATTGAATCGTGGCCTACCAAACCTAACAAAGATAACCAAAGTGTTGCTCAAACCGAAGAACGGATAACAACGTTACTAATGCAAGACACTTCAAACATCTTGGACAAACTTGTTGAGAGGTTTTCATCGATCCGAAAAACACAACGGGTGTTAGCTTATTGTCTAAGATTTATTCGTCATTGTGGAAAAAAATTATCGTCTCACACAAGTGCTATGACAAATAGGCTACTGAATCAGACGGAACTTCACGAAGCCTTATTGGTTTTAGTAAAGAATACGCAATCCCGGCATTTTAGCGATGAAATATCTCGTCTCACTGAAGGGAAGGTGCTCTCGAAACAAATGCGAAAACTCAATCCCTTCATCGATGAACGCGGTCTCCTCAGAGTGGGCGGGAGATTATCACATTCAGGGCTTGAATTCGAGCATAAGCACCCTGCGCTTCTTCCCAGGGAATCCCGGCTTACATATCTTATTATCGAAGCAATTCATCATGAAAACTGCCATCCAGGGATAAATACCGTACAGTATTTAATTACTCAGCAGTTTTGGATCTTATCGCCAAAGCGTGCCATTCGTCACTGTCTCTCAAAATGTTTCAAGTGTTTCCGTGCGCGCCCTACTCCTCTCGAACCTTTTATGGGTGATCTGCCGGCTGCTCGAGTAAATCAAGTTAAACCATTTTCCGTCGTCGGTGTAGATTATGCCGGACCATTTCGGATCAGACTGGGAAACCATCGTGGTGCTAAGATAGGAAAGGCATATCTTTGTTTATTTGTCTGCTTTACTACAAAAGCCGTTCATCTCGAAGTAGTTTCTGACATGTCGACTGAAGCGTATGTCGCAGCTCTTCGAAGAGTTATAGGAAGAAGAGGCAGAGTTAATATCATTCATTCAGATAACGGGTCGAATTTCGTTGGAGCATGTAATCAACTTAATGCATTTATGCGGCAAGCATGTGAACGAGACCATATACTGTTTCGATTCAACCCTCCTTCTTCCCCTCATTTCGGTGGAGTATGGGAGATTCAAGTAAAGGCCGTAAAATCACATCTCTATCGGGTCATTGGAGATCAAGCGTTAACTTTTGAAGAGCTAAATACCGTTTTCATCCAAATAGAAGCCATGCTAAACTCCCGTCCCCTCTGTCCGCTTAGTTCAGATCCGAACGACCTTAATGTATTGACGCCAGGACATTTCCTCACACTAGAACCCTTAACGGCAATCCCCGATAAAGATTTAACTGAATTAAAATTGAATCGTCTAGGACGCTGGCAATTGCTTCAGCGGTTCCAACAGGATTTTTGTAATCGTTGGAAGGTTGAATATTTGCAATCGCTAACACAACGAGCAAAATGGACAAAGCACTGTCAACCTTTGGCTATAGGTGCGATCGTCTTGCTCAAAGATGAAAACACAATGCCGTTACACTGGGCGATTGCCAGAGTAACTGACCTGCATTACGGATCGGATGGAGTGGCGCGGGTAGCGACGGTGCGTACCGGTAGCGGATCTCTTTTTAAGCGGGCGTTAACCAAGATATGTGTTTTGCCTAACGATTCAAATATAGATTTAAACGAATAATCAATAATTATTTTTAGTATTTTTTAAGTAGGTTAAGTGGTAAGTTGATTATTGCCAAACGAATTTCAATATTATTAATCTTCCTTATTCCATGACAATTTCGTTCATTCCAAAGTACAATTATGTAAGTCTTTCGTAAATCAATGTGTCGGATTGTTTTGTCCCATGATTGATTTTGGTAATTCCCTCCTTATAAGTTATTTATAACAATCCCAAGTTATTCATCATTCATTCTGGTGGGAAAATACCAATGTGTATTTTAGTGGGCGGTATGTTTGGGTTTCATAAATTCTACGCGAGCCAAATGACTCGTTTCTATTATATCTTCTTTTCTGTCAAAAAGAATGTGACATCTGACATCACGATCGTAACAGCCAATCACAGCGACGCAAAAACTTGTGTCTATGTGCCACTGAAAGACGCGTTTATGCAGCGCCCCCATGCTTTTTTTCACTTGAACTAATCTAACCGTGGAAAATGCCGACAAGAATTCGAATTTAGAACATTTTTTATTGACTTTGGTGATTTCGTGTGTGTAGAAGCTATCCCATAGCACAGGAAAGAGTAATCAAGCCGGCCGGCGGAAGATTCGCAGCTGGAGAAGGACGCTCTACTCAAGTAAGTGGCACAGTACTATTGTTTTTGGCTAACTGCGATTCGTGATCGTCCGTCCTTTCTAGCATTCCGTAGAAGTGTTAATTCTAAAAACTCTCGTAACCGATTACACTTCACCCAAATGTGCGATGCCATAACGGTTCGCGTACACCCCTTTCTTGCGATTTTTAATAACTGACGCTTATCAGCCCCTTAAGCTTGTAGGTGGACTAGGTGTGGGTGTGGGTGTGGACAGCTCATAAGACAGGGCGCGACGCCATTACAGCTAATTGATGGATCGCACTGACGCATCTACACGTCATCACCGATACTAATCGACGTAAGTCAATAAACCCTGCGGCACGGTGCGCATCCAGACCAGATGATACTAGGTATCTTAGGTTTCCCGTGGGAATAACGTCCCTGTAGTACGAGTACCTATAGGTACGTTATTCACTATGACCAATTCAATCGCGTTTGCGTTTAGATCACGTTGTGTCGTCACAGGGTTACGGCAAAGTATATCCTATTTCATAAAGAATAAAGTCCAAGATCACGTTGAGACTTCACGGTTTGAAGCAAGGAATCTCCTATTTCATATATGTAGAATAATGCTACTGTTCAAACATACCTATGCACTTTTACCTACTGTCAAAACGAGGAAATATTCTTGTCAATTCAAAAAAAAACTTTATACTACACCTGCTTGGAAAGTAGCTTGATACTTTATCAAATTTACGGTAGAAAGTACGTCATTGCATATCGAACAAATATGCGAGGAGAAAACGCATCTGAGCGGGAGAGAAAAGTGTATGAAAATCCATTTCTTACGTGGTTTTTCTTTTTTAATTTTGGGTAAGACTATGCGCCGGTAACCTAAATATCAAAAGCCAAAAAGTTTTCACAGTGAGTTTTTATCTCCAAGTTCGCAAAATGACACTGGCCACTAGCTGTGTGTTGGATAGTGTCGGGCTGGCAGTGCGACCCTGCGGCGGCAGGATAAACAATTTGAAAAAAGAACATGTGAAAATTGCAGACGCCATTGGCGCCATTTTCAATTTGTGTGTTGTTTGAGGATTCAGTTTTAGTTTTTTATTTTCCTCGTAGGTGTAGTATAAAGCACTATGTATCACTCGAGAGAAAGTGCGATTCCCGATCTCGGGTGTTTTAAAGCCCTCGCCTACAGCTCGGGCTTCAAACGATACCCTCAACGGTAATCGGTCACATTCTCCTCTCGGTGAACAATGTACTATTGTACTACTACTGGTTGTCGGGTTTTCTTTTAATATGAACTAGCGACCCGCCTGCGCGCCCCTGCTTCGCACGGGTACACATATCTTGCATGTATTATACATATAAACCTTCCTCTTGAATCATTCTATCTATTAAAAAAACCGCATCAAAATCCGTTGCGTAGTTTTAAAGATTTAAGCTTACAAAGGGACAAGGGGACAGAAAAAGCGACATTGTACATTGTTGTTGTTGTCTCTGCCTGTATCTGTCCGACTTTCAAAATCCTTACATATTTTTAAAACAAATGTTCATAATCATTACTTTTCCTTGTTGTCTAAGTAGGTGGTATATTATCCTTTCATATGTTTGTGTAGTTGATATGTATTATATAGTATACTTAGTATATTTATATTTTGTTCATATATAATATATTATTATTATGTATGTGTATTATTATTAGGAATGCTTAATTATTGTATATGTATTATATTTTATTTTTATTATTTTACTTGACTTTGGGAATAGTTATAATAGTTATTATACACCACCATCTTTATAGTTATTATTGTACACCGCCGCCTCTGATTTTTTCACATCCTTTCCATCCAAAGGTTGTCTGGAAGAGATCGCTTTTAGCGATAAGGCCGCCCATTGTACCTATTCTTTGTTAAATTTTCTGTATATGCTTTCTTTTTGCTCTGTGTACAATAAAGAATTTATCTATCTATCTATCTATCATTGTTTTATACTATGTAGTGATGTGGATAGCCTACCGGCCTTCACAGAATACATTTCTACAGTAATATGAAGGTAGCAGCGCTCGGGAGTAATCTCATTCAAATGAATTCCCGAATCTCGTGCAGCCGCACACAGCTTTAGAATACGTTAAGGTACCGGCAGAGTACTCATACTGTATAGACCCTCAGTATAAACGCATGAACAATATTTTATATTGACAGCCTTCACAGCTCAGTTGGTAGGAGCTCCTTCTGCGCCGTAAGCCGTGGGTTCGATCCCCACCGAGAACAAAACATTTGTGTCCAGTGCTCGATAAGAGCCTCTTGAGGCGCACTTACAATCCTTTCGCCACACTGATTCGAAAGAAACTAGTGACACGACAAGAAGAAGAAGTGGTTACCTCTACCTAAACACCATTAATCATCCTTGGTCCATTGCCTGCGTCCATCAACTATAAGTTAAGCCTCATGCACCTGTGATGCACAATTTTTTTTTATTTGTTGCTGTTAGTAACAGTCAACGGCCCACCTGATGTTAAGGAGGCATGACACCACCGCTCATTGTCAGCTTCTTTCTATGCCCTATATTAGTTGTTAGCTCTAAGGTGACCCTGTGGTTGTGTTCACTAACAATTATTCGTAATTCTACAGTGTTTGACAAATGCCATTATTTAGCAGCTAGCTTAAAAGCTCAACTTCCATGCCACCACTATGCTAGGTAATCCTCAGTCCAGGCAGCCCGATTACGCTTATGTCTGGCTATCGAGATGGCTTTCAGTTAGACATTTTGATTCCCATCCACCCTATAAGTTGCTATTACTTTATGGGAATCAAATGTCAAACTGAAAGCCTTCTCGATAGCCAGACATTAGCGTAATCGGGCCGCAGTGTGGAGATAAAGCCGCTAAGCCAATTAACGCCTCTTGATCCACTTAAACTATGTACATACTCTACAGGGTGGAAAATAATACTGCAGAAAACTTAGGCTAAATGTTCAGACCATGTATTGTAGATAAAAACCCCAATAGTTATTTAAATAGACGATATTTAACACAACAAGATACATTTCAAATTTTATCTTATCTAATAATATCTTATATAAAACTGAAACTGAAACAGCTTCACGACTTTGATCCCCAGGCACGGTAGATATCCCTTCAGATCTCTCAGTACCAAGTAGGTACTAATTCAAGATTCTTTGAGGATGTCTAAGGGGGGTAGTCAGAGGTACGTCCAAACATTACATTTGGCACATACCCACATTTTGCAGTAGTTAGTATTCCATACGTGACAGGTTGCAAGCCCATCGCCGCTGTTAGAATACTAACTGGTTTCCTCACGATGTTTTCCTTCACCGTTTAAGAGCACTGGCATTGCGCACATAAATTTTTCGATAGAAAAATCCATTGGTGCACGACCGGATTCGAACCTGCGACCTTACGATCGGAAGGCGGGGTCACTCCCACTAGACCACCGGTGCTCTTTATAGTTATATCTTATATAGTTATTAAAAATTTCCGGTTGAGTTAGAATTGTTACTACGGGGTAAACTAATTGCTATGGGGTTTAAAGGTTGTGCATGATCATTTTTGGCAAATTTTATCAGAAGCTAAAGCGAACCCATTCCCCCCGACCAGTTCCCCGGACGAGACACACACAAAGGGCTCTACTATTGTTAAAGGTAGGTACTTATGCGTTGGTGCTAATACATACATGTTTCATGTACTGATCGAAGGTCCTCACCGCGGTGCGGCCCAGCAGCAGCGCGTCCATCTCGCTCTCCGGCAGCGGCACCACCGCCACCGACGGCTCGGGGCCCGCAGCGACGCTCATTCTGACCGCGCTGCTATCCACGGCTCAATATACACACTATATTACCCCCTTTTCGATTAACTCCTCCACTCTTACCCCCTTTTTGATTAACACCCCCACTTTTACCCCTTTTGATTAACTCCTCCACTTTAACCCCCTTTTTGATTAACTCCCCCACTTTCACTCCTCTTTCGATTAACTCCGCAAATTTTACCCCCTTTTCGATTAACTCCTCCACTTTTACCCCCTTTTTGATAAACCCCTGGTTTTATCACCTTATCAATAAACTCCCATTCTAACACCTTTTTGATAAACCACCACTTTATTTTACCCCCTTTAAAAAACCCCTCATTTAAAACCCTGTCGATGAACCCCCAGTTTTAGCCCTTTTTGGTAAACTTTTGTAACTTGTGATAAATGTTTTTTTTACATTGTCTTGTAATCACGATATTGGAATGGTAGAAGACAAAGCCTTCTCAGACGACCTCAATTTCAACCCTTATTTTTGTTTTTCAATTAAACTTAATAGTTTTTTTCACGATATCAAGTTTCATTAGCCTTTATATTTGTTTTAATTGTTTCACAATAATGAGTCTCACAATGAAATCCCATTTGTATGGGTCTCTCACTTTTTATTAATTGGCACTCTCCATGTCTTCAATGGTTGATCACAAATTCTAAATTTAGTCCAAATAACTTTAGTTCACTTATTTAACAACTTCACATTCTTTTATATAAATAGTAAATCGTTTTGTGCAGAAGGATATTCACGACCACAAATTGTTATGAGATTATTAATTATGATTGTACTAAAGTCTAAAATACACAGCACGTTTCAAACTCTCGCGTCATTCAAAATTGCACTTTGTTCAGTGGTCGTAGCCAAGTTTATCACAATATTCACCAGTTCCCGTAAATTTGAGAGTAATTGAATCATGCTCTGCTCACTGTCTATCGCAAAATGCTTTCAAATGTATTACTCAGTTAATTTTATTTCGCTAAAATTGCTACAAAATTCAATAGGTATATTTAATTTATATTATAATAATATTTATTTGGTACACGTTATGATATGATTTTAGACATTTCTATTTTTTGCTTTAGAAATTCACTTCAACTAGTACTTTACCTTCGTGGTAATAAGGTTCAAAGTTAAAATTCCAGCTTGCCATCGCTAAGGGTTGGCACGAACGAATAAATTTGCAAAAAATAACACTATTAATAAATATTTTGTCTCTTCTATTTGCACTGTTTTAGGGTTCACAGATTTTCAAATCAGCTTAGCAATTTACTTAACTGTGTTCAATAAATTATGTCAGTCGCGTTGATCTCGTAATCCGAAACAATCCTTAGCTGAGATTTATCGTTCTTGAGATTTCATTTGTAATTTGTGAGTTTTTTGGAGTCGGGTTAGAATACTGGTATCCATTTACTCGGGGAGACTGGGGAATGTGGAATGTGCTGTTTTGTGTGGAAACGTTTTGTTTGTGAACATAGTGGAATACACGTGACTTTGTTCACTTCTTAGCGCAGGGTACAAACAGAACAACGTACAATTGGGGGGGCTCCTTGGGGTTAAATTAGAAAAAATTTAATAACAAAGTTTTTTTAATTTAATTTGGAATGCTTGTTTATAATGGCAATATTGCCTAGCTGAACAGTCAATGTTATTTTATTAGAATCATAATAATATACACAACATATACAACAATAAAGGTACCTATATGTTATAACTAGCGACCCGCCCGCGCGCCCCTGCTTCGCACGGGTGCACATATCATGCATGTATTATACATTTAAACCTTCCTCTTGAATCACTCTATCTATTAAAAATCGCATCAAAATCCGTTGCGTAGTTTTAAAGATTTAAGCATACATAGGGACATGGGGATATAGGGACAGGGAAAGCGACTTTGTTTGATACTATGTAGTGATGACATTTTATTAAGCCCCATTGTCATTGTAGAATAGAAATAGAATCCTTTTTAATCAACGTCTTTACTGTCTTTCTTACAGGTTTTCTAATTAAGTGGTTTGTTAGTTTATGGCACGGCGGCCAATCAAACGATGACCCTAATAAAACTGCCCGATGGTAGGTAACGTCCAGAAGTAATACCGACGTTTTATGACCACCCGCCAGGATAGCCATTGTCGCACTTGTGAACAAAGGCTTACACGAACATCTGTCAAAGAGTCGGTTGACTTAATCGGCCGGTTAAAGTGTTGGTGAACTTCGGGTCAAGGATTATTGAGTAATCTGGCTCAGCTAATCCCTGAATCGTCTTCGCGTCCAAATGAACGTTTTTATCCTTATTTTGTTTTTGTAAGCATTTCAAAGTGTTGTATAAGCCGCTCAGATCATGGATTAAGAGTTTCTTTAAAAAAACAGAAAGAGATTCACGACTGTTATCCCCAGGCACGGTAGATATCCACTCAGACCTCTTAGTACCAAGTACTAACTTAAGATTCTTTGAGAATATCTAAGGGGTCAAATTCAAAGATATTTATTCAGCTGAATCACAAAGATCACTTTGAAACGTCTTACAGCTAGAGCTAGGTGAACCTAGGCGCCAGTTCCGCGCGACCAAAACCAGAAGTAGGGGTAGTCAGAGGTAGATGCAAATATTACACACAGTAGTGGTCGCGTCAACCAAAAAGAACGCTGGAAAACAGTGGAGGGAATGTGTTTTCAAATACAAAAACACGCCCCATATATCACACCCCCTCCCTCGCTTTCCGGCGTTCTTATTGCGTGACGCGCACTATAGCAGTTGGTATTCCATGCGTGACAGGTTGCAAGCCCATCGTCGATAACTTTTGAATCTCCCACCTTTTAGAGCAACGCTCAGTTTGGTAGAAAACGTCATAAATTCATTCATTAGTCTTAACGAAGCCTAAAAAGTAGGATTACAGTTCCAGCAGTCTAGACTAGTATATAGGTACCTGTCATTACTTTAAAACTGCCACAAAAACATAGCCGAGTTGAAATAATAAAATAAAAAAAAATAAAAAAAACTCAAGGAGGCCTAGGGCGGCCTATCACCAGCATTGGCCGCTAGCTTACACAAACTTACTTTTAAATTTACCTTTTATATTTAAATACAGATCAGATAAAACTTATAGAAACATTATTAGAAAAAAGGTAATTACATTCATTTATTTTAATTAAAGCGAGATTATCTCGGCCTTGATTAAGATGAGTTTCTCTTAAATTTTAAAAGGATAATTTTTATCCCGGGCGCGTGAAACTGGAGATAAAAACAGCGCTTTTATTGGAGGTTAATTACTATTACACATAGTAGTTACGTTACATACGGCTTTTAACTTCATTTTAACTTTTTAAAACAGATAAGACACCTCATATATTGATATGTCGAATCGAAGAATGAAAGTGCTAAAACCAGTCCATATAAAATACTGTGAATATAATCCTACTTAACATTGATATTAAGAGTAGTAGAGTTCTTTGTGTGTGGCTCGTCCGGGGAAGTACTACCACCACGCCTTTTTCTGCCGCCAAGCAGCAACGCTGTGTTTCGGTATGAAGAGTGTGGTCGCCGGTGTAATTACAGGCACATGAGGCTTAACATCTGTACGCCTCAAGTTGATGGACGCACGGCAGTGCATCGTAGGGCACGTTCCTATTGTGCGTGACCTACGGGGCAATGTTTTGTTTATAGGTGATGGTTACCACTTAACATCAGGTGGGCCATCTGCTTGTTCCATCAGCTAGTTGTATAAAAAAAAAAAAAACATTATAAACGTGAAAGTTTGTAAGTATGGATGGATGGATGGATGTTTGTTACTCTTTCACGCGGGAACGGCTGAACGGATCTGGATGAAACTTGGCAGAGAGATACATTATAGTCTGGAATAACACATAGGCTACTTTTTATCCCGCGGGAATACTGGGATTTAAAACTGCGCGGGTGAAACCGCAGCGCACACCTAGTATATTTATAATACATATTATGTAAAATACAAAACATGTACCTTAACCCAGAGCAATATTTGCTGACTTCAATCACAAGAATTTTACATCTTCGTTTCTAAAAGCCTTAGTTCATAAATGTCAAAATTTAGTCGATTTTACCTATTTTTGTGGAGTTTATGACTATTACAACGCGTGCATCTGTAGTTTCCATTTGTCAATGGACCTTTATCTTTATGTTATTGATATAGGGCACATGTTTCATGTGTCATTTAACTTAATGACACATGAAACATGTGCTTTTAATTATTAGACAAGCCAAGTTATGTTAAGTGGTAACCATCACCTATAACAAAACATGCATTGCCTTGTAAGTCATGCACGATAGGAATGTGCCCTACAATGCACTGCCCGGCGTCCACCAACTTGAGGGCTACGAATTTAGTTTATTTAAAGACCCAAAGTCCCCGCTGGAGCTGAAACTTCAGGCTAAAGAAGATCGGTCTTGTGACGTCACACCGCGTCCGATTCCAGGAAGCGAAAGCGTTGTTTTCTATGTGGTTTCACGTCGCTACGTCGGATGCGGTTACGGTAGTCATGTGCGATACTCTTATTTAGAAATTACGAGAATTGGAAGCAAATTTGCGTTTTTTTTTATACAACTAGCTGATGGAACAAGCAGATGGCCCACCTGATGTTAAGTGGTAACCATCACCTATAAACAAAACATTGCTCCGTAGGTCACGCACAATAGGAACGTGCCCTACGATGCACTGCCCTGCGTCCATCAACTTGAGGCATACAGATGTTAAGCCTCATGTGCCTGTAATTACACCGGCGGCGTGTTGGCGATTCTAAAATTTTTATGGGTAAAAAAAAACTTAATGCTTGATATTCGACACAGTTATTCTCGCTCGCACATTGCAACATTTTATTCGGCAAAAATATCATTTCAATCCTAACATCTTTCAAAAAGTATACTCTATTCGTTTTCCTACGATGAAGTTACTGTTAACTTCGGACAGAAACAGCAAACGATGGCGGCCTAATACCTAAACACCTATTACTTTTGACGACCACTACGCTACACCGGCTTTTTGTAGTCCGAATTCGGAGTAAATCAAAGTTAAAGTTAGAAGGTAATATTTATAATAAAAAAAATTAAGTGGTCTGTCATTTCTTTGCATACATTTTAACTTTGACTTTACTTACTCCGAATTCGGACTACGAAAAGCTGTTAATCATCCCATCCCTAGTTTACCACACCCCCATCAATGTCTGGTCGGTCTAATCAAGCATACCTACTTACTATGAGGAAACGGAGCGGAAGTTTTTCCGTTCGCTTTCATCGTCTCTCTGGTAGATATCCCCTCAGATTAAATAAATGTCTTTAATTTCTTTCTTTCTCAGATTTCTTAGTATCAAGTTCGAATTCCAAATTGTTTTTTTTGACGGCGCAGCGGGCGAGAGCCTGCCTGCGACGCAAGAGGTTGCGGGTTCGACTCCCGCCTTGGAACAAATTTGTGTACGATCTGCAGAAATTTGTTCCGATGGTCTGGGTGTTTTCTATGTATAATAAAAAAATATCTATCTATGTAAGTATATAATGTATTAAATATATCAGTTATCTAGTACCCATAACACAAGCTTTGAATAGCTTACTTTGGGGCTAGATGGTGCTGTGTGGATTGTCCAGCATTATTTATTTTCGGACGTAGCAACTAATGAAGTGGAATAATTTAGAATATAACGACCGTGTTTATATAGAAACCCAGTTTTCCGAGAACTTTGAATTTTCTCGTAACGTTGTTATTGAAAAAAATGACCTCCATTGGCAAGAAGCGAAAGAGTTCGATCTCCAGTAATCATAGGTACTGTGGCTGTTCGTTTCCTCAAACAAATTTCAAATTAATCTTCTCCATAATTGAATGATGAACTTGATTCAGAACCAACATAGAAAATTTTATTTACGGGCTCAAGGGTATCTGTAAGAAAAATCTCACTCATTTTTTAGCTGAGACCTGTTTCAGTTATTTTTAAGAAGCGGCGACCGGGACATGACAGTCGTAAATAGCTGGTAAGCGTTCGCATGAGTCAGTGACCAGACTTTGGTGACCAAGTTTTATTTTAAATTTCAAATCCCCATTTAAAGATGGGGAATGGGGATTCAGGTTATCCCATATATTTTTTCATGGTTTTATGGAAAATGTTTTCTTTAAATTAGATCAGCTTCCAGCCCCGGCTTCACTCGTGTATTGATTGCACAATAATAATTCGTGTTTTTTTTAACTGAACAAAGGTTGAGAATGAAGGGAGAGAATGCATTTTAGCATATTAATGCTAAAAAGCATATATATAATAAGCATATGTATTGTAAATGATCAAACGTATTAACGTTTCATCATTTACAATACATCTGGTTGCTATGTATTAAAGAATTTTCTACCTATATAATATTTAAGAATTATTTCCTTCGTTCATGTTTCCTCCCTAGTTCTCAACAAAAAGTAGTCTATTGTACCCAAGCTACGAACTATAATTTTTCTAAGTTTCATCCCGGTTCAGTGCGATTATACCATTAGTCGTCCTCCAAACATCGTATCTTTCACATTGGCACATTAGTTAGACAGGATAGGAAGTATGAAAGTATAACGGTCTCTGCTATATGACGGCCGTTATAGTCATTACTGCCGCTGCAGCGCTCCTAGCTCAAAAGAATTATTTCCACAGAACAAAGAACAACAAAGCTCGAGCCCGCAGCGTGCCCTACATTGCATATTTTTGCATTTTAAATACAAAACAAGAACATAACCATCCAGGCACGGTCAACATTAAGCACTGGTGGGCAACTAATAGCAGCAATCCAATCCTGAAGTCATGGGTTCAAACGAGTTACGCGCCAATGAGCTTCACTGTTCAAAATTTATATTTTAGCTTCACCACACCCTATAATGTAGTTGCTAGTGACATTATCTGAGGCTTAAAATAAGTATGTCATAAATTGATGGACGCAGGGCAGTGCATCGAAGGAAATTGTGACGCATTCAATGCTTTGCTATAGGTAACAGCTACCACTCAACATCAGTTGGGCTTTATTGTTACATCCTGTGGGCAAATTAATTGTTAGCCCAATGTAAACTTTTCGACGTAATTTACCTACATTCCGTATGTTGTGAGGAATTCTCGGAAAAATATTTTGTTTAAAATCCTGGGACGTTGAGTTTTTTCTTAGTATCTGTATATACAGTATTTTGTTTAAGTAGATGAATGTTATATTTTAATTTGGGTTATTTCCTGAGGGCTTTGGCCTTCGTACCATTATTCTAACGAACTGGTTCATGTGTTTACATTTAACTCTCTGTTTTGATCCTTCATGTTAGTGTGAAGTAAAGAGAGAAGTAGGTATATCAACGAAATAAAACTGAAAAGGATAAGAGGATAGTTTCCCATCTTTTTCCCTATCCTTTTGAAATGGAGTATATCTCCAATCCAAAAAATGACGTAAATTGATGATGGCCACCGCAGAATTGGAAAAGTGACGGATAGCATCTGGCCGGTCTGTTTGTCTGCCATGAACTACTTATCAGCGACGTAAGCAGTACATTAGGAAATACTCTAATGGATTTCAATAAATATTTCTATAGATCGTTAGGTCATTATCATTGTATAATTTTTGCTTTGTTTGAGACTAATTGCACTAAATTAAATATTCACTAATATTTATGTCATTATCATTGGTAGTTGGTAAACGATGAGGGTAAACATCGTGAAGAACCGGCCTAGTCAGCTCCGCGCGTGTTGAAGAGGTCTCAGTCAGCTCCGCGCGTGTTGAAGAGGTCTCAGTCAGCTCCGCGCGTGTTGAAGAGGTCTCAGTCAGCTCCGCGCGTGTTGAAGAGGTCTCAGTCAGCTCCGCGCGTGTTGAAGAGGTCTCAGTCAGCTCCGCGCGTGTTGAAGAGGTCTCAGTCAGCTCCGCGCGTGTTGAAGAGGTCTCAGTCAGCTCCGCGCGTGTTGAAGAGGTCTCTTGGTGTTTCCAGGCTTTGGTCGCGAGGAACTGGCGGTAGATCCGCACAGCTTATAACACGTTTCAAAGTGACCCTTGTCATTTAACTAAATAAGGACCGTTTTGATTTGATCTCTAATTGATAAGGCAAATAGGCTGTGAAGATGGAAGCTGTTCAAACCTCTCCATCCAAACTGTGTCAGGCACTACACAGTAGGTACGCAGTGCCCCGAGAACAAGAGGAAGAGTGTCAAGTGACCCTTGACGCGGTATACATTATCGTAAATAAGTGAACCGGTGAAATTGACTTTCCGATAGTCATCTAAAATAGTTAGAGGTTGTAGTTTAAATCATTTCTTACCATGTTATTGACCGAGCGAGCGAAGCGAGCGAAGCGTCTCAGTTTCCACATTGGCCAAAAATGCGTTTGTCCGGATGTCTGTCAGTCTGTCTGTTCTCCTCTACAGGTCGCATTTTTCAACCGATCTGGACGAAACTTGGTTCACAGGTTATATGACTTATTAGATTTTTTTTTGTCGTCGGGGATTTTTGATTGGAGGGGTACTTCCCCCAAAAAAAGGGCAAAAAGGGGGCTATTTGATATACTGGATATCTCCACCAAATGAGATCCGATTTCGATTATTCTATTTTTATTTGAAAGGTAGTAACTATAAGTTGGTCTCATAAAAGTTTGGCGAAGATCTGATAAGGATCTTCAGCATGTTGAACAGGAGAGCTCATCAAACAATCGATGGTTTTCAATCAAATTTGAGAGAAACACAAAGGACCTCATTCTACACAAGATGATGCAAAAAATCTAAAAGATCAAAAAAATCACAAAACGGAAAATGCACTTGCACATTACATTCCTCAAATAGCTCACTTTTAGTATGCTCGCGAGGTCTACAGCTCTAGTGTTATTTTCTTGTGGTGTACAATAAAGAGTTTTCTATCTATCTATCTAAACCCTTATTAGCTAGTTGATGAACTTAGATTTTAAGATAAAGTTACGTAGATCGTGGGTTGGTTTTATCTAGGGTCAGTGGTTCTTTGTCCACCTTGGGAATAAAGGGTTAGACGTCGCCGTGCTGACTTTGACCAACAGCGAATATAACAGTGTGGTGACAGGTCACAACTGGTAAATTTCAGGAAACTTTGCTAAACCTAAGAATTTGACCCATTTTTATTTATTGCTCTACAATTTGAGTTAATCTGTTTGCATTTAATAAACCTGTAACTTTACGAAATCCATTGTTGTATGACAGCGCGAAATTCGGTCCATTTCACAGGATTTGTGTACCATTTATGTGTTTATTGCCGCTAACCGAGCGAACGATCTCTGTCTCCGGTACCTTCCACTCACAAAGGAAGCGGTTCCACACAAAATGCACTATCCTAGGGGTGTATAACGGATGTAAAACAAGTATAAAAGTATATTATCGAAAACTTGTGGTCGCGGCGAGCAGAGCAAAGCGTGCGGCGCGCGCCGAGCCTCGGCCAGCACTGGCGGACCCGCACACACAGCGGACACTTTGTTAGTAAATATAACCTTTAAATATTTTCAGGGGCTTCGCAATTTCGACTGACAGAACCTTACAAAGCTCTGATCTCTACTATCACACACTAGAAATTACTCCAACTAGGTATCACATTTACGAAAGTTTGTGAGGGAGATGTTTGTTCGCATTTATCTCTGCAACGGCTGACCCGATTTGGATGAAACTTGTTATAGACATAGATATTAACCTAGAACAGCATACCTATAGGCAAAATTTTATTGTAGTGCACTACCGAGGTTGCAAGTGGAAGCTCGTCATAATAAACCAACAGGCGGTCACCTATTTCAGATGTTAATACATAGTTTACGAGCATATTTCTTGAGTTTTGTTTAATACACATATACTTAAAAAATATATACTTATCCCTTTAATTTACTTTTAAATTTGACTGACATCTGCAAGGTATATAATTGTAATTTGTCTTGGAGTGCTCTTCACCTCACAACGAAAATTCAATTGTCATCTTTTTCTGTGTTGTGATATCTATTTTAGCTTAGACTACTAAGGTTTCTTCTGAGTACTAACCAACTAGGTACAACTATGTATTAAACTAGGTACCTAGACAGCTAATAGGATTCACTATTTACATTAATTAAGATTTATCTTTTTTGATGGATTTAATTTGTATGCCTTAAATCAATAAATGACCCCTTACATTTTAATTTCACACTTTTAGAAAAGTTTTTTAGTTTTCGTAGCTTTTTCATAAACTTCTTTGTACAGTCTCTTCTGTGTTTTCTAGTTATTATTAGTGTGGGGACCATCAGCAACCTTTGTAATACTCTATTTTTAGTAAATAAATGTATTTGTTCTGTATAGAGCCTGTAGAGTCCCACTGCAGAGCATTTATGCCTCCCTTCCTTCTCTCCAGTCCATTCAAATAGTAGTATAAAAGAGTAGCAAAGACAGAAGAACCTGCTCAGAAACTGTCGTGATTCTGTGAGCTGCATCAGCAAAAGGGCAGCCAAAATGCTAAGATTCTCTGAAACAACGACTAAAGCTGGTTTAAGTACCTCTAAGGCTATTCGGCGTCCGCTCACAAAGGTCAGCGCTCAATAAATAGCTTAGACATGAGCGAGTGGGCGCGGACCTCGTATATTACCATCTGTCTAGTTTTTTGGAGGCTGCCGACGTGACCTACATACAGTGGAGGGGGAGGACCACTTCAAAGTGGCCGCAAGCCTGTGTACTGTAACTAGAGCACTGTGTGTGTTACATGACTATTTATAGGATAGTGCTGTTAATACAACAAAGATTTAAAAGACGTTTCAAAATGATTCATAAGTTTGATTGAACTGATTTTTTTTTGGTTTTGATTTAGATATTGACCAACTAGGTAGATAAAGTAGTAATAACGAGCTGCGGCCCGCGGCTTCATTCGCACATAGCTAAGTATGTGATCACTAGCACGAATATTAAGTGCTCACTCATTTCATTGGGCTCCTGGTATTTTTTGGGCTTCCACTGGTAGTTATTTGGATTAAAAGTATATTAATGTTGATCCGGGTTATGTTCCAAGCCGATCAGTTCAAAAAAGTTTAATATTTACGTATTTCTCCTGTTTCATTCCTAAGCTTAAAAAATTAGCACCAAATGTTCGTAGATTACTGAAAGAACTGAAGGACTGAAGTGACTAAAGCCTGAAAAGGGCCCCGAAGATTTCGTTATAATTTACGGATCCAAGGATTTGCGGTCAAGAATAAACAAACATCTCTCGTTATCTTGCGCCACACAAATTGGCGCTAAGTGTACCATTTAAGTGACAATCGCGATACGACAGTCTAATAAATAAGGATTATTTGTGACGTATTCGGGTCATTTGGGACCTTTTTGAGACACAGTGGGCCATTGTGGGTCGCGGGACAAATTTTCCCGAACGAGCTCATTCACGAGCCCGTTGTGAGAGACAGATGAACGAATGAGAGTGGGTGACATACAGTTCTATTAGATGCGATGCTCAAATCTAGTTTATATATTTAAATGTGACGTAACAAGGTGCTATAGTAACTTCTGTTTTGTTTATATACCACTTGCTGGTGGGACGAGCTACAAGACAAACAAAATGTTTAAAATATGCTGTGTTGTGTATAGGTTTTAGTAAGTTAATAATAAGTAAGTAACTTAGATTTAACATCGCCTTAGGGCTTGATAAAAAAACCTGTAAGGATGTTAATATCTCATTAAATAAATAATATAGTGTTTATGTATAATAAAAAAATATCTATCTATGTAAGTTTAGAATGTATTAAATATATCAGTCTTCTAGTACCTATAACACAAGCTTTGAGTAGCTTACTTTAGGGCTAGATGATGCTGTGTGGATTGTCCAGCATTATTTATTTATTTTATTTAAATAAGACCCACCTGCTCCTTGAGATTTTATTGCATAAATACCTTTTGAATTTCACTTCGATGTTAAGTGGTAACCATCACCTTTAATAACGAAGCATTGCCTCGCCAGTTACGCACAATGCCCTACGATTTTATTATTTTTTGTTCTTTATTGTATTTAATATAGCTATACAGACGAACCACGTCTAGCCTTTTCTATTTACCAACTTCCTGAGACTCCGTCAGTGTAGCGGGTGGGGAGCCGCCATGATTATATTTAAATTTTGAAAACAAAAGATAAATATATTTTTTTGATAAGATAAAGATATTATTTTGTAAATCAATTCGAAAAGGTAATTGTTCTATAGAATCACAAGGATCACTTGAAACGTCTTAGAGCTATGTGAATCAAGGTGCTCCACATGACCAAGCCTAGAACAGGTATTTGACAAACTTACGGCTTTGAAATTAATTGAAATATGAAAGGAAAGGAAAATGTAATTTTCTCTTTGAAGCTTCGTATTAAGCAGTGGATGTTCCACACGACCTATTTAAACATTGATTTAGACTAGATCCTCCAGTTAGTACAGTAATAGCTACTGTTATTCTGTTAAGACGCAGACAACAGCTAAACAACTTCTCGCTCGGAAATTGCAAATTTTTTCAATATAAAAAATTACTAAAGTGTTTAAAAACCCCAACGCAACAAAAGTTCGAAGAATATATTTTGCCTTTTTTTCTGTTTTAACTGTGCAAGAGCTGAAAAACTTAATAAGAGAAAACCGGCATGTTGTTGATCCTTTTCTTAAAAATCAATTCATCTCTTAGAGGTGTGCTGAAAATCCTTTCTCCACATTGTTTCAAGAGAACTAGTGGTACACAAGATGAAGGAAAAAATATCAAAATAATCAAAAATATTAGTATTAGTAATACTTTTCTGAATGTTTGTCAGCCTCTTAACATAAGAATAAATTCTCCCTGGTAGCACTGCCTTCAATATTTACCCGAAGCACACACAATCGCAGAAGTTCCACAAACTGTATTGACTCTAGAGCCGGAGCTGTGGTTTGAGACTAAGGCTCTCGTTATTTTCAAGGACCACGAGTGACTAGATAACAATGTTGCCAAGAGCGTGTCGGACCACGCGCAGCGATTTCTAATATAAGAGAGTGTAGAGATAGATATTCGAGCAATAATGTCATCCAAACTGTCAAGATGAGAGACATTACTAGTCCTTGACACTATTATGACACTCACTAGTCCTTAAGAAACAGTGTGATGAAAGGATTTCAAGTTGACAGCCTGTGAAATTCTGTAAACATTAAACAATGAATCAATGATTATGAAAAAAAATACACACAACTTGTAACAGTTATAAAACAAAAATAGTTTAGTGACGTTGATCCCAAGGCACGGTATCCGCTCTCATCTCCGCCTGCCCAGCACAAACTCGAGATTCTGTTACAATAGCTGAGGTGGGAGGAACGTTAAAATGTTATATTTAGTAGGTACATACCACAGTCACCTAAGCCATTTTTTTACTGAACCGAAATCTCACTTGATGCTGTGCGAAGACGCGATCGCCCTTGTTGTATCATTGAAACCCATCACAATAACTAACAAACATGTTTCAATTCATGATAAAATTATTCTTCAGTCCCTTATTGTGTACCTGGCTTTAGGGTTTAAGGATGTTGTGAAAGGGTAAAGGGTGTGCCTAATACATAAGTACGTACTTACTTATCTCGTGGTCTAGTAAATAAGAATGTGTACTACTTACTTTTAGTCATAGGTAAAATAATCTACACTAATACTTAAGAGGAAATATTTGTATGTTTGTTTGTTTGTAACCCCAAAAACAAAAATTATTTCAGCATGAAATGCTACATTATCTCTGAGTAACATTATGTATGTATTTAAATGTTAAAAAATATATTTAATATATCCGTGTGAACCGGAGACGCGCTGCTATAATATTTATGGATTGTGCACTAGCACAATATTATCAAGCCCCAAAAATAAACTAAGCATAATACGAGTGAACTATAATAATACCGATTTACTTTTCTTATGATACGAGCCCCGACGTGAATTTAACAAACTTGCAACAGAGCCATCTCTGTTTTTACGTTGGAACTGAGAAACTTTGAATTTTCAAGTCGGTTCGTGCAACTGAAAGCGACAGTTAGTGGCGCTCGTGAACGGAGGAGGAGTAGCGAAAGCTTTACATAGATGGCGCCACCCATTTATTTAAAGGTTTAATCTCACATTGTCTAATCTACCTTAGATACCTGTTTTTATCGCACTGGAAAATAGGTCTGAAACAGTTATTTCGTTAGTAATATTATAATATTTGTGTCATTCCTAATTAAAGAAACCTTTGTGAGTATTTTTTTGGTAAACAATTTAATTTGTATTTGTGTTTTGTATTTTCATTTTGTGTCATCATCTGTCAGAAGGAACCACATAACTCTCCCGATGGGCGGACATGCCAAAGTTTGAAGTGTGGTCGTGCCTCTGACTACCTCCCTCAGGTCGAGGTCCCATTTCATTAGCTTCAGAACTTTTTCTAACGACAGATAAAAATCTTTATCGCCGCTCCCTTTAGAGATATTTTCATTTCTTTTTTATTGTTTGTGTAATAATGGAGCTCGTAAAATTATGCCCACCTTTTGTTTTTACCGCCTACTGTGCGGATAACACAGACACCGGGCCCGCGGCCACTAGAGCGGAGACAAGTGTAGAGGTGGTGTTATACCACTCTTATAAGCAACGACAAACTGACATTAAAAGTGGACAATAGTATTCTCTCAGATTGGGGCTGGTGGCGCTGTGTAAAATATTAATCAATACATTATTTAATTAGTGAATAGAGGTAGCTCAAACTTGCTTGGTGCCGTCTACAAAGTGAAAGACGAAACTGAATGGACCGATTACAATACATAGTACTGGAACCCAATATTCTCGTTCTCGTAGGAGTCATAGACTTCCCTAGACTGCTGATGATGATGAGATGGCTGGAGGGTATAAAGAGTTTAATATGCAAAACGCGCTATAAAATATAATCAAATAATACAAACACGGTCAGAAAAGGGTGCTATCTGGGACACCAATTAACACACAGCTATAACTCACATTTTAATGAAATTCTGAAGATTTATTTACGAAGTTAGTGATAATCAATACGGGCATTTCCGCTAGCAACCCAAAAATTTCCGTCAAATTCATCTGTCTGTGGTCAAATTTGGATACAACTAGCGACCAGCCCGCGCGCCCGGCTTCTCACGGGTGCACATTGTTTTTCTACTATATCATGCATGTATACATATAAACCTTCCTCTTGAATCACTCTATCTATTAAAGAAACCGCATCAAAATCCGTTGCTTAGTTTTAAAGATCTAAGCATTCCTAGAGATATAGGAACAGAGAAAGCGACTTTGTTTGATACTATGAAGTGATAGTGATATCGTGTTTGGGCTGTATTTTTGGATTTTTAGTAAATAAACGCGCAGACCGGTTTGTCGAAGTGTATAAAACATTTAATTTTTTTTAAGAGGAGAGTAAAAACAAAGGCAGTTTTTCCCTGTTTTCATGATTTAAATGTTTTTTTGTTCTGAGTTTCATGTTACAGAGAGAATTATAAAACTGTTTCAAACGTGCCTCGTTAGCTTGGAAAAGGTTCAATTTGTGCACTTTGACTGCAATTGTAAATTGTACTGTGCAATCAATACGGTATAGTCAACCCATGGAGTAGATAATAGGGATTTTTAAATAAGGGGCTGACAACCTTCCAACTGCCTATCACTTACATATTACTACTTTTTGAAATTATGGATCAAAAGGACACACAACTTTTTTGATTGCAATTTTGCAGTGATTCTGATTAGCGTATAATTTAAAAGTCGTACCGCCGTAATCCTACTAATATTATAAACGCGAAAGTTTGTAACTATGGATGGATGAATGGATGGATGTCTGTTACTCTTTCACGCCGGAACGGCTAAACGGATCTGGATGTAACTTGGCAGAGAGATACATTGTAGTCTGGAATAACACATAGGCTACTTTTTATCCCGTGGGAATACGGGGATTTCAATCTGCGCGGGTGAAACCGCGGGGCGCAACTTAAATTATAATTAGCCCAAAGACATTATAACTGCTGTAATGCCCCAACGGGGTTTTTAATTTAATTATAATTATAACAGTGACATACCTCAGCGGTGAGGCGATGGGCCCCCTCGCGCTTGTCGGGGGAGTGGCGGAGGTTCTTCGAGTCGATCTGCACATTCGTCTGCATAGCGCCTTAGTTACACTCGCACGCTACTTTACACCGTATTCAGACGAGATACAGATGCAAATAGATTGCACACCTGCATGGAACAGTTTCCTTTACTTAGGTTCATGTTTAGTACATTGGTATGAGTAGTTGGTTTTATTTTCTTGGATTTGAAAACTTCGAATAGATACCTGAAACAATAGAGAAAATATAAATTATACACATAGCAATTAGAGGCCTCGAAGTGGTCTTAAAACTCTATCCAAAGTTAACGTAAAAAAAAACCTGGACAATCCACACAGCACCATCTAGCCCCAAAGTGAGCTACTCAAAGTTTGTGTTATGGGTACTAGATGACTGATATATTTACATAGATAGATATTTTTTATTATACATAAACACCCAGATCAACGAAACAAATTTCTGCAGATCGTACACAAATTTGTTCCGTGGCGGGATTCGAACCCGCAACCTCTTGCGTCGCAGGCGGACTCTCACCCGCTGCGCCACTGAAGTCGTCAATAACTTAGCCTATGGGGCTTTAAGTAGTTTTCTATTTCGACGAAGACTGATTGTACAGGAACTTATCTACCATCACCGCTGTTCGAATCTCAACTTTCTCACGATGTTTTTCTTCACCGATGACTGGTAAACTATTCAAAAAGAAAATTTGATTAGTGCAAGACCAGATGCAATTTCAGATTTGTATTGTTAAATAGGTATTAAATAAACTTTTCAATACATTTAAGTAGAACATGGCTGTTTTTTAAACTATATTTGTCACCTTTTTAACCTGTGTAAACTATTATTGTTATTATTATTATTTATTAAATAAATAAATATTAATTTAAATTGAACTGTCACATGCAAGACTTTATAATAACCAAAGGAACCGCCTTCTGAGTTTTGTTATTGGAATCGAAACTATGAATACAATTAGAATATTATTATCCCATGGCATCCCAAAGCGCTAAAGTCCCATATATTCCCCAAATCTAAACAGTGCAACGTCTCACAGTATTAGTTCCCCGACGTTACTCCATGTGTGTAGTAGGAGAACATACGGACACAGTGTAACATCACCAGTAGGACAACTCACTAGAAATACTAGATTATGACGTACGACGAATAATAAATATAATGTATGATTAAATATGTAGGTAGGTAATTGATTAAATTTATTTCTATTGACTGTAGGTATTTTTAAATAGTAATATTGTTGACTGCCTCTCTGTCTCTTTTTTCCTTTGTCTTTTTATATATTATCATGTAATCAAAAATATTGCACGCCTAGTTTTAAGTAGAATACATTGGACATTATTATAATTATGTGACATCTTCTCATACATGTATTTATGCAATAAAAATACTTTGACTTTGACGCTGTATAGTCCAGTGAAAGAGCATACATGGTTAGCTAATCATGAAGGGTAGTCTCACTTAATCAGAACACGTCATCGAATTCCACATTTGTATAATAATCAAAACCCATAACCAATCACAAATACGTCAACCAATCTGCGTATGTAAATGACAACTTATACAATTTCCCATCCCATAG
The DNA here is from genome assembly GCA_963576535.1 of Plemyria rubiginata. NCBI lineage: Eukaryota > Metazoa > Arthropoda > Insecta > Lepidoptera > Geometridae > Plemyria > Plemyria rubiginata. The sequence goes on from OY754929.1 coordinate 8,725,621, forward strand.
ATAATTATAAAACGACTAATTTAATTATACGACAGCAAAGGAAAACTATTAGTACTCCGTTCGGTCTGAGCGCAGGCAAGCGAATGACCACTGCTGTGCGCGCCATCTGCTTATAAAGGCGGCGCGCCGGGCGGGTGGCGTGGCCAGTGACGTAACTTGTTTACGAAGCTGCATCGTTTCTTTGTTGAAAACCGAGCTTTGGCGCCGTGGCGATAACATCCGGCCATCCTGCGCACGCATCCGTCCCTGGATAGCGTCATAGTCTGATGCGAAAACTGAAAACATTAAACAGTTAAATTCCCTTTCATAGTGCTAGGTTACAGTTTGTACATTTTCTTTATATTAGTTCCCACATAGTATTCAATGAAACATAGCCAAAAGTCAACCTATCAGTGGCACTTATAATGTTTGAAGTAGTAGCATTAGACATTGATTAATTTAGCTGAGTGCCCTTCACGCTGCCATTCCATCAACAGCCAACAGTTGAAAGATTGAAACCTGAAATGTACAAATTAACATGAATTTAGTTTACTGACATCTGAACTTATCTAAAAATTGTTCCATCGGCGGCCAGTATGAAATAATATTTTATCAATTGTGATTTTCCCTAGGTGATGCCTTTGGCCAACCCTAGTTGCATTATCACCACAAAACATAAAACATCACCATTGATTAATTTAGCTGAGGGCCTTTCATTCTGCTATTCCATCAACGGCCAGCAGATGAAAGACTCCTCAATTCATTTGGCTGAGTGCCCCTCACCCTGCTATTCCATCACCGGCCAGCAGATGAAGGACTCCTCAACCTCAACCTCAACTGTACAAAATGATATGAAGTTATATTACTGAAATCTTAACTTATCCAAAACTGTAATAATATTTTATGAATGGTGATTTTCCCTAGGCGATGCCTTTGGCCAACCCTAGTTGCATATCACCACCAGACATAACACATTCTCATTGAATAATTTGGATGAGTGCCCCTCACCCTGCTATCTCATCGTCGACCAGCAGCTGAGGGACTCCTCAATTAATTTGGCTGAGTGCCCTTCACTCTGCTATTCCATCGTCGGTTAGCAGATAAAAGACTCCTCAACAAAACAAAATCATTTTGTACAGCTGAACACAATGACATGAATCTATATCACCGGTACCCAGACTTATCCACAACTGTTCCATCGCCGGTCAGTATGAACTAATATTGTCTAAACACCGGAAACACATATCCATGTTCAAAGCCAATTCACTACAGACACCAGTTATCCCACAACAGAATCTAAATACAACTTATTGATAACATCCGGTCTAATTTTAGTCAGAAAGCTATCATATTTTCCACGTCTGCTATTTCAATAAATCGTTTCGAAGATCATAACTCGCATACCAGCTACTTGATAGGTATATATCGTGACCCCAAATGTTATTCACTTTAAACGAACCTTTGTAGAGAGGCATTAGTTTTGTACTTTGGTCATCGTTAGGGTGACTTTGAATGTTAAGTACCACAAAGTTCCAGTCTCCAACGTTATAAATAAGCTTTTAAACAAGATTCACACCTACCCACATCTTATAAGTTTTTTTTACTAGATTTACTTTTATGTCTTGTAATGTACGTAAAATTTTGTTCTCAAACTGGTTCTCATGTGAGTGAATTATTGTAATTCTGTATGAAAAATAAAGATTTATAAACCATTAAACCTTTATTCCTTTTTTTTTTACTTCCGGTTTAGTTAGGGACATTTACAATTTACCACATTGGCATTATACCATTTCTGTCTTTTGCACACAGACATCTCGGCAAAAACTATTGTATCCAAAGATTTTATAATGTTCTAAAAGTTATTCTCCGAGCGGAATTTGAACCCGCGACCTTCCCTTTGATACAGGGCTGCGCATTGTGATTTCCTTAGTAAGCACTATAAATCTAATAAATATAATATTGTACCCATACCCGTATTTTGTTGCCACATAAAATAAACACGTTTAAGCAAAATATATTCAATATCAATATGTTAAATGCAATTTATACAGTTTGATGTATTTTGCAACAGTTTTCTTCAAATGGGGAAACCTAAATTTTTACCTGATTCTTTCGACAGTTTCATCTACAGCAAAAAAAATACTACACAGTCGTTACGATTAGCTCGAATAACGTGTACCATACGCATTTCTTTGCTACTACCAACCATTGTTGTTGTTACCCAACATCTTCCGAATTAAATATACTTTTTCCCAACAAATCGTACTCATAAAATATCCATCTTTGTCTCGGCCTCACCTGACTTTAAAATGTCTTGAATATTACATATTTATTAAACTGGGGTATTTTTTTATCGGCGGGTTGGTATATTTTACCGAGGATATAAGAAAAATATCGTCACAACTTTAAAAATTTCCTGTTTCTGCAGCAACAATTTAAAAACAACGATACGTATCGCCAATCTAACCTACTTTAATATATAACTGGTATGGTATATCTTGTTCCAAAAAACCTATCTGCAGAAAGCGCCACTAGAACAGTTTTGTTGAAAATATTCTCTACTACGTTTTATCCACATATCAACATCCTATCCATGAGTGATTCATAAATTCTGGTATGACTGACGATAATACAACATAAAAACAACTCACGGTTTTCGATGTAGCTTACTGTTTTTGCGCCTCCAATCATTGCCACTACTGCTACTGGCACTGGAGCAGCTACCTGAGCTAGTCGATGGTTTCCACTTCGATCTTCGTTTGCGCTTTCAGGGCGGCATCTTGTGGGCGTAGCAAGTTAACACTTCTGATGAAAGAGCATACATGGTTAGCTAATCATGAAGGGTAGTCTCACTTAATCAGAACACGTCATCGAATTCCACATTTGTATAATAATCAAAACCCATAACCAATCACAAATACGTCAACCAATCTGCGTATGTAAATGACAACTTATACAATTTCCCATCCCATAGATAATTATAAAACGACTAATTTAATTATACGACAGCAAAGGAAAACTATTAGTACTCCGTTCGGTCTGAGCGCAGGCAAGCGAATGACCACTGCTGTGCGCGCCATCTGCTTATAAAGGCGGCGCGCCGGGCGGGTGGCGTGGCCAGTGACGTAACTTGTTTACGAAGCTGCATCGTTTCTTTGTTGAAAACCGAGCTTTGGCGCCGTGGCGATAACATCCGACCATCCTGCGCACGCATCCGTCCCTGGATAGCGTCATAGTCTGATGCGAAAACTGAAAACATTAAACAGTTAAATTCCCTTTCATAGTGCTAGGTTACAGTTTGTACATTTTCTTTATATTAGTTCCCACATAGTATTCAATGAAACTTAGCCAAAAGTCAACCTATCAGTGGCACTTATAATGTTTGAAGTAGTAGCATTAGACATTGATTAATTTAGCTGAGTGCCCTTCACGCTGCCATTCCATCAACAGCCAACAGTTGAAAGATTGAAACCTGAAATGTACAAATTAACATGAATTTAGTTTACTGACATCTGAACTTATCTAAAAATTGTTCCATCGGCGGCCAGTATGAAATAATATTTTATCAATTGTGATTTTCCCTAGGTGATGCCTTTGGCCAACCCTAGTTGCATTATCACCACAAAACATAAAACATCACCATTGATTAATTTAGCTGAGGGCCTTTCATTCTGCTATTCCATCAACGGCCAGCAGATGAAAGACTCCTCAATTCATTTGGCTGAGTGCCCCTCACCCTGCTATTCCATCACCGGCCAGCAGATGAAGGACTCCTCAACCTCAACCTCAACTGTACAAAATGATATGAAGTTATATTACTGAAATCTTAACTTATCCAAAACTGTAATAATATTTTATGAATGGTGATTTTCCCTAGGCGATGCCTTTGGCCAACCCTAGTTGCATATCACCACCAGACATAACACATTCTCATTGAATAATTTGGATGAGTGCCCCTCACCCTGCTATCTCATCGTCGACCAGCAGCTGAGGGACTCCTCAATTAATTTGGCTGAGTGCCCTTCACTCTGCTATTCCATCGTCGGTTAGCAGATAAAAGACTCCTCAACAAAACAAAATCATTTTGTACAGCTGAACACAATGACATGAATCTATATCACCGGTACCCAGACTTATCCACAACTGTTCCATCGCCGGTCAGTATGAACTAATATTGTCTAAACACCGGAAACACATATCCATGTTCAAAGCCAATTCACTACAGACACCAGTTATCCCACAACAGAATCTAAATACAACTTATTGATAACATCCGGTCTAATTTTAGTCAGAAAGCTATCATATTTTCCACGTCTGCTATTTCAATAAATCGTTTCGAAGATCATAACTCGCATACCAGCTACTTGATAGGTATATATCGTGACCCCAAATGTTATTCACTTTAAACGAACCTTTGTAGAGAGGCATTAGTTTTGTACTTTGGTCATCGTTAGGGTGACTTTGAATGTTAAGTACCACAAAGTTCCAGTCTCCAACGTTATAAATAAGCTTTTAAACAAGATTCACACCTACCCACATCTTATAAGTTTTTTTTACTAGATTTACTTTTATGTCTTGTAATGTACGTAAAATTTTGTTCTCAAACTGGTTCTCATGTGAGTGAATTATTGTAATTCTGTATGAAAAATAAAGATTTATAAACCATTAAACCTTTATTCCTTTTTTTTTTACTTCCGGTTTAGTTAGGGACATTTACAATTTACCACATTGGCATTATACCATTTCTGTCTTTTGCACACAGACATCTCGGCAAAAACTATTGTATCCAAAGATTTTATAATGTTCTAAAAGTTATTCTCCGAGCGGAATTTGAACCCGCGACCTTCCCTTTGATACAGGGCTGCGCATTGTGATTTCCTTAGTAAGCACTATAAATCTAATAAATATAATATTGTACCCATACCCGTATTTTGTTGCCACATAAAATAAACACGTTTAAGCAAAATATATTCAATATCAATATGTTAAATGCAATTTATACAGTTTGATGTATTTTGCAACAGTTTTCTTCAAATGGGGAAACCTAAATTTTTACCTGATTCTTTCGACAGTTTCATCTACAGCAAAAAAAATACTACACAGTCGTTACGATTAGCTCGAATAACGTGTACCATACGCATTTCTTTGCTACTACCAACCATTGTTGTTGTTACCCAACATCTTCCGAATTAAATATACTTTTTCCCAACAAATCGTACTCATAAAATATCCATCTTTGTCTCGGCCTCACCTGACTTTAAAATGTCTTGAATATTACATATTTATTAAACTGGGGTATTTTTTTATCGGCGGGTTGGTATATTTTACCGAGGATATAAGAAAAATATCGTCACAACTTTAAAAATTTCCTGTTTCTGCAGCAACAATTTAAAAACAACGATACGTATCGCCAATCTAACCTACTTTAATATATAACTGGTATGGTATATCTTGTTCCAAAAAACCTATCTGCAGAAAGCGCCACTAGAACAGTTTTGTTGAAAATATTCTCTACTACGTTTTATCCACATATCAACATCCTATCCATGAGTGATTCATAAATTCTGGTATGACTGACGATAATACAACATAAAAACAACTCACGGTTTTCGATGTAGCTTACTGTTTTTGCGCCTCCAATCATTGCCACTACTGCTACTGGCACTGGAGCAGCTACCTGAGCTAGTCGATGGTTTCCACTTCGATCTTCGTTTGCGCTTTCAGGGCGGCATCTTGTGGGCGTAGCAAGTTAACACTTCTGATGAAAGAGCATACATGGTTAGCTAATCATGAAGGGTAGTCTCACTTAATCAGAACACGTCATCGAATTCCACATTTGTATAATAATCAAAACCCATAACCAATCACAAATACGTCAACCAATCTGCGTATGTAAATGACAACTTATACAATTTCCCATCCCATAGATAATTATAAAACGACTAATTTAATTATACGACAGCAAAGGAAAACTATTAGTACTCCGTTCGGTCTGAGCGCAGGCAAGCGAATGACCACTGCTGTGCGCGCCATCTGCTTATAAAGGCGGCGCGCCGGGCGGGTGGCGTGGCCAGTGACGTAACTTGTTTACGAAGCTGCATCGTTTCTTTGTTGAAAACCGAGCTTTGGCGCCGTGGCGATAACACCAGCTATAACATCAGCGTTCCTATTCAACATTTGCGCTGAGCTGATACGATGATTTAACGCAAACTAACATCGCTATAGCACGCGTCAAGCAAAAAGAACACTGAAAAACAGTGGAGGGGATATGCTTGCTTATGCGAAACACTCGCGCCAGCACACCCCCTCCCCCTCCTTCCAGAGTTATTTTTGCGTGACGCGCACTATACTGTGTTAACATGCGTTTGGTGCTATTTAATTTATTTATTTACTTTGTATGTATGTTACTTGTACGTTGCGTTTATTTATTCAAACGTAACACAATGTACTGTGGACGCGCGTGCGTGGAGTTTTACTGTGTAGTTGTATTTCTGATTCAGTTGTACTGTGGCCGGTAATATCAATCGAGTGGACTTGTAAACAAGATCGTAAATATGTATGTACCCGCCGTCGCCGCTACGTAGCTAGCGTCACCTACCGACGACGCACGCTAAGTAGCGGCGGCCGCTATGTAGCGGGATTAGCTAATGACGCAACGGCCGTCGATTAACTAACGCTTGCATTTTTTATAAAGAGTTATAAGTTATAAAGAATATCCTTAAGTTTTACTTGGGTAATGCCATAAATCTAAAAGTGAGTATCTTAAGGCTGATGATGATGATAAGTTAGCTAACAGCTGTTAACTTAGGTGTTGGCAAACTCATCATCATGAATTTGTGAATATCATCACCCTGAGGATATTCACTGCTAGGCATTAAGGTCCTTATTCATAATTGTCGCTGAGCGCACCAATTGCTTATCAGACCAATAAGTCTGTTGCTGTCTTTTGTCGTTGGCATGAGAGTTACAGTGACAAGAATACCCGACAGAGCCGTTACATAATGACAGGGATTAGGAATAAGAGGGTAAGACATCAGCGCAACAAAAATATGATTTGTATGAAATATCGTATTAAAACTAGATAACGTTCGTAATATGGCGTTGACTGTTTTGTATAGTTCCCTCGTCCGCCTCACAGAGTCGAGTCAACGACAGATATTTGCATTTTGATGTATAGCTACCCTCCTACTCCCAGTCGGTGGTTGTGACGGCGCCGGCGGAATCTTTAACTAAGCTAACGATTACATTAATATTAATCTCATTGAAAGAACATCGCTGGCTTAGTGGGAGTGACCCCACTTTTCGCTCGTTAGGTCGTAGATTCGAATTCCGTGCACCAATTGATTTGATTCGAAAAGTTTATATGCCCAATACCAGTGCTCTAAACGAAGAAACCAGTTGGTATTCTAACGGCAACGATCGGCTTGCAACCTGTCACGTATAGAATACATATAAATCGGCTGAAATCTTACAAAGAAGGGATATGTTTTCTTCTTTCTATTTCTTATTTATTTTAAAACAATTTAATAAAACATGGATATCACTACTACTACGTAGAGATAGCTACGCCGTAGTAGTAAGCTATACCGTAGTAGTAAGCTACGCCGTAGATAAGCTACGCTGTAGTAGTAAGCTATGCCGTAGTAGTAAGCTACGCCGTAGATAAGCTATGCCGTAGTAGTAAGCTACGCCGTAGTAGTAAGCTACGCCGTAGATAAGCTATGCCGTAGTAGTAAGCTACGCCGTAGTAGTAAGCTACGCCGTAGATAAGCTATGCCGTAGTAGTAAGCTACGCCGTAGTAGTAAGCTACGCCGTAGATAAGCTATGCCGTAGTAGTAAGCTACGCCGTAGTAGTAAGCTACGCCGTAGATAAGCTATGCCGTAGTAGTAAGCTACGCCGTAGTAGTAAGCTACGCCGTAGATAAGCTATGCCGTAGTAGTAAGCTACGCCGTAGTAGTAAGCTACGCCGTAGATAAGCTATGCCGTAGTAGTAAGCTACGCCGTAGTAGTAAGCTACGCCGTAGATAAGCTATGCCGTAGTAGTAAGCTACGCCGTAGTAGTAAGCTACGCCGTAGATAAGCTATGCCGTAGTAGTAAGCTACGCCGTAGTAGTAAGCTACGCCGTAGATAAGCTATGCCGTAGTAGTAAGCTACGCCGTAGTAGTAAGCTACGCCGTAGATAAGCTATGCCGTAGTAGTAAGCTACGCCGTAGTAGTAAGCTACGCCGTAGATAAGCTATGCCGTAGTAGTAAGCTACGCCGTAGTAGTAAGCTACGCCGTAGATAAGCTATGCCGTAGTAGTAAGCTACGCCGTAGTAGTAAGCTACGCCGTAGATAAGCTATGCCGTAGTAGTAAGCTACGCCGTAGTAGTAAGCTACGCCGTAGATAAGCTATGCCGTAGTAGTAAGCTACGCCGTAGTAGTAAGCTACGCCGTAGATAAGCTAAATACTACGAATCGAAAACGTCCTACTGACGACGATTTTCAGTCTCATTATCTTTTTTACATCCCTTCAATACATTTAAGGCGAAGACGACATTTAATTAAACTCTCGCTCGCACGTTTCGAAATGTTGAATTAAAAGATATAAAATCGCTAAACTCATTTCAATCAAAACTTTTAACGATATAAATGTCTTCGGCCTAATGTTATAATTAATTTGGTTTAAATAAAAACTCGGTTCACTGCTTTTCAGTTTGTTTCAAATCTAACTTTTTGTATAAAATCTTTATATTAACAACAAAATCTTCAACAAGTGCCGTTGTTGTTGTGAAGGCGTGTTGATTTATGATTTCTCAACAAACCAATTAGATGCGAACATATTTCCGGGAGTCTGGTTAAAGGCTCTCGAGGGGTGCAATGACGAGGGATGACAGGGGAATACAACCTATCGCTGTAAATTATTATAAAACTAGCTGGTACCCGCGACTTTGTCTGCGTACTTTTAATTTCTTCATCTCTTTTTTTCGCAATAAAAGGTAGCCTATGTTCTTTCTCAGGGTCTAAAGATTGTCTGTGCCAAATTTCATCAAAATCGGTTGAGAGGTTTAAGCGGGAAAGCGTAACAGACAGACAGACAGACAGACAGACAGATAGAGTTACTTTCGCATTTATAATATTAGTTAGGATTAGTTAGGATTAATAAATAAATAATGCTGGATAATCTCCAATACTTGTTTGTTAGCGATTTTTCATAAATAAATACTTGATTTACAAATACAAGGTGGCCAAAAAGTGGTGGATCACAAAATAATTATAACTCTGCAGGCGTTGACCTTAATAATGTTGCTAATTGACTCTCGCTCGCACGTTTTGATTTATTAAAGGATAAATAAATAAATAATGCTGGACAATCCACACAGCACCATCTAGCCCCAAAGTAAGCTACTCACAGCTTGTGTTATGGGTACTAGATGACTGATATATTTAATACATTATATACTTACATAGATAGATATTTTTTATTATATACATAGAAAACACCCAGACCAACGGAACAAACTTCTGCAGATCGTACACAAATTTGTTCCAAGGCGGGAATCGAACCCGCAACCTCTAGCGTCGCAGGCGGACTCTCGCCCGCTGCGCCACAGAGGTCGTCAATGTAGTGACACTCATGGGTAAATGTGTATCGTGCGTGGCCTGCGAGGAAATGCCCATCGTGATAGTTACCACTCAACATCAAGTGGGTCATCTGGTTATTCCATCGGCCACTAGAATACAAAATAATAGTTTTTACAAAGTAATAAGAGTTCTAACACTACAATACGACGAAGCGTCTCGGTTTCCACATTGGCCAAAAATGCGTTTGTCCGGATGTCTGTCTGTCTGTCTGTCTGTTCTCCTCTACAGGTCGCATTTTTCAACCGATCTGGACGAAACTTGGTACACAGGTTATATGACTTATTAGAATTTTTTTCTCGTCGGGGATTTTTGATTGTAGGGGTGCTGCCCCCAAAAAGGGGCAAAAAAGGGGGATATTCCATATACTGAATATCTCCACCAAATGAGATCCGATTTCGATTGTTCTTTTTTTATTTGAAAGGTAGTAACTATAAGTTGGTCTCATAAAAGTTTGGTGAAGATCTGATGCGGATCTTTAGCATGATGAACGGGATAGCTCATCAAAAAATCGACGGGTTTCAATCAAATTTGAGAGAAACACTAAGGACCTCATTCTACACAAGATGATTAAAAAAAACAATAAAAATCAAAAGAATCAAAAATCGAAAAAAATATATCTACCTACCGCTAAGCCAGTGAATTGCTCACTTTTAGTGTGCTCGCGAGGTCTACCAGCTCACAGAGCCACTAGTAATATTAATAAACCTTTTCTTTCCTTATTTACAGAAAACATAACATTTTAACTACGCATATTAACAAAAATTTTATATAGTCGTACTAATACTAGTGGCTCTGGGAGCTGTAGACCTCGCGAGCATACTAAAAGTGAGCTATTTGAGGAATGTAATGTGCAAGTGGATTTTCCGTTTTGTGATTTTTGAAAGTTTGTAGGTATGGATGGATGAAGGTTTGTTACTTTTTGGATGAAACTTGGCAGCGAGATAGATTATAGTCTGGAATAGTACATAGGCTACTTTTTATCCCGTGAAAATACCGTGATTTAAATCTGCACGGATGAAACCGCGGGGCGCAACTAGTTATTTGATACAATTAATTAAATTAATACAATTAAATTAAGAAACATTTTTGATTAGATTTTGATGATAATTATGCAGGTATGAAAAAAAATTGTCGTCAGCAATGAATGTAACGAAAAATATATCCAGTTAATGATAATGATGACACCGCTCCACTGGCTTCAGATAAAGGAGTACTTGCTGAGATGAAGTTTATATTACATTTCACGGTCCGTTTGAGTCGCTCGAACTTCAGGGAGCTTTCTTTCAAAGCTTCCGACTTGGATTTTCTTTCCGTTATCAATAATATTTTTGTAAAAGAAAGAAAAGAGAAGATTATTATATTTTTAAAACTCATTGTAAGTACGCAAGTTTGTCTGTATATAACGGCCGGTTTCTGATCAAAACTAATCGTCTGTCAAGTCACTTGCTATTTCAGTTTTTACCTCAAATTAGACAGAGATAGCAAGTGGCTTAACAACCGATTAGTGTTGATCAAGCTTTCAGAAACTGGCCGTTAGTGCGTTAGAAAATTTCTTATAATTAGAAGTACGTCTCACTACTGCATACATCACAAATTAATCTTGAGTTGGTATCACTTCTCTGTCCCCATGTCCCTATGTATGCTTAAATCTTTAAAACTACGCAACGGATTTTGATGCGGTTTTTAAATAGATAGAGTGATTCAAGAAGAAGGTTTATATGTATAATACATGCATGATATGTGCACCCGTGCGAAGCAGGGGCGCGCGAGATGGTCGCTAGTTTGGTATAAATTATTTGAGGGGATATCTACCATGCCTAGGGATCAAAGTCGTGAAGAAAGAAACGGTTTAGAGAAATGCACATTTTTAGTTTAGTTTGCTTTCCTTTTACAAACTAATAATATCATTGAAATAATACTAAAATTAGGTCGCTTATATTTCAAGTAATAACTTATGTAGCCTTATAGAGCTATACGCCTTAGAAGCTAAATTGAAACTTTGATATTATAGAATTTAGCGCAACATTATATGTGTAAGCTAGCGGCCCACTCGCCGCGACCCTCCATTCAACAGAACGATACTAAATGAGAAGAAATAATTTGTGAAATATTGCTCTGTCGACTGAACTTGATTTATTGGCAGAAGTAGGTACGCTTCGAGGCCAGACCAGGTACAGTCAGTGATATTAGCTTATATTGAATTACCACATATCTGCTCGACGACTTCAGTGGCGCAGCGGGCGAGAGTCCTCCTGCGACGCAAGAGGTTGCGGGTTCGATTCCCGCCTCGGATATATGATCTGCAGAAATTTGTTCCGTTGTTCTGTGTGTTTATGTATAATAAAAAATATCTATCTATGTAATTGTATTAAATATATCAGTCATCTAGTACCCATAACACAAGCTTTGAGTAGTTTACTTTGGGGCTAGATGGGGCTGTGTGGATTGTCCAGCGTTATTTATTATCCAGAGTCAATATCAAAGTGATGAGGTATTCATTCAATAAAATCACAAAGATCACTTTGAAACGGCTTAAAGCTAGGTGACAGTTCCACTCCTCGCGACCAAAGCCTAGAAGAACAGCAACAAAGTTGCGGATTGGTTTGATCCGTTTTTTTGTTTGTTTATTGTTACTATACTAAATAATAATAATACCTACACATCTGCCAAAAATGAACTAACACGCGAGCGGCAGTTGTCTAGTTTTCATACATCCTTTTGCCAATTCCATATAATAGTTAGTCATATTTTGTGGCTGCCTGTACCTGGTCTATTAACTGTCTGGAATCGACTTGTTGTATTAAAATACGAACAAAAAATGTTGTCTCGAGAAAAAGGCTTTATTAGAGTGGTTTCTGTATTCTTGCGAACAAAAGAAAATACTTATACTCCAGGCAATAATACTTAGAACATTAAATATTCCTAGCATTATGTATTTCTACGCTGATATCTATGTAGGATTTCACCGTGCACCGGGATGTCTACCGTGCATAGGGATGTCTACCGTGCACGGAGACAAGGTGTAAGTCGCGATCACAATATCAATAGAAAACCCTCGGTATTTATCAAAATATATTATTAAAATCATAAAAGTGTATTTGCAACAAAACATACAATTCATGCGATTAGGTATTTATAAAAACACGAAAAATGCACATGAAACAGTGGAGCTAACGAACGATCTAGAGATAGCTCAACTGATCCAAATCAGTTAATCTAATTCAATTATTTTATGTAAAAATTATATTTTGAACAAACTTGGTATCTATGCGAGAAAACAACTACTACTAGTAATTGTATAAGTAGACTGTGAAGTCCTTCTATGAGTTATCTAAATATATATAACTCGAAGGTGACTGACTGACTCACTGACATAGTGATCTATCAACGCACAGCCCAAACCACTGGACGGATCGGGCTGAAATTTGGCATGCAGGTAGTTGTTATGACGTAGGCATCCGCTAAGAAAGGATTTTGATCAATTCTACCCCCAAGGGGATAAAATAGGGGATGAAAGTTTGTATAAGTTTTCAAAGTAAACGAGCGCGAGCAAAGCCGCGGGATCAGCTAGTTTAATAATAAAGTTATTTAAACCGAACTAACTTACTAACCAGCGCATATATATTAATAGTACATTATTGCAAAGGCAGCGAAATAGGCAATTGCAGGTCGAGTGTGAGTTTGAAGGCCGAGCCGCAGGCGACGACTTCAATAATACGAGACAGGCAATTGCCATTTCGACCGAGGCATATATAGTGCTTTTCTTAAAAAAATCCAAGGAAATAAAAAAGGGCCTCTTAAATAATAAATTAAATTTATATTAAAAGTTGTATTGCTCATGTTAGGACAATTATTGAAAGATAATGTTATTGTTTATCCCGGCACATTTATGTTCGTTCGTTATATTTCTGATGTTTGCGGCTGGGATTTGGTACTTGGTCAGTGGTAGGTGGCTGGAAACTTAATTGCTGTTTAGAAGATTTTTTTTTCATCTTAATCGGAACGATCTAGATTTTAATCATTGCTGATCGGAAGCGTCTTGAAGAGCATATCTGCTGTAAGATTCGTTACCGTGGTCACCCTACTGTTCGTTGCGTGACCACAAGTGGACCACCTTCAGTCAATCACTCCCTCACCAGCGCGACCTTCATAATAATATCATGCCTTCCATAACGAGCAGGTAATCTTTCTTAGTCAATTCATTTACTTACCGATACTCATATTGGTACAGCTTCTACTTTTTGTAGTGTCACTAGTTTCTTTAGAAACAATGTGGTGAAAGGAAAGTTTGCCTCGAACAGTCTCAAAATCAAAGTCAAAATATATTTTTTGAATAAAATCAGAAGGATCACTTCGAAACGTCTTACAACCAGGTCTCTAGGGGCCAGCTCCACGCGACGACAAACTCGGCTTGGTGTCTATCGCTGTTTGGCATGATTCTCGTTGCAATGTAATATAATACCTACACTATTGAAGCTATATAATATACTAGCGACCCGCCCGCGCGCCCCTGCTTATATATAAATCTTCATCTTGTATCTTGAATCTATTAAAAAAAACCGCATCAAAATCCGTTGCGTAGTTTTAAAGATAATTAAGCATACAAAGGGACATGGGAACATAGGGATATAGGGAAAGAGAAAGCGACTTTGTTTTATAATTATTATGTAGTGACTAAGTACTATTATGTAATCTAAGAGAGAAAGGGCTCCCTTCGAGCACTTAATAGGATAAGAAGTAGCAGATAGGAAATAAATCAACTTCTGTAGTCAACTGTACTTACTCGTAAATCATTGCATTTCTAAAGTTATTTGTCCCACAAAAACCAATCGAGTTGAACCACACTTTTTGCTCGACATCAGGAGGACTGCCCCCCCCCCACCTGACTCCGATCGTATCTCCGAAGCAATATATTTCGTTACCTGCACACAGAATACGCGGTAGTTACTGCCTCATAGTAATGTGGATTACAGTGTAGCTGGGAGTATGAACAATCAACTCCTAGGTATGAACACTGATTAATATCCTCTCAAAGCTTTTGGAACACAAGGATGCGCACCAAGTTGCTCCCTGCTCCCTTTCTTCTTCTTCTAATTTTTTCTTTTTTATTCTTCCAGGTGTTTCTCTTTAGGGCAACCTCCTTGATAAGGAGATCAAGGAGGTTGCCCTAAAGAGAATAAGACATGACGGCAACCTACGTTTTTATTTTTAGTTCATGTAGCTTATCCTAGATCTTCCCCTGCCTCTCTTTCCTCCTACCTTTCCTTGGATAATGTTTCTTAAAAAGCTGTCATGTCATACACCTAATGTTGAAAGATATAAAATCACTAAACTCATAGTCGAGAAATCGATTTTATTTAAATTTATTGGAAACCCAACAGCCAAATGATAAGTCTTCACGGATAAAAAACATTAGTCTATTTTATAGTTAGTAGTGTGTTTTGTATTATAGTGCTACAATTGTTATTCCTCAACTTATACCCTAATCTATCTAGAGAAAGGCCAGCTCAAGAGTACCCTTAACCGACGAGCATGTATGAAGAATGTTATGAGAGTGAATGAAGCGAAAGAGGTATGTCAGGATCGTAGCAAGTGGAAATCCGTGGTCTCTGCCTACCCCTATGGGAAATAGGCGTGATTTTATGTATGTATACCCTAATCCCGCGGCGTAGAGGTGACATTGCCGGGCGGTCATGTCTCTCTCGGGTCCGGGAGACCCTCCGCCGATAAGGACACTTCACATCCATCGCGGATCCTGCAAGGTAAGCCATGACGCTCCGCCATCCGATGCTAATCGTAATGGCTCGATGGCTTGTACGTGACGGAGCGGGATGGGATATAGCTACTCGTCTTTGATCCTCAGGTGCGATAGATGCCCTCATGTTAGTTCCAAGTACATTCGAGACCTTGATTGGCTCCACACTGGAGTTTCAATACTGTATCCTACTAATATAAACGCGAAGGTTTGTAAGTATACTATAATCTAAATCTCTTCAAGGCTCGAGTGAATAGGTGTCTTCTAGACCCTTCTGCTACAACGTCGGCTACATCGTCGCTTACCATCAGGTGAGATTGTAGTCAAATGGTGGTTTATTCTTTATAAAAAAAATTATGGAGCATCCTTAAGCCATATAAGCATCCATACACACTTACAAACTACAATAATAATATAAAAAAAAACATACAAAAGAGCTGTAGGATCCAACAGGGTTGTTGGCTGTTCTTCTAGGCTTGGTCGCGTGCAACTGGCACCTAGAGTCACCTAGCTTTAAGACATTTCAAATGATCCTTGTGATTTTATTAAACTTTTTGACTTTGACTTACTAAGGAATCTTTGAGAATGTGTGAAGGGGGTAGTCTGAGGTAAGTCCAAACATTACATTTGGCACATACCCACATTTGCAATAGATGGTACTTGTATTCCATACGTGACAGGTTGCAAGCTCATTGCTGCTGCTGTTAGATTACTACAGTTTCCTCACTCGGCATTGTACACACATTTTTTTAAAAGGAATAGTTCATTTGTGCAGGTTCGGATCCGAAGCTACGATGTCGCGATCCTAAGAAGTTAGTTTGTTAGTATTTGAACCCCTCGCGTGTCTCGCTTGGCTTTTCAAACTGACTACTTGAGCCGGCGGCGGAGGACAGATCGCTTAGCTACACCACCACGTACAGACTGTCCCGTAGGCTTTGCTTCATATTAGTCAGGTTGACAGCGGCTTCCTCAACTTCTTGTGAGCTCGACTGCTCTAGTTGAATAATGATAACATGTTAAGAAAGAAAGACAATACATTTTTTTTTTTTTGTGATCAACTTTATATTGGTTTGTCTTTTCAGTATCATCTGCCTACCTACATAAGTTGCTTATAAAATGTAGATTCGTTTTGGTTTATGCACAATGTATATTATAAGGGAAATGTGCTTGAGTCAGAAATCATTTTGGTATTAGGTAAACGTAAGACCAAATATACTAATACCAAAATGATTTCTGATTCGGGCATGTTTCCCTTATATTATTGTATTATTTGTGTTCGAACAGTATTTATGCGTGTTTCTTTAGAGTTATTCTTTCAAACAACCTCCCCGAAATGAAATAAAATGAAATAATAGCCAATCGCACCTCGAAATTGCGAGCCGCTGTCACCGGACCCTTAAGAGTCTAGGTATCACAGGATAGACCCACGTGTGTTACCGAGTTTGTTTCGACCAATAAGATGTTAGGAGATGGTTAAACAATATGTTATAAATATTATCCTAACGTAGTTACATTTAATGCGAAAGATGTGGTGTTTGGATGAATGTGTCCCTCGCCCAAACCATTTGACCAATTTGAATGAAACTTCGAATAAATATAGTTTGTATCTAGGTTTAACATATATCAAAGTAAACGAATAAAGCTGTTAGAAAGAGTCTAGATTTTTAAGGGGTATATATTTGAGATGACTGTATCATAAAGTAAGTATTGTACCTATTTCAATAAAAATATGGAATAGTATATAAGTATTATATAGTTGTGGCTCGGGTACCCACAACACGGCACTGTTTATACGATATCAGACGATGCAAGCGAAGCCAGAGGCGGACATTAGTAAGTATTTTTATTAGACTTTTAACAACGATACTGGAAAAGCACGAAATCAAATAAATAAAAAAATTATGCTGGACAATCCACACAGCACTATCTAGCCCCAAAGTAAGCTACTAAAGCTTGTGTTATGGGTACTAGATAACTGATATATTTAATACATTATATAATTACATAGATAGATATTTTTTTATTAAACATAGAAAACACACAGACCAATGAACAAATTTCTGCAGATCGTACACAAATTTGTTCCGAGGCGGGAATCGAACCCGCAACCTCTGCGTCGCAGGCGGACTCTCGCCCGCTGCGCCACTGAGGTCGTCATGCTTAGATAGTTAATAAGTTATCAAGTTGTTTACATCGTAGCTGTTTGCAGTGAAACCTTGTACTTTATGTCATTCTCCTTGAACAAAGTTCCGCAATAACATTGAAAGTGCTTCAATACAATGCTCGGATGCCATCGATACCCATCTCAGCGTTTCGATTCTAAATAACAATCACGGGGAGATTCGCCTAGTGGATCCGTGCTCACTTCACGAGCTGAGCCTCACTCACGTTGCATTCCCGCTGCCAAAACAGTCACGTGAGCGGTGCTAGGGATGGGTGGATGTATACAGGCCGAGACCACCAAGTCAACGTACGAGTGTTGTTTGTTTGTGCCCGCGGGCCGGACAGAGAGAGCTAAATTTTTCCTTCAGTGGCTGCAGTGCCTTGCCGAGAAATTGCATCATTTATTTACAAAGAAAATAACAACGCACAATGTTTTAACAAAATGTACGAAATACACTAAACAGTTTAGCTATCCGCAGACCATTAGCGAACAATCTAGAGATAGCTATACTATATAACTACCAACTTATGTAACTTGAACACCAATAAATTATTCAATACCATGTTTTGCAGGCTTAATAACTTTAACAAAAAAAAATTAAGTATCCAGACATGCTGATCATGAAATAAAGTTCAAAACGCGGTTTAAAATATTACAAACTAGCGACCCGCCCGCGCGCCCCTGCTTCGCACGGGCGCACATATCATTTACATAAAAACCTTCCTCTTGAATCACTCTATCTATTAAAAAAACCGCATTAAAATCCGTTGCGTAGTTTTAAAAATTTACGCATACAAACGGACATGGGGATATAGGGACAGAGAAAGCGACTTTGTTTTATACAATGTAGTGATAATTACTAACCCAGTTTGCCTGGTGTCGCTGAGCGTACAAGTGGCTGTAGGTACTTGCATGAGGTCCGCGTGAAGTGCAGCGCTAACAAAGGACTCGACTCTTGTCGAGCTGATGCGGAGCACGGAGGAATCATCCTTTCAAATAGCTCTTCAGCTTTCAACGAGCTCGGTAAGTTGGTAAGTGAAATATTAAGATATCCACACGCCTTAAGACGTAAGCTTTTTAAAGTAGTTTTCGCTCGTACATTTAAAATTTGAAGAATCACTAAGAAGTTTATTGACAGGTGCCCGTCCCTTAACAAGGTTTATAAAGAGCGCTGCCGTCTACAACTTTTATCATGTGTATCCTATCTAATTAAATAAATAAATAAATAAATAAATAAATAATGCTGGACAATCCACACAGCACTATCTAGCCCCAAAGTAAGCTATTCAAAGCTTGTGTTATGGGTACTAGATAACTGATATATTTAATACATTATATACTTACATAGATAGATAATGTAATGCCAATCTAAACATATATAACTCAAAGGTGACTGACTGACTGACTGACTGACTGACATAGTGATCTATCAACGCACAGCCCAAACCACTGGACGGATTGGGCTGAAATTTTGCATGCAGGTAGATGATATGACGTAGGCATCCGCTAAGAAAGGATTTTGATCGATTCCACCCCCAAGGGGATGAAATAGGGGATGAAAGTTTGTATGAAATTTTGTCAATTTTAAACCGATCGGGCTGACTTTGCATGCATAAAGCTACTATGACGTAGGCTTAAGGATTTTGATAAATTCCACCCCTATGGGGATAAAATAGGGGATGAAAGTTTGTATAAATCTTCTATCTATCTTCTATCTAAATCCAAATATAAATCTAATCTAAATCTAAGTTTTCGAATTTTTCTAATCTAAATATATATAACTCAAAGGTGACTGACTGACTGACTGACTGACTGACTGACTGACTGACTGACTGACATAGTGATCTATCAACGCACAGCCCAAACCACTGGACGGATTGGGCTGAAATTTTGCATGCAGGTAGATGATATGACGTAGGCATCCGCTAAGAAAGGATTTTGATCGATTCCACCCCCAAGGGGATGAAATAGGGGATGAAAGTTTGTATGAAATTTTGTCAATTTTAAACCGATCGGGCTGACTTTGCATGCATAAAGCTACTATGACGTAGGCTTAAGGATTTTGATAAATTCCACCCCTATGGGGATAAAATAGGGGATGAAAGTTTGTATAAATCTTCTATCTATCTTCTATCTAAATCCAAATATAAATCTAATCTAAATCTAAGTTTTCGAATTTTTCTAATTAATATATATAACTCAAAGGTGACTGACTGACATAGTGATCTATCAACGCACAGCCCAAACCACTGGACGGATCAGGCTGAAATTTGGCATGCAGGTAAATGTTATGACGTAGGCATCCGCTAAGAAAGGATTTTGATCAATTCTACCCCCAAGCGGATGAAATAGGGGATGAAAGTTTGTATGAAATTCTGTCAATTTTTAACCGATCGGGCTGACTTTGCATGCATAAAACTACTATGACTTAGGCATCCCCTAAGCAGGGATTTTGATAAATTCCACCCCTAAGGTGATAAAATAGGGATGAAAGTTTGTATAAATCTTCTTAGATTTTCGACTGATTGAACTGAAATTAAAGATTGGAGCTACTATGATGAAGACGTCCGCTTCAATAGGATTTTGATAAATTCAACCCTCCAATTTTTTGCACACGCTTAACAAAAGTAAAGCCGCAAAAACTATAGTTAATTGACTCAGGCGTGACTTTGCGGAAGTCCATTGTTAAATATAAATTAACTCGAACAAAGCAATATGTAGTACTTATCCGCTGATCTAATCTCCTTAAGCTGGAATAAACTTAATTAGACTTCGACACGTGTTTCGCTTCTCTACGAAGCATCTTCAGGAAATTGACCCGCTGTGCACCGAACGTGTTACCTCGTCGAGCGCTGAGCTGAAAGTGAGTCAATACTCGCCCGCCCCACTATTTATACCTGCGCCGCCAGGTAGCCGACGATTAGTGATAGTGACTCGTTGTTGGTGAGTCATCGGACGGTCGATCGTTGTTTACAGCACCGTTCGAAAAAATACGTAACAACGGTGATCTTGTGAATGTGTTTTGCTCATTCAACAGTGTGTAGTTTTGTGTATTGTGTTTTGTAATTTCTAAACATTCTAAAACAGACATCCTAAAGCCTTTATCGCAGGTATGTAATATTTTATAAGTGTGATTGTTATTTAGTGAATGAGAGGATTCGATTAGATGTTTTGCAAAATGAGATCTTTCGGGACAATTGCCTCTGTAATGGATTTATGGATCACTTTGAAAATACTCAGAATTATTGTAGATCAACCAAATATTTTATATTACTATAGATATGTAGACGACATAATTATATGTTGGACTGGTACCCTTCGTCAAATTGATGTTTTTGTCAATAAAATCAACAGTAAACACTCAAAAATAAAATTTAAATTAGAATTAGAGGACGAAAATAGTAAATCACTAAACTTCTTAGATTTAACAATTTCGAGAATAGGTAATAGGCACGATTTCAGAATTTATAGGAAACCCACATACACAGATGTTACAATTCCAGTATCTTCTTGTCATCCCATTCAACATAAATTGGCAGCTTATCGTAGTTTTATCCATAGATTAATGTCGGTTCCACTTTCTCAAGACAATTATAATAGGGAGCTCAACATAATATATTACATGGCTAAAAGAAACGGTTACAATAGAAGTATGGTTGACGGATTAATTAAGGGAAAACGTCGTAGTATTGTTCGATCACTTCTATATCCCGTGCAACAAGATGGACCACAGAAATATTTGGGCAGTCTAACTTATTTAGGAGCAATTAGCGACAAAGTTTCAAAAATATTGTTTAAAAATAAAATTAGGGTAGCATACAGAACGAACAACTCATTGAGACAAATTTGTAACGGTAAAGATAAATTGGAAAACAATAAAAAAGCGGGTATTTATAAATTGATTTGTGATGAATGTAATGGTGTTTACATAGGTCAAACCGGTCGTAATTTCCAAACCAGATACAAGGAGCACATGGCGGCTTACAGAGGCAATTGTCCCGAAAGATCTCATTTTGCAAAACATCTAATCGAATCCTCTCATTCACTAAATAACAATCACACTTATAAAATATTACATACCTGCGATAAAGGCTTTAGGATGTCTGTTTTAGAATGTTTAGAAATTACAAAACACAATACACAAAACTACACACTGTTGAATGAGCAAAACACATTCACAAGATCACCGTTGTTACGTATTTTTTCGAACGGTGCTGTAAACAACGATCGACCGTCCGATGACTCACCAACAACGAGTCACTATCACTAATCGTCGGCTACCTGGCGGCGCAGGTATAAATAGTGGGGCGGGCGAGTATTGACTCACTTTCAGCTCAGCGCTCGACGAGGTAACACGTTCGGTGCACAGCGGGTCAATTTCCTGAAGATGCTTCGTAGAGAAGTGAAACACGTGTCGAAGTCTAATTAAGTTTATTCCAGCTTAAGGAGATTAGATCAGCGGATAAGTACTACATATTGCTTTGTTCGAGTTAATTTATATTTCGCAAAAACTATCCCTAATTAATAATAATACTTCTAAACGCGAGCGAAGCCGCGGGCAAAAGCTAGTTAATTAATAAAAGACATAAATGTACTATCACAGCGGAAAACTACTACTATACCAAGGCAGTTATTTAATTATTTAGTGACGCAATGTTTACGGAATGCACAAGAGTATTTATCATAATTAGTGAGATTGATGCTGAAATAATTAATCGATAACGAAATCGGATATCACGGAATTCAGTTTGTTATTGTTGAACGTGTAGCAAAAAAAATGTTTCCACTTAACATCGCTATTTGTTTTCGCGTACAGTATTCTCAAACGGTGAAGGAAAACATCGCAAGAAGCAAATCTGAACTCAAAAGTTCTAAAATGTTGTGTCACGTGAGTCAAGGAAGCTCTTTGAAGTTCACCTAAAATCCATTCACCACACTGTTTTGATTTAACTAGTGAAACAAGAAGAAGAAGTGCCGTGAATAGCTGCGTAAGCGGGGACGATGGGATCTGCTACAAGTACTATATTTACATACAAAGGGCGGTTTGGTAGTTTGAAGGGTGTCTTTGTGTGCCTTTTAAGCACCGTTTTTAGGACAATGCTTAAAAGGTTTTTTTAGTACCTTTTTTTTTTATATAACTAGCTGATGGAACAAGCAGATGGCCCACCTGATGTTAAGTGGTAA
This sequence comes from Plemyria rubiginata, assembly GCA_963576535.1. NCBI lineage: Eukaryota > Metazoa > Arthropoda > Insecta > Lepidoptera > Geometridae > Plemyria > Plemyria rubiginata. Next base: position 8,748,331 of record OY754929.1, read on the forward strand.
CCATCACCTATAAACAAAACATTGCCCCGTAGGTCACGCACAATAGGAACGTGCCCTACGATGCACTGCCCTGCGTCCATCAACTTGAGGCATACAGATGTTAAGCCTCATGTGTCTGTAATTACACCGGCGACCACACTCTTCAAACCGAAACACAGCGTTGCTGCTTGGCGGCAGAAAAAGGCGTGGTACCTAGAAGGAGTATATCCTACTAATATTATAAACGCGAAAGTTTGTATGTGTGGATGGATGGATGGATGTTTGTTACACTTTCACGCCGGAACGGCTGAACGGATCTGGATGACGGAAACTTGGCAGACAGATGTATTATAGTCTGGAATAACACATAGGCTACTTTTTATCCCGTGGGAATACCGGGTGTTGGCAGATATTTAGCATTTTACCGCATTTCGCTGAAATACATTTTTAGTTCCTAAGTAATAACTAGATGTCGCCACAGGAAAGATTAGCACGCGCTATCGTTGCGTTTTGAGCAATGAGTGATATCAGCAATCGTAGGTATAGAATTAAATGTTTTCCGATCACCGAAATTTAAATCTGCGCGGGTGAAACCGCGGGGCGCATCTAGTACCTACTAGGCATGGGCGTTTTCGGATTTTTTCACAAACCGATAAAAATCCGATTTCAGATTTTGAAATCGATTTCAAAAACCGTTTTTAGAAATCGATTTCAGTAGCGGATGTCGGAGCGTAGTGTTACTAGCTAGTTATTATATTAAACGACAAACGCAAACAATCGAATTCTTATTGTATTGTCACTGTGTAGCCAATCAATACTTATCCGTGTTTGTTTATTAGTGTCTGCTGGTGCAGGTGGTTTTTAGTTTGTAAAATAGTATGTAATAGTTTGTAATTATGTCGATTTTCCCTCATGCTTTATCATCTAGGCTTGGGTCAGGAATACCAAAAAATCGATGGACGCTCTACGGTTAGGTACTTAATTTTATTATTATTACGCGCGCACTGCACTGCGCGTGTCACCAAGGTCAAATCAAGTGAACAATAAGACCAATTTCAACATCAATCAAGTCAAACAAAACTCAAATTTTCAAAATAAACATCAAATAGTTGCAATCTGAATTAGATCTTATCGCCTCGTTTTTAGTTTTCAAACTGCAATTCATAAAACTCAAAACTACATAAATTCATAATCCATTACGATTTGCTTGCCTCGCAACAATTCGCTTCATATCTTTTGCTCTTTCGACGGATCACTAAGTTAGAAAGAAAAGGAAATGAAATTCTAACTAAGTGCACGACTACTTATAGGTAGGTAGAGTGATAGAGAACGAATGAATTTCAAAACTTGAGATTTCATTTGAATTTTGGTTTGCAAAACTATAAAAACTAAATTCAACTCATGGTTTGGTTTGGTTCGTATCAGATTATTTGCGTGATCGTGGTTTGTTTATGCGTTTTCTAAAAACTGTTTTCTCACGTTGGAATATCGATACGATACGATTTCTGACTGCAATCAGATTTCAGTTTCGTTTTGATATATCTGTCTCATGTCTAGTACCTACCTATGTATGTCCTCTATTTAGGCAAACTGGTTAAATCAGATCAGATTACTTACTTACTTATTACTACTTATTAGACTGGTTAAGACAGAGAAGAGTAACAATAACAAACATCCATCCATCCATAAATTCATACTTACAAACTTTCGCGCTTATAATATTAGTAGGATTTCTGCAAATAAATACATTTTATTTCATTGCGAGACCACTGTATACATTACACTGCAGTGTGTACCGGTCCGTCGCTGAATCGCGAACTGTCGCTTTATTTGCGCGCGGATTCAAAGAAAATACAAAGAGATCCGGTGACGGCCGCGGCGGCCTCGGAAATAGAGCTTTATTAGATGTGCGTCGGGTTTTATCGTGTTTTGACAAGGTTTTCTTGTAGCGCTAAGATACTGCGCAATCGCACTCAAAAAAATTAATAGGTCAGTACATAATACAACATTCCTATTTTATTTATTTGTCTTCTGGTGGAAGACTTCTCACACAGCACCATCCAGCGCCAAACTAAGCAAAGCTTATTGGAAAAGACTTTTCCTGTTTTGCGTTATTTTTAAATTAAATTCGTCAAAGGACAGAAAGAAATATGCTTTGCTGAAACTCGAACAAAGGTGAATAAATCATTGGAATTTATATTAAATTCGTTTTATTCCGCTCGTCTCGATATCTACATAACTACGTTGTTGTCACGAGCATCCGCAAAGGACAACGTAATTAATTTAAAGAAGCTTCGACCATTTCCATAATGTAAGTACAGTCAGCGTCATAAGTTGATAACTTTTTCTAACGTTTGCAAGTATTGGTACTTACTGGCTTTGACTGTAGTTGATGAAATACATCTCGCGGAATTTAGGAATGGTTAGAAATTTTGGTTTTCAAAAATATTGGTTACTAGATCTGTCCCGCGGTGTCACCCGCGCCGATTAAAACTCCTGTATTCCCAAACATCCAGCCATCCATCCATCTATCCATCCATCCATAGTAGGATGCGAACTACGAATAGTGTTAAGCCAGAGAAATTGAGCTTGAGAGACAAAACAAGACACGAGAAAAATAAACCAAACTAACAAAATTAAGGGCTACAGAAAGGGATGATTGTAATGTTCCTAAAGTAATTACCCGAGTGGGATTTGAACCCACGACCTTCCCCTTGATGCGCTTAACCATTTACGCCATTGGATCCTTATCTCGGCAAACAACCCCCTTACCCTAACGATCTGATTATGTTTCATGAAATATCACGCGGTTAATCAAACAAACCCAAACCGACCGTGGCCGGATAACCTGCGTGTATGTTACTGTAATGGCTGTTGCAACCTCATCATGTCAGGAACCCGCGCGTGTTTCAGGGTTCCGTGAGCCGCGGTGATGGGACAGGCCTCAACCAGTCAACTGTGGTGATAGGAGCGGTCGACGGGCACAGCTACAGGCATAGCTGCAGCCCGGTACTCTGCTCTACCGTTTATGAAATTAAACTATAACAGCTTCACGACTTGCATAAATTAATGATTTCTATTGTATTGTATTAAATTGTAATACTAGGTAAACATTTTTTTTGCTTACAATCCTAGTACTAATATTATAAGCGCGAAAGTTTGTAAGTATGGATGGATGGATGGATGTTTGTTACTCTTTCACGCCGGAACGGCTAAACGGATCTGGATAAAACTAGGCAGAGATATAGATTATAGTCTGGAATAGCACATAGGCTACTTTTAAATCTGCGCGTGTGAAACCGCGGGGCGCAACTAGTATAAACATAATTGATCAGTACATTACTTCTTGGAACCATGTACTTGTGACGTCAGAGAGGGGGATAGTCCTGGGAGAGGGGGGATAGCATTACACCCTAACGATATAGCTAATTGGTTCCCGACTCGTCCACTAAAGACGCGCAGGATCGGGGAACGATAAAACGGTCAAGGGTGAGTACGTGAAATAACAGCTGCTGACGTAATTACACTTTACAAGGCTCTTGTTAATAAGAGCTCGAATAAGGCCAGTAGGCCGTGATGTAAACAGTGCTATTATTTTGATGTTTTTAAACACCATAACTGAATACATCAATAATGGTAACCACTTAACATCATGTTGGTAACCTACTTGTTCCATCAGCAAGTTGTGTTTTCCAAATTGTATGATTTATTCCTATGTTTGTTTTTAGCAGTACATGTCTTTATGTATATTATAATAACCCTCTTATTCATAATCCCTGCCATTTTATAGCGGCTCTATAGAGTATACTTATCACTGTCAGTTTCATGCTAACGAAAAGAGACAGCAAAGTACTATCGGTCTGATAAGCTAATGGCGCGCTCAGCGGCTATTATGAATATGGGCTTTATTGTTTCTTTATCCTACTACTATTATAAATGCGAAAGTTTGTAAGTATGGATGGATGGATGGATGGATGTTTGTTACTCTTTCTAGCCGGAACGGCTGAAGAGATCTGGATGAAGCTATATTATAGTCAGGAATAGCACATAGGCAACTTTTTATGCCGAAGGAATACCGGGATTTAAAACTGTGCGGGTGAAACCGCGGGGCGCAACAAGTCGTCAAACGAACGCACAAAATATGATAATTTTGATACGGATACGGTTCCAGCGCGGCGTAGCGGCGATTCCGTCGTAAATGAGCCAATAAATGAAACGGAAACAGCCGCCGCCATGGAGCAACCAACGCCGTCTCTCAGCAACGCGCCGCCGCGCCGCAGCCCCGCGCAACATGTACTGTACTTCACTACATACTATAAACCAAAGTCGCTTTCTCTGTCCCTATATCCCCATGTCCCCATGTCCCTATGTATGCTTCAATCTTTATAACTACGCAACGGATTTTAATGCGGTTTTTTTTAATAGATAGAGTGATTCCATAGGAAGGTTTATATGTATAATACATGCATGATATGTGCACCCGTGCGAAGCAGGGGCGCGCGGGCGGGTCGCTAGTGCTTTATATAAGCTAGTGCCAACCGACGCGACCGCGCGCCTGCGAACGATGACAGCGCATGATATGTTTAGCACATCGATCGTAAAATACAATCCTTCGAACTACAAAACTGTTCCTAACTTTAAACAGTGTCCACAATAGCGCTGTCTCTGTTCGCCATCACGCATTGATAAGAGATGGCTTTAGGTTAAGCATAGTTTGTCGTTTGACTATTTATTTGTAGTAAGTACAAAATGTATTAAAATTTTAGCCATGTCAAACCGACAGAAGTAGTTGACAACGACGCGTCGATGTTGCTGAAGATCCTGTATTTGGAAGTTAAAGATAGATTATTCTAGAATACTAACTTCAATTATTCAAAAAACAAGACCAATTTAAGTTACAGGCACGCCTCAAATTGTTGGACGAAGGGCAGTACGTCGTAAGATACACAAATCGTGTGAGACTTGTGAGACTATATTTTGCTTAGATACTTCACTAAAGGGATTACCACTTAACATCAGGTGGGTCATCTTCTGTCACCAATAAGTCTAAACAAAAGAAAAATCGGTGCCGTCTTAATTTTTTGTATATCTTTTTAATATTTTAAATGCTGAAATATCAAATTAAACATTTATAATGCAAGTGGCATGCTACTCGGGACCCCGCTTCGAGATCTCGCATCACAAAGCTATCAGATCGGAAGTTTGTTCAAGTTGACGGAAGTCAGTACAAAGCCTTTAATTAGTGACATCACCCCCCCCTACCCCCCGCCGCGCCCCTTACCCCCCGCCCCGCCCCGCTGCCCCTCAGCACGGGCACCGCGCGGCGCCGCTACTGGAGACTAGCGGACGTTAAACTTGTCCTCAATAAAGCGTTGTAACCACTAGAATTTTTTTACTCAACAAAACTTTCAGTGTTTTTGTATTTGGTTACACTGGTTCAAACAAACAGAAAATGATGAAAATGTTCTTAAAATAAAAAATGAAAATAAAAATGCTGGACAATCCATCTAGCCCCAAAGTAAGCTACTCAAAGCTTGTGTTATGGGTACTAGATGACTGATATATTTGATACATTTTATACTTACATAGATAGATATTTTTTAGCATACATAAACACCCAGACCAACGGAACAAATTTCTGCAGATCGTACACAAATTTGTTCCGAGGCGGGAATCGAACCCGCAACCTCTTGCGTCGCAGGCGAATTGTAAGCGGAGGTTGGGAACAGCCAGGAATGAGTTGGCGGCGCGTTCTTGACGCAGCGAGAGTGTCTGGGGATCAAAGTTGTCAAACTGTTCCTTTTCGTTGCTCAACAGGGGGCGATATAAGTTCAAAAAAGACAATTATCTCGTGATTTTTATGTTTTTTTTCAAACGTAAGGAAGTGGCCAACCCTTGCTACAGATGTGCTACGGCCGTGCTACGCCAGAAATAATGCTATGTTAATAAAATTTGACAGCTTTATAAGAAAAATAATCGAAGGAAAGGTAGAAGGAAAGAGAGGCAGGGGAAGACTTAGGATAAGCTACATGAGCCAAATAAAAGCGAAAGTTGCCGTCATTACAAGGAGGTCAAGGTGGTTGCCCTAAAAAGAAACACCTGGAGAGAAATGCATCAATTACGCCGACAAGAGCATTGCTCTTAAATAAGAAGAAGAAGAATAAAATTTAATGCTTACTATTTACTTTTAGAAATTTCAATATTTGGCACTCCATCATCATTTTCCTGCCCTTATCCCACTTCATGTGGGGTCGGCACAACAGGTTTTTGCTCTCCACTCTCCTCTATCAGCCGTCATCTCAACAGTCACTCCTTTCATACTCATGTCATCTTTCACACAGTCCATCCATCTTTTCTTTGGCCTACCTCTACTTCTATATCCATCCACATTCATCCCTAGCATTCTTATCGTTACATGACATTCTTCCCTTCGCATAACATGCCCATACCACGCTAACCTATTACTCCTCATCTTTTCAGTCACTGGCGCCACTTTCAAACTGCCTCTAATAAACTCATTCCTTATCTTATCCATCCTCGTCACACCACACATCCATCTCAACATTCTCATCTCCGCTACATGCACTCTTCTTTCATCCGTCCCTTTGGTGGCCCAGCATTCAGATCCATACAAAACGACAGGCCGTATGATGGTTTTGTAAATTTTACCCTTTAGTTTGAGGGGCATTCGCGGATCGCAAGTTGTACCTGTGACCTGTCGCCATTTCATCCATCCCGCATTTATTCTGTTCTTTACATCCCTATCAATCTCACCATCATTCTGTACTACTGAACCAAGGTACCGAAAATCGGAGCAGACTGGCAGGGATACACCATCTAAGGCAATATTGGCGAAATTGGAGGGACCACCGAAGTCACAAAACAGATGTTCTGTTTTGGTCCTGCTTATCTTCAATCCGACACTCTCCAATTTCCCCTGCCATTTTACCAGCCTGCTCTGTACCTCAGTTGCGTCTTCTCCGACAAGTACAATGTCGTCGGCGAACAGCATGCACCAAGGTGCCTCCTCCTGTATGTCTAATGTCAAGGCATCCATTACCAGGAGAAACAAGTAAGGGCTTAAAGCCGATCCTTGGTGCAAGCCTACAGCCACATTGAACTTAGCGGTAACGCCAGCTTCGGACCTGACCTGAGTACAAGCTCGGCTGTACATGGCCCGAATAAGCTGCAGGTACTTCCCAGGCACTCCTTTCTCTTTCATAGCCCACCACAGAACCTCACGGGGAACCCTGTCATACGCCTTCTCCAGATCAACGAACACCATGTGCAAGTTCTTGTGTGCACGGCGGTATTTTTCGCAAAGTTGGCGAAGTGTGAATATGGCGTCCGTTGTCCCGCGTCCAGGCATAAACCCATACTGGTTCTGTGATACCTCACTATTTGGCACTCCAAAATGATTAAATGTTGTTATTAGATTTTTCCATCACAAAATGTATTTTCAAACACCTTATATTCTAATAAGTGTTGGCTTCTCTCTTGTTGCATACAAAAGCCCTTCAATAAGATAGAATATATAAGTAGATGGGTCTCGCCACAAAAGGTTTCGGTACTTTCCGAATAATGTACACTGAAGCACTCAGTATGGTTTCAGGCAGCTTTTTACCAAAGAGGTCAGGGTGAGCCTTTGTAGGCTGCAGGTCTCAGTGACTGGAGCTGTGTAGCCCCTCCGCTGCACAGAACGAGCGTCGTCTCTCGGCCGCTGAATACTGTATGAGATGCATCTCGTGGTTGCCATGCTTTTATGATAACTAGAATTTTCATTTTGGCCGCCGCATACGACGTACAACAGATTTTTACATATTTTAGCTTTATGTTGCAAGAATGTAAAGTACTATTGCTACTTAGCAATAATATTTTATTATTAATGATTATGTATTTGCTATAGATAGCAATAAATTATTTTCATTTCTTGTAGCTTCACGAAAGTGACATAAAATCTATTATGAAATCTAAGATGACGACACCCGTCCTGCTAGATTCTCGGAATGAAATATAAGTAAGTTTCCATTACTAGGGCTTAACCTGAATGTGATATTTGAAAGATTGAGGTCATCCATACTCTTTTCAGGAGTAAACAAAACTATTCACGAAGCATTTAATGTTTTCAACTTCTTTTAAGGCGCCGCGCCGCGCCGGCCATTAATATTAAATTGAAATAGTATTTTAAAAAATCACAAGGAGCAACTTCCGACTTGCCTCTAAATTGCGATGATTTCAACCCACATATTATATCCTTGAAAATATATGGGATGAAATCATCGCAGGATATTATATATCCTTGAAAATAGATTGGGATAAGGCACCGATCTGTATTATACAAGCTAATATAGATCAGTGGGATGAGGTCATGTCATGTCGAAAAGATTATAACTGTCTGCCTTAGATTCTGGATAGAGACACACCGCTAAGACTTTCTGTTTGATCTGCTTCCGTAAGCGCTGTTCAAGACTTGTAAACGAAATAGGAACGCTTATTAAGTCGCGTACATACCTACCTAGCAGACTTACGTCAGTATTTTATTTCAACGTGTTATTTTCATAGTTAAGACACAAAACATGTCGTCACTTGGCTTTGTGCAACAATAGTGTTCGATGCACGACTGGTCTTTATACCTACATAGTATAAAACAAAGTCGCTTTCTCTGTCCCTATATCCCTATGTCCCTATGTATGCTTATATCTTTAAAACTACGCGACGGATTTTGATGCGGTTTTTTTCAATAGATAGAGTGATTCAAGAGGAAGGTTTATATGTATAATACATGCATGATATAGCAGAAAAACAATGTGCACCCGTGCGAAGCAAGGCGCGCGGACGGGTCGCTAGGTCCTTATAAAGGCGTAATTATTTTATTAGGTTTGCTATTTCTCTTCGTTCCCTACGAATAAATAATTTCGTTCTTAATAAAGGGTTTATTAATCTGTAAAAGAGTCAGTATCTATAATGCACGTGTATAGAATCAACAAACAACAGTAGGTATACACAGCATCCCCAAATTTCAAATAACAATTTTCGTCTCATCGCATTATTCCCTTTGTGTCCTCCAAGGATACCATTTACAATGTTTATCTAAGGGACGTACAGTCGCCCCGAATAATATGTAACCACTTTAATGTGTCGGAATACATTTACTGTTATGTTGACATTTTCCGTTTGTACAGTGATACGTACATAATTCGTGTTTATTTTAGAATTAATTGTATTAGATAGGCTATAATTGTATGAAATTTCTAGGCACGGTAGATACAATACAATAATAATAAATAAATAAAAAATAAATAAATAATGCTGGACAATCCACACAGCACCATCTAGACCCAAGGTAAGCTACTCAAAGCTTGTGTTATGGGTACTAGATGACTGATATATTTAATACATAATATACTTACATAGATAGATATTTTTTATAATGTATAAACATCCCTAATAATAATAATCATTATTTATTTGCGAAACACAGGTTATAAACGGGCGACACATGAAATACATCACCTCATTTGTTACTTACCAGTATGTAAGGTACCCAAGTTATGTTGAGGCATGTTTTCAATTCCATATTTTAATGTAGTACAAGGTATACAAGTGTGTGTGTGTGTGTGTGTACAAAGTAGTTATTTCGTGTGTTAAATATGAGTTCGACTGTACCTACCCTTCTCGCAGAAGGCTTAAGTACCTCCTAGATAATAGATAGACACTCGCGTTTTGATTGACTATGTGCCTTATTAATTGCGAGAGACTTTAATTAAACAGATATATATATATATATGTGTAAAGCTGTAGAGCACAATAAATGGAATATAACATTCAAACATAATTTTCTTCACACGAGAGATAGTCAAATGAATGTTATTATATACTAGCAGCAACCTTCGACTCCACTTGCGTGGTTTCGACAACAGTAAAAATTGGCCTATGTGTTGTTCCAGGTTACAAGCCATGTTAACTCGTGAGTTTCATCAAAACCCGTTCAGTCAGTGACGTGTGTGAGATCAGCGGTCTTAAAAAATCATACACTTATTTTCGGTCTGCTAACTCGAGTTGTACAACTCGAGTCGCTGTTTATCCCAAGTTGACACATTATTAGAATCTACCGCCAGTTTGTCGCGACCAAAGCCTAGAGATAGTGATGTGAAGAAAGTCCACCAATATTTATTCATTCTAATATGTATGTATAGACAAACAGAATTAGATACGGTGTCTGGCAAGTCGGCCCCAGGGCAGGGGGGGGAGGGTCCCTAAACTAAACCCATCTGGTTTATTACTACAACCCCCAATAATGTATTGTAAGATGAAGGGGTTGCGAAGTGACCGCGCCTTCAAGGAAAATTTAGCAACGTAAAATGTAAAAAATACTACAAATCTTGGGTTTTTTTAGCTAGCATTTACAACTGCCGAATTTCAATATTTTAGCATAAAAGCCATGACGTAGTTTTACGTTGGTACTTGCACCACACTCTTGAAACGAAACAGCGTTGCTGCTTGACGGCAGTAAAAGACTTCCTAGTACTTCCCCGGACGCGCCACAAAAATCTCTAATACATACTTATGATATTTTACCGCAGATTGGCTACTATGTTGAATGACGTCATGATACCCGATGGCCATGTGTGGAGAGGAAGACGCGCGACCCGCTCGGTCGCGCCGCGTCCGCGGTCGCGTCGCCTGGTGCGTAGTGGCGCGGCGACCGCGCGCGACCAATGGAAGGCCTACGCACACCACGATGTACATACATACAGTAGCTCAGCAGGAGTTCCACCGCGCTACTAGTAAGTCTAAAACCAATTTGAAACGTATAATTCAATTTATTTAAGTCAAACATCGTCCATAAATTGATAGAACAATATATAACTTAAGAATAGATTTAGTAACATTTTGTTGATTATTGCTGTTATAGCTGTTGGTAAGGTGAGTAGGTGAGGTGTCAGTCATATCAAACACATGAGAATAGGACAAAACTGAGTGGCCTTGTCAATGGCCACTTTATACTGTACTTAATCTCATGCATCATCTCAATATAATTTATGATTAAATATGTAGGTAGGTAATTGATTAAATTTGTTTCTATTGACTGTAGGTATTTTTAAATAATATTATTATATATTATATTATTATAATATTGTTGACTGTCTCTTTTTTCCTTTGTCTTTTTATATATTATCTTGTAATCAAAAATATTGCACGCCTAGTTTTAAGTAGAATACATTGGACATTATTATAATTATGTGACATCTTCTCATACATGTATTTATGCAATAAAATACTTTGACTTTGACTTTGACTTTATGCATATTCCATACCTATTATTGTATTCGAGCGTCAAAATGCCAGCAATATTTGCAACGAACATTTTTATCGGGACACAGTTTTCAACCAAATAACTCTTTGTTAAGAACTTAATGCAATTTAAGTTGCACTTAATTACAGACTTCTTTTATTGTAAAAAAATGATATCACTTTGAAATTATTTTGTCATTTCAACTTGTTTGTATAATGCTACATTAGAACTATACTGATATTCGTGATGCGTTTGATCACATATATGACATGTGTAAAATTGTTAATGTGTTTTCAGCCTGTAATACTACTACTACTAATAAAATAATAAATACTGAAAATACGTCATACCATACTGTGGTGAGAGAAGCGAGCTGCAATCCAGTGCTGCAACTTTATTTTCAGCTAAATATTTGAAATAATATAGTTACTGGAGTTGTGTTACTGCTGTAGACCAGTACCGTGCTGGTCGGACGCGGCAAATGGCGGCATCCATCATCCCCCGTCATCGGCGGGATCAGTGCTTTGTTCCACATTTCAATGCGGAGTACACCACGCCACATCGCTGTGCACTACATTGTCTGCAGTGCTCTATACCTTGACCAATATCCGTGTGTGATGGATGACCCAGCCTTATCTCCGAATTATGGATTGTTCTTTTAAGCCTAGAATTTGATTTTGCAATACAGGATTGTAAGCAAAATATCTAAATATCTGGTTCCCATAATATGGAAACCAGATATTATTATCACAAGCTAAGGCTTAGTTTGGGGCTAGATGGTGCCATGTGGAAAGTCCAGCAATATATATTTATTTTATTTTAATCTTCTTTAAAGGGAAATATCAACCATGTTCCAACCAAAATATTTTATGTATGTCTAAGGCCTCCTTGTCAGAGGTACGTCCAAATATTACATTTGATACAATAACCACATTTTTCAGTAGTTGGTATTCCATAGGTCGTAAGCCTATTAAAATAATCATACCTACATGAAATAGGCCGGGACTGAGCTGCAAGTTTATTGGCTGTTCCTGTAGACTTGGTCGCGTTGAACTCTGGAATTTACATAATGTCTCAGACGTTTCTAAGTTACCCGAGCTTATACCATCGCGAACATGTCTTTGATTAACTTGAAATGTCTTGAATACTCGTCCGTGTTTGCAAACATCCGTCATTTGGTTTCACTGTGTACGAAGTAAGCACATTTATTTCTTTAGTAAGAAATGTGATGATGGGTTGTGTCCAAGAAGAATATTGTAATCCCGTCGTGCGTCCGATGGGGCTAGTTAGCAGCTCGCACGACGCCGATGGCTCCTCGGGACGGGAATTCGTTTACTTATTTTGTTGACGCTTAGTTTTTTCTACCAAATTTATATTTTTCTGCTTATATTTCGGTTCCCAAGAAAATAAAGCTGTGTTGGTAAAGCGTAAACGATTTTGTTTCTTCAGTCGAACATAATGAAATAAGTGTTATTTCAGGTAGTCGTGAAGCGTTTTTGAAACCAATCAGCGTTTGTTTTTATTGCCTTCAATATTATATGAAACACAGCAACGCTGTTTGACGACCTAAATAATAATAAAAAAATAAAAAGAGCTTTATTTTTCCAATACATTAATAACACAAAATAAAACTACATTAACCTAAATTATTCTAAAAAATATAAAGAAATTGTATAACTTATTTCTAGAATATAATTTAATTATATATTATGAGGGTGTATGGGATCCTGATGAGGTAAAAGCCTCCTCCAAGAGTTTCCAGTTCTCCCTGTCTCTTGCTACTCTGGGCCATAATTTTCCAGCAATTTTGACCAGGTCATCACTCCATCTCTTTAATGGTCGTCCCCGTTTACGTTTTTTATCCCGTGGAATCCAGTTTTTAGCTGTTTGAGACCATATTCCATCATGCGATGCTAAATAAGCATACTCATGAACTTGCCATAAAAAGCCATAACGTGTCGTATGTTTTGTAAATGAATACTTATTTTCCACTTGCGCCGCCGCCTGACCTCTGAATAAAAATGAACTCCTTTGTGCAAATTCATGAGCTGAATAAGAAATTTAAATCGTCTTTCCCCGTCTCTAATCCCATGCTTTTAAGAGACGTTTTTGCATAACAAGTCTGTGCGGATTGCGTTAGTGGAGGTCGGACTGATTAAACCATCGAGTGCGTAACTTTATGTAGATCCTCCACTCCGGCGGGATAACGTTAAAACTTACTTTGGGACTAATTTCATTTAATGTCTGATAAAAATTAAGAAGGAAAGAGCTCTTTGTGGAGTTTCTGAATGTTGCTCACCGTGCAGCGGCCGGTCGGCGCCGAATTAACATCGATTTGCATATTTAGAATTTTTTTGAAATTTTGGTAGTCTACATTGTATACTCTGACCGATGTCACTTCTTGATTATACAGGCTCCATAACTGGCACCTAATCTTAATATTTTTTTTTTATAATAGGATTAAATTTTAAATTTTGTCAAAAAGAGTAGTCGGATGAGAGACAGAGTCGTTATGGAAAGACATACTTTTTAATCGCGGGTAACACCGCGAGGCACAGCTAGTTGTTAATGAAAACAAGCGTACTTCAGTACATAAACAATTAAGACGAAGATCAAAACAACTTCTTGAGCTTGAACTTGTTTCACGGTTGTCAGCCGTTTAAGGACTTTTGATAAACGTGTCATAACTTTGTATCCCTTCACAAATGAAGGGAGCGGGATTATTAGCGAGATTAACTTACTTGTACTCCTGGCGCGGGGGCGCGGCCGACCGAGACGTTTACAGCGAATAACTTCTCGAGGCTTGTTTTGTTTATTTGTTTATTGTTACGTCTGTTTGAGATACTCTACTAAAATGTGTGCTAAATGTTATATTTAGATGTACCTCTGACTACCCCCATAGACATCCTCTAAGAATAATGATTAGGTCCGACTAGCAGCGTTGCTGTGTTTCGGTTAGAAGGGTGTGGATGCCAGTGAAATAACAGGCACGTAAGGCTTGACATCAGTGCATTAGTATGGCACGTTTCTATCGTGCGTGACCTGCTATGAAATTGTTTGCTATATGAGATGGGTCTTAACATGTGTCATATGTATGATCCTTATATTATGCGTTTGTCAATACATCATTCGTCTGTAACTGTGTGTGTCAGTAACCTAGTGGTTTTTTCTTGGCACAGGTGAAACCACAGGTAGATGCTAGTGTGAGACACAGCTGAACCCTCACGCCACGCGCCTGTAATGCTTATAATCCGAGTTATTGCCGCGACGCGTCGCTCACTGACGAGATTGAGTCGACGACGCTTTAAACCACATTTCCGAGAAGGAACCTCGCGCCTCGCCGGCATCGCGCGAAAACGAAACGAATAGAAAATGGTTCGTTTTCGTCGCAAAACCTTAATCATAATAGAAGAGTTCTTTGATAGAGTACTCTATTTTACTTAAGGAAATTGGTTCACATGCAATAACATTATTTTTATTCGTTTCACTACATAAAGATTCCTATTGTCCCAAAAGTTATTATCCGAGTGGGATTTGAACCCACGACCTCCCCTTGATACGGAGCCGCAATTTTTAACAAGATATAACTCCTTTTTAAAAAATCATACAAAAGAACGGTTCGAAGCAAGGCATAACTTTGTTATTATAGTAATACAGTCATGTGCCTATAATATAGTACATTATAACACGAGTTGGCTTCAGGTCGTCTCACAACGAAGCCGTGGCTGATCATTTTATCATGTAACTGATTTTTATTTGATTGTTTGTGTGTAGATACGGTTTTGAGTATTTTTTTGTCTTGCGGTTTTATTAGATGTGACTTCTGAGTAAACAAAATGTATCAAATCTGTATGAATGTGTGAACGCTACAGAAACTGTATACTGTCACACTGTATATTGTAGCTATGCTATGCCCCGGACCGACGCGGCGGCGATGCAGCGGCGTCTTGCAGGCGGCCTCCTGTCGCCACTGAATCGGATCAATTAAGCTATCCCTAACGTAAGCATAACGGTCTGCAGATAGCTCTTTATGTGTATCTTGTTACTACTTAGCTTAATATGTACATAACATGTAGCTATAACAACAGCATTCAAGCCTGAAATAAGTCAAAAAGATGGATAACATTAACCCCCGTTTCTGAAAGCTCGATCAACACTAATCGGCTGTCATTATCATTGGCCTGTTACGTCTATTGAAGACTAGTTGCGCCCCGCGGTTTCACCCGCGCAGATTTAAACCCCGGTATTCCCACGGGATAAAAGTTGCCTATGTGTTATTCCAGACTATAATGTATCTCTCTGTTATCGAGGTGCGGTACTTACGGAAATGGCCGGCAAGGCCGATACGGGAGCGACCGCTACGACCGCATATTTGGCAGACAAGTTGTGTGTGTGTGTGTGGTGACGACGACGGAGGAACAGCGGCGCGTTGGTGTCGCAGTGAGGTAGAAGATCAAATCAGGCGTTGTCGTGAATTTATCTAATGCAGAGTCAAGATTTTTCAAATAGTAAACGCACAACCGACAGTGAATGACCTCTTGCGGTCCGACATAGTAATTACGCAGCAACCCCCCCCCTTCCCCTGATTTCCCCCCCCCCCTCCCCGGCTCTGACTGGGGGATGGTGTTTGTTTGCGTCTGCGATTGCATCGCAATGCTTCTCCGATCGCAAACGGAAGCGAAATGAACACCCTCTCTCTCGGTGCAATGCTCTACTTCTGAACTGAACTGGAATAAATTGTTAATTTATGTATTTAGTACTTTGATAAATTAAATAGGAGATCAATTATTAACATTTGCCTCAAGTCGGTGAGATGCAGGTCAGTGCGTCAGGAAGTGCTCATGTTGTGCGCTACTTCGAGGTAATGCTTTGTGATGGTTACCACATAACATCCGGTGGGAAAACTGCGTCCTATCAGAAAGTAGTGTTAATAAACCATTATCTACAATAATAATCGTTGGCAGATTATGTCCCATTTAAAATACATTCAGTTATGAGAAATCACTACATGTATGCATAGAATATTTATAACTGTGCGACGGATTTTGATGCGGTTTTTTGTAATAGATAGAGTTGTTCAAGAGAAAGGTTTGTATGAATAATGCAAGGGGAATAGTGCCAAAAACCCAGGTCTCGACCAAACCCAGGTCTCGACCAAACCTAGCCACATTTGGCTGAATGACATGCCATTCTGGAAAACATTAGAACTTTAATTTATCGATAGGAATTTGACTTTATCCCGTCGAATACGGCGAGCTAACCCGCGGCTCTAATAGAAGGATTATCATAAATATCTCCGCGCAGTGGCCGGGACCGGAACCCGGCGCCTTAGCGTCGCACATTAACAGCTCTCCATTGTCCCCTATAAGCCCGCACACAATCACTCCTTCACGCATTCATTCGATCACATTAATAATTAGCACACAATGCATCCGCAAATTGTAATGCCAAATATCTTATTGACTAAAAATGATAAACTTACCCCCGATTTCTGAAAGCTCGATCAACACTAATCGGCTGTCAAGTCACCTGCTATCTCTATCTAACTTGAAGTAAAATCTGAAATAGCGGGTGACTTGACTGCCGATTAGTGTTGATCGAGCTTTCAGAAACCGGGCGCTAAGTTTGTATTAAAATAATTATTACCGGATGTTTGTTCCTCAATTACGTAAACGGCTGGACTGGTTTGGATGAAACTTGGAATATACAAGGGTAAAGTAAATAAATACTGGTGGACTTTCCACACAGCACTATCTCGCCCCGAACTAAGCCAAAGCTTGTGATATGGGAAGCAGACAACATATTTTTTTTGTCACTGTCATTTTTTGTCGTGGGTTCAAAACCGGTCGTGCACCAATGACTTTGTCTGTTCAAAAATGTATGTGCACAATGCCAGTACTCTCAGATGGTGACGGAAAACATCGTGAGGAAATTGGCATGTTGTAAAACCTAACATGGCGTGTGTCAAGCGCTCGAAAGGAGCCTCTTGAGGCGCACTTCAAAATCTTCTCACCACACTGATTCGAAAAAAACTAGTGACTCGACAAGAAGAAGAAGCGTTCTTCTGCACGAGACATGGTTACGTTGGGACTTATAAATGAGTGTAGTTTTCCTTTTAGTCCTCTAAAAGGAAAGAATAAACTTAGAAGTGTGGGTAGACCCATATATCCCTAAAATTGTTCCACATCCCCGGACTCGGTAGAATTCACATTTATTCCAGATACGCTCACGTACGCTGGTCACGGCACAGTCTACTCGACGCACCAATTTGAACCTTACCGCTTCTAGATAAGAGTCAACACTTGTGCGTAAGTAAGTTTCGTTTGCATGCAAATCACTTTTATCGATACTATTTGATAAGACGTCACACTCGTAGGTATCGCGTAGCTCCGTAGCGGTCTCGTAGCAGTCCGCTACGGCGTAGCGTTTTATTTGCTTGGCGTGATTGTGTACTTAGTCGAACGTTAATATTGCTCTCTGATGAGGTAGGTACTACGGTCAATATCAAAGGAGGAACTATTTTTTGTACGAAATATTATTTTTCCTGGTTTTTATGATAATGCATATTAAGTGTGTTTGTTTGTTTCTCACATTTTCACGGAAAAACTACTGAACCGATCGAAATGAAATTAACATCCGATATGAGTTGCAATCTGGAAATGAACAAAGTTTTTTATCAATATAAACCTACAGGTAGGTATGAAGTCGTTTAGTTTAATTCGACCTGAGAACCAGCACCACTACACTTGCGGAGCCGCATTATGCTGTGATGGCAGCACCACTACACTTGCGGAGCCGCATTATGCTGTGATGGAATCTATTTTGGATCTCGGACCAGTACTACAGTCGGTACAATAATTAATAAAAAATTAAAACTTACCTGATGTAATCCAATACAAGTAAACAGGCATTCTGCATCTATTATAAATAATTTATGTAGTCGTAATTTTTTTTGAACTTTTTTTTTATTTATGATTGTGATAGGTACGATGTTTGGATGTTAGGCTTAATCACCACTGAACCGATTTGGATGAAACTTGGCACAAATATAGTTCGTAACCTGGATTGCTTTGATCCTGAAAATTGACAAGAACACAAAGAAACACGTACAAAAAGAAATAGGTGCTTAATATTGATGTTAGCATCACCGCTGCCACGAACGAAGTCACGGGCGGTAGCTTTTACAATTAAGTCTCTTATAGAGCACGGACGGGTGTTCGAGTGCACTATAAAAGGAACACTTACGCGTTATATAACGTGAGAGAAGTCACATCGACAATATCTTTCCTCGACATCAAGTATAACGACCTCAGTGGCGCAGCGGACGAAAGTCCGCTGACGACGCAAAAGTTTGCGGGTTCGATCCCCTTCGCGAAACAAATTTGTGTACGATCCGCAGATTTTTTCCTTTGGTCTGGGTGTTTTCTATGTATAGTAAAAACGATCTCCGTAAGTATAATATAATGTATTTAATATATCAGTTATCTAGTACCCATAACACAAGCTTTGAGTAGCTTACTTTGGGGCTAGATGGTGCTGTGTGGATTGTCCAGCATTATTTATTTATTTATATGAAGTGCCTCCGCCCCCCGCAGCGCTCACTGGAGCTATCACTTCCCGATAGGAACGTGTTGTATCGTTTTTAGGTCTCTTAATCAATTCCGGGGGTTGTGTGGAACGAGGGTAGTTAACTATATTTTATAAGATACTCGTAGCTTTTGAATATGAAAAAGCAGCTTCGAGGCTTACATCCGCAGGCACGGTAGACAAATTTGTGGATGTCGGGGAGTAGTCAGAGGTACATAGATTTGACATTTGGCTCAATAAAGAATTTTCTATCTATCTAAAGTCATGTTGACAAACATTTAAAAACCTGTACTTTTGTTAATTTTTTCATTTTACTTATCTTTAAACTTACCAATTATTGTAAGATGCAGCGACCGCCTTCATGCAAAGCTATTAACAATCTGATTAACTTTATAACAAAACACAATGAATTAAATTAACAACGTTAAAGTCAAGATAATTAACACTTCATCTATTTCAGAGTTATATCGTAAAGAATATTATAAGTTTGCAATGTTTCAACTTGTTCGAGTAATTTGAGTTCCAAAGGCGTATTTAATGATTATTACAATTTATAATAAGTACAATATTATTTGGTGATATATTCGCCGGCACCCACTTGTTGTTGACAACTCTCACTAACACAAGAAAACTTTACATCTGTTTATGAAACTACACACTACAATGCACTACACAGTTGTTCTTTAAAACATTTTCATTATGAATGCGATTGTTTACGCTGCTTGTCTGGAAGTTTATCGTCGGATCGCGGAGACCGCGATGCGACGCGTGTAGCGAGTGTCCCGGCCGCGCGCTCACTGGCGTGCGTGACGGGTGGCAGGCCTGACGTGACGGGTGGCAGGCCTGACGTGGCGGGTGGCAGGCTAGGCAATGCTGATAGCTCGCAACTCATTTGCTCATTGAGTTTCTTGGACACGGAAGACTGGAGAAAGAATTCCAGAATTATATTAGGTAATAACATGTAAGTGAACAGCGTAATGTAAGGTGAGGTCCGCGCGCGGCGCTAGCAGGTGCACGTCCCCGGTGAGGTCCGCGCGCGGCGCTAGCAGGTGCACGTCCCCGGTGAGGTCCGCGCGCGGCGCTAGCAGGTGCACGTCCCCGGTGAGGTCCGCGCGCGGCGCTAGCAGGTGCACGTCCCCGGTGAGGTCCGCGCGCGGCGCTAGCAGGTGCATGTCCCCGGTGAGGTCCGCGCGCGGCGCTAGCAGGCGCACGTCCCCGGTGAGGTCCGCGCGCGGCGCTAGCAGGTGCACGTCCCCGGTGAGGTCCGCGCGCGGCGCTAGCAGGCGCACGTCCCCGGTGAGGTCCGCGCGCGGCGCTAGCAGGTGCATGTCCCCGGTGAGGTCCGCGCGCGGCGCTAGCAGGTGCATGTCCCCGGTGAGGTCCGCGCGCGGCGCTAGCAGGCGCACGTCCCCGGTGAGGTCCGCGCGCGGCGCTAGCAGGTGCACGTCCCCGGTGAGGTCTGCGCGCGGCGCTAGCAGGTGCATGTCCCCGGTGAGGTCCGCGCGCGGCGCTAGCAGGCGCACGTCCCCGGTGAGGTCCGCGCGCGGCGCTAGCAGGTGCATGTCCCCGGTGAGGTCCGCGCGCGGCGCTAGCAGGTGCATGTCCCCGGTGAGGTCCGCGCGCGGCGCTAGCAGGTGCATGTCCCCGGTGAGGTCCGCGCGCGGCGCTAGCAGGCGCACGTCCCCGGTGAGGTCCGCGCGCGGCGCTAGCAGGTGCACGTCCCCGGTGAGGTCCGCGCGCGGCGCTAGCAGGTGCATGTCCCCGGTGAGGTCCGCGCGCGGCGCTAGCAGGCGCACGTCCCCGGTGAGGTCCGCGCGCGGCGCTAGCAGGTGCATGTCCCCGGTGAGGTCCGCGCGCGGCGCTAGCAGGTGCACGTCCCCGGTGAGGTCCGCGCGCGGCGCTAGCAGGCGCACGTCCCCGGTGAGGTCCGCGCGCGGCGCTAGCAGGCGCACGTCCCCGGTGAGGTCCGCGCGCGGCGCTAGCAGGCGCACGTCCCCGGTGAGGTCCGCGCGCGGCGCTAGCAGGCGCACGTCCCCGGTGAGGTCCGCGCGCGGCGCTAGCAGGTGCATGTCCCCGGTGAGGTCCGCGCGCGGCGCTAGCAGGCGCACGTCCCCGCTGCGCAGAAGCAGCCGCTCTCGCAGTCGCCGTCCGTGACACAGCCGGCAACCATCACTGCGGAAGGAGCGCTGTGCTTGTACTATGTGTAGGACACCTGCATTACCAACTAGTCCTATACGTAGTACATTATAGGTATTGACAGGCAGAATTTTCTGACATGAGGTATTCTGTAATCAAGAAATAAAAAATAAATGTTTTTGATGCTGATTGGGCCAGAATGGTCAACCTGGTTCAAATCACAAAGATTTTATAATGTCCCAAAAGTTATTCTACGCGCGGGATTTATACTTAATTCTCATCCGATGGACAGCGACCTGATCTGATGATGGAGCCGAAATCTGTCCAACAGAACTCTTCAATACAGGTGAATATATTTGAAAATACCCCATACAAGTTAGGAGGCGGAGGTCAGAAGCAAGTCCAAAAATACCTAATGTACTTACTTGCTTATGTCTATCACTTGCTTTAATACTCGGTCCGTTCGTGCGGATCGCATCACAAGATCTCAGTTTGGCGAGTTACTGGTGTAGTGGTAACGCGGCCCGAGGACGCCTCGTGGACACTACACTCCACTATCCTCTACTATATCTCTACTTATTTCTCGAATACGACTTGTATGTATTTCGCAAGAAAATGAAAAAACTTTGACAGCCAAAGTTATGTTATTAGCGATATGAAATGGTTGCAGTGCGCTGTTTCATTAAATAAATGTTTGAGCTTCGAAGTTTAGCGCCGACGTCGCGTCGCTGCAAGAGAATCGCGGTGTCGTCGAGTCTCGCGTTTCTGTTACAAATACTTTGTTATTGACCGGTAAATCTATTTTAACTCTAGTTATTAGACATGAGTCCGATATATCTTGATACTTGATTTAGACTCCTGTATCCGCATCTAGTTACACTCTCGGTCCAGTATGCGTGATCCTCCCAAATGCGCAGAAAGAATCGACAGTTTTTCCTGTCTTCTGCTCCTTGACGTGTCGTTCGTTCGTTCGAAACAGTGTGATGAACGGATGAGTGCGCCTCAAAGACGCTGTTTCACATGATTTAGAACTTTTTGATTCTGTGACATGCCAGTTTCCTCGGGATGTTTTCCTTCACCGTCTGAGAGTGCCGGTGTGTAAATACATTGTATTTCCTGTAGTATGAGGCCGAATGAGTTTTGAGTTTGGTACAATGGGCGCTGGTCAAGCCCACTGTTCATGCACTGTTGTTGCATTGTTGTTCTTTGTCTTCTCGTGTTCGCTTTTCTGTCGTGCTTCTGTTAATGTTTTTATTGTATTTTCTTGTTTTAATTATTATAAGTGTATGTATCGTGTGTGTCCAAAATAAATGTATTTTCTTTCTTTCTTTTCTTTTCTTTCTTTCACTCCATCTAAAACCACGTCCCGCTTAGGACGAATGGTATTCGCCCTTTTATGTAGCAAAGGTCCGGTAATCTGAACTGCAATCAAATGAGTATGCCATAAGACAATAAAAAAAACTGAATTGTGAAGATTCATTCGTATCCGCATTGCCATTCAGCGTGGCAATGCAGCCAGTATCTTAGGTACGCTTCCGATTGGCACTGATTTGTATCAGTTGAGCTATCTATAGATCGTTTGCAACGGTCTGCAGATAGCTCAACTGTTTCATATGTATTTTGTATATTTTGTAAATAATTGCAGTAGGTAGAAATTGAGGTATCTGGATCAGCACAGATCCAGATACCTCAATTTCTACTATTCATGTATTCAATTTGAATTATTCATCTATTAATTTTGATTTATTCTTCTATTTAATTTGATCTATTCTTCTATTTAATTTGATCTATTCTTCTATTTAATTTGATCTAATCATCCTATTAAAATATAGTTTATTTATTTATTCTGTTTTTCATGTAGGTTTCTATTCACCTATTCACCCGCTAGCGTAAGTTTTATCCTAGTTGTATCTATGAACTATGGCTAAGACTGTGCGGAAGTATGAAATAAAACACTCGAGGAAGATGCTTATAGATGGTTTTATTCAGTTTTATAAATTTACATACATTGAATTATCCATTGATTTGAGAATATCTCTTACTTTCATATAAATATGATCCGAATACAAATTACTAACCACATGCTGAGCACAAATCTTGGCATGACATTTGCATGTTGAATCTTCTATGCTAGAAAATTGATCTGCATCGTATATTTCAATACGTATGACCATCGATCCCTTAACAGTGGTTTTTAAACATGATGTCATCATCTTGTAGTTCACGAGAGCCGGTATAACATTTGTTTCTAAAGAGGCTTCAATTTGTTGAATGTCAATGGGGCTCACAGTCGCAGGCGGTGACAAGATCCATGGTGAATACTGAAAATAATAAAAACAAAGTTTTTAGGAATACAAAGATTTTATATATTAGGTAGTTCAAATGAATTGAAGTTAATTAATTCTTACCGACATTTTTTCTTCAAAACGTGTGTACAGAATGTGAGTATCCTATAGAACAAAATATTTTTACTAAATTTCAATCATTTTATACCTTCGCAATTCTACAGGGTGTAACCAGTCAGCTCTCGAAAACTTCATGAAGTCAGTGTACTCATCAATGTGAGCAACTTTTACCAAAGAACATGCTGTGAGCTCAAAAAAAAATCTGTCGTTTTAACCGATTTTAGCAAGGATGTATTAGACTTTTGTATGTAACAACTGTTTTTATTTTCACGTTTACAGCATAAGTTTCTTGGTAAAAGTTGTTCACATAAGTAGATGAGTACAGTCCGCTGCACTATAATGCATACAGTTTGTAACTTTCATGTTAGTGTTACGGCATTGCAATGGATATTTACATGACAAAACCTCTAAAGATAATGCAATCAGTTGAGAAGGCCACTTATTTTTAGAATATTTGCCCTTTAAATGTTAATAGCATTGCTGCAATACTGACTTGATTTTAAAACTGTATACATTCTATGCAGTCGACTGTACATTGACCCCTCGAAGTTTTCGGGGGATGTCTGGTTACACCCTGTATAGGTAACGATAGATAGCAGCTTATAGCAAAATGCTTAATGATGCAAAGCATGTTGAATTTACAGAATATGAATAAGTTACCTAGCAGCGCTATTTATGTCACATGAAACGTTGCTAGCCGGCAGCAGCAGACGAGTGGCTGGTTGAGATAACACAAGTGTGGGGTTCGATTCCTAAATTATGTAGCATGTAAACAAGGCCAATCATAGTACCTACTATTATAAATATGAAAGTTTGTACTTATTTATATAATATTCATCTTTTTTTTTCATGTCGTTGTTCAAACAAGTAAAGCTTCAAAGCCGCTTTGACAAGTAGCGGTGGCTATATCCAAAGCATTGCCAAAGCAGGTCAACAGATCAATAATGAAGTAAACTTACCTGTTATTGACATAACTATTAACTTTATATCACTTAATAAGATTAAATTACTCAAAACATGATTTTAAATTATGACATTATAAAAATATTTGAATCTATGTACTTACAAAACCTTCCATTACTACAAGTTCATGAGATACCTACTTAGGCACACCTAATAACTATGTATGTAACTGTAAACCATGTGAAAGTAATAAATTTATTGAGTATTGTAAAGGTGTTTGTTAGGTTTTCACATACAAACTACTAAACGGATTTTGAAAAAACTTTATAGTAATAAGTAAGCAATAAGAATAGCAAATACGTCAGAATAACACATAGGTCACTTTTAAACAATGGTAACTGGGAGCTAGTCTAATGATAAAATTATCGAGGCAAATCGGGTGATAAACATAGTCTAGTACATCTTACACGAATAAGCTTACGATGTAATTTGTTGCACCTGAAACCGCCTAAATATGGAAAATGTGTACGCGAATCGCGGCTATAAAAGCTGGGAGTGACACCTAAACCGAACCCATTCTTATCTGGAGCATCAAGTTTTCTAATCCTGTACTTAAATCAAGAAAATCATTGAAAATAAATCAAGATGTAAGTACATTATTGTTATAATTTTTTATCAGTTATCAGTAAATTCAGTCTATATCATCTATTCAACAGTTCATAAATTACTTATATTCGACACTTTAATTAATTATTTTCTACTTATTCAATAATCATCATTGAATTAACCTACATGATTTCGTTATTTGACTTACACTAATTTTATTTATTTTTCAGGCCTAAAAATACCGCTCTTGGATTATCCTCTGATGAAGAGATGGCACAACCCTCTACAAGCCATCGTGGTCGTGATGAACAATCAAAGTGTTCCAAGAAACGATCCAGCAGCAGGCAGCGCGACACTTCGCCATCACCACCGCCACCATCGAGCAAGAAGCGCAAGCACGGCGTCAATCCAGTCGTGCCTATCAAACACTCCATGTACGAACTGTTCGGCTCAGAAAGTGAAGACGAAGAAGCTGAAAAGCAAGTTGATAAACGAGGTAATTATTCAATGCATTCATATTTTACACAAAAATATCCGAAAGCATTCAGCCAGCAAATACATCGAACAAAACAAGGAAAATATTATATTGTTTTAAAAACATACAAAGTACCTGACACAGAGAATACAAAGCTGAGCAAATTAGAATGCATAGATTTGTTGATCAAGAATAGAACGGATTATGGAACAGGAGCATGGCATCATCTTATAAAATTTATCAATGCCAGTCGCAGACAGCTTAATAAATGCTTCATGTTTAGTGCATTTCATAATAACGGATCATTGAACAGCGAGTTTTCTTTTCAAGGTGGAGCACAGAAAGCTGAATGCGTTATGAAGAAGCAGGCCGGCAAGAGAGCATCGGCTTCCGAAGTATTCGGTAGTGATAGTGATGAAGAACTAGTGGCGACTAAGTCTGGTAAAACACCCCCGTCAATAAACTCATATTTCAATAAGCGTGTCGCCAACGGAGTATCGCGACAGACCGATTCAAATAAAGTAGGTACTCATTTTATCGAGTTAAAGGTATATAATTGCGATGAAATTCGCAATATACAGCCTATGAATCGGTGGCGGCACGCCATAATTACTATTAAAAATCAGACAAATGACGACACAAAGGCCTGGGGGCACCTCACTCAATTTATTAAAGCCACTCGCAAAGAATTTAAAAACTGTCGTCCAGACATTCTCAGTGGGTGCGGTGCTTACTTTTGAATTAGGTTACTAGGTAGGTGAATCATAACATTAGGTATAATTTCATTGTAACTATTTAGGTATCTAATATCTAAGGCCGCTCGCCCACGAGCTACTTTTTGTAGCGATGCTGTCGCGCGTTTGCTGAACGCTTCATCGCATCGCTTCTAACGATGGAGCCTCCAGCCACGATTTTAACGCTTCGCGACTGTATCGATGCTAAGTGCGACGGCATCGCGACTGCATCGCTACAAAAAGTCGCTCGTGGGCGAGGGCTCTAAACAACTCGCATTTATTTTATCAATAGGAATAATTTTAGAATGTAATCATTTGTAATAGGTTTCTATTTAATCATAGAATTAAAATAAATATACTAGGAATAAATAATGCATTGTATTTTTCTAATTTTCTTTCACAGACCTACCTGCCCCTGAACTTGAAAAAATCGAATGCGATAAATGTCGCATAGAGTTAACACGTAATGAATATAGATATCACTTGAGAACCAATTTGCATAAATCAAACTGTTTAATAAAGACTCGTTTTCATAATATAGATATAATTACTACTGCATTTAAAAATCGAATAGTGACTTATCGTTTAAACCCTGATCAGAAAGTCGAGTACTTAACACCAGAGGCATTTCTGATTGAAAATAAGAGATATCTGATTAAATTAATACAGTTTTCATTAAAAACACATACATGTATCAAATTGAATTTTGAGTTATATGCTTACTTTACTTTACCAAAATCAAATGAGCAGCTTCCGACAACAGACAACAACAAGCAACAGAGCTTCCAACAGAGCTTCCGTCTAAAAGTTGTTTTTATAATTCATTAAATGAGGAACACATAAGCGAAAGTGAGTATGAGCATGCATGTACAGTATGGAAATGTTTTAACTTAAAAGATCTTGGGCAATATACTGATTTGTATTTAAAAACCGATGTACTACTTTTATGTGACATCTTTGAAAAATTTAGGCAGACAAGTTTGCACTACTATAAACTGGATCCTTTGTATTACGTAACATCACCTAGTCTAAGTTGGGATGCGATGCTTTTTCATACTAAAGTTCAATTAGAATTGATTGATGATATCGAAATGTATCAAATGCTGGAACAGGGTATACGAGGAGGTTTGGCTCAGTGCTCGTTACGCCATGCCGTAGCTTCCAATAAGTATTTACCAAACTTTGATAAATCTAAGCCACCATCTTATTTGATATATTTAGACTGTAATAATTTATATGGCTACGCAATGACAAAAAAGTACCCAATTTCTGATTTTAAATTTTTATCCTCTCAAAATGTAAGCAGTTTTGATGTTATGAACGTAGCTGACGACGATGACTATGGCTACATTTTAGAAGTTGATCTTTTATACCCAGATCACTTGCACAAGATGCATCAAGACCTACCTTTCGCTCCTGAGAAGTTTACACCTCCAGGAAGTAAGAACGATAAATTAATTGCCAACCTTTACGATAAGTTTAATTATGTGATTCATTACATACATTTAAAGGAATGTCTTAAGCATGGTCTTAAGTTAAAGAAAATACATAGGATTCTTTGCTTTAGACAAGATAACTTTTTGAAATCTTACATAGATCTTAACACTTCTCTTCGACAGTCTTCAAAAACTACATTTGAAAAAGATTTTTTTAAGCTGCTTAATAATTCGATATTTGGAAAGACCATAGAAAATAAAAGGAAGCAAGTAGATGTGAAACTAGTTACGAAATGGGCAGATCATCAGAACGTTACAAATAAACATCTCACTGCTGAAAAGCTGATAACAAAACCAAATGTAAAAAATATTACTGTCTTTTCAGAAAATTTTGTGGCTATTCAATTGAATCATGAAAAAGTTGTGTTAGACAGACCAATTTATATAGGATTCACAGTTTTAGAATATGCTAAACAACATATGTATCAATTTCATTATGACTTCATCAAGGCTAAATACAGTGATCGAGCACAACTTTGCTATACTGATACTGATAGCTTACTTTATTTAATATTTACCGAAGATTTTTATAAAGATATGAGAAAAAATATTTCAAAATTCGATACCAGTAATTTCACTGCATTAAATGAATATGACATTCCAAAAATAAACGAAAAAGTTCCTGGATTATTCAAAGACGAGATGGGAGGAGACATTATAACTGAATTTATTGGTCTGAGAGCAAAACTGTACTGTATTAATAGTGTTAAATGTAACATAAAAAAAGCAAAAGGTGTTACGAGAGCGGTAACAAATAATTTAAAAATGGATGACTATAGTAATACTTTGTATCACAATACAATCTCAACATGTAAGATGAAATTGATAAGATCTATGAAACACGTATTATATACGCAGCAGGTTACCAAGCAGCTTTTAAATAGAAACGATGACAAAAGACAAATACAAAGAGATCAAGTTCATACTTTACCATGGGGTCATTGTGATACTATATTTTAACAAATTATATAATTCTGTCACGTAATTACGTTTTGCTTAAATACCTATTTATTCATAATGTATTGAATAAATCAAAATTATATAACCATGTATGTATATAGTAGTATGTAGCTAAATTAAGTGGCTTATTGTTCTATACCTACTTGTAAATTGTTTCAATGACTTAATAAATTTATTTACTGAACTGCACACATTTTGTATGAATTTTTAACCTTTTATAATATCTAATAAACATTGATAGTGATATATTTTACTTACCACCTCGTACAAAAAAGACCAGCTATCAGTTTATAATTTAGCAAATGTTTATATATAAAGGTGATTAAAAGGATCACACTCAGTTTATAAACTAACCAACAAGGAAACAAGGAAGTGGTGAAATAAGAGCTTGCCTTATGCTTGACAACTTCGGCAACTGCATCAATCAATAATTATAAACAAGTATATTATAATAAGCATTGTGTTTTATATCATTTAACTACAAAGTGCCTTACAATGCAGTTCGTAAAACAACCGCTAACTTTGAGATTTGATGACATTAATATAGATTCTGAAAAACATATTTCTCGTCATGGTGATCTTTTACCAAACACTATACGATGCATAATTTGCGGTCCGTCGAACTGTGGAAAAACTAATTTAGTAATTGGTCTACTTCTGCATAAACAAGGATTACAGTTTCATAATGTTTATGTCTATTCTAAAACTCTTTATCAACCGAAGTACATATTTTTGGAGCAGGTTCTAAAAATGGTTCCAGGCGTAGAGTTTTTTAAATATCATGAAAATGAAGAAGTTCTGCCTCCAGAAACCGCAAAATGTAATTCTATAATTATATTTGATGATGTTGCATGTGAAAACCAAAGCAGTATGCGAAATTATTTTGCTATGGGTAGACACAAAAACATTGATTGTTTTTATTTGAATCAAACTTATAGCAAAATACCTAAACAACTAGTGAGAGATAATGCAAATTTAATAGTTCTTTTCAAACAAGATGATATAAATATGAAGCATATTTATAATGAACATGTTAACACAGATATAACATGGCAAGAATTTCGAAATATGTGTTCAAATGTATGGAAAGAGCCTTATAGTTATTTAGTGATAAATAAAGATTGCGAAAAAAATAAGGGATGTTATAGAAAAAAATTTGACACGTTTGTTGTGTTTCACTAGTACTTTTCACACTTCATGATTTTGAAAACCTATCTGCATTGACAGCTACAATTTAAGTCAATACTAACATCATTATGTACTATTTAATTGCAAAAAAACTAATACTATTTTCAATCGCAGTCGAACAACACTCGTATGAAGACTAAAACGTGTTTGTTTGACTTTAATTTAATAAAAAATAATATGGAACAAAAATTAAAGATACAAATTGCAAAAGCTGCAGAAAATGTTAAAAGAAAGGTTCAAAAGATGCGAGATATTGAAACTGAGAATAGAAATGTCCTGCAATCTGTTTTTAAACCAGTCACAGATTCTTTAAATCAAATGGTGGATAAAAAAACGAAATTAAAAGTTTTTCCAAATGAAGTTAAGTTCGAAACATCAAAGCCAGTAGATAAAGACAAAACTTTAAAGAAGATAGAATCTAATGAAGAGTTAGACGAGTTAACTTCAGGAAATTCGAATAGTTCAGAGGATTACGACGACAATACAAATGAAACTGAACTATGCGATCCTTATTATACAGATGAAGGAAATAATGAATCATTTAAAACAATTAAATCTGATTCGAGTGACCCAAGTTTTAATATTTCTTCATGGTCTAAATCTTCTGAAGCTCTAGCTGATATTCCGTTTGGTGTGAGAAATTATCGAGGCAAGCTCATGATGGGGTCAGCACTTGTGGCTGTGTCTGACGGATATATTCAGATCGGATCAAACAAATTCAAAAGGACTCTTGGTATAAATGAGCTACTGTTTAAAAAAGAGCCCGACTTATCAGCAATAACTAATGAAGACATGGAAAATTACAAGTTAATGTTACTAGAAACTAATGTTCATCGAAGAGATTATGATCCACAAAAACCAATTAGAAGTAACAGAGGCCATAAATACATGCAGATCATAAAACCATTGTTTAAGATGCGTAAAATATCAGCAAGTACTGACAGTAGTCAGCCTGACTTATATCAGGGAAAAGGGTTACCTACAATGAAGAAATGGAATAAAAATGTTGACTACATCTACTGGGATAATCCCAACGAACTAATTGATAGATTAAAACTATTGATTGCTTCTCGGGATGCTGGTAACACTGGATTAGATAATGAAATAATATCTGTTATAGAAGAATTGCGAGAGAGCGGCATTATAACGTAATATATAACATTAAATCCTAAAATATTTGTTTCATTTGAGCTTTACCCTCAACGCCTTTGAGTACTCCTTACGAATAAAAATAATATGGATTATGGATAAATTTGGTCATTACATTCATAAACGATTACGTTTGCTAGAATCTTTTGAAATCTTTGACAAAGCATTACATACAGGAGAAATTGATTTGCGAACAGTAAGATTGAGCGGTATTGCAAATCCTGTGAAAGCAGATGACGCTGTTAATAAAGAATACGTTGATATGCAATCCGAATCATTTGCAAGCAAGCAAGAAGTTCGTGATATAGTTAATGAAATAAAATCAGACATAAAAGAACTTATTCAGCAGTACAAAAAAGATTATCATGCAAAATATATCATAAAACAAAAAGGAGATAATTTTAAAAATGAGTAAGCTACAAGTGGTAAATGAAATCCATAAAACTGCACGTAAAAATTTTTTTCGGCGATACGTAGTGTTAAAAGGAATCGATGATCTTTGGCAAGCAGATCTTATGGATTACCAAAACTTCAAAAGTTATAACAGCGGTTTTAGTTATATATTAGTGGTATTAGACTGCTTTTCAAAGTTCTCTTGGGCTATTCCAATTAAAACAAAAAGTAAATATGAAGTGGCAAACGCATTTAAAAATATCCTGGTTAAGACTCATCGCAAACCTGTTAACTTACAAACTGACATGGGTACAGAATTTTATAATGATGAATTTAAAAAAATTATGCTTTTTTATAAAATAAACCACTACTCTACCTATTCTATAAAAAAAGCTTCTATAGTCGAGCGACTTATCAAAACTCTTAAAAACAAACTACACAAATGTTTCAGTTTAAATGGTAGTTACAAGTGGGCCGGGGAAATTTTACAAAGTGTTGTTGCCGAATACAATAATACAATACATCGGACAACGAAATGTAAACCAAAAGAAGTTAATCAGTCCAATCAAAACATTATCATGACTAACATACAAAAATCTCAAAACACAAATATCCAATTGAAGAAAAGTAAATTTTTTGTGGGAGATTTGGTACGTATAAGCAAATATAAAGGTAGTTTTGAAAAAGGTTATACACCTAACTGGTCCACTGAATTGTTTTTAGTTAAAAAAGTAAATTGTTCAACACCTTTTACATATATCATTGAAGATTTACATAAGCAACCGATATTAGGGACTTTTTATGAACAAGAACTTCAGAAAACTTACTGTCCTAATGTTTATCTAATTGAAAAAGTTCTAAGAAAAAAAGGTAGAAAGCTTTATGTGAAATGGCTAGGCCTCCCTAGCAATGAAAATAGCTGGATTGAAAGAAGTGCAATTTTAAGCTCATAAGTTTTGACGTGTATAAAGTTATATAATACCAGTGAAGTCAAGTCATTAATAACTCAACAATGCGAGGTGGTGGACTAGTTAACAGTTTGATAAACGCCCTGCCATTTGAATTGCATTTACCTGGTTATAATTATTGTGGTCCTGGGACGCGATTAAAAAAACGATTATTGAGAGGTGATCAAGGAATTAATCAACTGGATAACGCTTGTATGCAACACGACATTGCGTACAATTCAAATAATTTAGAAGATCGACATAGAGCTGATTTAAAATTGTTAAACATGGCAAAACAGCGGCTGAAATCCAAGGACGCAGGAAAAGGAGAAAAGTTAGCTTCGTGGCTAGTGAGTAAAGTAATGAAAACCAAAGTGAAGCATGGTGCTGGAAAAAAGTCATTTAAATCAATCGTTTCTACGATACGCACTCGTTTGAAGAAGATAAAACCTAAAAATAAATCTAAAGCCATCCAAGTAGCCTATTCTGCTGCGAAAAAGCTTATTAACAGTAAGAAAGGAATTTGTTTACCTCGTATTATACCTTTACCGAAAACAGGTGGTATACTTCCGTTGATACCGATATTCGCTGGATTGTCTGCACTAGGTGCATTGGCTGGAGGAGCAGCCGGTATTGCCAAAGCTGTTAATGATCATAAATCAGCTACAAAAAACTTAGCTGAGGCTCAAAGACATAATAAAACTATGGAATCTATTGCACTAGGAAAAGGATTATATATCAGACCGTACAAGAAAGGAAATGGTATTTTTATCAACAATTCAAAAAACTAATAAAACGGTTACCCAATCGTGCTCTGACTAATATAGAATTGATAGACTATGCTTCTGAAAACATACCATATTTTAGAGGGGTTTTTATGAGAGATGAATTACCAAAAAAACCAAAGGACATTGAATGTGCTATTATAAATTTAGACAGTTCTGAGAATGAAGGAACACATTGGGTAGCCTACGTAAAATATTTCAATTATTATGAGTATTTTGATAGCTTTGGAAATTTGAAGCCACCATTAGAATTAAATAAATATCTCAAAACTAATGATATAACATACAACTATTGTAATTACCAAAATTTTGATACGTTCAACTGTGGACACTTGTGCTTAAAATTCCTTAATCAGTTTTGGGAAAAAAAATTATATGAAAACTGTACTGAATAAATTATTGTATAAATTTAAGAACTTGTTTCATTTGCTTCATTTGTAAAATGTCTTTCACCCTGTCTATAACTGGTAATACATCTACTTTGACAACTAACTATTATCCTACTTTACAATTTGACGGTGAATATGAATGCGCTTTGCTGCATCTATCAACGTTTAATTCAATTCCTAACATTGATTGTGAAAATAATAAATTACATTATGGGGATAATGAAGTCGTTGAAATACCTGAAGGCACATATGAACTGCAAGATATCTCTGACTATTTGAGGTCAAATGTTAAGAAAGGAACAACTTTTAATATATTTTGCAACAACAACACCTTGAAAACTCATATTTCCTGTTCCAAGGACATACATTTTGAAAAAGATAATTCCCTTGGATCGTTACTCGGTTTTGGCGAGCAAACTTTAAAACCAAATATAATACACGAGTCTCAGTTTCCAGTTAACATTTTATCAACGACCGTGGTGAGAGTCGAATGTGATATAGTGAGCGGATCGTATATTAACGGAAAATCAAGTCATATAATTCATGAATTTGCCCCTAATGTTGCACCAGGATACAGAATCATTGAAATACCTAAAAACATAATTTACTTTCCAGTCAATCAATCTAATGTTAGCTGCATTAATATCAGACTTTTAGATATAAGAAATAACTTAATTAATTTACGTGGGGAAGAGGTTCAATTATATCTGCATATTAAGAAAAGATGATTGACTACAATAAATATGCTGATAAAAAACCAAAACACGTCAGTATTCATCGAACAATCCGTAAAGGAACAACTAAGAGAAATATTAAAATTACTGAAGAAAACAAAAGATTTTTAAAATTAATTGGTCTTCGAAAATGAGTATCTTGGACATATCAAACTTACCCACATTCGATAATACCATTGATAGTATCGAATACCATTCATATAAACCATACGTAACAAGTTTCAACAGGAATGATGAAATTCGTATACCTATCAACCAACAGGATCTTTACATTTTACCATCAGCAAGTACCCTTTACATGGAAGGAACAGTGAATATAATAAAAAAAGATTCGAAACAAAAAGTAACAAGTGTAGAATTCACCAATAATCCATTACTGTTCCTCTTTCAAGATATTCGATATGAACTTAATGGAGTGGAAATAGATAGATTAAAAAATGCTGGGATAACTACAACTATGAAATCCATTCTGTCTCTAAATGAAAACGAAGCCAAAATAGCGAAAGCTTGGGGGTGGGATATAAATGGTACAAAGTGTCGAGAAAATTTCTCAGCTTCAATTCCACTAAGCAGTTGCTTAGGTTTTGCTGAAGATTATAAGAAAATCATCATCAACTGCAAACATGAATTGATACTGTTACGTAGTAATACTGATTTAAACTCACTGAAAGTTCCAACAGGAGAGCATCTTGAAGAGATAATAATTAATAAATTGGTATGGCGCGTTCCGCACGTGAAGGTATCTGACAAGGAAAAAGTAAATTTACTAAAGCTTCTAGAAAAAGATCGTCCTTTACGTTTTGCATTCCGAAATTGGGATTTATATGAATACCCTTTATTACCACAAACTACTAAGCATACATGGTCAATTAAAACCTCATCACAGATTGAAAAACCTCGATATGTTATCATCGGTCTGCAAACAAACAGAAAAAATATGGCAGTAACAGATATGTCGCGTTTCGATCATTGTCACTTGAGAGATGTTAAAGTATATCTTAATTCTACTTATTTTCCTTATGAAAATCTAAATGCAAATTTTAGTGATTCAAAATATGCCTTAATATATGAGCAATACGTAAAATTTCAGCAGTCTTATTATGGGTGCAAAAGCGAGCCATTGTTAAGTCCTTCCGAGTTTTTGGAAAAGGCTCCTCTGTTCGTGATCGATTGTTCTAGGCAAAGCGAAAACCTCAAGTCGGGTCCTGTAGTAAGTGTGCGTGTGGAGCTTGAATGCAATTCAGAGATACCTGATCAGACGGCAGCATATTGTCTCATTTTAAATGATTGCATTATAGAATACAGACCTCTGAGCAATTTAGTAAAAAAAATTTCATGAATTGTGATATGAGAATAGTTGATCTGCAAGGATTCAAAGATGCAAACAATAACTTTATTGTTAAGGAGTTTGCTATTTGGTTCAATGGTAAAACGCAAACATTTATTATCAAGCCACCCTATTCATACAACAATTTATCAGCGGAGGAAAAAAAACAAGTGCGGTGGCTAGAAAATAACCGTGGTCTTTTTTGGAGTGAAGGATTTATCGATTATCATGAATTTAAGCGTACTGTAATACCTTATTTAAGTAACAAAAGAATTGTCACCAAAGGTATTGAAAAAGTCAGATGGATACAGGAATTATGCAAAACCAGTGATGTTATAGATATTGGTGATAATGGTTGTCCAAATTTATTAAAATTATATAGTGTTTATGAAAACTTGAATAAAAGCTTAAACTGTGTACATCATAAGAAAAACTGTGCACTTAAAAATGTGTTGTGCATTAAGAAATGGTGTGATGATCATGTTAGCGAATGTATTTTTACTTAAATGTAAATTTATTTAGATATTGTTAGTTACCTACGTTCACCTATATTATAAATTGCCTATAAACACTAATAAATAAATAACAAATATACATAATATAGTTGTTTTATTTAAACCTCAACAATAATTCAGTTGAACAGATGATTGTTAATAAACATACGTACCCAATATACATAATGTACATGAAGGATGAAGTTTTTGAATAATGAAAAACGAATAGATCGAAAAGTGTTTGGAATAGACGAAAATGAATGGATGAAGTTTTTAATTAAATAGAAGAAAAGATCAAAATTAATAGATGAATAATTCAAATTGAATACATGAATAGTAGAAATTGAGGTATCTGGATCTGTGCTGATCCAGATACCTCAATTTCTACCTACTAATTGCAACTATTAGTTGTAATTTTCTTTGTCAATAAAGATTCTTTTTTGTCAATATAAAGTGCGCATACCTCCATACGCTCTCGACGCGAATATCCGATCAACAAAGGAATTCCCCCCCCCCCTCCGATTGCGTCACCTCCCCTAACGCGCCCCCCACCCCCGCCACAGCGCGCGCCCCGGGTACATCAACAGGTTAATGTTCTCGTAGCGCTACGAAGGGCTACGTGGCTGCTACGTGCTACGAGTTTTACGTAGCAAATACGTAGTGCACTACGTAATGTTTGTGTGTGGCATTAATGAATACTGCGCTAAACTGTCGGGCAATGACGTGCCTTAGTTAAGGTATTCTGCAGTTTATTCCAAATTTATCTTAGAAATACGAGTTCTCGCATTGCTATGTTTCAATCTGAAGAGTCGGAGCCTAGCTATGCATTTACAGCCACATGAGACTTAACACTGGAAAGAGAGGTGTCAGATATTTATTTATAATTTAACATTACATCTATTATCACAGGTCAGACATAATACAATAGAGTAGACCTCAAATTCAAATCAAATCAAACAGTACAATTACAAATGTCATACATAGAACAAAACAAAAAATCTCCAATTATACGGATCGACGACTTTGTCAGCATCGTAGGCCAGATGGAGGGTAGCCCGAGATTGTGTGGAATGCTAGGAGCAAAGAAAGGCCCATGTCCAACAGTGGGGTATATGGAGAATGTTGATGGTGATATTTAAGACTAGGTTTCAAGAGTGATAGATAGTGCACACATAGGGCATGTCCTCTTTTATCCCATTAAAGTAGATGAAGTAGTCACTCTGCAGACCGTGTGTACTATGCGAGCGACTGCGCTATTGCCTTACAGCGCCATCTGCCGGACAACATTACAATAATGTTTCAATCCGTCCCTGCGCTACCCCCCCCCCCTTGTCATACATACTGCGGGCTCAGTTCATCAGGTTAAACTTCAGTAGATTATATTAAAATACTAGCGACCCGCCCGCGCGCCCCTGCTTCACACGGATGCACATTGTTTTTCTACTATATATATCATGCATGTATTATACATATAAACCTTCCTCTTGAATCACTCCGCATCAAAATCCGTTGCGTAGTTTTAAAGATTTAAGCATACATAGGGATGTAGGGACAGAGAAAGCGACTTTGTTTTACTAGTGTAGTGATTTGAAGCCAACAGTTTACACGCGCGCTGGCGCTGGTGGACCAGTGAGGATATTGCAAAAGTAAGTTGCCGAGTGAGTGTTAGTACAAATAAAACACATTTATACGAATTAAACAACGTATGTTACTTTATTATTACAACAAGACAACCAAGGCAGTTCATTTTATTACTAAAATAGTGCTTATAGAGAGGTTCTGCGCGCGCGATCAACACTAATCGGCTGTCATCAAGTCTCTTGCTATCTCTATCTAACTTGAAGTAAAACCTGAAATAGTGACTTGACAGCCGATTAGTTTTGATCTATAGTCTTTGATCGCGGGCGGATTGATTGTAAAAATCATGAGAAAAATCAGAAAAAAAAATGTATCCCATGCAGTTTGAAATTATGGGCATTTAAAAACCTACAAATTTGGTCAATCTGTAACCATTTTTCGGTTATTGTGGTTACTTTTTATTATTTTTGTTCATTTAAACTTTGGAACCGTACCCGTACCCTAAATAATTTTTCTAAGAATCACAGTCAAAAATAATGTTTTTTTTTATTTAATTTTTTTTCTGTTTTTCTCATGATGTTTACAATAAATCCTGTCGCCCCGTTTCGGTTTGACGTTGAGTTCTGGGACACCCTG
This sequence comes from Plemyria rubiginata, assembly GCA_963576535.1. NCBI lineage: Eukaryota > Metazoa > Arthropoda > Insecta > Lepidoptera > Geometridae > Plemyria > Plemyria rubiginata. The sequence goes on from OY754929.1 coordinate 8,786,528, forward strand.
TATATATTGTATACTATTGCATCGGTGTTTTCTTGTTGGTGTGAGATATGCACAGAAACAGGAATAAAAAAATTGATTTATTGAAATGATAGCGATACATAACAGACTTGTCCGAGTGCGGGGACCATTAGCAATCCTTCTATGAAATTGATTTTTAATAATTAAATGTATTTGTATTTGTAGAATATATAAGTATATGGTGTGTTTATTTGTTGTGCGCGACAAGCGCGTCCCGGAGCTGCCGCGCCAGCCAGGCGACGCCGGCGGCCAGCCCGCCGTCCGCCGCGTGCGACGCGTCCGCCGCGTGCGACGCGTCCGCCGCGCGCGCGCTCGTCGCACAGATGTGCCACGGACGGTCCGTCACACGCTCCAGGCACAGCGCTATAACGACACAATGTGTACATTATACCCTGTATATTGTAACTACCAAAACAAAATTAAGGACTGTTTCAGCAGAGGCTACTAATGATTGCAGCGCCTTGTGGCGATTGTGTCCAAAATAGTTCACAAGCCTCGTACGCATTGCGTAGAACTGATAGGAACCGCGTCGTAAGTTTCTTGGCTCGGTTTGAGGCTTGGTCTCAAGAGACCAGGAACTAGGGGCTTAGTGGTCAGAGGAACCAGTCATCAAGGCGACTGGTTCCGAGCGACCAGTATCTCTTACGAACTTGAGTAGTAAAGCTCCTTGTGGTGTGAGGCTCGTCCGGGGAAGTTTGACCAGCATGCCTTTTTCCAAGCAGCGTCGCTATGTTTTGTAGCCGGTGTGATGGCGGGCGCCTGAGGCTGCACCAGTAGATGGCTCGCGACAGTGCGCTAGTTACCGGCGGCTATCTGGTCGGGCGCGAGCGCGAGCGGCGCGTCGCACTTGTTGGCGAGCACCAGCAGCGGCGCCCGCCGCGCGCTCATGTCGGGGTGCGCCAGCATCAGCTCCAGCTCCTCGCGCGCCACCACTGCAACACACGCGCGCGCTCACAGCCCGCACCCCGCGCCCCGCGCCCCGCGCCCCGCGCCCCGCGCCCCGCGCCCCGCACCCCGCGCCACCACTGCAACACACGCGCGCGCTCACAGCCCGCACCCCGCGCCCCGCGCCCCGCGCCCCGCGCCCCGCGCCCCGCGCCCCGCACCCCGCGCCACCACTGCAACACACGCGCGCGCTCACAGCCCGCACCCCGCGCCCCGCGCCCCGCGCCCCGCGCCCCGCGCCCCGCACCCCGCGCCACCACTGCAACACACGCGCGCGCTCACAGCCCGCACCCCGCGCCCCGCGCCCTGCGCCCCGCGCCCCGCGCCCCGCACCCCGCGCCACCACTGCAACACACGCGCGCGCTCACAGCCCGCACCCCGCGCCCCGCGCCCCGCGCCCCGCGCCCCGCGCCCCGCGCCCCGCACCCCGCGCCACCACTGCAACACACGCGCGCGCTCACAGCCCGCGCCCCGCGCCCCGCGCCCCGCGCCCCGCGCCCCGCGCCCCGCGCCCCGCACCCCGCGCCACCACTGCAACACACGCGCGCGCTCACAGCCCGCACCCCGCGCCCCGCGCCCCGCACCCCGCGCCACCACTGCAACACACGCGCGCGCTCACAGCCCGCACCCCGCGCCCCGCGCCCCGCACCCCGCGCCACCACTGCAACACACGCGCACGCTCACAGCCCGCACCCCGCGCCCCGCGCCCCGCACCCCGCGCCACCACTGCAACACACGCGCGCGCTCACAGCCCGCACCCCGCGCCCCGCGCCCCGCACCCCGCGCCCCGCACCCCACGCCGCGGTACTCTGGTGCTCTCAGCCAAACAGTGACACGGACGCGTGCCACTCGCCTCGCTACAAGCACGCTGCGGACAAGGTATTACACACACACACACACTGCAGGCAGGGAGACGCTGGGACAGGAATACTTATATACAACTAGCTGATGGAACAAGCAGATGGCCCATCTGATGTTAAGTGGTAACCATCACCTATAAAAACACAAACAAACACCACCTACCACCACTTAAACCTCACCTATAAAAATACAAAACAATGCCCAGCATTCATCAACTTGAGGCATACATATGTTAAGCCTCATGTGCCTGTAATTACACCGGCAACCACACTCTTCAAACCGAAACACAGCGTTGCTGCTTGGCGGCAGAAGAAGGCGTGGTGGTAGTACTTCCCCGGACGAGCCACACACAAAGAGCTCTACTACTCTTAGACTTCTTGTCATGTTACTAGTTATTTCTAAAGAACTCAAATAAAACATCAAATAAAGTGCGCCTCAAAGAGGCTCCTTTTGAGCACCATACTTCGACCGTCTTATTATAAAAATGTGAGTTAGACTAGGCTTAAGCCAGGACTAACTGGTCCGTGGTCTAACTTTGATACCGAAGTTGGTCCCTGCTCTATAGAAAAATCAAAGACTTAGACCAGACCTTATTATAAAACGGAGTTTATCCCCTAAACCACGGTTTAAAGATAAACCCGAACGACCCCTAGTTTAAGTATGGTCTAACTAATAAAAATCTCATTTTGCCAAATTTTATTTGGTCTCCCACATAAGTTTATTCAATAAAACAACTTGTAGCACTGCATTATCCAACATACATTTCAAACTATAGACTCCGATCTAAATTTGAATTAAATTTGATTGTGAAAACGCATCACTAGCGCGATCTACCTTTCGGACACTTTTACTAGCGCCATCTAGTTATAAAATTGGTATTTTTTTAAACAACTTCGGCCTTAATATATAAATTTGAAAGACTGACTGGTCCTCTTGCCGCAAGCTAGTCATGATCATGTACATACTACCTCGTCTTTCGTTGGACATATTTTTTCTTGAGTAGGTATGTACTTATGATAAGTTAAAGCACAAAATCCCGATGCTACATTTTCTTTACTTTAGATGATATATTATAAAAAAAAAGTATGTAGAAGTAAATATCAAGACGACAGCCAGCTTGTTTCACTTGTTTATTTGTTTGTGTCGTTGCAGTTTGCGTAATTTATTTGATTCAAAGCTTCGATAATCACAGCGAAGTTATCTGCTGTCAGATTTTTTTTGAGTAATTCGAGCCACGAGCAAGCGAGAGGACCTTGGTTGCCGGGGACAAAGCACTGTCTGTCCGTCATTCGATAGACTTCTTTCTTAAAACTACAACGTAAGACGAGGTAGTATGCGCATATGACTTTAGCCTGCGGCAAGAGAGTACAGTTATACCAACTTATCTAAGCCGGTCTGAAATTAGCCGTTTAGAGAATTCTCGATTCACTATTGGCCATTTATGCACAAGCGGCTCACTTCAGACCGGCTCAGATGAGTTGGTGATTCCAAAATGAATGAACGATTGATTGCCATAATTTGTTATAGTCTGTGGATATTTGTTGAATGATTATGTTCTGTGATGATGAATCATGGACTATCTAATATGTCAAAAAAAAACAGTCAGATGTGTACCAGCTATTGGTATGTTTTCATTCAGATGTGTATCTGTAACTGATATGATTACATTAAAAAGAGATTTAATTTACGCAAGAAATACACTAAACAAACTAACTTAAGTAAAAAAAAATTTACGTTAAGACTAGGCGGTATGGTTTAAAACTATAGCCTGCTCCAAGGAGCGAATATTAAAAAAAAATCATGGACTATCTCAGGTACTATGTAGTCTTCGACTAAAGTGTCTTTTGTAATACGAAAATGATAAACCTGAGATGATCCTAAGTTTATGAGATAAACCAGGTTTAAGTTGTTTATAATAAGAAAACGTGACTTGAGCTAGGTTTAAACCCAGGTTTAATTTGTTTATAATAAGGCTGCGAGAGTTTTACTAAGAACTATTTACACACCTTATTCATATATGGTCATTCGTAAGGCCCTTATTCATAATGGTCTTTGAGCGCGCCAATAGCTTACCAGCAGTGCAAGTACCGTTCTTATCGATCGCTTAATTTGACATTTAGAATCGTCAAAATTCGTTTAAACTGGTTTTATCCATTGTTGAAACAAATTTTAACGAATTTTTTACGATTCTAAATGTCAAATAAGCGATCGATAAGAACGGTACTTGCACTGCAGATCGATAAGTCTGTTGCCGTCTCTTTTCGTTGGCATGAAAGTGACAGTGTCAAGAATACGAGCCGCTATAAAATGGCAGGGATTATGAATAAGAGGGTAAAACTTCATTATTGTGTTATAAAAAATGTCTCACCGAGTCGCAGATGGTCTGTGGAGTCGACGACGAAGATGACTGCGTGTGCGGCACGGTAGTGGCGCTCCCACAAGGCACGGTGCCGTGCGGCGCCGCACACGTCCCACGCGGTGAACGAGACGCCGCCGCCTGCGGGCACACGCGCTGCGCTCTACTCTACTGTACTGTACTGTACTGTACAATACAGTACAGTTACATTTGACAACCTCTGTGGCGCAGCGGGCGAGAGCCTGCCTGCGACGCTAGAGGTTGCGGGTTCGATTCCCGCTTTGGGACAAATTTGTGTACGATCTGCAGAAATTTGTTCCGATGGTCTGGGTGTTTTCTATGTATAATAAAAAATATATATCTATGTAAGTATATTATTATAATGTATTAAATATATCAGTTATCTAGTACCCATAACACAAGCTTTGAATAGCTTACTTGGGGGCTAGATAGTGCTGTGTGGATTGTCCAGCATTATTTATTTATTTATTATATATTATTAAAAAAAATACTGTACTATGCTCTGTACTGCACTGTACTATACAAACTGTGCTACAAGGACATAAAGGAGAGCTACAATCAATATCATACTAAATATTAATAATCGATTAGTACTGATTATTCACATAACCTGCCTGCACCAGTGTAGTAGGTAGGTATCCTTAAGATATCCCATAACTATGCTCCTCACTTAGTCAACACGCCTGGAAGTGACAGCGCATATATTTCTTGCTTTTACATGAAAGTATTTGCTTTAGTCTTGTGTTATGTTATGTATCAGTCGTTGGTGTATCGAAATATAATAAAATAAAGGTTGGAACCGAGCCTTGGGTCGTGTGGCACTAGAGTCACCTAGTTTTAAGACGTTTCAGAGTGATCCTTGTGATTTTATTGAATAAATGCCTTTTGACTTTGAATTTTTAATTTTCTTTTAAACGGAAAAAAGTACATTTATTTATTTAATTATTTAATTATAATAAATAAATAAATAATAAATAAATAATGCTGGACAATCCACACAGCACTATCTAGCCCCAAAGTAAGCTATTCAAAGCTTGTGTTATGGGTACTAGATAACTGATATATTTAATACATTATATACTTACATAGATAGATATTTTTTATTATACATAGAGAACATAATTCATATTTAGTTAAGATATGCGGCTATCATCTAGGCGGCTCTTCTGTAGAACTATAAGAACATGAGTGGGTAATGTACTTAGTATTCCACAAGATAACCAAGTTCACACAAGTGAAGACGCGAGGGAATAAAGTGACGATATAAGCAAGTCGGGCGCCTCACTTACCTTGCTTGGCAACGATACACAATCACAGCCGCGTGTGCCCAATCTCATACATTTATATTGCGTGAGTCAGGATGGCTGGTGTACCTACCGATGTTATGTGAAACGAGTAACGATTGCTATCAAACAAACGTACCAAAATAATATCGCATCTTTTCTTAGGTAAGTATCCTTCTTAAGGATTTTCGCAAATAAATGTTTACGATTTTGATGAAATTGAGTTCACACAAGAGATTAGATTATTAATCCCGAAAAAACCTATGTACCTACTCATTATGTAGAAGGAAGTGACAGGTAAGATGTATTTTAGTTAAAATGAGTTAGAAATTAAAAGGCTATTAAAAGTGCTAAATAAAAAGGTCTCGATATTAGTTTATTGAGTTCCTTATGACCGACCGACGCGTGTGAATGGACGGCTACGAGCGCTAAGCCCCAGGGACGAGGACGAGGACGAGGATTCGGGAACGCTCGTGGCATGTATGCAGATGGTGCCGCCGTCTAGCGAGCTTCTCACTAAATATCAGTTTGAGTGAGAAGCTCGCTAGATGGCGGGTGTTTGGGACGAGAACATTATTCAAGGACTGACAGTTTTCGGCCGGTGATGTGGCCATGTTGAATGTTTAAATGAATGACAAATGATGAATTTAAGGGAGTATGAAAGAAGTTTTATTATTACAATGCACACAAGTATCTCAGGAGGCTCAGGATAGGGAGAAATGGAAATCCTTGGGGGAGGCATTTACCCAGCAGTGGGACGAAATAGGCTAAATAAAAAAAGTCTACAAAATGTACGTTCAAAATATACAAACAGTTGAACTATCTGGAGGAATAATAATAGAATAGAATAAAAATAGAAATAAATTACTTCAATTCATTTCAAAATTAGCCAGCCACACTATATTAGATTCAATACCCAGTTCGATCGATGTGCCACAGCCACGGCCGTGAGCTGTAGCAGGCTATAGCCACGTGGAGCAGCGTTGTAAATACATCTAAGCGTGTTGAGAAGCCTCCACAGGAGGAGACATTTTTATTTTATTCGTGTCTATAACACATTACATATATTACATAACATAACACATTACATATATTACATAACATAACACATTACATATTATATTACATAACATAACATATTACCTTCTTTTCGTAGTTTTGTGTTTGGTCTTTCTCGTCAGAAATTTATTACCAATTATGGACTTTAAATTTTCCTATAGAGCCGACTGACTAGGCCGAGAGGTATACTGCAGTAAAACGGGGTGGATACAATTCAAGAGGTGAATGGAAAGTATTTTTATTTGAAAATGTTGCGTATTCAAATGTTTGTTAATAATAGCTTTTTTTGTTTCATTTCCATTCACCTCTTGAATTGTATCCACCCCGTTTTACGGTATTGTGAGTTTGTATCTTATCGAGTCATTCGTTCTTTTTTAAACATGGTGTTGAAAGGAATTTAAGTGCGCCTAAAATAGTCTCCTTCGAGCACTTCACTATTAATTGTTGTAATATGGGATATTCTAATAATAATATAGAACCTTTTTTTTTAGGATAAAGATACATAAACTGAGTCTATAATACCATCGATCGCAACACACATTCTACAAAATAAACGATAATTTATTAATGACTGTTGTTTAAAATGTGTTATTTCACAAATACGGGAGCTTCGCAGTAATTCTCGAGGCATTCTCCCTATTTAATTCCCAGCAATAAAAACGTTGTTCCAACTTTATCCTCTCCAGTCATCTTAGACAACTGGATATCGCATTCAAAGAAAACGCTACGAGTGCGTTTTGCTAAATGTATAAAAATGACGCAGGACTTTTCGCGCGGTCAGTCGCTCGAATTTAACGTTGGATGTCAACGTTAAATTCCAGCGATTGACTCGGATATGATGACCAGTCATTTTATACATGACTTTATTTTATTGAACACTAGCGACCCGCCTGCGCGCCCCTGCTTCGCACGGGTGCACATATCATGCATGTATTATACATATAAACCTTCCACTTGAATCACTCTATCTTATTAAAAAAACTGCATCAAAATCCGTTGTGTAGTTTTAAAGATTTAAGCATACATAGAGACATAGGGATATAGCACAGAGCTTTAAAGTCCATGCGTGTCGCCCTATGACTGGTCCAAACGAGAACCACGTATTATTATTCACTTCGCTTCTATGGGCGGGCGCGCGCGGGGGCGATGTGGCCCGAATCGGCCCGATCGTTGTTCTGTGGGATATAGGGACAGAGAAAGCGACTTCGTTTTATACTGTGTAGTGATAAGTGATAGTGATTAAGTGATAGTGAAGTGACGATAGTGATAGTGAACTAAAAATTATTCATTCTATCGTAATATTTTTATAGAGCGTGATCGGGTTTAAAATGGCGCACAACTTGAGGGTTTTAAAAGTAAAGTTGAGTGAGCAACTGACCTTTTTACCTTTTTGATAGTACATTTGTAATCAATAGACGCAATTTGGCTTCAGGACGCCAACTGTTACTAAATCTATTCACAGCCGTAGCCGAGTTGGTTCTCATATTCATCACCTCGATTGCCTAACATAATATAATATTATATTTGTCGCTTGTCTAGCGGCGGCGGGTGGTCATTAGGTACCAGAGCTCTGTTAGAAGGCTTCGTTATCTGTAAAATGAGCGACTGCCTTTGTCCTTCCAGAGCAGCCGGGGCGCCCGCGCTGCGCTGCGCGGGAATTCACTTTGAACCGCTGGCTGCTCAGAACGTAGCTAGGAACTCTGGCACACTAGCAAAGCTCATTTTCAATTTCAGCGAGGCTGCATGTCTGTTCTAATTTGTGAAAGTGAAACACAATCTCGACCCTCTCATGTTCAAAAAAGGGAAGTTTGTAGAAAAATAGCCTTTAAATAAGACAAACATCGACAGCGTCACGACTTTGTTTTCCCGATACGGTACATATTTACAGACATGTTAGTGCTTCGTCCTAACTAAACATTGTTTGACCATATCTAAGGATTTCTCCATTATTAAATACCACATTTGACACACATACTGATACTGAGAATGAAAAATTTAGTTTCTGTAGTTGATGATCCATTCGTGTACCACTCAATCTAGCGCTAGTAAACTTAACGCTGATTTTCAGCTGAAGCCGAAGAGGATTGTGCTAAGTCAGGGATATTTTTGGAACTCTTGGCTTCATATTTAAGTTTTTTTGTGCTTCCGCCTGTCTCGTAGCTAAATGTTTGCAAATAAATGTTTTCTTTCTTTATTTGTTGCACAAGCAGCCCTAGTTGAGGTACATAGTGCGTGTAGTGCGGGATGCTGGTACTGACTGGTGAAGTGTTCCTGCGAAGGCTGCACGCTGGCGGCGGCCGGCGGCGGCGGCGGCGCGTGCTGGCGCGCGGGCGGCGGGCGCAGCGCGCGCAGCACGGCCGACTTGCCGCCGCCGTCCAGCCCAAGCACCAGCACGGTGGCCGGCACGCCCCCCCGCCCGCCCCCGCCCAGCCACCCGGATACCCGCTCCAGTAGGCCCATGTCTGGACTCTGCACATGCAACATTGTATTATAAAAAATAAAAAAAAAGTACAATCACCACGCCTCTTTCTGCCGCCAAGCAGCAACGCTGTGTTTCAGTAGGTATGGGTATATGAAGTGTGTGGTTGCGGATGTAATTACACGAGGCTTGACATCTGTGTGCCTCAGATTAATGGATGCATGGAAGTTCATTGTAGGGCACGTTCCTATCATGCGTGACTTATGAGGCAATGCTTTGTTGTGCTTATAATTTCGCCGGTAACACTCTTCAAACCGAAACACAGCAACGCTGTTTATCAGCAAAAAAGGCATGACAAATGTTTAGCAACTTAACTCACTTGTATCTACACTAATCTACATCTACACTTCTACACTAATCTACATCTACACTTCTACACTAATCTACATCTACACTTCTACACTAATCTACATCTACACTTCTACACTAATCTACATCTACACTTCTACACTAATAATGTTTCAAATAGGCTCAAAAACTACTGGTCCGATTTCAAAAATTCTTTAACCATAAGAAAGCTACATTATCCTTGAGTAACATAGACTACATTTAATACTGAAAAAAATTAGGGATCCCTACTAAAACATAAAATATGTAACCCAAGGTGTAATATAAAATGTCTTTCACCGCATGCGCTGCGAAAACTATAGATGATAGAGCAAAAAAATGTTCTACAATATTATAGAACACATCGTTATCTACAAATAAGTCAGCAATAGCATATATCTAACTATTGTAGTTATGTTACTATAACTACTTTTCTGTATTTTAAATGTTGATAAAAATGCCGACCAAAAATAGACCATGTTATCTATACCTTTATATTAGTCCTTATCCAAATAAATCCTTTTGTATGCAAGGTTATTTCAATACCTATCGACTACTTCTTGAATTTTTCAAATCGGACATTCCATTCAAAAGATATTACAAAATTAAAAACTTTAGTGCGCCTTAGAAAGCGCGACAGCGAGGAGAGTTCTCACTCAGCTTGGGAACAAAGGTGAAAATACACATGCCCGTAGCTGGCACACTTCATGCAAGCTACAGACACATACGCTAATTGGCATGCCTGTACCTGGCATGCAAGTAGTTAGCACAACATTCTATTTTAGGTCAGGTACTGGCATCCACGTGACGGAGGGGTCTCTCGGGGGGCTACGAAACCGGCATGTGTGAACGTCGCGACAGGTACAGGCATGCCAGTACCTGACGTGTTGGCATGCCACGTAACCGAGGGGACGCGGAGGGCTACGAAACCGGCATGTGTGAACGTCGCGACACCTGACCTGACGAGTTAACTTGCAAATGTATCCACAATGTGTCCGTAAATCCTGCATGCCTGTATCTTGCATGCCCGCTACTGTTCCATTGTACTGGCACGTGTATTTTCACCTTCGTGGGCTACGAAGCGCGGGAGTCTTAAGTTTATCCTAAAATGTTGAAAAAAATTATGTCCACCCATGCAAAGCTGGGACAGGACGCTAGTCTTATTATACACGTACTATTCTAGGAGTGAGTGTATGTGACGCGTCAATCTCAGACTGCTTAGAGCAGACTCAGGGACTCAACGCATCAGCATTTCCATTGTTTTGGATTAGTTGAGCTATCTATAGATCGTTTGCAGTGCTCTGCAGAACATGTGTACATGTAGTAAATATAATTGTAATATAAATAAGTAATAACTTACCGCAGTGAAGTGCACGCACTCACAAATCTAAAACAATCGACGATCGATGCACTCTCGACTCGGCGGCGCAACTCTTGTCATAGAGCTCACCGCCTCATCCGCTGCAGTATGCGGCAGCTGAGGCACGCTTGCCTCACGGCGCGAGGCGACGAGGCGTCCGTACGATGTCTCACGGGACTCGCGATATATTGCGATTACAATAAATAATGCTGAGATGTAAGTATTTGTATTGTGTTAGTGATTCGAGGCTGGTGTGTTGTCATGACAACGGGAGCCTAAACATAGTGACTGATGTACTACGTACTTCCTACTGGGTTGCCAGGAAAACCAAAACACGATCAGGTAGCCATTATAATTATTATTATGAACGAGTAAATTTAAATAAATAGATAACATCATTATGTAAATGGGATTACCACTATTATTACCTAGTAGGTCTCGCAAATCGCAATCTCGGAATCGCAAATCGCAATCTCGGAATCGCAAATCGCAATCTCGGAATCGCAAATCGACTACGAAATACGGACTAGGTAAACAATAATATTTATTATTTAATGTATGTGCCTCATCATTCTACTATTTACTTAATAAACGATTAGCTATTTAACAACAATCAAATGAGTTTTCCATCACATAGGTATATACCTAGGTAAGCAATGATGTGTAGCGTTTCGTATGTGCCTAATCGATTTAAAGATCTCGGAGGACGGAATCACCAATTGCAGAGTAACAAAAATGAAAAATGAAAAATGAAAAATATATTTATTACAGCAAAACAGTGACAATGGTTTACACTACTTAAGTTTAGGTTAGGGGTTACACTGGCTACCACAGAGGACGAACTCAAATTGACTTAAGTCCAAACAAGTAATCAATAACATGGTATTTTTTTTTTTTTTTTTGCTGAGCGATAAATAAGGTTGGTTACCTGTGATACCCACACTAGATATAAATCTGTGTCGTGAGCATCTATACGATTGCTAAAATGGGGTGAACGGCTTCAATTTTCATTGTTTAATTCGGGGGAAATAAAAGTACATTAAATTTGCAATATGATAAGGTAGGTATTTAAATGGTAACAAGGTACAATAACCAAATGTTTTAAAACAAAGCACTTATTATTAATAGGTAGGTACGTATACCTATAATCTATTTGTTCTTGTTTCGACGTCTACATTATACTCTTAAATACTACATCACATATTAGTACATTCTGTCTTCTTAGCACATCTAATTTGCATTGCGTCCCTACGTGCACTACTATCCGTACCACATATATTATCACTAACGGTATTGTGCACTGTTGTTACACCACTATTCTCCACTAAACACTTTTGATTGTTACATTCAGTTTCATCTGCAGCATTGTCTTTTGTGACTTGATTTGTATCATCACTATTAGGGTGACAAACAACCGAATTACGTTCATTTTGAGATTCGATATCAGAATCGTTTCGTAGAATCGGTGATACCATTACAATGTCGTTAGCGCTCGTCCAGCTTCTATCATAACTACCGGTTTTACCATTTTGGAGTTCCGGAATGTTACCATCGCTTGCAGCTCTACCGTGTTCCTTAACGAAGCTACCATTATTTAGGTTGCATTCATTTTCAGCTTTTACATTTGGAATTCCCTCATCACCGCTCAAGTTGTCTTCCTCACGATGGTCCTTCTCGACATCGCCCTCGACGGGTTCGATCGCCTCGCATCTAATAACCAGATCGTCATTTTCAACGGCACAAACATCTTTCGGGTCGTCGATATCAGCAGTTCTACTATCATCTACGTCGCAGTCGCATCGTTTACCAGCATGTTTCTCGAGGTCGAGCTGGCCAGGGTCGCGGCGCGCGCTCAGTCCAGGGCAGAGCACGTCGTAGATCTGTTCGGGCGTGCGGTCCCGGGTCTCGGGCACGACGGCGGCGGCCCAGGCGGCCAGCGCCAGCGTCAGCAGCGCCGCCAGCGCCAGCGCCGGCACCAGCCCCGCCGCGCGCACCACGCTCGGGAACACCAGGATCTCCACCGCGTTGCCGAGGTCCGACGCCGCCGTCACCAGCAGGCTCGCGCACCCACGGTACTGGAACGCAACACAACACTCGCTTTATCAGCGCCATCTCTAACCGGTCTCTTGGATTAACAATGCACTCGCATCTCACATTAGAAACCTTCAACTACGAGTGCCTCAGATCGAGGACAGGAGAATGTGAGGTCGAGAGGAGGTGCAACGTATGTGCAGTTCACCTGGTACGAGAACATCTCGGCGAGCAGCGCGTAGGGCGCGGGCTGCAGGCCGGCGGAGTCCGCGAAGACGGCGGCGGCCAGCGCGGCCAGCGCCGCCCCCCCGCGCGCCGCCGCCACCGCCCCCGCACCCGCGCCCAGGCACAGCCCCGTCGCCACGCCGCCCCACACCAGCAGCGGCTGCAAACACGCACGCAACTCACGATCTCCAAACATTGTCAAGTCAATACCTCTTCGGTACTCCTTTACTCTCTAGGTATGTATGTACTCACCCTGCGACCGATTTTCTCAACAAGATAGAGCGAGAGCGCGGAGGCCACGAGCTGCACCGCGCCCAGCACCACGGCGTCGCCGGCGGCGCGGCGCGCCCCCCCCGCCTCAGCCCCCGCCTCCCCGCGCGCGAGCGAGAACACGCGCTCCGCGAACTGCAGCAGAGTGAGCACGCCGCACATCTCCTGGGCGACCACCGCCACCAGAGCTATGACGAACGCCTTGCGACGCCGGACGTCGCTCACTGCAATGTCAACGAAATGGTGAGTCATTAATTAGTAAAGAAGGACGTCAAGGACGATTGGTCTTGAGTCTTATCTAAGAAGCTACCGACACCCCGTGACCTTCACAACTTCGTCAGGCATTGAAGTAGGGCGACCCCTCACAGTAGCAATGAATACTGCAGCATAGGGTAGTAGATATTATTTTGTAATTAATAGGTCGAAAAAGCCATTGTGAAAAAACCATTTCAAATGCGCGATACTCACGCATATCTTTAGCGAGTTTAAACGGAGAAACCGGTTCCAAGTCAGGTTCTGGAAGAGTCTTCAGCTCCACATCCAGCTCCGAGCTGGTGGTGTCGGCGGGGAAGCCCCGGCACCACGCCAGGGCCACTCGCGCCTCCTGGAAATACAGAAAACTTCAGATTAGAAATCTTACGAAGAACCATCTCTACAGCTGCGGCACTGAAAATGAGTGGAAGAGCTCTGACCTTATACTTCCCATTAGCAGCGAGATATGCCGGTGACTCGGGCACAAACATGTACGCGATGAAGTGTATCACAGACAGGCTCAGGCAGCATAGCAGAACTGTCCTGGGGAAGCACGCTACAGTGAGGGTTTTTACATAAGAATGAGCAAAACGGAACACATGTACTAGGCTGGATACATTGCATAACTTCGAGAATGGAGATTTTAAATTGGTTTGGCAGCCAGATACACAGCTGGCACATGATGTGAGGTTGTGTTGTGGGGTAGTTGTGAGCGCTAGTTACCGATGCGGCATGTGATGGGGGTTGTGTTGTGGGGTAGTTGTGAGCGCTAGTTACCGATGCGGCACGTGATGGGGGTTGTGTTGTGGGGTAGTTGTGAGCGCTAGTTACCGATGCGGCACGTGATGGGGGTTGTGTTGTGGGGTAGTTGTGAGCGCTAGTTACCGATGCGGCACGTGATGGGGGTTGTGTTGTGGGGTAGTTGTGAGCGCTAGTTACCGATGCGGCACGTGATGGGGGTTGTGTTGTGGGGTAGTTGTGAGCGCTAGTTACCGATGCGGCACATCGTAGTCGGCGGCGAGGTACATCAGCAGGAAGCCCGCGTTGTGCGCCAACACCAGCGACACGCACGCCGCGCCGCGCACGCGACGCGAACACATCTGCAACCAGCAACCACTCACCACACTACTGTCTACTCTGCCGTGTCGTCATAGGAGCACTCACTACCTCAGGACGCGCGCGCTGCTGGCTGTTTGCCAGTTATTGCTTTGATTTAACGGTAAAACGCAAAACAGGCTCAACCATCATCATCATCTTCCTGCCCTTAACCCTCGCTAAGTGACGTCATCAGGTTTAACAATACAGGCTCAACTCAACCTAGGCCTATTATTAGCGCGTAGAACGAATCAGCACAAATATATCTCAAGGTGATGAACTAAATAAGGAAGCATCAATCATATCTCGCAAGCGGTTTGAAAGCATCGCAAATCGAATTACAAAGGAGAGTCGGTGACGATGCTTGTATGATAGCCCCGCAGTGAACACGTGATGGTCTGCAGAGCAGGCTGTGAGGAGTGGAGACGCAGACTCACCTCGACGGCCAGCATGGGCGGGATGACCCAGGCGGCCGTGCCCCCGAGCCCGGCGGCCGCGCGTCCCACTATTACGCCCCAGCCGCCCACCAGCTTCAGCGACCAGCACACCTGCCGAATCACACTCATTCGTAGCGCATCTCACTTCTGCCCAAATTCCTAGATGTGTTCATACATAACAGTTAGGACCAGTCGCTTGCTATTCATTTTCTTTTATTCATTAAGACATAATTTTGCCAACTTTAGTATTCTGTTACCGCACAGCACACTTAATAAACTCATAATTATACTACCTATAGATTATCTCATCACTTCATTTAGGACCTAGTAAACGTTTTTAATCATAATGAATTGCGACTCAGTACCTACTTAATGGCGACAGTAAACTGGCGCAGTAATTCGGTAAAGTTGGCAAAAAGCCAAGATACCACGGTGAACTTATTGGTGATGTCGAAGTCGAAAGGGCTTCAAGAAACTGAAGCTGAAAATTGAAAACTATCTAATCTAATGTTAATTGACAACGGTAGTGTCCCGGTTGCTTCGTTTTCCCCAGGTCCCTCCCAGGCTTTTCCAAAGTTCGCGATCGCGAGCGTGCCTCCTCAAAAATGCGCTCCAAAGCTGCTTTCTCGGATCGCAGCCGTGTTTAAGTTCGGAACGATACCCTGTGGGGCTGTGCCATTTCTGTTAGATGAGTAGGTACAGATAGATAGATACTCACAATGAAGGCGGCCGAGGTGGCCAGCATGGCTACCTTCCGGCCAGCGGCGATGGCGCGCGCGGCCAGAGGCATGGCCAGCGCGCCCGCCAGGAACGTGACGGCGGCCGCGCCCACCAGCGCCGCCCCCTCCGCCCCCTCCACCCCCTCCCCCTTCGCGCCGCTCTCCAGCGACACCCAGCCCATCGCCAGCCCGAACGATATCGAAGGCACGTTTACTGGAACAACACGCTCCATCTCATCATCACTATTACCACATGTCCCCATGTCCCTATGTATGCTTAAATCTTTAAAACTACGCAACGGATTTTTATGCGGTTTTTTTAATAGATAGAGTGATTCAAGAGGAAGGTTTATATGTATAGTACATGCATGATATAGCAGAAAAACAATGTGCACCCGTGCGAAGCAGGGGCGCGCGGGCGGGTCGCTAGTGTAACATAAACGTAACAACCTAACCTACCTAAGTAACCTACCAAGTTATTCCCCTTATGCATGGACCAATGTGTTTTCGTGTATTTCAAATATATTTTGTGGTACAACTTATTGTAGATAGGCGTAGGTAGGTACATACACAGGTAGGTACATACACAGGTAGGTACATACACAGGTAGGTACATACACAGGTAGGTACATACACAGGTAGGTACATACACAGGTAGGTACATACACAGGTAGGTACATACACAGGTAGGTACATACACAGGTAGGTACATACACAGGTAGGTACATACACAGGTAGGTACATACACAGGTAGGTACATACACAGGTAGGTACATACACAGGTAGGTACATACACAGGTAGGTACATACACAGGTAGGTACATACACAGGTAGGTACATACACAGGTAGGTACATACACAGGTAGGTACATACACAGGTAGGTACATACACAGGTAGGTACATACACAGGTAGGTACATACACAGGTAGGTACATACACAGGTAGGTACATACACAGGTAGGTACATACACAGGTAGGTACATACACAGGGAGGTACATACACAGGTAGGTACATACACAGGTAGGTACATACACAGGTAGGTACATACACAGGTAGGTACATACACAGGTAGGTACATACACAGGTAGGTACATACACAGGTAGGTACATACACAGGTAGGTACATACACAGGTAGGTACATACACAGGTAGGTACATACACAGGTAGGTACATACACAGGTAGGTACATACACAGGTAGGTACATACACAGGTAGGTACATACACAGGTAGGTACATACACAGGTAGGTACATACACAGGTAGGTACATACACAGGTAGGTACATACACAGGTAGGTACATACACAGGTAGGTACATACACAGGTAGGTACATACACAGGTAGGTACATACACAGGTAGGTACATACACAGGTAGGTACATACACAGGTAGGTACATACACAGGTAGGTACATACACAGGTAGGTACATACACAGGTAGGTACATACACAGGTAGGTACATACACAGGTAGGTACATACACAGGTAGGTACATACACAGGTAGGTACATACACAGGTAGGTACATACACAGGTAGGTACATACACAGGTAGGTACATACACAGGTAGGTACATACACAGGTAGGTACATACACAGGTAGGTACATACACAGGTAGGTACATACACAGGTAGGTACATACACAGGTAGGTACATACACAGGTAGGTACATACACAGGTAGGTACATACACAGGTAGGTACATACACAGGTAGGTACATACACAGGTACATTAATAACTTGTGTCGTAGTCTGGTCTCGTAATAGAATAATTAATAGGTAAATACCTTTTGTTGATTCGGACAAGTGGAGGAACAATTTTATGTTTTTTGTCGATAATGGAAAAAAGTAGGTACGATGACCTGACTATTGACCTTCTTACTACCTATAGTATTGGTAGGTACGTTCCTATAATTATTTGTTACGGTAGGTACTTATTTGCGGTAGATGGTACATCAACGATAACATCATCATTACGTTGCGGTTTGTAAAAACCCAGTTCTAACTTCTGAGATTCCAACTTGACGTGTTCGGAGTTTTTGTGAAAGAGTTCGGGGAAGTACCTAGGTAGGTAGGTATAGTTACCTAGGTGTCTGCTGCCGCCCTTAGTTCCGATGGAGAGATGCATGTGTTCCAATATTGAATGGCACTGCGATAGAGCACGTAGTACTCTGTCAATTAACATTGTAATGTCACGTTTTTCTCATAAAAAAAATAATTTAAAAACGAACAGTTACCTATTGAACAAGTTGTATTTATTTACAAATAAAATTACAAAATAGGTACCTACCTATAATTATTTACAAAATGTAAAAAGTACATAGAAACAGTTGAGCTATCTACAGACCGTTGCAAACGATCTAGAGATAGCTCAACTGATCCAAATCAGTGCCAATCGAAAAATTGGAATGAAAGTGTATGACATGGCTTCCTCCGGCGCGCGCGCCCCCGCAGCGGCGGCGGCGGCCGGGTGGCGGGTGGCGGGTGGTGACACTCGCTGCACAATATTTTGTTTTATGCACATTTACAGTACTCGGTGCACTAATTTTTCCATGAGTTGATTTACTGCCTTTATCTGATCGTCATTTACTTTTGATGCTGACTGTTCCATACCAAACATTACCATTAGGGAATCATGTGAGAGAGTTGTGCTTTTATGTATCTGTGTGCTTATTATCACTCGGTCGTCGCGTCGGTTCCATCCGCTGGTGTCTACAAACAGAGGAGCCCTAAAGATAGGTAGCTGCTAGGTATTTCTAATATTTTATACGCAGGGACAACTTTACAAATAGCACAATTTGCTGCAGAATAAGACATTGGGTAAGTTGTACGGCGCGGCGGCAGGTGCAATGCAATGTGCTTTAGTTACCGGATACGGATAGGAAGGTACAACAATTAAACAATACTATCGATACGTAACGATAAACGCTAGGCCACATCAAACTAGGTCACTTGTCGCTGGGCAGAGCCTATATCTGCACACTGCACCTCTTACTGTAAGGTAACTATGATAACTACGCGGATGGGGGTGAGAGCTCACAGTTCACGCCTATCATAAATAACCGAGTCTTACTTTAAACCATAAACTCACTCGGGGTAACTGAAGCTGAATAATTGTCTGGAAGGAAGCGCGCTCTCAATCGGCCGGCGCTGTAGCTGAGGCTGTAGGTACCTGCCTAATTGAATGATGAGGCAGGTACTTACGCTCAGTAGATTGATCAATTGATGCAATTCACAGAACAACGAAAACATTACATCAAAGTACGCGAGAGCTAACTGTTTGGTTCCTAGCGGCGCTCGCCTCGTGTCCGCCCGCGACCGCGCTCGCGTCTGTGCTGTGGCATGAGATGAATCGATAAGATGGGTAGGTATGAGTCTGTGTGGGTAGTTGGTGTGACCTTTCAGCGTGGTTCTATCTGGTGATTAGGTAGGTAGGTGGTGTCTACATCAGTAAAATTTGAGATGTTTCTGTCTGAAAAGCCTTTTTGTTCACGAATCTCAACCTTTTTCTTGTTTGTGCCTTTTCAGGGACCGCTGAAATTTGACATGCAGGTAGATGTTATGACGTAGGCATCCGCTAAGAAATGATTTTGATCAATTCTACCCCCAAGGGGATAAAATAGGGGATGAAAGTTTGTATGAAACTTTGAATTCCTTGGCGCGAGCAAAGCCGCGGGTTCAGCTAGTAATGAAATAAATTGAACATGTTTTGTGCTCGAGCGCTGATTTATCTCGGTAAAAAAAATCGTAAAGATGACACTAAATCGATATTTCAAACATCCATTACTAAGAGAGTTTTTCTTGAAATCTTGTCAAGTTATATCAAAATTTACTAGCGCAGTGTAAAAAAAACTTAAAATTTTGTTATTATTAATCTTTGAGAAGAAAATCTAACGAAATCTAGCTGTTCAAGTGTTGCAAGTCTCGGAGGTTGGAGGTTCTGGGATATCCTCGCCTTAACCAGCTCGAGCGTGACGTGGGCCGGTAGGTACAATAAGTGGCTGCCTACTTCTAGTAGTTCTAGTGTTGTGGTCTTCTTCTTCTTATCTTCTTATCGTGTCACTAGTTTCTTTCGGAACAGTGCAGTGTGGTGAAAGGAGTGTAAGTGCAGTGTGGTGAAAGGAGTGTAAGTGCAGTGTGGTGAAAGGAGTGTAAGTGCTTTGTGCTACAGTTATGCAATAAATTATTTCTGATTTCAGCAAGGAAACGATGCGGATGCGAATGAAATAATTGTAAAATGATCAATAAAAGTATGTGATATGATAATATACCAACATAATAAATATTGCCCTGCCTGCGGTGCGGTGGTGGACTTGGTTTGTTGCCAACAATCCTTTTTTGTATGGCAGAGCTATAAGCGCTCACCATCAGTAGCCTAGTATTGTTAATGCAACAAAAAATCACAATTTTTTTACAAACAACATTATACAGGCCGGGCCATAAGGGCGTACGATTTTAAAATAATAATAAAAAAAAAATACTACTACTTACCATAAGTACCTTCCATATTTTTTCAATTAACATTTCATTTCTTAAAAATAGCATCAAATTCAAATTCAAAATATATTTCGTCGCCGTAGAGCGAAAAGTCACTAAGTCGCAAAATGGCCAAATTTAGTTATATATGTCATCAAGATCGCCAATTTTTTCTGCAAATTTCAATCTTACGATCATGGCCATAGGTCTAATAGTTTTTATTTATTTATTTATTCATTCTTAGATTCACAGTTTTCTTATTGTCTAATATAAACTATATGATATACATTGTGCGTAAACCAAATCGAATCTACATTTTATAAGCAACACAAACCAAAATAATAAGGTAAAAGTTAACGAATAAAACAGACATAAAATATAAAGTTGATCAGAAAAAAAAAAGAGAACAATGTGTAAAATAAAACGTGGTAATGAAATGTGTAGTGTAGGTAGTGTGTCATGGTGTAGGTATGTGTAGGTAGCTATTTAGATAGGTTGTTAATTATAAATCGGGTAGGTGTGAATGTGATGACAAAACGCCTAGATAAAACTCTGCAACATTCGCTTGTTTTTATTTTAGAATGTGCAAAAAATCATCAATTTTATATTTTGAACCTCACAAGCTAGTAGAAAATTACCTAAGTTACTTAGGTATTTTTATCACCATAAAAGTATTTGCAAATGTATACCTAAATCGACCTTACTACTTTTCCTCTATTAAATAACAGCCCATTGCTAATCTTTACGGTTGACCTGATCCAAAGACCAGACTTATATCTAGATGTATTGGAACAGAAATACTAAGAGAGCGGTCACACTCACATTGAAGTAGACTCAACGCGTAGGGCTATTAAAAAACAGCAAAGGGATACGCTGGTTTAATCGACGATTGACTGGAAGTCAATCATGGTGTCGTGCTCGATCGAAGAGACACCGAGAATCAGCGTCTCCTTAGTAGTCAAGGAGTTAAACTACTATGAAATACTTTATGCTATAAATGAAAAGCTGAAAGTTATAAATGAAAAGTTCGTCAGATACACAAGCAAAGATAAAGATTGAAGGAAGGTTATGTCGCTGAAAACAAAATGGATTGAAAAGCAATTTCCAGGTAGGTCTAGTAAAATTCCGCTACACCACGAAGAGCATCACACTGGATACGACGTCTTTCAAAAAAATTTATGAAGTAGTTCCTCAACTGGAACAAGAAGACTCCAAAAAGGAAGGAAAAACTACCTACTTGATATTTCAATTAAAAGCCTTTTAGGTCCGCTCTTCCTCTGATTTCAGAGGCTAGAGAGTAAAAGATGTTATTGGTCTTTGTCGGAAAGGGAATATTCCTAAAGAACTAAATGCCTGGTATGAGTCTCTCTCTACCTACCAGCAATGACGTCATAGACAGGCCGTTGGCTTTGGTGTCAGATGTTACAAAGTAAAGTGAAGATGCATTAGTTTACTTACATTATTGAATGGTTTAGAATGTTGCCTATTATTCAATTGATTAGGTTTTTGATTTGCTTTCATTTAACATTGGTTTTTTAATGCATCATGTGAAAAGTTAGTTTTGTGCTTATTCTGGTCTGTTTTTGTATGCTAATATGTTTTTTCTCAATAAATCTTTGAAATAATTACTCACTTAAGAACTGTTTCTTTAAATACTCACTTGATCGTCTTGATAATCTAATAAAATTAGCTAAAATTGTTAAATAATAAGCCTGATTTATTAACTAAAATACTTTTTGAATTTCGTAAAACAAGTTCCATTATAACTAGATGAAGTTATTATCTCATAATGGAATCGGAACATGGGCGAAAAATCACTATCTCCATTTTACAAATCATTAACTAGAATTTCGGTTACGTATTTGAGGGGGAAAGTAACTAATTCACTTTTTTATAATTATCCCTAAAAATGACAACTTTAATTGTTTTTTTCAGAACATTAGCATAACCTTTTATACATTTTCTAGGATATAAGACCTTAAAATAAGAAATATCTCGTACCATAAAAAAGTAATAATTTTTTTTCTTTTTTAATACTTTAAACCTCCATATCTCAAAACGCCAAAAAGCGATTTAGTGACTTTTCGCTCTACGGCGACGATTCATTCAATAAAATCACAAGTATCATCTTGAAACGTCTAAACTAGGCGACTCTAGTGCCAGTTCCACGCGACCAACACCGAGAAGTAGGTACAGGCAACAAACACGGCTTGGTATCTATCATCATCCAGGTGTGCACCATCGCGCTGCGAACATTCCTCGAATCTGAACCTCAAAGGAGTTGTTCAAATTTTTCATGGAGGTTGGTATAAAAATAAACTTGAGCTTGAAGCAAGACTGTGTGCTATTTTAGTGAAATAGCATATTATTTAAATGATATTACGGATATTAAAAAAAATCTAGAACCCTCCGTTTTTTTTTTAAACATAAGTGGAACCAAGATGTTCTTGCAACATTAAAGAAGGCCTGGCAACCCTTTATAAAAAGTATTTTGCAAACATCGTGACGCGAATACCCTGGAACGCACCGTATGAAAGAGATAGTGCCTTATGTTTTAGAGTTTATGTCTCACTCTCACTTGGAGCATAAAGTAGGAATAATTTTTTAGTGTCGTGGAACAAATTCAATACGTTGAATTGAAATAGCGAGTTGATTTTTTTTGCTTGATTTGAAAATCACACGGTATTTCGACTTCGTTTCGCGTTGTTCGTAATTTCGTTGTGCATCGTGTGTTTTGTTGTTCTGCCATTGACGTGATCTCATCAATATTTTGACTTTTGAGTTGGTGTTTATTACTTGTATTCAAATTCCTTGGTTTATTCCGAGTTGTCACATCACTTTGAAGTAACGAGAATGTCAAGTCATTCTGACAGTGAATGTTTTTTTGTTATTAGTGCTGCCGTGCTGGCTTCTTTACATGTTTTTCTCCCTCAAAACATTTTTATAATTTTTACGAAAATGGAGGCTCTTAAAAATTTGAGTTTGGTTTAATCAAGTAGTCTAATTTATTTGCTTTCTACTTGGGTATTTTTCATACTTGATCAAATTACTTGGGAATAAAATACCACTACTGACCGTATCCTTTGTTTGAGGAATATTCGCAGCGCGATGGTGCACACCTGGATGATGCTATTTTTAAGAAAAAAAAATCTTAGCTGTCAATTTTTATTAAAATAAAAATTTGTATGTGAATTGTACTTAGTTTTTTTTATCGTACGCCTTCTGAACCACCCTGTACCTAAAGTTAGTGCTTTTAATCTTTGACGTTAACAAAGTAATAATAGAACGATGTTGATCACGCATGAACATGATAACTACTATGTAAAATGTAAATCAAATGATCTCTAAGTATCATCGTCTGGAGTGGAAATGTAAATGGAAACTCCACTGTGGCCTACACATCACCCAGTGAGTACACATCACCCAGTGCCCTGTAAGTAGGTGCCCTGTAAGAGCCCGCAGATAAGAGCACGCTCCGTGCGTAGTTTATGAGATCCCATAAAACAAGCTAGAAGATCAAATTATTAGAAGATCTCGTTTGACCTCCCCCAGCGCCGGCGCCACCCTGTGCTGAGGATTGATGCGTTTTTTTTTTCATACTACTTCTGCTCACCTAATGTAAAGCGGTAACAACCAAATACCTAAATAAAACTTTTTGTCTAGGACCTAGACAGAAGGACTAAAGAGCAGAACTTGCCATCTACCCCTACTAGCGACCCCCTGCCCTCAACCTCAACCCTCAACCCTCAAGCGTCAACCCTCAACCCTCAAGCCTCAACCCTCAACCCTCAACCCTCAAGCGTCAACCCTCAACCCTCAACCCTCAAGCGTCAACCCTCAACCCTCAACCCTCAACCCTCAACCCTCAACCCTCAACCCTCAACCCTCAACCCAGGTACAAGGCTTGCTATATAGCCAGCCCGAGAGAGAAGTGCTGATATTATATGGACTTACTGAGTATAACGAGGATGAGCTGCGCGAAAAATCTCCGCACTCGCATGTGATCCATCTCCCCCGCGCCGCCCGCGCGCTGCCCCAGCGACAATGTCATCGTGCACTACTCGTGCACTACCTCGCACACTCTATCTGAGCTACACTATAATAACTAACGAAGTTTACCATGTAGGTTAATTATTTGAAACTAATTTGCGTAGTAGGTACATAATGCGTTTGTGATTAGGTGTGGTTTGTAATTATTAAGTGTAGGTAAGGAAGTATCGAATTGAATAACACGGATTATAATATCTCACTTTTCACGCGCATCGGTAGCTTGCGGAACTAACTGAAATGTTATTTGGAGAAACTGATAATTTATAATTTACATTTTTGCACATTTTGATTTAATTCGGTAAGTTAGTTGTTACCGAGACGTAATGTGTATGGTTTATGAATATAATTGTCCTACTCGTAGCTAGGTCACCAGTAGAAACATCAGCGTGTCGAGACCCGGAGCCTCCGCCGAGCACTGACCGGCCGCGGCGCAGGCGCAGCCGTCGCGGCTCGCACAGCTGAGCTGACCACGGACTGTGGTGTACCTACCTACTGTAGGTACACTCAGCTTCATTGATATTGACATTTCTAAAGTTTTCTAAACTCTTATACAGTTTTTTTTATCATACAATCAGTTGAGCGCCGCGCCCGCCGCCGGCGCCGGCGCCGGTGCGGTGGTCTCCATAACTCCCCGCCTTCCTTTGCTTGTGGGTTCGAATCCCGTCGTGCAGCAATGGATTTCCTTCATGGTGCGCAATGCCTAGACCAGAGTGCTATCAAACGCTGAGACTTATTTAATGTGGAGTATGTATATATGTGCTCGGTAGGTAAACATTACGTCGGTGACTGTATTACCTATACCTACCTGTAAAATCCTATATTTTAGTAATAACTCTGGCTCATGGATGCACCAAGCCGGTCTCCTGTCCTGGTCTTCCAGTTCCCATAATCCACACTCCCTGACCCTCAGATGCCGTAGGTACGTCACACTCCCTCTTCGCGCCAACCCGTATCTCTGACATTGACTGGACATTGACAGGTGAGGAGCTTGACACTGACACTTGACAGGAGGCTAACAACCGCTTGTGCCGGAGCCTTAAGCACTATGACCATTTGCAGCGCGATCACAGCTAAGACAAGGCAGCCGGTGTCATACGGTCAGGGCAAAGTATCTCCTATGCTATAAAGAATAAAGCCCAATATCAAGTTTTGACGTTTCACGGTTTGGGGCAAGGAATCTCCTTGGAATCTCCTATTGTCATAGTGAATAAGGCTACAGATGAGACAGAGTATTGTATCTACTAGATACCTAGATACCGATTGAACACTACACTACCTTATCTGGCAACTGTTAGCTGTGCTCTTCCAATTCTCCGATGAATGGACAGGTTTAGGCGCCTTCTAATAATAGTTGCCTAGTAGGTGCGAGTAGGTTTGCGACGAAAATAACATCTGCATAAATTGGATTTGATGAATTAGTTAATTAGGTACTTAGCACGCCTCAGATCAGATCGCTAACGTTAGGTAGGTACCTAAGTAACGTCTAATATTCCCAGAAGAGAGAATTTCATAATAAAGGACATGCCGTGAATGAAACGTGCAGCAGTTTTTCTCGTGCCTCACTAAGTGTGCGGCTCAGTGATCACTTAAGGCTCCGGTGACAGTGGCTCGCAATTTCGAAGTGCGATTGGCTATTATTTCATTTTATTTCATTTCGGGGAGGTTGTTTGAAAAAATAACTCTAGAGAAACACGCATAAATACTGTTCGAACACAAATAATACAATAATATAAGGGAAACATGCCCGAATCAGAAATCATTTTGGTATTAGTATGTTTGGTCTTACGTTTACCTAATACCAAAATGATTTCAGACTCAAGCACATTTCCCTTATATTATTGTATTATTTGTGTTCGAACAGTATTTATGCGTGTTTCTTTAGAGTTATTATTTCAAACAACCTCCCCAAAATGAAATAAAATGAAATAATAGCCAATCGCACCTCGAAATTGCGAGCCGCTGTCACCGGACTCTTAAGTTCATACTTAGCTGGCACCGCAACGCAGCAGCCGGCGCGGCATGCGACACCGCGCGCGTCCAACTTATAACGTGTCAGTCACGTAGGTACGTTTTTTTCAATGAATTTGAATGGTTTTTTTCAAGGAATTTAAATATATTCAAATTCCTTGGTTTTTTTTCATCATGACATGTCATTGATATTTCATAATGACAGTTCCTGGTATGACAATCCAACAGTCACTGTCATTGTCATAAGTTGAATGAAATGAATCTGCTGTGCTGTCACTGTCAGCTGTGTGCATAGCTGTGTGCGTGCTGTAGATCATGGCCGCATTCCGAAATGGCTATAATCTATCACAGCGCTCACATCACCTCACAGGCGTTCCGAATTAGATATTGCGATTATGACAGCTCAGAACGCTCGTAAACGCACTTACAGAAACATCATAAGAATCATAACCTCAAACCTTGTTTAACAAACTTGGACTGCTTAGATATTTTCTGGATTTGTCATTTTATGATCGCAGAACATATTAATATTATACCCTATAACGACTATAATGCGACTGACAAACATGTAACCTCATCACAAATAACAACAAAACACAAATGCACAACTGTCATTTTTGACAGCGCTCACAGTGATATTAGAATATGGCATGGTCGGCGTAATCGCAAGATGGCGCATCATGATGGCGCATGATTCGTTTCCTGTCATCTAACGAAGCAACATGCATTTTCATTTTAATTGTTTTTCTAGTGTTATTTTGAGTTGTGTTGTGTAATTTTGGTGGTATTTTAACCAACATTACTTGTGGTCTTAGCACAAAGTGTAAGCATTTGGGATGAAAGTGTATTATGTGATATCGTGATTTGACCGAAAATGTTTCAAATGTTTTGAAGAAACCGCCACCATTTTCTTCAAAACAATTGACTGACTCGACTTTGGACTGACGTGACTAGAAACATAACTACAAAGAGTAAAATCTCTGAATCACTTGACATTGGCAAGATTGTCTATGACAGGAGCCATAAAAAGAAGAAAGAAGAAGAAGATGGCGCATGTCATGTCGTCAGTCATCTATGACGTTTCATGGGTCATCGTTATCGCGCTCACATCCTAGTAGTCTGTGGCGCTCACGCTAATTCGGTACGGGTTTGTGAGCGCTCAAATCGATTATGGCGTATTTCGGAACGCGGGGCATGCAACAAGCAAGCTTGTTGATTCAGTAGTAGTGTGTTGCAGTTTCTGCAAATTTGATAGGTAGGTAGGTAATTGATAATTGATTGAAGATTTCTTTCTTATTCTCTCGCGTTAGGTGAGAGGTGAAGGTCCACCGTCGAGTAGCCGTGGCTCCAATACAATATGTGGTCTCGGTTCGTGATGTCGCAAGTGAAACACAACTCGTACTTCCTGTGCGGCGTGGCGCTCGGCCTGTGGGTGTCGCTGGCCGTGATCCCGCTGGATGAGGAGCCCGGCTGCGCCGGCGTGGCGCTGCCCGCGGCGGCCGGCGGCGGCGGCGGCGCGCTCGTGCTGCCCGACGAGTACGAGCCGGCGCGCGAGGAGCGTCCGCTCGGCCCGGCGGGCCAGGCCGCCGGACGCAGCGTGCAGCGTCCGCGCTACTACACCACTGAACTTGGCATGAGAGGTACATCTTCATCAGTCTTCTATTAGTACCTAGTTCTGCAAATAATTATGCCTTGGCTAATGCTGCTGCTAGACCTCAGTGGAGAATATTTAAAAACTATTACATAATTACTAGTTGCGCCCCGCGGTTTCACCCGCGCAGATTTAAATCCCGGTATTCCCACGGGATTTATTATTATTATTAGGTATAATCCATCTCTCTGCCAAGTTTCATCCAGATCCGATCAGCCGTTCCAGCGTGAAAAAGAAACATCCATCCATCCATACTTACAAACTTTCGCATTTATAATATTAGTAAAAAGTCATTAATGTTCTTTTATTTCTTGTATTAGACATTATAAAGGCCTATTGTTGTTCATAACCAACTATGTGTTTATCAGGATCCCTTCTGAGTGGTGTGCTGAGCTCAGAAGATGCATTGAAGAGCCAAGTGGCAGCACTGAACCAGACGATGGCTCGTCTACAGCCCGCACTCAAGTTCTTTATAACAGCAAGTGCCATGAGCGCTGTGCCCGGCCTGGCCAATGTTGTTGGTGAGTCCCGCACCTCTGCAGTGTGCCTCATTGTTCTCAAGCACAAGCTGCACAGTCTTATCATGCAAACATCTCTTGCAAATCCATCCAAATTGGTGCCAACTTCACTGAACAGGAAAAAATTTCAATTTAACTTTATGAGCACCATAATCAATTTGATGATTAAGGTTACTGGTAAATGAACTTGTTACGTATGAATATTACAATACTAAACATAAAAAAGTGCTTACATTCTACAGTCTCAAAACACAGGTAATTGTTGTAGGGTTCACTGACACCCGAGAGATGCTAAAGCCGTTCCATGCCCTCAAGTACCTGGCCGACAACTACCTGGAGGAGTACGACTTCTTCTTCCTGGTGTCGGACGCCGCGTTCGTGAACGCGCGCCGCCTCGCCGAGCTCGTCTCCAAGCTCAGCGTCAGTCAGGACCTGTACATGGGCACCGTGGCCGAGGACGACTCCCACTACTGCTCACTCGGTAACAGTCCACTACAGTCTGGCTGGTGTTGTGGAAACAGAGGAGCTACATGCATCGGTTGTATGTTCCAGAGAGCGGCTTCATAATATCGAACGGTGTGCTGAGAGCTGTGCACTCGGAGCTGGACTGGTGTGTGCGCAACTCGTACTCTCCGCATCATCATGAGAACATCGGCCGGTGCATTCTGCATGCAGCCCACCTCTCCTGTGCAAGCGAACATCAGGTACCAAACAAACAATAACAATATTACTAGAAGTCTAGATTGACTCTACTTGGTACTTGGTGATCGGACTGGATTCTGCAATTAGGCAGCCGAAGGGCGTTTTTTGTGCCCTCCAGGAAGCTTGCTAATGCTAGTGCGGGCTTCCCCAGGCATAAGAGAGACTTGTGAGCTTTTATCGATAAAAGCCACAGTTCATATGACCGTCAGTAATGTTTGGTTCCAGGGCCAGAGCTACCTGTCGGTCCGGCTGCCAGACTCTGACGACACGCTGAGCCTGAGCCCGGCGCTGGCGGACGCGGTGACGTCATACCCGGCGTCTCCGCACCGGATACACCGTCTGCATGCGTACGTGGCGCGGGTATGTCGTCTACTACCGCCCGCCTGAGATGGCGGCGTGCACGCGCGACGTGACGGGGACGTGTCCGCAGGTGGAGCTGCAGCGCGCGCGCGGCGCGGTGCGGGCGCTGCGCGCGGCGCTGTGGCGCGCGTCGGCCCGCCAGCCCGCCGCCGCGCGCAACGCCACGTGGCCGGGCGGCCTGCGCGCCGACCCCGGCCTGGCGGCGCCGGCGCCCGACTCGCGGTTCGACCACCTGCGCTGGACGCTCTTCAACGAGAGCCACGCCTTCGCGCCGGACGAGCTGCGCGCCGCCGCGCCGCTCGCCGCGCCCTCACGCGACGCCGTGCAGGTACCACCGCGCGCGCCGGCGCCGCGCCAAGCACGGGCTCGCGCGCGCGCTGACCGGGGTTGTGTTGCAGCTGGTGGTGAGCAGCGCGCGCGCGTGGGCGCTGCGGCGCTGGCGCGGCGCGCGCGACGTGCAGCTGGCGGAGGGCGCCTGGCAGTGGGACCCGCCGCGCGCGCTGCGCTACCGGCTGCTGCTGCGCGTCGCGGGACCCGACGACGCCGAGGTGAGCGAGCGGCGCCGGCGGCGGCTGCGCGGCGCGGCGCCGGTGCTAGCGTGCGTTGTGTGCAGACGGCGCGGCTGGTGGAGGCGGTGCGGCCGCTGGGCGCGGCGCGGCTGGTGCCGGTGCGCTACGTGACGGAGAGCGCGCGCGTGGCGCTGGTGCTGCCGCTGCCGGCGACGTGCGGCGGCGCCGAGCTCGCGGCCGCGCTGCGCTTCCTGCAGCGCTACAAGCAGCTGAGCGCGCCGCGCGACGCCAACACTGAGCTCTACATCGTGAGTGCGCGCCCGACCCGCGACCGCCGCTGCCGACGCGGCGCCGCCAGCCTGATGTGTGCGTGCGGTGCGCAGGTGGCGTTCCCGACCCCCGCGTGCAACATGTCGAGCGCGCTGGCGCCGCTGCGCGCGGCGCTGGCGGCGCTGCCGGGCGCGCTGGGCGCGTCCAGCTCGCTGGTGCTGGCGGCGCGCGAGGTGGCGCCGGGCGCGCTGTCGGAGGCGGAGCTGTACGCGCGCCTCGGCCGCGCGGCTGCGCGCGCGCTGCCGGCGCCGGC
Organism: Plemyria rubiginata; assembly: GCA_963576535.1. Lineage (NCBI taxonomy): Eukaryota > Metazoa > Arthropoda > Insecta > Lepidoptera > Geometridae > Plemyria > Plemyria rubiginata. The sequence continues at coordinate 8,817,082 of OY754929.1, forward strand.
GCGCGCGGGCGAGGACGCGCTGCTGCTGCTGGTCGTGCCGGACCTCGAGTTCAACCAGGACTTCCTGAACAGGGTGCGTGTGCGCCACAACTATCTTATTGATTTAGAGCGTGGCGTTCGACTAATATTTTTTCTGATTCTTGTTTGATATTCAGCTGGACTGACATCTCACCTGATGGAAAGTTAAAATGCCCCACTCGAACTCTCTTGTCTTGAATAATCCTACTAAGTTAAATAAAAAAAAATTGTTGCATATTGGAACAAAAACTATAAATATTAGGTATCTTCGTTAGTGTGCATGTGTAAGGGGGGACGTCGAGTGCGTCCCCTTCTCCTCGTCAGTCCGAGTGTTGCGCCGCGCGCTGCAGGCGGGACTAACGCGCGTGCGCTTCGTCGTCAGGTGCGCATGAACACGATCCGCGGCGAGTCGTGGTTCGCGCCGCTGCCGTTCCGGCGCCACGCGCTGCACGCGCTGCCGCGGCCCGCGCGCGCGCGCTCCGGCACCGGCCGCTTCAACGCGCACGCGAGCGACGTCGTCGCCGTCTACCGCTCCGACCTCGCCGCAGGTACCGCCCGCCGACCGTCTGCGCTCTGTGCGTAGCTGCCCCCGTACTGACGCGCGCGCTGTTGCAGCGGAGAGGCTGTGGCGCGGCGCCGCGGACGCCAGCGCGCCGCGCGTGCTGTGCGGCGCCGCGCTGCGGGCCGTGCGCGCGCCCGAGCCCGCCGCCGTGCTGCCGCCGCGCCCCGCGCCGCCGCCGCGCGCCCCCGGCGCCCCCGCGCGCGCCCCCCGCCGACCTGCGCACGCTGCAGCTGGGCGGGCGCGCCGCCCTCGCGCAGCTGCTGCTGGAGACGCAGCACGAACAGCTGGCGCTGCGCACCACAGCGTAGCCCTCCCTACCCGAGCCCAGCAGCAACGATACAACGTGTAACTTAATACAAAACAGGGTATTCTAATAACGCTACTTAGAAACGAAAACTTGTTCAACAGTAATGTACGCCTTCATAATTGAATCGCTAGAATGACGCGCTAACTCCCACGCAGCACCGAGCGGCCTCTGATCGGTGCAGACTAGAACTGTAGATAAATGTTACACATGCGCCCAACAACCTAAAAAAAATTCAAAGTCAAAGTCAAAATCAAAATATGTTTATTCAATAAAATCAAAAGGACCATTTGGTGACTCTAGTGCCAGTTCCACGCGACCAACAACACAACAATTTGACAAAAAAAGAAGAAATATATTGTCTATTAAACCTAAATTACCTATTCAGATTTTGCAACCGCATGTTGCGACAAACCAAACGGTCCGATTCATCCTTGAAGCATACCTACCTGCTATTAGAGACACAAGCTTAACAACATAAATACCTAGTTACTGCTGCCTTTACGATGTAATCTACGCGAGTGTTCGACCTTGGCTAGGTTTCTCAGATAGCGATGCAGTGCACAGACGCGGCGCGGTAGGTACACTAGGTATCATATGTACGATGATAGTGTTAGGTACAACCATTAGATAAGCTAAGGACACGTTTCAAACAAAGTGCCTTTACCTCCTTCCACTGTAGCGATATCTCTTATAATATAATTTCTATATTTTCTTGGAATTTGTGGGTAATACAATTTTCTATATAAAAGATAAATTTTTGAAAGTAGGCATGTTTATGAATTTCGCAATAAGTACTATTGTCACATCCATAGGTAATGGACACCAGTGAAGAACAAATCTCAGGCAATGTTTAGTTCATGTAACGTTTGGTATAAGTCTGGAGAGCTAGCTTGACAATAAAACATACAACTGAACACTAACATGGTTTCATTAAAAATTCTTTAATTTACCTACCGTAGCACCGGCGGATAATATATAATGGACGGTAGTACCTACTTGCGGACGAACCAGTACGAAGATCAGTACCTACTTACTATTACTGCTACTGCGACACGTCCCAAAGAAAGGTAGGTACCAGTCAAATGAAAAGCTAGTTAAAACGACAAAATGCAGTTTATTGAAATACAAAAACAATAATACTATGCATAAGTAGGTTAGGGAAGGTCGCGGCCCACGGTGACGTCATCTCGCCGTGTGACGTCACGCTACGTACCCAGAGAGTGCATAGATACCTACGTATAGTGCGCGTCACGCAAAAACAACGCCGGAAGGGGTGTGATGGCGCGAGTGTTTTGTATGCGCTAACTAAAACAACCCTCCACTGTGTTTTCCAGCGTTCTTTTTGGTTGACGCGCACTATAGGTAAGGAAAGCCCACCACCCCGCGCCGACTAACGAATTCACTCATAAACACAAAATAAACAACCAATACCCTCGTTAGCATTAGCTAAGACTAATTATTAATTCATTAAGTATTATAGTGGGCCGTGCTCTCGATTACAGATAAAATACTACAGAGAATCGAACCCGCGACTCTTGCTGCTAACTCTGGGAGTTCATGTGACAATTTTGCTAAAACATTTGTACTAAATAGGCACATCTACGAGAGACGCAGTCGGCGCGACCGGCCCGAGCGACCGCGACGCGACCGCGACCGGCGGTCGCTCGGGCCGCGATCCAGCAAACGTGCTGCTACGGCTCTAACATTACATTACATTACATTAGTGTCTTTTATCGGTAATTAATACACAATGAATACAATCAATTATAGTAAACTACATTGAGACGAACCGAGTCGTCGCCGGAGCGGGATGCCACCATTATAACTTTCCGGCGACAACTCGGGAAGTTAAATAATAAAATTAACCTAATTTGCCCTTATCACAATACTGCGCAGCGCATGTAGTGCACGCGTGCATGTAGGTACACCACGTGTACCTACCTCACCTATATGTATATTATACATTTTAGACGCGAAAAAATGATTGACCCGACCAAGGCCACGATGGTTGGTGGTTGGTTCCGACCGTGTAGAACAATGTAGAGTAGAACGCCTTTGAATGAACAAAGCCCGAGTTCACTAACCGTCAAGCTAACACGAGTTAGTTTATATGTCGACAGATTATGGTTAGTGACGCCGGCCGGGCACTAGTTTTAATGGGGGGGGTAGTTACACTGAGCGGCTGTCCAGCGACGTGTGCCGAACATACAAAATAACATAGAAAGCTCAGCAAGGCGTCGCGTCACAGACAGCGATGCGGAATGACCTCCGTTTATATAAAATGCAAGTACAAATTTCATCTGCCACTTATCAACGCTACGTGTATAATAATATCATTATAAAGGCCGATATATATATCTCATTTCTGTGGCGAGCCAGCGCGAACTTTAACAGCTCGAGTCAGTGCCAACATCGACACAAACCTTGCTAGGTTTCACGATGGTGTATTATTAAAACTGTTATTTAAGTTTTGCTGAATAAATAAATAATAAAAAAAAAATAAGTAAAGATGTCGATTTAGACCTCTTCTGCATGAGTGTTAAATCAGCCAGGCAGCGAATGAACAGGGAGTTCTTCAATAGTGAATAAAACGTAGATAGGTATAATTACCATTATGTCCACTACTTCATCTTTCTTTTTTTTATTGTTTGTTTAGGTACATACTGTGTTGACTGCGGTGCTCACATTAATGTTTATGCTTTTATAATGTTGTTTTAACCGTGAAAACCTTTTATTGGCTTTTTCGTTTTTATATCTGCTGTTATTTTAGTTTTTTTTTTTTTTATACAACTAGCTGATGGAACAAGCAGATGGCCCACCTGATGTTAGTTATATTAAGCTGTTGGTTTTCCAATAAAAAAATAAAATAAATAAATATACAGAGCGCTCCAACTCGTGGACGAACACGTAGACCCATCCAGACGTTTACAGGCTGTCAGTGCCCTACAGAGAGTGCACGAGAGCTCGTCTTGTTCGAGTCCTATAAATGCGTGCTGCTTTACAATAGCTAGTTCTGCAGCATCGCCTCTCCTGAGAGAGATGTCCGAGCGCGCGGGATGAGATGTAGCCGACTGATGCGCGGCGGAGGTAGCTCGCACCAGCAGTCGCAGCGCAGGCACGAGGTGGTCCAGCTGTCCGCACTGAAGCTACTCAATTTCATGATTTAATTTCATCGACTTGAAAATTACGTAGGACCTACTACTTCATAGTCCTCAGAATAGATTACCGCCAGAAATACATTCCCAGGCCGGCCGCCAACTCTTCAAAACGGCAATACATATAATATAGAAGGTAGATTGTTTTTTTAAATATGTAAAGGTATCTAAAAAAATATCATCTCAGTAGAACATGAAGGAATGAGCCCTCGCGCCGCCTCCTACGTATGCTGTATACAGCAGCAGTAGTTGTGTAGTATGTATGTATGTATGTATGTATGTATGTATGTAGCTATATGCGCATACGTAGCAGCACGACGCGTCGGTACGTCCGGTGACGTCACTGCGACGGAGCGCGGCGTCGGTCACTCTAAATGCATATATAAAAATATAGTTAACTATGGGAAGTCTGTGGTACGGGTGCGCGAGTGTCAAGGGTGTTCACTGCGTCGCCGCTACGGCGGCCGCGGGCTCGCTACCCGTCATCGTCTCGATGGATTTCCGTTTCTCCGTTGATTTCTGGAAAAGAGAACATCGAGCAAGTAAGGAACGAAATCGGACCAAGCAGAGGACCCTGCGATACACCGAACGGTACGGAGGATGAACTGCGGCAGATCTATTTCAAAAACTATACTATTTTCAGTAACCGTGATGGTCGGATCACACCAAAATACCATGTTATAGAATCGGTGCCATCGCTAACGGTTTTGAAAGAAACGAATCGGTAAATTCGGTAGAAAGCTCCACCGCAGTCCAAAACACATGACACATAATGTTGGCAGTCGGGTTAGTAGGTATGTTGGACGAAGTCGTTACCTCTGCGAGCGGATCCAGCTCGTTGTCGGCGGCCGCAGCTCGCGGCGCCGCGTCCGCGGGAGCGGCGTCGGGCGCGGGGGGCGCGGCGAGGGGCGCGGGGGGTGCGCTCGCCGCGCACAGCGCCGTCCACTCGCCGTCGGGCGCGCTCAGGCACTCGGCGCACGACAGGAACTCCTGCGTACACAAGCAGGCGGTATCATCCCCGCAGCGGCCGCAGGGATCGCTGCGCCGCCAGGGCTCGGTGCGCGGGCTCACCTTGCCGTCGAAGCCGCCGACGGCGTACAGCGTGCCGGCCAGCACCGCCAGCCCCGGGCCGGCGCGCGCGCGGCGCAGCGCGGGGCCCGCGCGCCACGGACCTGCGACACACGCCTGCATTACTGCGCCTGCGCGCCAGTGCCCGCCGCCGCAGCGCGCGCTACGTACCGTCCTCCGCGTCCAGCCAGTCGGTGCGGCGCAGCGAGGCGGCGCCGTCCGACCCGCCGGCCGACACGAGCCGGTCGCGCCACACGCTGCAGCCCATGCTGCGCCGCGCCGTCGGCAGCGCGGGCGCGGCGCCCCACTCCCCCGCGCCCGCGCCCGCGCCCTCGCACAGCGGCAGGCGCTCGGCGGACGCGAGGCAGTGCCAGGCGTCGCAGCCGCCGAGCACCCAGAGCGCGTCGCGCCAGCAGGCGCCGCCGCACTGCGCGCGCGCCGTGTTCAGCGGCGGCGCGTCCAGCCACGCGCCGCGCGCCGCGTCCAGCCGCCACACGCGGCGCAGGTAGCCGCCGCCGGCCCAGCCGCCCGCCACGTACAGCGTGCCGCGCGCGGCGGCGGCGGCGGCGTGCGCGACGGCCAGCGGCAGGCGGCCGCGCGGCACCCAGCCCGTCGCCGCCGAGTACATGTCCACCGAGTCCAGCTCCGTGTGCCCGTCGCTGCCGCCTGCGACCACCAACCACCGCCGTCAGCTTACACACGGCACCGCACCGTAGCGACCACTATTGCTCAAATACCAAACGTTCTGCTCGAGCACATAGGTGAGCTAAGTCCTCATGACGCCCGGTCCGGGTGGGTTGCGGCCCGGACAGTCCACTGAAGAAAGTGCGATCATAACTCAGAAGCACCGAGTAAGTAATACACAATCGACAGGACTTCGGGATATTTGCCTGTTTTCCTGACCTCTCCGAGGCCTTCGATCTAGTTTCGTACGATGTTTTCTCGAGAAAATTGAAGAACAGGTTTGTACCGGTGGAAGTGAAGTCCTTAGATTGCTCCAGTGCTAATAAGCCACTCAGATTTTATAAAATGGGGCCAATTCTCTCTCGGGAACGTACAGGCCGGAGAGTGAGACACGACAGGGGGAGTTGATAGCTCCTAAGCTCTTAAACCTATAATGACAACATGGTGCTGCCGAGAACGACGGTTGGAGGCTTGAGAGAGCTACTCAAGGTCTGAAACCTACGCAGCTGAACATATTATTTAACTTTCGAATCGTAAATCCATTCAGTCGAAGTCTTGTGGTTTCTCTATGGAAATATAATGGATCATAACAGTTCCGGGATACGGGGATACATATAGACAAGCTTAGACCCGTTCCACTGAAATCATCTGCTCTGATACCAAGATCACAAAAAGAACTGGGACCATGATACCAAGAATTTTAGAAAAGCAGGGGTCGGCGGTCGACTCCGAGGATATTCTCTGTTCTCGGAGCTGCGAGATGTGGTCGCGGGTCCTCAACTCAGCAGCGGGTACTCACCGAGCGCGTAGATGGAGTCCCCGAGCGCGGCGAGTGCGAACCTCGCGCGCTCGCGGCGCATGTCCGGCGCCGGCGCCCACTCGCCGCGCGCCGGGTCGTACGTCTCTGCGGAGCGCAGCACGCGCGCGCGGTCGTACCCGCCGCACGCCAGCAGCCGCCCCGCCAGCGGCGCCGCGCCCAGCGCCGCCCGCCCCGCGCCCAGCCGCGCCGCGCGCGCGCCGCCCGCCAGCGCCGTGCCTCCGCCGCCGCCGCCCGCCGCCCAGCCCAGCCGCACGCCCACTAGCCGCTCGCCCAGCGCCACCAGCGCGCGCGTGCCGCCGCACCCGGCGCGCCGCGCGCCCAGCACCGCGCCGCTCGCCGCGCCGCCCTCGCCGGCCGCCGCCGCCGGCGCCCGCTTGCGCGCCGCCGCGTCCCGCCGGTACAGCTCCAGCTCGGGCGCGTCGCCGGGCGCGGCGGGCAGCTCGCCGCAGTCGCGCAGCGCGCCGCGCGCGTCCACGTACACGAGGTGCGGCCGCGAGCACAGCTCCGAGAACTACGAGACACGTCACAGTGACGACGCGCTACGGGGGGGGGGCTGAGAGCTAGGGGAGGGTCGCACGGCCGGCACTCACGTCGCGGTCCGAGTCCGGCTGGTCGCGCAGCCAGGCGAGCACGGCGTCGGCGACCTGCAGCGGCGCCTCCGCGGCCGCGCCGGCGCTGCCCTCGCGCAGCACCTCCACGCGCACCTGCGGCAGCGCCGCCAGCGCGCCGCTCGCCCAGATCTCCTCGAACTGCGCGCGGCGGGGGCGGGGGCGGGGGTTAGTGCGCGGTGGGGTCGGCTGACAGACAGTAGGTATGCAGCACAGGCACACTCACGTGGTCGGCGATGTACGCGTCGAGATGCCGCAGCTGGTCGGCGCGCAGCGCGGGCAGCGCGCGCAGCGGCAGCGCGGCCGCGGGGCGCAGGCGGCGCAGCAGGCGCTCGGCGAGGTGCGCGCGCGCGCGCTCCATGCGCAGCGCGGCGGCGGCGCGGTAGAGCGCGCGCGCGGCGCCGGCGGAGCGCACGTCGAGGCGGCCGCTGTACGCGTAGTCGACGAGCGCGTGCAGCGCGGCCGCGTCCACGTCGAGGCGGTGCGGCGCGGCGGGCCCGCTGGCCGGCAGCGCGTCCAGCAGGTGCGGCGAGGCGGCGGCCAGCACGGCGCGGTGCGCGGGCACCTCGCTGCCGCCGGCCACCAGCACCACGTCGTAGTGCTGGCGCGACTTGCGCAGCGCGTTGAGCGCCCGCAGCGCGCGCGCCGGCGCCGCCGCGTCCTCCAGCGACAGCTCCTCGCGCTCCGCCTCCGCCTCCTCGTCGCTGCCCTCGGAGCCCGCGCCGCCGGGCTCTGCGCACGCGAACACTGCTATACTTACAGCCGCCGGACCACGCGGACCGCTTCCTAAATATTTGTAATTGGCGTTTCCAAATACTAATGTTTAGCTATGTTTTACTTAGTAGGTTCCTACAAATACATGTTTTGCATCTGTCTGACGACGAAGCTACTAAAGTTGAGTGAAGTCATACTAACGTACCTACCTCCGGAGTGAGTAAGTATAACTATGCCGTGTAAATATTATGGCTCGTATAAAATGGCTAAATACTGGTTTTGTAAACTTAGTAAGTAGATAGGTAGGTACTGCCGGTTTTTTAGCAGGTAAGTACCCTGTAGTTGTTCGGTATGAGTATAGAGTTAGTCGTGGAATCGTTCGATAATTGGCCGCGGAGACACGCGACGCCGTGACCTAGTCTGCCGACTGTTCGCGCCTGCCTTGCTGCGACTGCAATGTACATAATAGGGCACACGCCAGGATTCCGGCATAGCCACTGCACCCACTTTTCTATTGTATAGTACAGCTAGGTATACAGCCTAGTTGCATATTTGACAAACATATTAACGTTATAGTTTCAAAAGCATACAGAGCTCTTGATTTCATCTTTAGGAACAGAAAAGACTTGTCTAATATTAAAACATTAAAGATTTTATACTGCACTTTTGTAAGAAGTAAATCACTTTTACATGATTATGAATTAGCTTGTAGAAAATACCATCTGTTACCATTAGTGAACCGTCGTGAAATTGCTGACATTATCTACTTGGGCAAATTGGTATCATCTCAAATTGACTGTCCTGAGTTACTTGGTAAGCTGCGATTTTATGTTCCTGTCGGGTCTCGAAGGTCCATTCCCACATTCTGCCTTGATATTGCATGTACCAACTGCGTGCGTGCGATATTTACAATAAAAAGTATAGTCAATGTTGACTTATTCGGCTGCAGCATAGCGCGGATGAGGCGCATAATGAGTTCGCAATTCTTCGGCGGATTAGATTTATATATATGTTTTTTATTATTTTATTGTTTCTTAATTATCATTAACATCATCTAGCTTTTTTGAAAATGTTTTTTTGTGTATGTAGCTTGCACCCGTTTGTTCTGTGCTCAAATAAGTTTTTTTATTCTATATCTATATGTGGAGACTTATTACTAGCCTTTTGTTTTATATAGGTAGTATTCTTGATTTATATGTATGGTGTGTTGTTAGTCTTCCTTAAACAAATAAATAAATAAATATACCTACAATACAGTCCAGACGCAACTACCTTCAGATGATCTCGTCCGCAGCCGTGCTCGTCACATCTAACTAACAGCATCACACCTCGCCCCCTGTGTCGAGAGGTAGGTACCTACCTAGTACCTACGCTTGTGCGCACAATGTCACATTCGCGATGAGCACCATGTCGTTACGATCAACAATTGAATGTAGAGCGGACTGGAGCGCACCGGTCGGGCGGCGGCGGCGGCGGCGGCGGCGGCTACGAGCGACAATTGGCTAGATTGGTCCGCAGTCCGGAGACACTGAGCAGTGGGTACCTACCTATTCCAGATGTGAAGATGAATTCTGTCAATATGAACATGTTGGTTGAACCTCGTCTAGAAATGGAGCTGGCGCGTCGTATGCGCGGGGGAGCGCGGGCCGAGCGCACAGTGGGGTACCTACATACAGTACAGACGGCGGCCATGACGGACTAAGTTGTTAGATGCATAATATTGGCACCAAGCTTCCTGGATTATGTACTTTGTTAGTGAGAGAGAGAGAGAGTAGTAAATAGCTAATAACTGTAGTTAACGCCGAAACTAGAAACAGGAACCATCACCACCGTATTTCAGCAATCAGATGTACCTAGTTACTTGGCTGTTCGCAACATAAAGTTAAGACGCAAACACTGTGTAGGTAGGAGGCTTGACAACCATGATTGAATGTCACATACCTACCTACAGTTTCCTATACACATAATAATTATAGTCCGTATCGAGTTACTGGGTAGCAAGGGACAGATCGAGTGCTTTCATTCGCTAGCTATGTAGGTGCATGTATGCATGCAATGTCCAATGAAAGAGCCTTTAAAGTCAAATAGATACAAACTGCTATTATTAGATAGGTAGTAGGTAGATACAAGTGTTCCTGTCCGCTGGTTTCCTTCTCTTATCTCATACTAGCTGCGCCCCGCGGTTTCACCCGCGTAGTTTAGTACTTTTGCGCCTAAGTACTTAGATACAGCGGTCCAAGTCCCAGCTAGGCCCGCTAAGGGCCCCGCCCCGCGCTTCGCCCGCCACCGCTGCGCCTCTGACGCCACTCGCGAATTCCACCCGAGATAAAACCCTAAATTAGTACATATATTTTTTTGTTATTTATCTACTTTTAGTTTCAAGTCAATCGAACTACGCGTAACAAAATTCTCGTACAAACTTTGACATCCCTTAGCACCCTTATTAAGGGTAGTTTACAAAAACTAAAAATGTCGTTCTTAATTATTTATTTAGAAGTATATTTACTCCAAGTTTGAAATCAATTGAACCACTCATTAAAAAACTCTTAAAAAACTTCCATACAAACTGAAAGAGCATACATGGTTAGATAGTCATGAAGGGTAGTCTCACTTAATCAAAACACGTCATCGAATTCCACATTTTTATAATAATCGAAACCCATAACCAATAACATAAGTACGTCAAACAATCTGCGTAAGTACAACCAATTATACATAACCAATTATAAAACCATAGATAAGTATAAAACGACTAATTAAATAACAACAAAGGAAAACTAGTAGTTAGCCTCAGTACTCCGCTCGGTCTGAGCGCAGGCAAGCGAATCACCACTGCTGTGCGCGCCATCTGCTTATAAAGGCGGCGCGCCGGGCGGGTGACGTGGCCAGTGACGTAACTTGTTTACGAAGCTGCAGCGTTTCTTTGTTAAAAACCGAGCTTTGGCGCCGTGGCGATAACATCCGGCCATCCTGCGCACGCATCCGTCCCTGGATAGCGTCATAGTCTGATGCGAAAACTGAAAACATTAACCAGTTAAATTCCCTTTCTCAATGCTAGGTTACAGTTTGTACATTTTCTTTATATTAGTCCCCACATAGTGTTCAATGAAACTTAGCCAAAAGTTAACCTATCAGTGGCACTTATAATGTTTGAAGTAGTAGCATTAGACATCATTGATTAATCTAGCTGAGTGCCCTTCACGCTGCCATTCCATCAACAGCCGACAGTTGAAAGATTGAAACCTGAAATGTACAAATTAACATGAATTTAGTTTACTGACATCTGAACTTATCTAAAAATTAATCCATCGGCGGCCAGTATGAAATAATATTTTATCAATTGTGATTTTCCCTAGGTGATGCCTTTGGCCAACCCTAGTTGCATTATCACCACAAAACATAAAACATCACATCACATCATTGATTAATTTGGCTGAGGGCCTTTCATTCTGCTATTCCATCAACGGCCAGCAGATGAAAGACTCCTCAATTCATTTGGCTGAGTGCCCCTCACCCTGCTATTCCATCACCGGCCAGCAGATGAAGGACTCCTCAACCTCAACCTCAACTGTACAAAATGATATGAAGTTATATTACTGAAATCTTAACTTATCCAAAACTGTAATAATATTTTATGAATGGTGATTTTCCCTAGGCGATGCCTTTGGCCAACCCTAGTTGGCATATCACCACCAGACATAAAACATTCTCATTGACTAATTTGGATGAGTGCCCCTCACCCTGCTATCTCATCGTCGACCAGCAGCTGAGGGACTCCTCGATTAATTTGGCCGAGTGCCCTTCACTCTGCTATTCCATCGTCGGTTAGCAGATAAAAGACTCCTCAACAAAACAAAATCATTTTGTACAGCTGAACACAATGACATGAATCTATATCACCGGTACCCAGACTTATCCACAACTGTTCCGTCGCCGGTCAGTATGAACTAATTTTGTCTAAATACCGGAAACACATATCCATGTTCAAAGCCAATTCACTACAGACACCAGTTATCCCACAACAGAATCTAAATACAACTTATCGATAACATCCGGTCTAATTTTATTCAGAAAGCTATCATATTTTCCACGTCTGCTATTTCAATAAATTGTTTCGAAGATCATAACTCGCATATCAGCTACTTGATAGGTATCTATCGTGACCCCAAATGTTATTCACTTTAAACGAACCTTTGTAGAGAGGCATTAGTTTTTTACTTTGGTCATCGTTAGGGTGACTTTGAATGTTAAGTACCACCAAGTTCCAGTCTCCAACGTTATAAATAAGCTTTTAAACAAGATTCACACCTACCCACATCTTTTAAGTTTTTTTTTTTACTAGATTTACTTTTATGTCTTGTAATGTACGTAAAATTTTGTTCTCAAACTCGTTCTCATGTAAGTGAATTATTGTAATTCTGTATGAAAAATAAAGATTTATAAACCATTAAACCTTTATTCCTTTTTTTTTACTTCCTGTTTAGTTAGGGACATTTACAATTTACCACATTGACATTATACCATTTTTGTCTTTTGCACACAGACATCTCGGAAAAAACTATTGTACCCAAAGATTTTATAATGTCCCAAAAGTTATTCACCGAGCGGGATTGGAACCCGCAACCTTCCCTTTGATACAGGGCTGCGCATTGTGATTTCCTTAAGCGTAGTAAGTACTATAAATCTAAATAATAATGTACCCATACCCGTATTTTGTTGCCACATAAAATACAAACGTTTAAGCAAAATAAATTCAATATCAATATGTTAAATGCAATTTATACAGTTTGATGTATTTTGCAACAGTTTTCTTCAAATGGGGAAACCAAAATTTTGACCTGATTCTTTCGACAGTTTTATCTACAGCAAAAAAAATACTACACAGTCGTTACGATTAGCTCGAATACGTGTACCATACGCATTTCTTTGTTACTACCAACCATTGTTGTTGTTACCCAACATCTCCCGAATTCTACTTGTGTTATGTACCACGATATACTTTTTTTTCAACAAATCGTACTCATAAAATATCCGTCTTTGTCTCGGCCTCACCTGACTTTAAAATGTCAGGAATATTACATATTTATTATACTGGGGTATTTTTTTTTTTGGCGGGTAGTTAGATTTCACCGAGGATATGAGAAAAATATCGTAACAACTTTGAAAATTTCCTGTTTCTGCAGTAACAATTTAACAACAACGATACGTATCGCCAATCTAACCTACTTTAATATATAACTGGTATGGTATATCTTGTTCCAAAAAACCTATCTGCAGAAAGCACCACTAGAACAGTTTTGTTGAAAATATTCTCTACTAAGTTTTATCCACATATCAACATATCCTATCCATGAGTGCTTCATAAATTCTGGTATGACTGATGATAATACAACATAACAACAACTCACGGTTTTCGATGTAGCTTACTGTTTTTGCGACTCCGATCATTGCCACTACTGCTACTGGCACTGGAACAGGTACCTGAGCTAGTCGATGGTTTCCACTTCGATCTTCGTTTGCGCTTACAAGGCGGCATCTTGTGGGCGTAGCAAGTTAACACTTCTGATGAAAGAGCATACATGGTTAGATAGTCATGAAGGGTAGTCTCACTTAATCAAAACACGTCATCGAATTCCACATTTTTATAATAATCGAAACCCATAACCAATAACATAAGTACGTCAAACAATCTGCGTAAGTACAACCAATTATACATAACCAATTATAAAACCATAGATAAGTATAAAACGACTAATTAAATAACAACAAAGGAAAACTAGTAGTTAGCCTCAGTACTCCGCTCGGTCTGAGCGCAGGCAAGCGAATCACCACTGCTGTGCGCGCCATCTGCTTATAAAGGCGGCGCGCCGGGCGGGTGACGTGGCCAGTGACGTAACTTGTTTACGAAGCTGCAGCGTTTCTTTGTTAAAAACCGAGCTTTGGCGCCGTGGCGATAACAAAACTACAACACCCCTTTGCACCCTTAGACTCCCCGCAGACTACAGACTTTCTATCGGCCGAGAGTTTGGTCGGCTTCTTAATCAGTATGAAGATGTATGCAGATGCGCACATTGCAGTGATTCAGTATCGGCCGATAAAAAAGTCATCTTCATACTGATTAAGAAGCCGACCAAACTCTCGGCCGATAGAAAGTTTGTAGTCTGCGGGGACTCTTACTGGGGGTAGTTCTTAAAAACTAAAAATGAGAAACTTAATTATTGACTTTGGGGTATATTTATTTATTTATTTATTTATTTTATTTATAGACGAGCAGCTTTCGCTGATATGTCTACGTCACAGTGTTGAAATTATTGATGATTATATGTCCTCTAAGTTTCAAGTTCCTAGGTTGAAAGAATACGATTTTTCATACAAACGTTTTCAACCCTTTTTACACCCTTAGGGGTTGAATTTTGAAAAATCCCTTCTTAGTACACGTCTACGCTATAAGAACTATGTACTCCTCATATTTCAAGTCTCTACGACCAGCGGTTTAGGCTGTGCGTTTTCTATATGTCTGTCAGTCAATCAGGACTTTGATTCTTATAGTTATAGATATCTTTGTAAGTGAAGGTTTTTGTCTGTTATTTTACTTAGAACATCACTTTATGATGTTAGTGTGGGTAGTATGTACAGTACAGTACCTACAGCCATGTTACAGTAAACTGAAACTATTGATAGGCAGGTATTTAGGCACCAACTTTCTCTAGCTACAGCACCACCCTACTCCGTGATGGTACCTGACAGTCTCTATAGTTATGGCAGTACCTACTAGTCATGGGTAGGTATACTAAGCAAATCAATGCAGATGAACAAATGCTTTGAGTACCTAAGAACCCACACATAAGAGGATTCTCTGAGACAATGGTAACTTTTGTGTGGGCTCTGATCTCAAAACTGTACTGTACCTACCTAGTTATTTGCCGTCACCCAATAAATAGATTCCGTTGCATCACATCATGTTAAATATGAACTTCAACACTGATGATCTACTTACCTATGTACATTCAAAAACAAGGGTATGTAATACCTCTCATGTAGTTGAACTGTATGACATGCTCAAGCTATGTAGGTAGGTATAGTTAATTAAAGCAATGTTATACAGCACCTTCCAACAGGAGGCACCCAGAGGTAGGTACATATAAATTGATATGGATTATTTATGTATGTCTTGTACAGATGTATATAATTCCATAAATAAGCAAGAGTAAGTACCTAATGGTTTTGATTCATTGGCCTTGAATGAGAATTAGATCCTCATTCTGGTAGGTGGCTTAGGTAGGTAAGTACCCCTAGTTCACTACTAATCTAATAAACATAAAGCATATGTACCTAATGTGGAGCCGCGTGACACCACTGCATCCATTCTTGTTGCCAGTCAACATTTACAACTGCTAAATACCTCCTATCTACCTACCTACCTAGTCAGTAATAATAATAAAAACTTTATTGAGGACAACATCCACAGTATCATTGTGGTTTGGAATACCTACACATATATATTGTGTACGTATGTTATGTTTGTTCTTATTAATTGAATTCTTTAAACCTATTTTATGATTTATGTGGATACCTATCTTTTAAATTTTTAACACAGTTTTGAACTGATTTACATGCAAATGCTAAGATGTTGTGATGTTTATTAAAAGACAATATACCTACCTACCTATTTATTGTTTGTTGTTTTATGGACTCAATATACCTACCTATTTATTGTTTGTTGTTTTATGGATTCAATTTCAATTTTGCATCATTATTTAAGTCTTGACTAGACAATACATAATATGTAGTATATCAATGTGTTATTTTATGAGATATCTTAAACACCTAATAAAATCAACATGAATACAGGACAGAGAAGTTTTGAGAGGGTCGAACAAAGCACAGGAATGGTAATTGCACCATTCCATCAGTCCCGATGTGATAGGAGTGAATGTAAGTAGGCTAGTTGAAGGGTGTGCAGGGCAAACATTGACTTACCGTCTCCATTAGTGTAGTGGTCGAGCGGCCTCATGGCTGGCGAGCGCTGAGGTCCTCAGTAGGTACCTGCAACACAGGACACGGCGTCGGTCGGGGCACAGCACTACTAGCACTAGCACGGCACTACTAGCGCGGTACATCGCCGCGCTAACCGGATTACGGAGGAGAGGAGAGGAGAGGAGACGGGTGCTCTGGGGCACGTGTCCCGACGAAGGCCACGGCGCAGAGCGGTCACATGGCGCGCGTAAACACGGCACCCACCCACCTGCCCTGTGTTGTTCTATTGTAGTTTGTCCCGGCGCTGGCCGCTGGCTGCCTCGCTTCGGTGATCACACGCAGGACATGCCGTGCCAATTAATGACTTGCTGCAAGTCTCACTTTAATTCCATGTACAGAAAACTCGAGACAAGCAAGCCACCGCGCCCGCTCATAGAAGCAAAACAGAAAACACGTCGCCTTGCGAGCGACCTTGCGTTGCGTGTCTTTTTAATTTGAACATGACAGACAGACAAGACAACTTGACTGACTTGACTGACTGTCACAGTGTCACTGACTGATTGATGTAGTCCAAGGAATTTGAATACATACATTAGACATAACTTAAAATAAAATTGTACGCATGGATACACAGGCCTCACTTTTTTGTCCTTTTTTGTATTGAGCTTAATTTTTTTGGCTTTTTGTGCCTAAGGACCAAGGAATTTGAATAGGTAGGTACTAGGGTACTAGTTACATGAAGTTAGTATTCAAATTACTTGCAAATCTACTTTGTAGTCCTTGTACGTCGTATTCAAGTTCCTTGCCGTGGACCAAGGACGATGATGGGACTTGGATGGGACGATGCAAGGAATTTCAATCCCAACTACTATTATAAATGCGAAAGTAACTCTGTCTGTCTGTCTGTTACGCTTTCCCGCTTAAACCTCTCAACCGATTTTGATGAAATTTGGTACAGACAATCTTTAGACCCTGAGAAAGGACATAGGCTACCTTTTATTGCGAAAAAAAGGGATGAAGAGGTTGAAATAGAGGTTATAAGTTTGTATGGGATTTCTTAATTTTAAAAGATAAAACCATGAAACTTTAATCAAATTAAAAGTACGCAGACGAAGTCGCGGGTACTCTCTACCACGAGATTACACTTATGTACCTTGATACAGCTACCTTGTACCTACCTATTTTGTGGTCACTGGTCTTCCCAATGTCCGATTATCCCAACGACCCGCCCCGGCCGGGCTCGATAGATCCCTCCATCTCAGACGAAATAAAAATTATAAATATATAATTTTTAGAAAGAAAGAAAAGCCTATGAGTTATTCCAGACTCTAATGTATCTCTCTGCCATGTTTCATCCATCCGTTCAGCCGTTCCGGCGTGAAAGAGTAACAAACATCCATCCATCCATACTTACAAACTTTCACGTTTATTGACCGAGCGAGCGAAGCGAGCGAAGCGTCTCAGCTTCCACATTGGCCAAAAATGCGTTTGTCCGGATGTCTGTCTGTCTGTCTGTCTGTTCTCCTCTACAGGTCGCCGTATAAGAATCGCGCAGTGCGAGCATAGTTCCACCATAGCCCACATCACCAACACGGTCTCTACGCAATACCACGAATCCGGGGGGTACTAGCTCCGCATCAGATACTGAACTATTCAAAAAAGTTTCAGTAATGGCTATTATATCAATAGAACATGAAGTCGAGATATTGTTAAACAACTCAGTCGTTTTTGTTCTCAAGCCTCCGACGTTCTGATAGTAAATTTGTATATCCTTATTGCTTTGGCTGATGATCTTTTTGTGGTTTTAGACGAAAGGACTGCCGCCAGGGCTTAACACAAATGTCTTCAGACCAACACATGATGGCATCTGTTAATTTGGAGGGGACATCAAGCTTGAATGATGCGTAGTTTCCACGTGCTTTCAGTGTTTCTACTGTGCAATAATCACCACCACAAATGGATTTCAAGTAATTACGAACTTCCGTCTCCGTGGTCCCAACTTTAACGTAGTAAAGATGTAGCTGTCGGCGCCGTTCTGCTGCTTCCAGCATCTTTGAGCCTGGCGTGGCCACTCCTCTCATAACCCCTGCTGGAGCACTGCGGGGACGTCTCTTTTGCACCTCAATCCAGCCTGGAGCTATTGACTCGTTACCTGTGACGTTAGCTAATGACTCATTGCCTGTTTGATCAGCTCGATTACGTTTGGACTGTACGTGCTGTGAAGGCTCATCAACTATTCCCGAAACGCTTGTCGATTGCATTATGGGAGTAACCTCATTAAGCTTCATTTGGTTTTGGGGTTGGCTCGTCTTTGGATATGCCCTAATTTGAATCTTCTCAGAACCTCAGAAGTTTATCTTCCAGGGTAGCCACTCTATCTGTGAGTTCGGCAATCACCTTGTTGATAGGAAGAGTGATCTGTTCAGTTATTATTTTGGTGATTAGGATTGACAGGCGCTCATCCATAACCCTTTCCATTACATCCCGTATGACGGTCCGCATGCTGTCCAGATAATAAGTATCCTCTGAATAGGAATGCTCTAAGACCCGCTTGGCGTTTGGACCTCCACTGCCAAGGTGGAGGGTAACGTTTTCAGAGTCGCTTTGTGTTGCCATAGGGCTTAACTGTTTCTGATTGTCTCTTAGGCTTGAGCAGTGCGCAGCACCAACAAGCGTATTTAGGTTACCAGATTTCGGTACCTTGTTCACGCAATCGGAACATTTCCAAGAGCTTTTAATTTCTTTGGACATAGTCTTGATGAGCTATCCTGTTCATCATGCTGAAGATCCTTATCAGATCTTCGCCAAACTTTTATGAGACCAACTTATAGTTACTACCTTTCAAATAAAAAAAGAATAATCGAAATCGGATCTCATTTGGTGGAGATATCCAGTATATCAAATAGCCCCCTTTTTGCCCTTTTTTTGGGGGAAGTACCCCTCGAATCAAAAATCCCCGACGGCAAAAAAATTCTAATAAGTCATATAACCTGTGTACCAAGTTTCGTCCAGATCGGTTGAAAAATGCGACCTGTAGAGGAGAACAGACAGACAGACAGACAGACATCCGGACAAACGCATTTTTGGCCAATGTGGAAACTGAGACGCTTCGCTCGCTTCTCTCGCTCGGTCAATGACTCATTAGATTTTTTTTGTCGTCGGGGATTTTTGATTGAAGGGGTACTTCCCCCAAAAAAAGGGCAAAAAGGGGGCTATTTGATATACTGGATATCTCCACCAAATGAGATCCGATTTCGATTATTCTTTTTTTATTTGAAAGGTAGTAACTATAAGTTGGTCTCATAAAAGTTTGGCGAAGATCTAGATCTTCAGCATGATGATCAAACAATCGATGGTTTTCAATCAAATTTGAGAGAAACACAAAGGACCTCATTCTACACAAGATGATGCAAAAAAATCAAAAAGATCAAAAAAATCACAAAACGGAAAATGCACTTGCACATTACATTCCTCAAATAGCTCACTTTTAGTATGCTCGCGAGGTCTACAGCTCCCAGAGCCACTAGTAATATGGGTGTAGGACGTAGTGGTGTGGTGTGGGTAGATTAGATGAGATGAGGCGGGGCGCGCGGTGTGACGGGGCGCGTGACGTCACGCCGCGCGCGCTTATCGATCGGCGCGGGCAGGCGCAGGCGGGCGCGGCGGGCGCGGCAGTGCGCCTCGCTCGGCCGGCGGCGACGCGCGCCCCCCCCGACATGTGCGCCGTGCGCTCCGCTCCGCTGCTGCTGCTCGCGCTGCTCGCCTCGCTGCCTCACGCCAACCGTGTCGCGTGAGTGTACCGCCGCGCCAGCGCCACGGGCCTGGCGCGATGGCGCTCCGCCCGCGCTAAGAGCGCAGCCCTGCGACTGTGTGTTGTCACCGCGCGCCGATCGTTAGCTCAGCTCCGGGCTCGGCTCCCGATGCGTCGGACGGAATGTCGAATCGAATAAATTATTCCATTCGCAAGCACCACCCCTTTGCGTTACCTCTGTGCTTTTATGAATTTCATAATCTACCTAATGTAAATTTCCTCGCAACTAGACCCAACAAAGTAGATACCTAGTACCTACGTATTTACCTGCCTACCTTAGTTAGGTAGGTAGATTATGAACAATCCATCTAAATTGGTTATAGTAGGTATTACCTATCTAAGTAACAATAGGTACATGTTAGATTAATGTACTACCTATTGTATCTAAGTATGATGAAGTCAAACCACACGTACTACCTACCTACTTAGGTACTTTGATAGGTAGGTACCTACCTACCTACCTAGTTAAAAAGCTTCCATTCTGGAGTCAGTCCAGCTTATACCTAGGGTAGGTACCTACTACATAGGAAGGAACCAACTATACCTAGGTATTTATTTAATTATCTTCTGTGATATAGGTAGGTAGGTAGGCTATATCACAAGTAAGTTATACCTACCTAGGTAGGTACTGTTCGTCACCCGTCCCTATCAAAGAGGGATTATTGACCTACCTACTGGATCTGTATCTGTATCCGTGTGCTGTGTACGTAGACTGCTCTGCAAGGACCGGATGGCTTGTGCGCGTGACAGACAGAGAGAGAGAGAGAGACTGAGGGATGCGTGTGCTTGCAGGGGTGGCGGCGGCGGGGGCGGCGGCGGCATGTTCGGGGATGTCAACATCTCCTCCATCCTCGACTCGTTCAGCATCAGCTACGATAAGAGAGTGAGGCCTAATTACGGAGGTCAGTACCCAGTCTGCGGCCCCTACACCTGTTACCTATAGCGTAGCTGTAAGTGAATAGTGAACGCACGTGCGGCGAGGGTTACCTACTGCTCCGCTCACGGCGCCTCACCTACCTACCTAGTGAGCGAGCGCCGAGCTGGTCCGCGCGACGTGAGACGCCGGCGCGGCGCTCTCCGTGCGATGCGAAGGCGCCTCACCTACCTACCTAGTGAGCGAGCGCCGAGCTGGTCCGCGCGACGTGAGACGCCGGCGCGGCGCTCTCCGTGCGATGCGAAGCGCCGACTGTGATAATCTGTGTTTAATTGAAATGGTTTTGCAGGACAGCCCGTCGAAGTGGGGATTACCATGTACGTGCTCTCGATCAGCTCTCTGTCCGAAGTCCAAATGGTATTTAGCATTCGTAGCGTAGGTACCTACCTAATAGCTCGGCCCGCGGCCGTCACTCACGCATCCGGCATCCCCCGCCCCCGCCCCCGCCTGCCCCGGTGTAGTGGTGGTGTGCTGGCCTCGGCCTCGCTCACTGTGCGCTTGTTGCAGGGCCGCCGGTGGAGGTGGGCGTCACCATGTATGTGCTGTCTATCAGCTCCGTGTCGGAAGTGCTCATGGTACTGTGACTGTGACTGTGCTGTGACTGAGAGCTACTGTACTGTGAAGTCTCGCTCTCGCTTGTCGCGACCACGTGACGCGTGTGGTCGCGTGGTCGCGACGGAGCAGCCCAAGACGCGAGGCTGCGAGCATGTACGCCTTTGGTGGAGCGATCCGCTTTCTTCTGTGTCTTAGTGATCCTCTCGAATATTCTCTTACGAATGAGGAGCGGTACTTAGTTCTCTTTGAGTGTATACATATCTTTGTGTTGTATCTTCGTGTTATCATGGACGGAGCGTGCGACCTGCGCCGAGGACACCGACGCCCGCGTCACGTCAGCCGCGTCACGGCACCAGGCGTCAGGCGTCAGTCGTCAGGCGTCAAGCGTCAAGCCAGTGTGATGCTATCTGACTGGCCTTATTTCAATATTGTAACATTACCTATGTTCAAACTGCGCTTTCGTGACTGAACCTATAATGAATAACCACGAAAGATTTATGAATAAGTAGTCGGTAGGTACTTATTTAATTACCCACATGTCTACTTACTTAAACATTTACCTACTAACCTACTATAATGGGTAGAGTTTTTATATGGCGTGCCGCACCCAACCCTACGTGCCGGTACGTACGTACTTGCGAGCGCACGTACGTACGTACTGTACGTAGGGCGAGGCAGAGCCGGCCGCGGTCGCGAGGCGCTCAATGAGGTGGTCGAGGCGCCACAGAACCACCGTTCTCGCCACACAGGCACACAGGGGAGGAAGGTCTCATCTCTCGAACGCTCAGCTCTCAGACTGCTCCCGTCTTCACCGCACACCATTCCACTTCCACTTCACCGCACTGACGCACTCGCTCATCCTCATGGACTCTAGACTACTCTCTCTCCTCTCTACTCTTCTCTACTGTTATGTACTCTAACCATCCGATCATTTGAATGTATCGTGATAAGCACCTACTTAGTAACGAGCTTCACAACGAGCTTGCTGTTTCACATGTTTGTTGAATGTCGTGATGTGTTCATATTAATGTTTATTTGATTATTCTAGTTTAACCTACCTGTGCAGGTAGCAGTTCTCCTTGTTTGATCGCTACCGTGTAGTGTATTGCGCGCGACCGGCCGCGGCCGAGACGGCGACGGCCGGCCGGCGGGCGTCGTTAATCGCTTATTATGTTGAGTTGTACTGTACATACCATTGCATTGAGAGCGGCCGCGGGTGCCCGAGTGCCCGAGTGCCCGAGTGCCCGAGTGCCTGAGTAACTGAGGTGTGCGTCGCGCTTGCAGGACTTCACGCTGGACTTCTACTTCCGCCAGTTCTGGACGGACCCGCGACTCGCGTACAAGAAGCGGCCCGGCGTGGAGACGCTGTCCGTCGGCTCAGAGTTCATCAAGAACATCTGGGTGCCCGACACCTTCTTCGTGAACGAGAAGCAGTCGTACTTCCACACCGCCACCACCAGCAACGAGTTCATCCGCATCCACCACTCGGGCTCCATCACGCGCTCCATCAGGTACCGGCCTGCGCCGCGCGTCGCCACGCCAGCCCCGAGCCTCGAGCCCGCACTCGCTCAACCCGCGGCTTCGCTTGTTGCAGGTTGACGATCACGGCGTCGTGCCCCATGAACCTGCAGTACTTCCCCATGGACCGCCAGCTCTGCCACATCGAGATAGAGAGTTGTAAGTAACCAACTACATACTTACCTAATCCTACGTTTGCGTTTGTGTGTGCCAATGGTGTTGTTTCACTTTATGATGTGTGTGTGCTAACTAACCGTTTTCAATTAGATTCAAGTGATTTACTAATCTAGGCGCTCCATTCTCTCGAGTGCTGGCGATGGGGATCGACAATACCTACAGGAGATCTGTTCAATGTTTCATTAAGTACCTGCTTTAGGTACTTAATCCTATCTCTTTAATGACGCTCAATGATGATAGAAAAATAATAAAAGAAGCGTGTCTCACACCGAAGCATCATCGCATCGGTCCGATACTCGTACTCACCGGGCTTGTTGTACCGAGGTGCCGCGCCGTGCCGCACGGCTCCGACACGGCTCCGACTCCGGCACGGCTCCGGCACGGCACCGACACCGGCACAGACTCGGAACCGGCACCGGCCGCACGCCCGACTGGCACGTGCCGCAACCTCGTCTCCTCTCGCACGCACCGCCCCGCCCGCATCCGCATCGCTTGCGCACGCCTCGCGAGATCTACCCTTACACTCGCTCCTGCACGAACCTAACTAGAACTAACCCTCCACCTAACCTAAATCAATGTAGTCGTCACACACTTTGTACATAATTATTGCCCATTACATTTCCACATATTATTTACTTAGATAGACGGTAGAGGTACCTACCTACCTTACCTACTACATAACCATTAGTTTCCATTAGTTTCGCTAAGATCATAATCCATCTCACCGCACGACGTAGACGAGTATCTAGTTTATTTTTCTATCATCCCGTCGCCGTCGCCCGGTCGCGACCGGCGTCGCCCGGTCGCGACCGGTACGCGCCGGGCTGTCGCGCGCATGTCGGGCCGCGATTGGGCCGCGATCGGGCGTCACTGGCGGAGCGCGCGAGCCCCATCGCTACATCCACCGTCGTCGCCGGCGAGCGACCCGTAAGTGATAGCGTTTGTGTGTTTGGCATGTCTCCGGAGTTGGGTACACGATGACAGACATTCTGTACGTGTGGAAGGACGGCGCCACTAGCGTCGGCATGAGCAGCGAGGTGCAGCTGCCCCAGTTCCGCGTGCTCGGCCACCGCCAGCGCTCCACCGTCGTGTCGCTGTCCACAGGTACCCGTACCGTACCGTACCGTACCGCCTGCCCCGCCCCGCCCCGCCCCGCCCCGCCCGCGAGGCTCGCGACACGTGCCGGTCCTAGCCGTCCCGTCCCCCCGCTCTCCCCCTGACGCGTGCCACTCTCTCGCTGTCGGCAGTCGGCTACACGATGCGCGACATCCGCTACAAGTGGAACGAGGGTCCCAACTCCGTGGGAGTGTCGCACGAGGTCTCACTGCCGCAGTTCAAGGTGCTCGGCCACCGGCAGCGCGCCATGGAGATCTCGCTCACTACAGGTTCGCTTTCCCCGCTATTCTAGAGACCAACAACCCTACCTACAGTTGTGTTGTGTAAACTCTTACCGGTTTCACTTGATTAGAACAGGTTCTATTAAGTAGTACCTTAACCAAACCAACGTTCGTTTGGATAATGTTTTTTTATGAGGAGGACCCTGACCTCCTCCAACAGGAAGACCATACTAAAGCAGTACGTGGGGGGGGGGGCGCGTGCACATTGCAGGAAACTACTCCCGACTGGCGTGCGAGATCCAGTTCGTACGTTCGATGGGCTACTACCTGATCCAGATCTACATTCCGTCCGGGCTGATCGTCATCATCTCGTGGGTGTCGTTCTGGCTGAACCGCAACGCGACGCCGGCGCGCGTGCAGCTCGGGGTGACTACCGTGCTGACGATGACAACGCTCATGTCCTCCACGAACGCGGCGCTGCCCAAGATCTCCTACGTCAAGTCCATCGACGTCTACCTCGGCACCTGCTTCGTCATGGTCTTCACGAGCTTGCTGGGTACGCTGCGCATACTCCGACGCGGCCATACTACCGCGTCAGGTAGAGCTAACGGTTCCATCTCTGCCGGCAGAATACGCGACGGTCGGCTACATGTCGAAGCGGATTCAGATGCGGAAGCAGCGGTTCGTGCAGCTGCAGAAGATCTTGGCGGAAAAGAACGTGCGGTCGGAGCCGCCGCCCTGGGACGCGCACTCACTGTCCAAGATGAGCACGCTCAGCGGCGGCCGCTGTCCGCCCGGCCGCTCCTCGGTGAGCAGCGCCGCGTCGCGCGTCAGCCCCGGCCGCGCGTCAGCCCCGGCCGCGGGTGCAACGTCCGCCTCGCGTCCTCACGTGCGCTCGTTTGCAGGAGGTGCGGTACAAGGTGCGCGACCCCAAGGCGCACTCCAAGGGCGGCACGCTCGAGAACACAATCAACCGCGGCGGCGGCGGCGGCGGGGGCGGGGGAGCGGCAGGACCCGGCGACGACGCGCCGCCCACCATGCATCCGCTGCATCCCGGGAAGGTACTCTATTATATTTTTGATAGTGCACGCAAAGCTTCACCCAGAAACGCGCGTTACTCAAGAATTATGTCTCCTTCACTCTCAGAGAATGTTTACTAATGTAGTATATGCAGATACGACCCAGCATTCGCACAATGTTTAGAGGTAGACAGAGAAAGCAAAACACTTCCATGTACTGTCTCACCTCTCGCCAGACTCATTCTTGTTCGTGCGCGCACGGCGTTCGCACAGGTGTATTGGCGAAAAAATTCCGAAAAAAAGACGTTGAGGAACCAAAGAAGATAGATGGATGGGAGGAAAATTATTGGAAGAAGTTTCGTGCAACTATTGACCTCTTTTCTTTTATATTATCCGTTGTATTCTTCGGATATCCTCGTTGCATTCATCGAGCGGTGCATTATTTGCAACTACCATGCAAGTACCGGCCTTTTACTTTTATAGTTTTTTACATATCCGCTGTATTCTTCGGATATCTCGATGCATTCATCGAGCGGTGCACTATTTGCAACTAACATGCAACTACCGACCTTTTTACTTTTATAGTTTTTTTTTTACATATCCGTTGTATTCTTCGGATAATCCTCGATGCATTCATCGAGCGGTGGCGTGCACTATAATACATATTTTGTACCTAGTGGGTACCTAGTGTTTCGTTGCATTCAACGATAACACATATTTTTATCTTTAGTTGCATTCAACGATAACACATATTTTTATCTTTACTTATGCACCTACCCACATATACTATGCTATGTGCCTATCAGCCCCTTGAATTCTTGGGATGTATCAAATTAATGGTTATTTCGTTGTATTCTTCAAATAACCGAATTTTGTGAGAAACATGTTCTGTACTAAAATTATATTTGGCTAGCGGCCGCCCCCTTTCGGTTTAACCTTTCTACTGCAGCTGTACATTTTATTTTTTGAGGATATTTATTCTGTTGAACAGACCATTTCGATGCATTAGTTGACTGTTCATTTCCTACGGATATCGAAGAAAGGTCTAAAGGAATACCACTGGTAGGTATACCTATGATATTGTTGCTATTTCCAGCGCTGGATGGTATATTATATACTGGAGCTGATCTAAAGTACAGCTCTCGACGTTCTTGCGACATTAGAAGTTTATATTTACTGAATAGTGGCCATTATTGGCTTCAAGCCGGTAAAAGCTTAAGCCGGCAGCTTCAAAAGCTCACTTTGTGGAGTATGGTGATAATTTTCAAGCCGATTTGGCCTGTATATTCTACTAGAACTTTTTTTCTTCAAAAAGAAACGAATATTAAATTTAAGAAATAATCTGAATTCTAAAATATTATCACTTGCTATTAGTCTACTCTAAACTTGGAAATTGGCACTATGCTGGTCGATACCTGCAGATTTTTGTTAATAGATAAGCAAATACAAAACAAGGTCAGCTTGGCAAAGTATGTACTTTTAGCCCGAGGCAATGTCATTATATGTATTGAAAATAATTTTGATATTCCGGATGTCATCCGCACGCTAAGTGATGCGGCTAGGGTAGTAGCTGATTCTGATGACGTATTAATGGACACTTGATAATCCCTGATTATGCCACTTGTCGATATATCTTTGTTAAAACCATTCAAAGATAGAAAGATTAAAAAATACAGCTGATTCAAGCAGCTGTTTCTCCTAATAGAAATTTATACGTGAGACGCTCATCGTCTTGCGGTGCGAGGAACCAGCGTGGACGGTAAGCAGAGTCGGACGGCGTCATACCTGACGAACCTTCGGCGTACCCGCCACAGAACGCGGTGCACCCACCGCCCGCCGTTCGTTGCAATGCTAGCCCGCGCCACACGAGCCGGCCTGTGCGGCGCCACCTGGGCAGCTAGCGAAGTAGGTACATCGGTAGGTAGGTACCTACCTACCTACCGATACGCTATCTTAGACTCGCCTCGCCGCTACTGCAAGTACACGCAAGTCGTCTGAAGTTCTTTCGAACGAATGATCGCACCTATCACTAAGTGCTTTGTTTTATGATACTTTTTATGAATAGCGGCATAAGTATTCCGAATTTGCAATTGCAGCGATACAAAAAGAAGTAAAGTATATTTAGAATACCTATACTCAGACTATTGGAAGGTGCAATCCAATTGTAGGACAATCTAAAAAAAAAAAAAAAAAACTGGTCAATTTATTTTATACCTATTTTAAAACAATTTTAAAAGTACGTATATTAAACGGAACATTTTACGATGAGAGGCACAGAAATGCTTCTAAACTCGTACTCAAGGATCCCGTATGTCTAATTCAATAAATAAAATAAAAGAAAAAAGATATATTTTCAAGGGCTTATAACGAGTAAAAGCGAAATATTTTCGTAAGGGCAATGTGCCGTTAACATTAAAATTTGTGAATTTTCTACAAAGCACTTTAGAAAGGCTTAAAGGCAGTTTGGCGCTAGAGCGCCAAACTGGGAACCAGATATTGGGAAATTAATTGCTTATTAATTAATTGAACAATAGTGCTTAATAAAAGCTACTTGCTAGTTTTTAAGCATCCTAATTTGATACTGAGATTATAATACCTAATGTTTTTACACCTACTTAACTCGAAAAGTCTTGAAATTATTCTAATGAGCTTAAAAATAATTCAGATAAGAGCATTTCCGTGATTGGTATTTAGAATATTTAACTACGGCATGTCCAGCTATATGGCTAGTGGTTTACGAAATCCTTCTAAAGGGTTACGTTGGCCCTACTTAAAAATAACGTTAGCTATGAAATATTTCCGTAACTGTTATCGTGCGTGATGACCTGATTTGGAGACACAAAAACATTTCCTTTCTGCTACAGAAGTTCTATTCCCAACATGATCTGATATGATTGGGAAGTTTTTTTTTTTTTTTTTTTGTTACTGATGCTTCGAACACTAATAATAATTGGGGGTGTGTTCTGTGGCTCTGAACGAGTTGGGGGATGTGGGTCCACCACGTAACAATCCAATTATAATAAATTACCAACCTGGAACTGGTGCAAATTATTTTTGGGAATAAAGGAGTTGCAGAAGATAAAAGAGATTGTGATATCCTACGCGTGGACAATAGTTACCTACAATTACTTGGTATAATTCTTGCTACTGCCCAGTATCCACGTTTTACCTAAAACAGTAATTAACACGATTTGGAAATGGTGTGAGTCACACATGTCGACTATTTTGTGTTCAAGTCGTATATTCTTTCTGCTGAAAATATATAAGCAGACGCAAAATCTAGGACGCTTCATATTGATAAGGAGTACGAATTAGATTTTTATGAGTTAAAACATTTTCATAAACCAAATATTGACTTATTTGCGTCACGTATCTACGAGACATTTGTTTTAAAAAAAAAAAAAATGCTTGGTTTGATGTTTTAAAAATTAAATTAATTTCCATGCGTTCCTGACGTTTGACATAACAATAATAATAAAAATAAAAAGGTTCTTATCAGTCAACTGGTATTGTTTGTACCAGTTGGTATTGGTTGGTATAAGTTCTGAACGTCTCAACCGTACCCTTGGTATATGTATTGAAGAGATATTGGTTCTCTCTCCGAGTAAATATCTTCTTCTCTCTCCTTGCATATCAATAACCCGTTTCATCAAAAAATCTCCCTGGTAGTGTGTCTCATCAAAAAGGCTTTCCACAGCCAATCTTTCCTGGAATTAGCATTTGGCGTTTCCAACTATTTCTGTTTTTTCACAGGATGCTAGATCACAATACCTAAAATGTGTTATGCTTTGGTGGAAGTTTTGTGTAGGTATCTACAAAATAATAATGTTTTTCTTGAATGAAAAAAAGATCACCTTTATTAAAGTTTCTTACAACTTGTTTCAAGTATAATCATCTTTAGTATATTTTTTGAATAATCATACATATTTCTTTGATATCATTAAAAAAAAAAAAATACGTTTAGATATGAAAGTAAAAGATAACTTTCCTTCAAAAACATTTTTTTACAAAGATAACATTCCCATGTTATTTTATTATTGAAATCCGAGTATAGTACGGTTTATATTAGATTTTGTAGTTTTAGAAAACTACAGATTGGTTCATTTAATTTCGAATTTTATCAAAAATTTGTCATGCTGTTCGTGCTATCAACTGGCCGTAGAAAACAAACATTTTTCGATTCAGATTCAGATAATATCAAATCTTTCGATCAAGCTTCCGGGATTGACTGACAGAATGCAACCTTCTTTAATCGGCAACATCCATAATTAGGAAGATGATAATTGACGTCTTGTTCTGACCGAACAATCCATTGAACACTGGATTCAACAAACGCTTGCTGATAGTGGCATCGATATTTCTGCTGGTAACTCACAGCCTCTACTTTAGCCACTTCTCGGGCTAGATTCAGTTTCGACGTCATTTCATGAGTTGGTTTTTTTTTTTTAGGCCGATTTTTTGTGTGTACTTAATATTATTTGAGTTCTACCATCTTATAACTTTTACGATTATGGTTCTGGTGATCAAGATTTTTTCGCATTCAATTTTTTAATTTTGAGTATTTTGTTTCGTGCTTTTTTAAAGTTCTATTTATTTTATTTTGCGTTATTTTATAATGCTTTAGTCTTCTGTAATTATTCGTTAATAATTTAAATAAGTACCTACTCAAGCAAGCTTTTACGATTATTTTTTTTGCAAAGTTTAACCTATTGCTTCTTTTATTTCATCAATAATTTTTTTCTCTACCCATAGATAATCAAAGAATATCTTGGTGCATCATTGATCTTGTTCTCTAAACATCTACATTAGTAAACATTCTCTGAGAGTGAAGGAGACATAATTGAATGATCAAGCGAGCTTACCTGAAGCGAAGCTCGATCTTAATTATGTCTCCTTCACCGAAGAGAAGCAAGGTCCCTCCCTTCCCTAGAAAAGTTCCCCTGAAGATCAATGTTGCTGTAACACTACTCTGAAGATAATGAGTCTGGCGAGAGGTGAGACAGTACATGGAAGTGTTTTGCTTTCTCTGTCTACCTCTAAACATTGTGCGAATGCTGGGTCGTATCTGCATATACTACATTAGTAAACATTCTCTTCGGTGAAGGAGACATAATTAAGATCGAGCTTCGCTTCAGGTAAGCTCGCTTGATCATTCAATTACCTGACGTAACCTGAACAGCTGCAAGGTCAATCATAGATTCTGTTGATTAAAATTCTAAAGAACTTCTCGAATAAATAATATAGGTAGTAAAGTGTAGGTGAGTGTAGGTGAGTGGAGTGGAGTGGAGTGGAGTGGAGTGGAGTGGAGTGGAGTGGAGTGGAGTGGAGTGGAGTGGAGTGGAGTGGAGTGGAGTGGAGTGGAGTGGAGTGGAGTGGAGTGGAGTGGAGTGGAGTGGAGTGGAGTGGAGTGGAGTGGAGTGGAGTGGAGTGGAGTGGAGTGGAGTGGAGTGGAGTGGAGTGGAGTGGAGTGGAGTGGAGTGGAGTGGAGTGGAGTGGAGTGGAGTGGAGTGGAGTGGAGTGGAGTGGAGTGGAGTGGAGTGGAGTGGAGTGGAGTGGAGTGGAGTGGAGTGGAGTGGAGTGGAGTGGAGTGGAGTGGAGTGGAGTGGAGTGGAGTGGAGTGGAGTGGAGTGGAGTGGAGTGGAGTGGAGTGGAGTGGAGTGGAGTGGAGTGGAGTGGAGTGGAGTGGAGTGGAGTGGAGTGGAGTGGAGTGGAGTGGAGTGGAGTGGAGTGGAGTGGAGTGGAGTGGAGTGGAGTGGAGTGGAGTGGAGTGGAGTGGAGTGGAGTGGAGTGGAGTGGAGTGGAGTGGAGTGGAGTGGAGTGGAGTGGAGTGGAGTGGAGTGGAGTGGAGTGGAGTGGAGTGGAGTGGAGTGGAGTGGAGTGGAGTGGAGTGGAGTGGAGTGGAGTGGAGTGGAGTGGAGTGGAGTGGAGTGGAGTGGAGTGGAGTGGAGTGGAGTGGAGTGGAGTGGAGTGGAGTGGAGTGGAGTGGAGTGGAGTGGAGTGGAGTGGAGTGGAGTGGAGTGGAGTGGAGTGGAGTGGAGTGGAGTGGAGTGGAGTGGAGTGGAGTGGAGTGGAGTGGAGTGGAGTGGAGTGGAGTGGAGTGGAGTGGAGTGGAGTGGAGTGGAGTGGAGTGGAGTGGAGTGGAGTGGAGTGGAGTGGAGTGGAGTGGAGTGGAGTGGAGTGGAGTGGAGTGGAGTGGAGTGGAGTGGAGTGGAGTGGAGTGGAGTGGAGTGGAGTGGAGTGGAGTGGAGTGGAGTGGAGTGGAGTGGAGTGGAGTGGAGTGGAGTGGAGTGGAGTGGTGATTGATCGGTGTGGTGTGGTGTTGCAGGACCTGAGCCGGTACCTGGGCATCGCGCCGTCCGACATCGACAAGTACTCGCGCATCGTGTTCCCGGTGTGCTTCGTGTGCTTCAACCTGATGTACTGGATCGTGTACCTGCACGTGTCCGACGTCGTGGCCGACGACCTCGTGCTGCTGGCGGACAAGTGAGCGCGACCCGCTACCGCGACCGCGACCGCGACCGCGCGCCGCACCATATCACTATCCGCGCGCGCCGGGGCGCTCGTCTGCTCGATACTAATACTTTAGGTAATAATTGAAAGTCTGATGCTCAATTTTCGCTTTATTTATCGACGAGGCTCGATGTGCGAATTCCTCGTCGATAGTGAGATGATAAAATAATAGTTTATCATTATTTTCTAAGCGTACTTTACGTACCACCTACTCGTATAGAAATACATGGATGAATGACGTTATGGGCGACAGCTCCCGCGCGCGTCGAGCCGCGTCCCGCAGGCTGACGCCTCTCGACGTCTCGCATCTGACGGATCTCAGTGAGATCTTTTCAAAATAGTTCTACCGAGCCTTGTTATGATTTCGAATGGAAAATCTTGCATGCACGATGTTATATTAAAGATAGATTAAATACCTAGCTATGTATGTATCTCCAATTGTATATTAACTAGTTGTAAGTACTTAGGTAGGCTAGGTACCTATAAGTTGTAAGAGGACGCAACGTCCACGCTTCGTATCGGGCGCTCAGATGCGGAACAGGGTTTTGATACAATCGTTTACACTTTCACCGCTGCCGCACCGCACTGCACCACGCCGCACGATGTGACGGTGCGGCAACTTGCGAGCCTGCTGCGGCGATCAAACGGCAGCTTTCATCCGTCAGTGTTGCCAGATATGTCTTGATTTTCGTGGACACCCTTCTTGATCCCCAATTTTCAGAAGTTGGTCAGTTCAGGTTTCCTTGTCATCATCGATCATCGTTATCATCGATCGGAACTTTGAATTTGTTTTCGATGACTGCTACCTAACTATCTAGTCGATATTGCTATCTAAATACCTACGGACTTTCGGTTGGGCGTTTTCCAGACAAGCATCCATTT
This sequence comes from Plemyria rubiginata, assembly GCA_963576535.1. NCBI lineage: Eukaryota > Metazoa > Arthropoda > Insecta > Lepidoptera > Geometridae > Plemyria > Plemyria rubiginata. The sequence continues at coordinate 8,849,738 of OY754929.1, forward strand.
ATAAAAAAATGGTAATCCGAGCTACAATGTCATCTCATGCTAGTTAGTAGCTGTTATGATAGAATTCAACGTACAAAAAGTAACGCTCATTGGAAATAGTAGATTGTATTATAAGGGAGCGAAATCATATTTTTACGGCGAGGACAAAACTGGAGAGCGCGCCCGGCGGCAGCGGCGGGCGTGCCGAGCTAGTCTAAAATGACGTCACACGCTCCGGCTCGTACTCGCGGGTTTTTTCTAACAGCTGCAGTAAAATCGCTGTACTTTGTCATTTCTTGTCCGATTTGTTTTTTTTTTTTGTTATCAATCTACATACTTATCTAAAAACGTGACTGATCCTCATTAGGTAGGATACACATTCATGATAAAAGTTGTAGACGGCAGCGCTCTTTATAAAACTTGTTAAGGGACTAAGGGAGCGAAATCATATTTTTACGGCGAGGGCGCTTTTTGAATCCAGAGTGAAGTGAAGGATTTTAGAGTAGAATCCAGAGCTTAACGAGAGATTCTTTAGTAGAATCCTGAACGTAGCGATGGATTCAAAGTACGTCGCCCGAGCCAAAAATACACTCGTGAGCAAAAAAATCGACTCAGGACGCACGCTCGCGGTTAAAAATCTCTGGCAAAAAATCTGAAGCTCTCATTCTATTTCTGATTTTAACATCTCAAAGCCGTTAGTTTTAACCTTAAAATGAGTGGTCTACTTTGTTATTTACATTTTTATTTTGGTAATGAAAAATTATTGAATGAGAAGGAGTCTTAAGCAATGAAAAAGGGTGATAATTAACAGTAAAGAAAATACCAGCTTAAATTCGTCAAAACATTAATTTATTAGAAATTAAACTATCAATATTTAGTGTTGCCCCCCCTGGCCCTAATAACAGCTTCCAATCGCTTCTTCATGGATCGAATAAGTTTTTTTACTCGATCTTGTTCGATGCTATCCCATTCTTCAATGAGCGCCGCTTTGAGGTCCGATTACGTGGCTGGTGCAGGATTTATAGCCCGAACTTTTCGTTTCAGTTCGTCCCACATATGCTCGATAGGATTTAAGTCCGGGCGACGCGCTGGCCAGTCCATAGCGGCAATTTCGACCTCCTGTAAATACTGCCGGACGGAACCTGCAGTATGTGGACGGGCGTTGTCGTGCATTAAGATGAAGTTTTCGCCAATGAAACCGGCGTAGGGAACGACGTGATCCCCTAAAATCTCTTCGATGTATCGGTTCGCCGTCAATCTTCCCACTCGAACACCAGTTTCAATAAAAACCAACTCGGTTTTTGCCTCCATTGAAATGCCCGCCCACACCATCCAGGAACCTCCTCCAAAAGCCACATTTTCTTTGATGCAGCACTGCGCGAATCTTTCTCCAGATCTTCTGTGGACTCGTCCTCTTCTATCGCTACCATGCAAGCACACTCTGCTTTCGTCTGAGAAGAGGACGGAGCTCCATTGTTCGTCAGTCCAATCAATTTGTTCTCTGGAAAATCGTAGGCGGGCTGCTCGGTGGGCTGGGGTTAATTTGGGGCCAGTAGCTGGCCTTTTTGGCTAAGGCCAGCTGCCTTAAGTCGTCCTCTGACTGTCCAGTCACTAACAGCCACTCCTCGCGTTTCTCTGAGCTCTTGTTGGACTTGAACGCCAGTGAGGGCCCGATTTCTCAGCGATGTACTGACAATGAAACGGTCATCTCTCTCCGATGTGCACCTTTTTCTTCCGGAACCGCATCTTTGATTAAAGTTACCAGTCTCTTGGTAACGACGGTAAACTCTGGAAACAGCAGACTGGCTCATGTTCAACGCACGTGCCACTTCACGCTGACTCTGGCCTTGTCGCAATAGGGTGACCACTTGAGCAGCTTCATCACTTGTTGTGTCCATTTTCAGGTAGAATTCTTGTTTGTTGATAACGGAGATGTGTATCGATTGACGTTTGACGGCTAACTGATAAGGGTGGGTCAGGTAGATAACCTTTTATATGGGTAAGTAACCCTTAATAAGCACTATTGTAAACAAGCGCAAAAAGGGTGGTTGCTGATAACAACGTGTTGTTGGGTTGTGTGAGCAAGAAACATTACAATATTTTATATCATTTTGAAGCTAATAATAGCAGCTTTATGATTTTACTATGAAAAAAATATTAACACGATCAGTTTTTTTGCCAGTGACTTGCGACTGCAGGTGTGTCGCCTGAGTCGATTTTTTTGCTCACGAGTGTATATTTTGCTCCCGAGTGGTACACTCTACTTTTCATCACCCACTATGAGAAAAATAAAAGGCACCTCATATTTTATTACTTTTGGCTAAGTACTAGAGGAGACCAAAAACACAGATTCTGAAAAATTATTGGCGCCTCTTGCATTTCTCCATTCAATAAAATTACCATAGGTTTTCATATATTTCTCCCGGGACTTTGCAGGTAATATATTATCCATCACATTTCTTGCGTCAGTTCTATCTAATACTTTCAGGAGTTAATTCTATACTTTCACTGTCACTTGAAGAACTGATTTTTCAAAACAAATGAATTTCTAACACTCCGTAAAAATTTACGAAAACGCGGGCTGTATTTCGCGCGTTTTTAAATTGATTTCTTTTTTTTTTGCTAAGCCGGCATGACGGTCTATGGGCCGTCGTACCAGCCAGTCTTTATTCAAAGAATATTTGCGTTCGATTTCTTTGGCGCTGAACACTGAAGATTTTCCAAATTCAAAAAGTGCGCGGCAAAGTTAATTCCGGCGCACTTATTTAAATAAGTGCGCCGGAATTAACTTTCCCGCGCACTTATTGTTTCTTATAGAAAACACCACCTTTGGGTGCACATAAAGGCGAACCAAGTCGTTCTTTTCGTATAGATGTGATGAAAAGGTCTGTTTTATTTACCTATAATAGGTAATTTGATTAAAAAACCAAATGCTTGATTATTTGGACCTTCTGTCTCAAATTTTGCGACACTGGACCTGGCAACACTACATTAACTATCGGTGTGCTATCAGGGCTCAGGCGTCGCAGGCATTAGCTTTCATATCATATCATTCCTTGCAACACTGCTTCATTTATTTTATTGATTAACCTACGAGTACCCGCATAATATTTCATAATAAATAGCACATTTTTATTGGGAATGTCTGTAAAGCAATCTATTACTTTGGTACCTACCTGCGCACGCAAATACCTAGTTAGTGGGTTAGTAGGTACTACACTGAAAGTCAGGCACTGAATAATAATATAACAAAGGTATATTTAGGTGTACGCGTAGGTACAGGTAGGTAGATCATTAAAGTAGCTAGGTAAGTAAGTAGGTATCTACCTACGTAATTAGGTGTCTTACCTAGGCAATCAATACAAAGTTTGCGTTTAGGTGGGTACCTACATACCTACCTACCAACCTATTGTATGTAATAGGTACTTTTGTATGTTAATAACTTATTAGGTAAGTATATTTAATTATGTAAATAATTTATAATCACATGTCCAATTGTCATTCACAAATTAATCTATATTGGTGATTGGTGAGTACCTAGGTAGGTACCCATTTATGTAATAACTATGTAGGTAAAGAGTGTGATCTCATTCATAATACCTACTTAGGTACCTACAAGTGAGCCGCGCAACCGCTAGGTACCTTTTGTGTGCAACCACACCACAAGACTTGTGTTCCTAATTATTATTGATGATACCTACTGTCTTTATTTTAACTGTATTATAATAGGTAGGTAATGTAAAAAATACAAAGGAACTAATAAGCAATACCTAATGTAGGTAGGTACCTATCTATACCAGTGAAGTCACGTACCTAGGTACCTAGATAGCGGCGGAGCAACGCCCTGCGGCCGCCAGCGAGCCGTGCGTGGCGCACTTGTGTTGGCGCGCGCGTCGCGTCGCGTCAGTGTTGCCATACATTTATATTGTACAACGAACGAAGCAAAGAACTACGAGTTGAGCAGCAGTAAGAAGGTAGCTAGGTACCTACCTATGTGACGTGCACTCCCGACCTCGCTGCTGATTAGGTAACTACCCAATGAATTAAACGCATGATCGGGATATCGGGAATTAGGTTATAACACCTTAAAGTTCCCGCTGTTCTGCTGCTGAGGAGAGAGCGGGAATGCACGCGCAGCGCAGCGCAGGGAAGCGCAGCGATCCATCGAGGTCGATACGCAATCTTATACTTGAGAGACAGACCCTATTAAAGATAATATTATATATAATATTGGTATCTAAGAAAACCTAGCATATTAAATACGACCTTTGTGAGTATGTAATAAGTAAGTCTCAAAAAATATTCTAAATTGTTTGTAAGTAAATCTATTTGTAATTATATACTTAGTGTCATCGAAAATAGACTCAAAAATTAAAAGTACATAATAAATAAAATTTTACCTAAATTTTACTTGTTTTATTTGTAATTTTTGAATTTGGAAACCACAATTAAACTCAGAATCATAATAAAGTAAGTACCTAATTACCTATCTCGTTTTATATGAAAATTATTGTTCTATAAAAAAGTTCCCCTATCCACCTCCGTCCCATCATCAGACCCTATAGCCCTATGTAGTTAGTAGGTACCTACCTACTCGCTCAGAGGGTTCTCAGGACGAGCCATATATGAACTAGGTACCTAATAGTACCTACCTATAGTTTTTTTTTTATATTGGTGGACATTACACACAGCACTATCTCATCCCAAACTAAGCCAAAGCTTGTGATATGGGAACCAGATAGCTGATATACCACTTACATACTTTTTTTTATAAATACATACTTATAATGATAAATAATGTGTATTTGATATCATTAAATTTCTTGAAAATAACTATCAAAATGTTTTTTTTTTGTTATTTTGTAATTATTACCTTACATAATTTGCACTAAGGGATATACGGTATTCAGTTTTTACAATATCTAATTGCCATAAGAAATTATCGCATTACAATTTTACTATAGTCTCCATAGTTGGTTTAAACGCCGAACACTATGGTAATATCATATTACCGATACACTCAACATAGCTTTTGTAGAGTTTATACGATCGCAATCGATTGTTACTGTAAGATGTCTATCGATAATTCCCGCGAATAAAATCGTATTGTTGCTTTACCGCGTAAAGTAATGTCCAAATTGTTGGTAATAATAAACTTTTACCATAACTTTGCTTGGGTAAACACAGACTAAGAAGTTATAGTCAAACTAGTAGTAGTAGTAGTAGTAGTAGTAGTAGTAGTAGTAGTAGTAGTAGTAGTAGTAGTAGTAGTAGTAGTAGTAGTAGTAGTAGTAGTAGTAGTAGTAGTAGTAGCAGTAGCAGTAGCAGTAGTAGTAGTAGTAGTAGTAGTAGTAGCAGTAGCAGTAGCAGTAGCAGCAGCAGCAGCAGCAGCAGCAGCAGCAGCAGCAGCAGCAGCAGCAGCAGCAGCAGCAGCAGCAGCAGCAGCAGCAGCAGCAGCAGCAGCAGCAGCAGCAGCAGCAGCAGCAGCAGCAGCAGCAGCAGCAGCAGCAGCAGCAGCAGCAGCAGCAGCAGCAGCAGCAGCAGCAGCAGCAGCAGCAGCAGCAGCAGCAGCAGCAGCAGCAGCAGCAGCAGCAGCAGCAGCAGCAGCAGCAGCAGCAGCAGCAGCAGCAGTAGTAGTAGTAGTAGTAGTAGTTTTTTTTTTCCGGAGATCTCTGATATTCTTCAGAGGCTTTATTTACTTTTGTTACTTATTTTTCAACAATATCCTATTTTTTAGTATGGGCTTTGAAAGTTATACATTACAATTTTTATCTTATAATATACTAGTCTTATTTTAGGTTTTACATTTTAATAATCTTACAACTAAGAAATTTTTACATTTCAATCTGTATCTTATAGTATGTTTTCTATATACATTCAATAATATACATAATATAATACAATAATAATATTTATAATGAAACATAGGTTATCTAATCGTTTTATTTCTATTTACAACTATTTTTGTTATTTCCGTACAGAAACGTATGAACTCGGTTTGCGTGTTTTTGTTGGCGATTAGTTTATTAGCATTTTCAAGGTTTATTTTACAGTCTAGTAGGTGTTCAGCATCGTATCTTCTACGATTAAAAACCGGACATTCAAAAAGCACGTGCTTTACGGTTTCTTCCTTGTCAGGCTCGCAGACGCACGATGGGTTCTCTTTGCACTTGAACCTGGCCAGGTACTCCGAAAACCCACCGTGCCCTGTCAATACTTGAGTCAGCTCATGGGACAGCTCTATTGCTCTAACAGTTTTATAGGCCTCAACAGCGTCAGGGAAAAACATTTTAGTGACAGCAGCTTTATTTTCGGATTTGTACCTCCGGTTCCATACGTCAAGCGAATCCAGACGGATTTGTCGCTTGACGTATGAGACCGGACACGCATCATAATCGGGCTTCTTTTTAGCGTTTAGAGCGGCATCTTTAGCTAACTCATCGGCTCTCTCGTTTCCGTTCATCCCTGCATGTGCTTTTATCCAAAACAAGGAAAGCTCCTTGTTTTGGAGTGTGAGAGTGGCCATGTTCTTGCGGGTTTCCACTGCAAGGGGATGAACAGAGCTGTTGTTGGTGACGGTTTCAAGAGCCGATCGTGAGTCGCTGTAGATGCCGAAGGTGGATTCGTGGCTTTTTTGGATTTCCTTAGTTGCTCTACAGATGGCATAGAGTTCGGCCTGGTAGACAGTGGCATAAGTTGGCAGCTTAAGTTTGAGGGTCTTAGTCTCCGCCTCGCTATTCCAAAAGGATAGCGCTGCGCCGACCTTCCCCTCAATCTTGCTGCCATCTGTAAATATGCGCACCGCTTGGTTGTTTTGTTCATCCACTTGTTGTTGGTCTACCAGGCTCACGAACTTCAGGCACCTATGTTCTGCCGGGTGCTCCATTTCGGCAAACGCTACCACACGCTCAACTTCCCTGTCCACAAGTCCCGGCCGGGGTACTCCCCTCTTGGCTTCATAAAGGGCTGCAGCTTCCTTTATTCTTATGTCGAGCGGGAGCAATCCGGCGAGCACCAGTGCCGAATTCAGCGAGACAGTGCGGTAGGCTCTGCACAGTTTTTGAGCAAAACCTCTCTGTACTGCGTTGAGTTTCCGCTGCACCCCCAGTTTGTCGGTTGCCTGAACCCATGCGCTGGCTGCGTACATTATTATTGGTTCCACTGTTGCCTTGTAAATTGTGCGGGTTATCTCTGGGTGGAGCCCCAAGCTGACTTTTGCCGCTCTGGAAAGCTGCTTGTAGATGTTTAGGGCTTTCCTACAGACCTCTGCGACGTGTGTGTTGAAGGTGAGCTTGTTATCGATGGTCAAGCCTAAGATTTTTATTTCAGGGGACATACCTATGTTAACCCCGCCCATCCGCAGCAGTGGTGCGTCATATTTTAGCTTTCTTGTTATAAGCATGGCTTTTGTATTGTGCGGAGCGAACTTAAGCTTATTCTTGACGCCCCACTCCTGAACATGGGCGAGGGCGGCATTTGCACGTCGTTGAACGTCCAGGGCCGTTTCTCCATCGAAGATTAGAACTACATCATCGGCAAAGGCCTGACAGTAATCACCACGTGTCTCTAGCTCTTTTAGGAGAGGGTCCAGCAGAAGATTCCAGAGTATGGGGCCACCAATGGACCCTTGCACGCATCCTTTGTTGGTACTCCTCAGATGTTCCTCTCCCACGTACCTGACTCTAACCTGTCTATATGATACGGCGGCAGATATCAGCCGTGAACCCGTCCAGACCCGGAGCTTTTTTCGTTTTCGCTAGCAGGAAACGAAAACATTAGCGGTTTTGTCCTCAAAAGCGAACTTTTGTCTAAGACAAAAACCTAAACTAATTTTCCCTGACTCGATCCTTAGGTGAATATAGGCACTTGATACATCATCGGAAGCGCCTTGCGACGCCCTATCTTTAGGGCTAGCCAACGTATTCATCCGTCGCGGAAAACATTAGGAAAACTACAATTTTCCCTAAAAATCTGGTCATTTTATTCAGTTTTTAACGTTTTTTCAAGTTTTCTTCACCATCTCGCTGTTCTCACCGCTTCCCGTGGTTGATTCATCCTCGCCCGGCGTCGCTGCACACACCTGGAACAAAAAATACACCAATTAGCGAAGAAAATTGAAAAAAATTGACCGCCCACCCACCCAGATTGTAGTTACTAAGGTAAAGTGGCTCCGATTCTGTGGAGGAAATAAAATTTAAAATTCTATAACTTCAAAACTAGACGCGATTTCTTCAAGCGGTTTTTTGCTAATTACTCGTAAAAATACAGGCTTTGAGTCTGTTTACATTGACTTACTATAACTGTAGCAGTTTTTAATTTGACCTAAAAAAAAAAAAAAAAAAAAGGTTAGGTTAGGTTAGGTTAGGTTAGGTTAGGTTAGGTTAGGTTAGGTTAGGTTAGGTTAGGTTAGGTTAGGTTAGGTTAGGTTAGGTTAGGTTGGGGTGCTAGGTCGGGTAACCTCCACGTGGTGCACCCTGGTAACACCATGGAACTTCTTTCATGGTGGCCAATAACTCGACAAGCGGCGCGTCCGTTCCAATGATCCCCGAGGCTATACCGCAGGGCTACCCATACGGAAAGGCTTGGGGGGAGGAGAAAGCGCATCTCGGCGGGGCCCAGCTTGGGCCTGTCAGGCGAGAAAGGTGCGCCCCTTTTCAGGGCGTACCAGTAAGGGATTTATCCCTTACGTGTGGTGTAGGGCGGATTGGGCAGTACTAACCCTATTGTTCAGTCCGTCGGAGAGACTTGCCACCTCTCCATCCGGTACCCAGCTTTTGCGTCAACGACCCCTTTACTTTGGCCTAAAGGGATACGTCGCATCAGCATGGACCGAAGGGGCGTTGCCTTAATTGGCCGGGCCCAGAGGAAGGAAAACCTTGATACAAAAACCCGTGAGAAAACACGTAAAAACCTGCGGATACCAGGGGACCTCCGCAGTATATACCCTTCCCCGGCCACAGGGGGCACTGGTCGGGGCACTTCGGTGGCGACAATTTATTTCCCCCATACTCGTGGGATTTATTATGGATACTGAATCAAATAAAACAATAAAAACAAGAAGTGGCCGTTCTGGTCGTGTGGAGAAAAAAGGTTTGGGCGCTTTGGCGCTTGAAACTGCTGAGAAGGCAAGTGGGGATTCCCCCAGTGTTTTCTCTAACCAGAGCGCATTGAGCGCTAAGAAGGTCCCGCTCGTGGTTTTGACCCGCAGCGTGGACATGAGTGACGACGAGTTGCCGAACGCTTCGGCGTTCTCGGCGAACCTGTCCGATACGGACTCCGACGGGAGCTTCCGATCGGTTAAGACGTTGGCTTCCGGGGCGTCATCGCCTGATGGGAGCCGTTTCTGGCGGAAGCGTCATGTAGATGATGACGTCAATGATGACCAAGAGGGGGTTCCGCCCAAGGCATCATTGATAGCCAGAGGGCGTGGACGTCCCCCTACGACGGGGAAGTATGTAGGTCTAGCTCAAGCTAAGGCTGCATTAAATGCAGCGAAAGCCGAAGAGCTCGAGCTGAATGCTGAAAAAGAGATGGCCGAGGAGATCGCGCGAAACAGGGAGGCAAGGGCTGCCACCTTCCGCAAATCCCCAGACGTCATGGCTACCAGTGGCGGTGAGTCACCGGATCTGGCACAGATAGTGTCTGATTCGGTGAACATGATTGTCAAGGTAGCCACGACGTCTAACCATCTCAAGGGGACGTACGTTCGAGCCCTGAAGGACGCGGCGGAAACTATCAAAGCTTCCTTCGCAGAGCTTCGGTCACGCTCGATGACGGAGGAAGTTGCCCGATTGGAAGCAGCCAACCACAAGCTCGCATGCGAGCTGAAAGTGGTTCGTGAGGAGATGGCCCAGCTGCGTGTACTCGCGCACCAACCAACGGCGACTCCAGCACCAACACCGGCCCTCACGGTCGATGATATTGTGCGTGCTGTGATGTCCCAATGCGGTGCAATGGTAAATGCCCGCTTGGACGGGCTAGAAGACCGGCTGTTGCCTGAAAAACGTCTTCGGCCACCATTGGCCGCAGACAAAAAGAAGTACAGCTCAGCTGCTGCAACGGAGACGATTCCTACTCGGGCCCCGTCCCCTCCATTGGAGGCTAGAGCGAGCACCAGTGGAGCAGCAAAAGCTCCGAAGGGGAAAAAGAAGCCAGCAATGCCCGAGGCGCCGCGTCCGCCGAGCCCTGCGCCCCAACCCATGGAGGAGGAGTGGCAGAAGGTGACCCGCAAGGGAAAACGTACTGCTGCCACTAAAACCCCGAAGGCAGCAGCACCCAAGGCTGCGAAGATGCCATCCACAAAGCCAGCGAAGAGGAAGTTGAAGCCTCCTCGCTCGGCGGTGGTTGTTCTGACGCTGCAACCGGATGCAGTACAGAAGGGCCTCACCTATGGGCAGATGTTAACAGAGGCCAAAGAGCGCATCAACTTGACAGAACTGGGCATAGACAGTGTCAAGTTCCGGACGGTCGCCACAGGCGCACGACTGCTGGAGGTATCTGGGGCTGGAGCCTCAAGTGTGGAAAAAGCCGACTCTCTGGCTAATAAGCTCAGAGAGTCCCTCAGTGGAGACCTTGTCAAGGTCTCCCGTCCTGAGAAGTGCGTCGAGTTGCGTCTCTCGGGCCTGGACGACTCGACAAGTAAAGAGAATGTAGCTGCAGCCGTTGCAAAAGTGGGGGGCTGCGCTACAGAATCTGTTAAAGTTGGTGACATTGTCCGGCCTCCTGGGCGCGAAGGAACCGTCTGGCTGCGCTGCCCCATTGCCGCGGCAAAAAAAGTTGCAGCCGGAAGGTTGCTGGTGGGATGGGTCTCCGTTTCGGTGAAAATACTGGAGGAAAGGCCCCTACGGTGCTTCCGATGCTTCGAAGCTGGACACGTAGGGGCAAAATGCCCAAACGCTGAGGACCGCAGTACTCTCTGCTTCCGCTGCGGCAAGGCAGGGCACAAGGCGGCACACTGTGAGGCTGAGCAACACTGCCCAGTATGTGAAGCCGCTGGCAAGAAGGCTGACCACCGTGTTGGGGCCAAGACCTGCAAAGGCCCGGCCTCAAACAAGGGGAAAAGAGGAAAAAAGACGGCTAGCGTAGGCTCTTCAGCCCCCTCGCAGCCGTCTGCGCGCCCAGAGGCGCAAACGGCGGATCGGATGGACTCCAATTAGGATGGCCATCCGATTCCTGCAGGCGAACATCAACCACTCCGCCAGGGCTCAGGATCTCCTGCTCCAGAGCCTGGCGGAGTGGTCAACACAAATAGCAGTAGTTGCCGAGCCCTACTTGGTCCCCTCTCGGGATAACTGGGTGGCCGACACGGAGGAATCGGTGGCCATTATCACCCAATCATCCGCTAGCTCCCTGCCTTTCGAAAAAGTAGCGAAAGGACAGGGATGCGTGATGGCTGTTTTGGGTGGCGGCTGTGGCGTGGCGGTGATTGGAGTGTACTGTTCCCCGAACCGCACCCTAGTTGACTTCGAGCGAACTCTCGCTGAAGTTGGAGTCTTGGCGGGAACAGTACGTCCCAGTGCGATATTGGTTGCTGGGGATTTCAACGCTAAGTCAACGGCGTGGGGATCCCCAACAACCGATGCAAGAGGTAGTGTCTTGGAGGAGTGGGCTGTGTCCCTCGGTCTTCTGATACTTAATAGGGGCACTGAGAACACGTGCGTGCGACAACAGGGTGGGTCCATAGTGGACCTAACGTTCGCTTCCCCCGCCGTTGCGCGCCGTGTTCGAGATTGGTGTGTGAAGACGGACGTAGAGACGCTGTCCGATCACCGGTACATTCGGTTCAGCGTCTCTGCATCTGCAGGGCAGGACGTACCGTCCTTACCTGCTAATGCCGGCCCGCGGTGGTCGCTAAGGGGACTCAACAGAGAGGTTGCAGTCGAAGCTGCCATCGTGGAGGCGTGGATGGCAGGCCCAGTCACGGAAGACGTTGATTCCGCGGCGGAGCAATTGGGAGAGGCACTTGCGCGGGTCTGTGACGCCTCCATGCCACGGGTCAAGACGACGTCACCTCCGCGTAGTATGTACTGGTGGAAGCCGGAGCTCCACCAATTACGGAGTGCGTGCGTCGCAGCGCGGCGGCTTTATAGCCGGTGCCGTCGGCGCAGAGTGCGAGACGAAGAACAAGAGTGTGAGCGTTACGCCACATATAGAGCCGCTTGCAAAGATCTGCAGGTGGCCATTAAAGAGGCCAAAGAGTCGGCGTGGCAAGAGTGGTTGGAGTCTCTTGATCGGGATCCCTGGGGCCGTCCCTACAAGTCGGTGACGGGGAAGCTTCGTCCATGGGCTCCTCCACTTACTGCCACTCTCGAGCCACAGCTACTCGATCAGGTGGTGTCGACGCTCTTCCCCCAAAGGGATGCATGGCGTCCGCCTCCCATGGCACTAGCGTTGCCTGACGAGGTAGAAGAGGAGATCCCGCCAGTAAGTGAGACTGAGTTCGGAGTGGCTGTATTACGGCTCCGGTCAAAGAATGCGGCCCCAGGTCCTGATGGCGTGCCGGGTCGAGTGTTAGTCCATGCAACAAAGGAGCTCGGAGCTGTTATAAGAGCCACCTTTTCAGCGTGCCTAACGCAGGGCCATTTTCCGCAATGCTGGAAGCGCGGTAAATTGGTCCTGCTGAAGAAGAACGGGCGCCCAGCTGATTCCCCATCGGCGTATCGGCCCATAGTGTTGCTTGGGGAGACGAGCAAGCTCTTTGAGCGAGTGCTTGCCGCACGTCTCGTCCAGCACCTGGTTGATGTGGGTCCGAACCTGAGCGACGGACAGTTTGGGTTCCGCCACGGGCGCTCTACTGTGGACGCTATCGCAAGAGTGCGGGAACTCGCGGAGGAGGCGATCTCCGGGGGCGGGGTATTGCTGGCAGTATCGCTGGATATAAAGAATGCCTTTAATACCCTTCCCTGGGAGACCGTGTTGGAGGCCCTCAGATACCACGGTGTGCCTCGGTACCTGAGGGACTCAGTGCTGAGTTACTTTGCCAATCGGGCTGTGATATACCCAGCCCAAGGCGGCGTATGGAAGGAGAGGAAGATGTCGTGCGGTGTTCCACAGGGGTCAGTTTTAGGACCCCTCCTGTGGAACATCGGTTACGACTATGTGCTCCGCGGGCAGAACTTGCAGGGGATCGGCGTAGTGTGTTATGCTGACGACACCCTTGTGACAGCCCGCGGCAGCACCTATAGGGAGGCGGCCATCTTGGCCACTGCTGGAGTTGCCCAAGTAGTCCGAAGGATAAGGATACTTGGGCTGGAGGTAGCTCTAGAGAAGTCAGAGGCCCTCGTCTTTCACGGGCCCCGTAAAGCTCCTCCGATGGGGCAAACTGTTGTTGTAGGTGGGACCTCCATCGCCGTTGAGCCGACGATGCGGTACCTAGGCCTTGTCCTCGACGGCCGATGGAGGTTCGAAGAGCACTTCCAGCGATTGGCTCCAAAGCTCATCGCTTTCGCTGGAGTGCTCGGGAGTCTGCTCCCTAATGTAGGAGGACCAAGTGTCTTGTGTAGACGCCTCTTTGCCGGGGTAGTCCGCTCCAAGGCACTCTACGGCGCACCCATATGGGCAAATGCCCTCAACGCCCGAAACCAGACCCTGCTGCGACGTCCGCAGCGGGTCATTGCGATCCGGGCGGCCCGGGCGTACCACACTGTCTCTTTCGAGGCAGCGTGCTTGTTGGCTAGCACCCCGCCATGGGACCTCGAAGCCGGGGTTCTGGCGGCGGTGTACTGGCGCAGCGCCGACGTTAAAAAGAATGGTGGGTGGCCAATGCCTGAAGAGATCAAGCACTGGAGAGAGCAGGGCCGCGAGGATCTCTTCAGGCATTGGTCGGAAAGAATGGAGTCACCGACTGCTAGCCGGGATGTGGTGGCTGCCTTCCGGCCCGTTCTCCAAGAATGGGTCGATCGTCGGCACGGTGCTCCGACGTTCCGCTTGGCGCAGATTCTCTCGGGGCATGGCTGCTTCGGGAGGTATCTGTGCCGAGTTGCGCGTCGTGAACCGACGATGGTATGCCACCACTGCGGGGCGTTGGAGGACACGGCGCAGCACACCCGCGCCGAGTGTCCTGCCTGGGCGGTGCCGCGAGCCGAATTAGTTTCGGTGATAGGAAGAGATCTCTCGCTCTCTGCCATAGTGATAGCTGTGACGGAAAGCGAGAGTAAATGGAGGGCAGTTGCCTGCTTCGCTGAGCAGGTACTGCGAGAAAAGGAGACGGCAGAGAGGGACCGAGAGGATGATATACTCTCGGATCCCATACGCCGTAGGAGAATAGGCCGCAGGCGGTTGGCATTTGCCAGCCGCATGCAACCGTAAATGGGGACCTTCGGGTAATAGATCGGGGGATCTGTTGCCTGACCTGAGAGGTCCCGAGCTGTAAGGCATCTCGTCCTGTGTTCCGAGGTGCCTTCAGCGGAGTTAAGGGGGCGTGTCAACACCCCCACAGAGAAGTGTCCAAACGGACGACCGCTGTGGAAGCTATGGAGGCGCGAAGCGATCCCACGGCTTCCCCACTATCGCGGAGAAGAGGAACACCCCAGGTTTTTAGTGGGTACACTGCCGTAGTCATGGCAGGACTCCCACATAACCATCGGTCCCCCCGGGCCGACTGGTACCTATAAAAGGTTTTCCTGGGCAACAAAAAAAAAAAAAAAAAGGTTAGGTTAGGTTAGGTTCCTTGATACAAAAACCCGTGAGAAAACACGTAAAAACCTGCGGATACCAGGGGACCTCCGCAGTATATACCCTTCCCCGGCCACAGGGGGCACTGGTCGGGGCACTTCGGTGGCGACAATTTATTTCCCCCATACTCGTGGGATTTATTATGGATATTGAAACTAACAAAACAATAAAAACAAGAAGTGGCCGTTCTGGTCGTGTGGAGAAGAAAGGTTTGGGTGCTTTGGCGCTTGAAACCGCTGAGAAGACAAGTGGGGAGTCCCCCAGTGTTTTCTCTAACCAGAGCACATTAAGCTCTAAGAAGGTCCCGCTCGTGGTTTTGACCCGCAGCGTGGACATGAGTGACGAAGAGCTGCCGAACGCTTCGGCGTTCTCGGCGAACCTGTCTGATACGGACTCCGACGGGAGCTTCAGATCAGTGAAGACGTTGGCTTCCGGGGCGTCATCGCCCGATGGGAGCCGTTTCTGGAGGAAGCGTCATGTAAATGATGACGACAATGATGACCAAGAGGGGGTACCGCCCAAGGCATCATTAATAGCGAGAGGGCGTGGACGTCCTCCTACGACGGGCAAGTATGTGGGTCTGGCTCAGGCTAAGGCTGCTTTAAATGCAGCGAAAGCCGAAGAGCTCGAACTGAATGCTGAAAAAGAGATGGCCGAGGAGATTGCGCGAGGCAGGGAGGCAAGGGCTGCCGCCTTCCGCAAATTCCCAGACGTCATGGCTACCAGTGACGGCGAGTCACCGGATCTGGCACAGATCGTGTCTGATTCGGTGAACATGATTGTCAAGGTAGCCACGACGTCTAGCCATCTCAAGGGGACGTACGTTCGAGCCCTGAAGGACGCGGCGGAAACTATCAAAGCTTCCTTCGCAGAGCTTCGGTCGCGCTCGATGACGGAAGAAGTTGCCCGATTGGAAGCAGCCAACCACAAGCTCGCATGCGAGCTGAAAGTGGTTCGTGAGGAGATGGCCCAGCTGCGTGTACTCGCGCATCAGCCAACGGCGACTCCAGCACCAACACCGGCCCTTGCGGTCGATGAAATCGTGCGTGCTGTGATGTCCCAATGTGGCGCGATGGTCAATGCCCGCTTAGACGGGCTAGAAGACAGGCTGTTGCCCGAAAAACGTCTTCGGCCACCATTGGCCGCAGACAAAAAGAAGTACAGCTCAGCTGCTGCAACGGAGACGATTCCTTCTCGGGCCCCGTCCCCTCCATTGGAGGCTAGAGCGAGCACCAGTGGAGCAGCCAAAGCTCCGAAGGGGAAAAAGAAGGAAACAATGCCCGAGGCGCCGCGTCCGCCGAGCCCTGCGCCCCAACCCATGGAGGAGGAGTGGCAGAAGGTGACCCGCAAGGGAAAACGTACTGCTGCCACTAAAAACCCGAAGGCAGCAGCACCCAAGGCTGCGAAGATGCCATCCACAAAGCCAGCGAAGAGGAAGTTGAAGCCTCCTCGCTCGGCGGTGGTTGTTCTGACGCTGCAACCGGATGCAGTACAGAAGGGCCTCACATATGGGCAGATGCTAACAGAGGCCAAAGAGCGCATCAACTTGACAGAACTGGGTATAGACAGTGTCAAGTTCCGGACGGTCGCCACAGGCGCACGACTGCTGGAGGTATCTGGGGCTGGAGCCTCAAGCGTGGAGAAAGCCGACTCTCTGGCTAATAAGCTCAGAGAGTCCCTCAGCGGCGACCTTGTCAAGGTCTCCCGTCCCGAGAAGTGCGTTGAGCTGCGTCTCTCGGGCCTGGATGACTCGACAAGTAAAGAGAATGTAGCAGCAGCCGTTGCAAAAGTGGGGGGCTGCGCTACAGAAGCTGTTAAAGTTGGTGACATTGTCCGGCCTCCTGGGCGCGAAGGAACCGTCTGGCTGCGCTGCCCCATTGCCGCGGCGAAAAAAGTTGCAGCCGGAAGATTGCTGGTGGGATGGGTCTCGGTTTCGGTAAAAATACTGGAGGAAAGGCCCCTACGGTGCTTCCGATGCTTTGAAGCTGGACACGTAGGGGCAAAATGCCCAAACTCTGAGGACCGCAGTACTCTCTGCTTCCGCTGCGGCAAGGCAGGGCACAAGGCGGCACACTGTGAGGCTGAGCAACACTGCCCAGTATGTGAAGCCGCCGGCAAGAAGGCTGACCACCGTGTTGGGGCCAAGACCTGCAAAGGCCCGGCCTCAAACAAGGGGAAAAGAGGAAAAAAGACGGCTAGCGTAGGCTCTTCAGCCCCCTCGCAGCCGTCTGCGCGCCCAGAGGCGCAAACGGCGGATCGGATGGACTCCAATTAGGATGGCCATCCGATTCCTGCAGGCGAACATCAACCACTCCGCCAGGGCTCAGGATCTTCTGCTCCAGAGCCTGGCGGAGTGGTCAACACAAATAGCGGTAGTTGCCGAACCCTACTTGGTCCCCTCTCGGGATAACTGGGTGGCAGACACGGACGAATCGGTGGCTATTATCACCCAATCATCCGCTAGCTCACTGCCTTTCGAAAAAGTAGCGAAAGGACAGGGATGCGTGATGGCTGTTTTGGGTGGCGGCTGTGGCGTGGCGGTAATTGGGGTGTACTGTTCCCCGAACCGCACCCTAGTTGACTTCGAGCGAACTCTCGCTGAAGTCGGAGTCTTGGCGGGAACAGTACGTCCCAGTGCGATATTGGTTGCTGGGGATTTCAACGCTAAGTCAACGGCGTGGGGATCCCCAACAACCGATGCAAGAGGTAGTGTCCTGGAGGAGTGGGCTGTGTCCCTCGGTCTTCTGATACTTAATAGGGGCACTGAGAACACTTGCGTGCGACAACAGGGTGGGTCCATAGTGGACCTAACGTTCGCTTCCCCCGCCGTTGCGCGCCGTGTTCGAGATTGGTGTGTGAAGACGGACGTAGAGACGCTGTCCGATCACCGGTACATTCGATTCAGCGTCTCTGCATCTGCAGGGCAGGACGTACCGTCCTTACCTGCTAATGCCGGCCCGCGGTGGTCGCTAAGGGGACTCAACAGAGAGGTTGCAGTCGAAGCTGCCATCGTGGAGGCGTGGATGGCAGGCCCAGTCACGGAAGACATTGATTCCGCGGCGGAGCAATTGGGAGAGGCACTTGCGCGGGTCTGTGACGCCTCCATGCCACGGGTCAAGACGACGTCACCTCCGCGTAGTATGTACTGGTGGAAGCCGGAGCTCCACCAATTACGGAGTGCGTGCGTCGCAGCGCGGCGGCTTTATACCCGGTGCCGTCGGCGCAGAGTGCGAGACGAAGAACAAGAGTGTGAGCGTTACGCCACATATAGAGCCGCTTGCAAAGATCTGCAGGTGGCCATTAAAGAGGCCAAAGAGTCGGCGTGGCAAGAGTGGTTGGAGTCTCTTGATCGGGATCCCTGGGGCCGTCCCTACAAGTCGGTGACGGGGAAGCTTCGTCCATGGGCTCCTCCACTTACTGCCACTCTCGAGCCACAGCTACTCGATCAGGTGGTGTCGACGCTCTTCCCCCAAAGGGATGCATGGCGTCCGCCTCCCATGGCACTAGCGTTGCCTGACGAGGTAGAAGAGGAGATCCCGCCAGTAAGTGAGACTGAGTTCGGAGTGGCTGTATTACGGCTCCGGTCAAAGAATGCGGCCCCAGGTCCTGATGGCGTGCCGGGTCGAGTGTTAGTCCATGCAACAAAGGAGCTCGGAGCTGTTATAAGAGCCACCTTTTCAGCGTGCCTAACGCAGGGCCATTTTCCGCAATGCTGGAAGCGCGGTAAATTGGTCCTGCTGAAGAAGAACGGGCGCCCAGCTGATTCCCCATCGGCGTATCGGCCCATAGTGTTGCTTGGCGAGACGAGCAAGCTCTTTGAGCGAGTGCTTGCCGCACGTCTCGTCCAGCACCTTGTTGATGTGGGTCCGAATCTGAGCGACGGACAGTTTGGGTTCCGCCACGGGCGCTCTACTGTGGACGCTATCGCAAGAGTGCGAGAACTCGCGGAGGAGGCGATCAACGGGGGCGGGGTATTGCTGGCAGTATCGCTGGATATAAAGAATGCCTTTAATACCCTTCCCTGGGAGACCGTGTTGGAGGCCCTCAGATACCACGGTGTGCCTCGGTACCTGAGGGACTCAGTGGTGAGTTACTTTGCCAATCGGGCTGTGATATACCCAGCCCAAGGCGGCGTATGGAAGGAGAGGAAGATGTCGTGCGGTGTTCCACAGGGGTCAGTTTTAGGACCCCTCCTGTGGAACATCGGTTACGACTATGTGCTCCGCGGGCAGAACTTGCAGGGGATCGGCGTAGTGTGTTATGCTGACGACACCCTTGTGACAGCCCGCGGCAGCACCTATAGGGAGGCGGCCATCTTGGCCACTGCTGGAGCTGCCCAAGTAGTCCGAAGGATAAGGATGCTTGGGCTGGAGGTAGCTCTAGAGAAGTCAGAGGCCCTCGTCTTTCACGGGCCCCGTAAAGCTCCTCCGATGGGGCAAACTGTTGTCGTAGGAGGAACCTCCATCGCCGTTGAGCCGACGATGCGGTACCTAGGCCTTGTCCTCGACGGCCGATGGAGGTTCGAAGAGCACTTCCAGCGATTGGCTCCAAAGCTCATCGCTTTCGCTGGAGTGCTCGGGAGTCTACTCCCTAATGTAGGAGGACCAAGTGTCTTGTGTAGACGCCTCTTTGCCGGGGTAGTCCGCTCCAAGGCACTCTACGGCGCACCCATATGGGCAAATGCCCTCAACGCCCGAAACCAGACCCTGCTGCGACGTCCGCAGCGGGTCATTGCGATCCGGGCGGCCCGGGCGTACCACACTGTCTCTTTTGAGGCAGCGTGCTTGTTGGCTAGCGCCCCGCCATGGGACCTCGAAGCCGGGGTTCTAGCGGCGGTGTACTGGCGCAGCGCAGATGTTAAAAAGAATGGTGGGTGGCCAATGCCTGAAGAGATCAAGCACTGGAGAGAGCAGGGCCGCGAGGATCTCTTCAGGCATTGGTCGGAAAGAATGGAGTCACCGGCTGCTAGCCGGGATGTGGTGGCTGCCTTCCGGCCCGTTCTTCAAGAATGGGTCGATCGTCGGCATGGCGCTCCGACGTTCCGCTTGGCGCAGATTCTCTCGGGGCATGGTTGCTTCGGGAGGTATCTGTGCCGAGTTGCGCGTCGTGAACCGACGATGGTATGCCACCACTGCGGGGCGTTGGAGGACACGGCGCAGCACACCCGCGCCGAGTGTCCTGCCTGGGCGGTGCCGCGAGCCGAATTAGTTTCGGTGATAGGAGGAGATCTCTCGCTCTCTGCCATAGTGAGAGCGATGACGGAAAGCGAGAGTAAATGGAGGGCAGTGGCCTGCTTCGCTGAGCAGGTACTGCGAGAAAAGGAGACGGCAGAGAGGGACCGAGAGGATGATATTCTCTCGGATCCCATACGCCGTAGGAGAATAGGCCGCAGGCGGTTGGCATTTGCCAGCCGCATGCAACCGTAAATGGGGACCTTCGGGTAATAGATCGGGGGATCTGTTGCCTGACCTGAGAGGTCCCGAGCTGTAAGGCATCTCGTCCTGTGTTCCGAGGTGCCTTAAGCGGAGTTAAGGGGGCGTGTCAACACCCCCACAGAGAAGTGTCCAAACGGACGACCGCTGTGGAAGCTATGGAGGCGCGAAGCGATCCCACGGCTTCCCCACTATCGCGGAGAAGAGGAACACCCCAGGTTTTTAGTGGGTACACTGCCGTAGTCATGGCAGGACTCCCACATAACCATCGGTCCCCCCGGGCCGACTGGTACCTATAAAAGGTTTTCCTGGGCAACAAAAAAAAAAAAAAAAAAAAAAAAAAAAAAAAAAAGGTTAGGTTAGGTTAGGTTAGGTTGGGGTGCTAGGTCGGGTAACCTCCACGTGGTGCACCCTGGTAACACCATGGAACTTCTTTCATGGTGGCCAATAACTCGACAAGCGGCGCGTCCGTTCCAATGATCCCCGAGGCTATACCGCAGGGCTACCCATACGGAAAGGCTTGGGGGGAGGAGAAAGCGCATCTCGGCGGGGCCCAGCTTGGGCCTGTCAGGCGGGAAAGGTGCGCCCTTTTCAGGGCGTACCAGTAAGGGATTTATCCCTTACGTGTGGTGTAGGGCGGATTGGGCAGTACTAACCCTATTGTTCAGTCCGTCGGAGAGACTTGCCACCTCTCCATCCGGTACCCAGCTTTTGCGTCAACGACCCCTTTACTTTGGCCTAAAGGGATACGTCGCATCAGCATGGACCGAAGGGGCGTTGCCTTAATTGGCCGGGCCCAGAGGAAGGAAAACCTTGATACAAAAACCCGTGAGAAAACACGTAAAAACCTGCGGATACCAGGGGACCTCCGCAGTATATACCCTTCCCCGGCCACAGGGGGCACTGGTCGGGGCACTTCGGTGGCGACAATTTATTTCCCCCATACTCGTGGGATTTATTATGGATACTGAATCAAATAAAACAATAAAAACAAGAAGTGGCCGTTCTGGTCGTGTGGAGAAAAAAGGTTTGGGCGCTTTGGCGCTTGAAACTGCTGAGAAGACAAGTGGGGATTCCCCCAGTGTTTTCTCTAACCAGAGCGCATTGAGCGCTAAGAAGGTCCCGCTCGTGGTTTTGACCCGCAGCGTGGACATGAGTGACGACGAGTTGCCGAACGCTTCGGCGTTCTCGGCGAACCTGTCCGATACGGACTCCGACGGGAGCTTCCGATCGGTTAAGACGTTGGCTTCCGGGGCGTCATCGCCTGATGGGAGCCGTTTCTGGCGGAAGCGTCATGTAGATGATGACGTCAATGATGACCAAGAGGGGGTTCCGCCCAAGGCATCATTGATAGCCAGAGGGCGTGGACGTCCCCCTACGACGGGGAAGTATGTAGGTCTAGCTCAAGCTAAGGCTGCATTAAATGCAGCGAAAGCCGAAGAGCTCGAGCTGAATGCTGAAAAAGAGATGGCCGAGGAGATCGCGCGAAACAGGGAGGCAAGGGCTGCCACCTTCCGCAAATCCCCAGACGTCATGGCTACCAGTGACGGTGAGTCGCCGGATCTGGCACAAATCGTGTCTGATTCGGTGAACATGATTGTAAAGGTAGCCACGACGTCTAGCCATCTCAAGGGGACGTACGTTCGAGCCCTGAAGGATGCGGCGGAAACTATCAAAGCTTCCTTCGCAGAGCTTCGGTCACGCTCGATGACGGAAGAAGTTGCCCGATTGGAAGCAGCCAACCACAAGCTCGCATGCGAGCTGAAAGTGGTTCGTGAGGAGATGGCCCAGCTGCGTGTACTCGCGCACCAGCCAAGGGCGACTCCAGCACCAACACCGGCCCTCGCGGTTGATGAGATTGTGCGTGCTGTGATGTCCCAATGCGGCGCAATGGTAAATGCCCGCTTGGACGGGCTAGAAGACCGGCTGTTGCCCGAAAAACGTCTTCGGCCACCATTGGCCGCAGACAAAAAGAAGTACAGCTCAGCTGCTGCAACGGAGACGATTCCTACTCGGGCCCCGTCCCCTCCATTGGAGGCTAGAGTGACCACCAGTGGAGCAACCAAAGCTCCGAAGGGAAAAAAGAAGGAAGCAGCGCCCGAGGCGCCGCGTCCGTCGAGCCCTGCGCCCCAACCCATGGAGGAGGAGTGGCAGAAGGTGACCCGCAAGGGGAAACGCACTGCCACTAAAACCCCGAAGGCAGCAGCTCCCAAGGCTGCGAAGATGCCATCCACAAAGCCAGCGAAGAGGAAGTTGAAGCCTCCTCGCTCGGCGGTGGTTGTTCTGACGCTGCAACCGGATGCAGTACAGAAGGGCCTCACTTATGGGCAGATGCTGGCAGAGGCCAAGGAGCGCATCAACTTGACGGAACTGGGTATAGACAGTGTTAAGTTCCGGACGGTCGCCACAGGCGCACGACTGCTGGAGGTATCTGGGGCTGGCGCCTCAAGTGTGGAGAAAGCCGACTCTCTGGCTAATAAGCTCAGAGAGTCCCTCAGCGGCGACCTTGTCAAGGTCTCCCGTCCCGAGAAGTGCGTTGAGCTGCGTCTCTCGGGCCTGGATGACTCGACAAGTAAAGAGAATGTAGCAGCAGCCGTTGCAAAAGTGGGGGGCTGCGCTACAGAATCTGTTAAAGTTGGTGACATTGTCCGGCCTCCTGGGCGCGAAGGAACCGTCTGGCTGCGCTGCCCCATTGCCGCGGCGAAAAAAGTTGCAGCCGGAAGGTTGCTGGTGGGATGGGTCTCGGTTTCGGTGAAAATACTGGAGGAAAGGCCCCTACGGTGCTTCCGATGCTTTGAAGCTGGACACGTAGGGGCAAAATGCCCAAACGCTGAGGACCGCAGTACTCTCTGCTTCCGCTGCGGCAAGGCAGGGCACAAGGCGGCACACTGTGAGGCTGAGCAACACTGCCCAGTATGTGAAGCCGCCGGCAAGAAGGCTGACCACCGTGTTGGGGCCAAGACCTGCAAAGGCCCGGCCTCAAACAAGGGGAAAAGAGGAAAAAAGACGGCTAGCGTAGGCTCTTCAGCCCCCTCGCAGCCGTCTGCGCGCCCAGAGGCGCAAACGGCGGATCGGATGGACTCCAATTAGGATGGCCATCCGATTCCTGCAGGCGAACATCAACCACTCCGCCAGGGCTCAGGATCTCCTGCTCCAGAGCCTGGCGGAGTGGTCAACACAAATAGCGGTAGTTGCCGAGCCCTACTTGGTCCCCTCTCGGGACAACTGGGTGGCAGATAGGGAGAAATCGGTGGCCATTATCACCCAATCATCCGCTAGCTCCCTGCCTTTCGAAAAAGTAGCGAAAGGACAGGGATGCGTGATGGCTGTTTTGGGTGGCGGCTGTGGCGTGGCGGTAATAGGGGTGTACTGTTCCCCAAACCGGCCATTAGCCGACTTCGAGCGAATTCTCGCCGAAGTCGGAGTTCTGGCGGGAACAGTACGACCTAATGCGATATTGGTTGCTGGGGATTTCAACGCTAAGTCAACGGCGTGGGGATCCCCAACAACCGACGCAAGAGGTAGTGTCCTGGAGGAGTGGGCAGTGTCCCTGGGTCTTATGATCCTTAACAGGGGCACTGAGAACACGTGCGTGCGACAACAGGGTGGGTCCATAGTGGATCTAACGTTCGCTTCCCCCACCGTTGCGCGCCGTGTTCGAGATTGGTCTGTAGAGACGGACGTAGAGACGCTGTCCGATCACCGGTACATTCGGTTCAGCGTCTCTGCATCTGCAGGACAGAACGTACCGTCTCTACCCGTTAATGCCGGCCCGCGGTGGTCGCTAAGGGGGCTCAACAGGGAGGTTGCAGTCGAAGCTGCCATCGTGGAGGCGTGGATGGCAGGCCCATTCACCGAGGACGTAGATGCTGCGGCGGAACAACTGGGAGAGGCTCTTGCGCGGGTATGCGACGCTTCCATGCCACGGGTCAAGACGACGTTGCCGCCACGTAGTATGTACTGGTGGAAGCCAGAGCTCCGCCAATTACGGAGTGCCTGCGTCGCAACGCGGCGGCTTTATACCCGGTGCCGTCGGCGCAGAGTGCGAGACGAAGAGCAAGAGTGTGAGCGTTACGCCACATATAGAGCCGCCTGCAAAGATCTGCAGGTGGCCATTAAAGAGGCCAAAGAGTCGGCGTGGCAAGAGTGGCTGGAGTCTCTCGATCGGGATCCCTGGGGGCGCCCTTACAAGTCGGTGACGGGGAAACTTCGTCCATGGGCTCCCCCACTCACTACAACCCTTGAGCCCCAGCTACTCGAGCAGGTGGTGTCCACACTCTTTCCCCAAAGGGATGCGTGGCGCCCGCCTCTTATGGCACCAGCGCTGCCTGACGAGGTAGAAGAGGAGATCCCGCCAGTTAGCGAGACTGAGTTCGGAGTGGCCGTGTTACGGCTCCGGTCAAAGAACGCGGCTCCTGGTCCTGATGGCGTGCCAGGCCGAGTGTTAGTTCACGCGGCGAAAGAGCTCGGGGATGAAATAAAAGCCCTTTTCTCAGCGTGCCTAATGCAGGGCCATTTCCCGCAATGCTGGAAGCGCGGAAAATTGGTCCTGTTGAAGAAGAATGGGCGCCCAGCTGATTCCCCATCAGCGTATCGGCCCATTGTGTTGCTTGGCGAGACGAGCAAGCTCTTTGAGCGAGTGCTTGCCGCACGTCTCGTCCAGCACCTGGTTGATGTGGGTCCGAACCTGAGCGACGGACAGTTTGGGTTCCGCCACGGGCGCTCAACCGTGGACGCCATCGCTAGAGTGCGGGAACTCACGGAGGAAGCGATCTCCGGGGGTGGGGTGTTGCTGGCAGTATCGCTAGATATAAAGAATGCCTTTAACACCCTTCCCTGGGAAACCGTATTGGAGGCCCTCAGATACCACGGTGTGCCCCGGTACCTGAGGAACTCAGTGGTATCCTACTTTGCCGATCGGGCTGTGATGTACCCGGCCCAAGACGGCGAATGGAAAGAAAGGAGGATGTCGTGCGGTGTTCCACAGGGGTCAGTTTTAGGACCCCTCCTGTGGAACATCGGTTACGACTATGTGCTCCGCGGGCAGAACTTGCAGGGGATCGGCGTAGTGTGTTACGCTGACGACACCCTTGTGACAGCCCGCGGCAGCACCTATAGGGAGGCGGCCATCTTGGCCACTGCTGGAGTTGCCCAAGTAGTCCGAAGGATAAGGATGCTTGGGCTGGAGGTAGCTCTGGAGAAGTCGGAGGCCCTCGTCTTCCACGGGCCCCGTAAAGCTCCTCCGATGGGGCAAACTGTTGTGGTAGGTGGAACCTCCATCGCCGTCGAGTCGACGATGCGGTACCTAGGCCTTGTCCTCGACGGCCGATGGAGGTTCGAAGAGCACTTCCAGCGACTGGCTCCAAAGCTGATCGCCTTCGCCGGAGTGCTTGGAAGTCTGCTCCCTAATGTAGGGGGGCCAAGTGTCTTGTGCCGACGCCTCTTTGTCGGGGTAGTCCGCTCCAAGGCACTTTACGGAGCACCCATATGGGCGAATGCCCTCAACGCCCGAAATCAGACCCTACTGCGACGTCCGCAGCGGGTCATTGCGATCCGGGCGGCCCGGGCGTACCACACCGTCTCATTCGAGGCGGCGTGCTTGCTGGCTAGTGCGCCGCCGTGGGATCTCGAAGCCGGGGTTCTAGCGGCGGTGTACTGGCGCAGCGCCGACGTTAAAAAGAATGGTGGGTGGCCAATGCCTGAAGAGATCAAGCACTGGAGAGAGCAGGGCCGCGAGGATCTCTTCAGGCATTGGTCGGAAAGAATGGAGTCACCGGCTGCTAGCCGGGATGTGGTGGCTGCCTTCCGGCCCGTTCTACAAGAATGGGTCGATCGTCGGCACGGTGCTCCGACGTTCCGCTTGGCGCAGATTCTCTCGGGGCATGGTTGCTTCGGGAGGTATCTGTGCCGAGTTGCACGTCGTGAACCGACGATGGTATGCCACCACTGCGGGGCGTTGGAGGACACGGTGCAGCACACTCGCGCCGAGTGTCCTGCCTGGGCGGTGCCGCGCGCCGAATTAGTTTCAGTGATTGGAGGAGATCTCTCACTCTCTTCCATTATAAGGGCAATGACAGAGAGTGACACAAAATGGAGGGCAATTGCCTGCTTCGCTGAGCAGGTACTGCGAGAAAAGGAGACGGCAGAGAGGGACCGAGAGGACGATATTCTCTCGGATCCCATACGCCGCAGGAGAATAGGCCGCAGGCGGTTGGCATTTGCCAGCCGCATGCAACCGTAAATGGGGACCTTCGGGTAATAGATCGGGGGATCTGTTGCCTGACCTGAGAGGTCCCGAGCTGTAAGGCATCTCGTCCTGTGTTCCGAGGTGCCTTAAGCGGAGTTAAGGGGGCGTGTCAACACCCCCCCACAGAGAAGTGTCCAAACGGACGACCGCTGTGGAAGCTATGGAGGCGCGAAGCGATCCCACGGCTTCCCCACTCTCGCGGAGAAGAGGAACACCCCAGGTTTTTAGTGGGTACACTGCCGTAGTCATGGCAGGACTCCCACATAACCAGCGGTCCCCCCGGGCCGACTGGTACCTATAAAAGGTTTTCCTGGGCAACAAAAAAAAAAAAAAAAAAGGTTAGGTTAGGTTGGGGTGCTAGGTCGGGTAACCTCCACGTGGTGCACCCTGGTAACACCATGGAACTTCTTTCATGGTGGCCAATAACTCGACAAGCGGCGCGTCCGTTCCAATGATCCCCGAGGCTATACCGCAGGGCTACCCATACGGAAAGGCTTGGGGGGAGGAGAAAGCGCATCTCGGCGGGGCCCAGCTTGGGCCTGTCAGGCGGGAAAGGTGCGCCCTTTTCAGGGCGTACCAGTAAGGGATTTATCCCTTACGTGTGGTGTAGGGCGGATTGGGCAGTACTAACCCTATTGTTCAGTCCGTCGGAGAGACTTGCCACCTCTCCATCCGGTACCCAGCTTTTGCGTCAACGACCCCTTTACTTTGGCCTAAAGGGATACGTCGCATCAGCATGGACCGAAGGGGCGTTGCCTTAATTGGCCGGGCCCAGAGGAAGGAAAACCTTGATACAAAAACCCGTGAGAAAACACGTAAAAACCTGCGGATACCAGGGGACCTCCGCAGTATATACCCTTCCCCGGCCACAGGGGGCACTGGTCGGGGCACTTCGGTGGCGACAATTTATTTCCCCCATACTCGTGGGATTTATTATGGATACTGAATCAAATAAAACAATAAAAACAAGAAGTGGCCGTTCTGGTCGTGTGGAGAAAAAAGGTTTGGGCGCTTTGGCGCTTGAAACTGCTGAGAAGACAAGTGGGGATTCCCCCAGTGTTTTCTCTAACCAGAGCGCATTGAGCGCTAAGAAGGTCCCGCTCGTGGTTTTGACCCGCAGCGTGGACATGAGTGACGACGAGTTGCCGAACGCTTCGGCGTTCTCGGCGAACCTGTCCGATACGGACTCCGACGGGAGCTTCCGATCGGTTAAGACGTTGGCTTCCGGGGCGTCATCGCCTGATGGGAGCCGTTTCTGGCGGAAGCGTCATGTAGATGATGACGTCAATGATGACCAAGAGGGGGTTCCGCCCAAGGCATCATTGATAGCCAGAGGGCGTGGACGTCCCCCTACGACGGGGAAGTATGTAGGTCTAGCTCAAGCTAAGGCTGCATTAAATGCAGCGAAAGCCGAAGAGCTCGAGCTGAATGCTGAAAAAGAGATGGCCGAGGAGATCGCGCGAAACAGGGAGGCAAGGGCTGCCACCTTCCGCAAATCCCCAGACGTCATGGCTACCAGTGACGGTGAGTCGCCGGATCTGGCACAAATCGTGTCTGATTCGGTGAACATGATTGTAAAGGTAGCCACGACGTCTAGCCATCTCAAGGGGACGTACGTTCGAGCCCTGAAGGATGCGGCGGAAACTATCAAAGCTTCCTTCGCAGAGCTTCGGTCACGCTCGATGACGGAAGAAGTTGCCCGATTGGAAGCAGCCAACCACAAGCTCGCATGCGAGCTGAAAGTGGTTCGTGAGGAGATGGCCCAGCTGCGTGTACTCGCGCACCAGCCAAGGGCGACTCCAGCACCAACACCGGCCCTCGCGGTTGATGAGATTGTGCGTGCTGTGATGTCCCAATGCGGCGCAATGGTAAATGCCCGCTTGGACGGGCTAGAAGACCGGCTGTTGCCCGAAAAACGTCTTCGGCCACCATTGGCCGCAGACAAAAAGAAGTACAGCTCAGCTGCTGCAACGGAGACGATTCCTACTCGGGCCCCGTCCCCTCCATTGGAGGCTAGAGTGACCACCAGTGGAGCAACCAAAGCTCCGAAGGGAAAAAAGAAGGAAGCAGCGCCCGAGGCGCCGCGTCCGTCGAGCCCTGCGCCCCAACCCATGGAGGAGGAGTGGCAGAAGGTGACCCGCAAGGGGAAACGCACTGCCACTAAAACCCCGAAGGCAGCAGCTCCCAAGGCTGCGAAGATGCCATCCACAAAGCCAGCGAAGAGGAAGTTGAAGCCTCCTCGCTCGGCGGTGGTTGTTCTGACGCTGCAACCGGATGCAGTACAGAAGGGCCTCACTTATGGGCAGATGCTGGCAGAGGCCAAGGAGCGCATCAACTTGACGGAACTGGGTATAGACAGTGTTAAGTTCCGGACGGTCGCCACAGGCGCACGACTGCTGGAGGTATCTGGGGCTGGCGCCTCAAGTGTGGAGAAAGCCGACTCTCTGGCTAATAAGCTCAGAGAGTCCCTCAGCGGCGACCTTGTCAAGGTCTCCCGTCCCGAGAAGTGCGTTGAGCTGCGTCTCTCGGGCCTGGATGACTCGACAAGTAAAGAGAATGTAGCAGCAGCCGTTGCAAAAGTGGGGGGCTGCGCTACAGAATCTGTTAAAGTTGGTGACATTGTCCGGCCTCCTGGGCGCGAAGGAACCGTCTGGCTGCGCTGCCCCATTGCCGCGGCGAAAAAAGTTGCAGCCGGAAGGTTGCTGGTGGGATGGGTCTCGGTTTCGGTGAAAATACTGGAGGAAAGGCCCCTACGGTGCTTCCGATGCTTTGAAGCTGGACACGTAGGGGCAAAATGCCCAAACGCTGAGGACCGCAGTACTCTCTGCTTCCGCTGCGGCAAGGCAGGGCACAAGGCGGCACACTGTGAGGCTGAGCAACACTGCCCAGTATGTGAAGCCGCCGGCAAGAAGGCTGACCACCGTGTTGGGGCCAAGACCTGCAAAGGCCCGGCCTCAAACAAGGGGAAAAGAGGAAAAAAGACGGCTAGCGTAGGCTCTTCAGCCCCCTCGCAGCCGTCTGCGCGCCCAGAGGCGCAAACGGCGGATCGGATGGACTCCAATTAGGATGGCCATCCGATTCCTGCAGGCGAACATCAACCACTCCGCCAGGGCTCAGGATCTCCTGCTCCAGAGCCTGGCGGAGTGGTCAACACAAATAGCGGTAGTTGCCGAGCCCTACTTGGTCCCCTCTCGGGACAACTGGGTGGCAGATAGGGAGAAATCGGTGGCCATTATCACCCAATCATCCGCTAGCTCCCTGCCTTTCGAAAAAGTAGCGAAAGGACAGGGATGCGTGATGGCTGTTTTGGGTGGCGGCTGTGGCGTGGCGGTAATAGGGGTGTACTGTTCCCCAAACCGGCCATTAGCCGACTTCGAGCGAATTCTCGCCGAAGTCGGAGTTCTGGCGGGAACAGTACGACCTAATGCGATATTGGTTGCTGGGGATTTCAACGCTAAGTCAACGGCGTGGGGATCCCCAACAACCGACGCAAGAGGTAGTGTCCTGGAGGAGTGGGCAGTGTCCCTGGGTCTTATGATCCTTAACAGGGGCACTGAGAACACGTGCGTGCGACAACAGGGTGGGTCCATAGTGGATCTAACGTTCGCTTCCCCCACCGTTGCGCGCCGTGTTCGAGATTGGTCTGTAGAGACGGACGTAGAGACGCTGTCCGATCACCGGTACATTCGGTTCAGCGTCTCTGCATCTGCAGGACAGAACGTACCGTCTCTACCCGTTAATGCCGGCCCGCGGTGGTCGCTAAGGGGGCTCAACAGGGAGGTTGCAGTCGAAGCTGCCATCGTGGAGGCGTGGATGGCAGGCCCATTCACCGAGGACGTAGATGCTGCGGCGGAACAACTGGGAGAGGCTCTTGCGCGGGTATGCGACGCTTCCATGCCACGGGTCAAGACGACGTTGCCGCCACGTAGTATGTACTGGTGGAAGCCAGAGCTCCGCCAATTACGGAGTGCCTGCGTCGCAACGCGGCGGCTTTATACCCGGTGCCGTCGGCGCAGAGTGCGAGACGAAGAGCAAGAGTGTGAGCGTTACGCCACATATAGAGCCGCCTGCAAAGATCTGCAGGTGGCCATTAAAGAGGCCAAAGAGTCGGCGTGGCAAGAGTGGCTGGAGTCTCTCGATCGGGATCCCTGGGGGCGCCCTTACAAGTCGGTGACGGGGAAACTTCGTCCATGGGCTCCCCCACTCACTACAACCCTTGAGCCCCAGCTACTCGAGCAGGTGGTGTCCACACTCTTTCCCCAAAGGGATGCGTGGCGCCCGCCTCTTATGGCACCAGCGCTGCCTGACGAGGTAGAAGAGGAGATCCCGCCAGTTAGCGAGACTGAGTTCGGAGTGGCCGTGTTACGGCTCCGGTCAAAGAACGCGGCTCCTGGTCCTGATGGCGTGCCGGGCCGAGTGTTAGTTCACGCGGCGAAAGAGCTCGGGGATGAAATAAAAGCCCTTTTCTCAGCGTGCCTAATGCAGGGCCATTTCCCGCAATGCTGGAAGCGCGGAAAATTGGTCCTGTTGAAGAAGAATGGGCGCCCAGCTGATTCCCCATCAGCGTATCGGCCCATTGTGTTGCTTGGCGAGACGAGCAAGCTCTTTGAGCGAGTGCTTGCCGCACGTCTCGTCCAGCACCTGGTTGATGTGGGTCCGAACCTGAGCGACGGACAGTTTGGGTTCCGCCACGGGCGCTCAACCGTGGACGCCATCGCTAGAGTGCGGGAACTCACGGAGGAAGCGATCTCCGGGGGTGGGGTGTTGCTGGCAGTATCGCTAGATATAAAGAATGCCTTTAACACCCTTCCCTGGGAAACCGTATTGGAGGCCCTCAGATACCACGGTGTGCCCCGGTACCTGAGGAACTCAGTGGTATCCTACTTTGCCGATCGGGCTGTGATGTACCCGGCCCAAGACGGCGAATGGAAAGAAAGGAGGATGTCGTGCGGTGTTCCACAGGGGTCAGTTTTAGGACCCCTCCTGTGGAACATCGGTTACGACTATGTGCTCCGCGGGCAGAACTTGCAGGGGATCGGCGTAGTGTGTTACGCTGACGACACCCTTGTGACAGCCCGCGGCAGCACCTATAGGGAGGCGGCCATCTTGGCCACTGCTGGAGTTGCCCAAGTAGTCCGAAGGATAAGGATGCTTGGGCTGGAGGTAGCTCTGGAGAAGTCGGAGGCCCTCGTCTTCCACGGGCCCCGTAAAGCTCCTCCGATGGGGCAAACTGTTGTGGTAGGTGGAACCTCCATCGCCGTCGAGTCGACGATGCGGTACCTAGGCCTTGTCCTCGACGGCCGATGGAGGTTCGAAGAGCACTTCCAGCGACTGGCTCCAAAGCTGATCGCCTTCGCCGGAGTGCTCGGAAGTCTGCTCCCTAATGTAGGGGGGCCAAGTGTCTTGTGCCGACGCCTCTTTGTCGGGGTAGTCCGCTCCAAGGCACTTTACGGAGCACCCATATGGGCGAATGCCCTCAACGCCCGAAATCAGACCCTACTGCGACGTCCGCAGCGGGTCATTGCGATCCGGGCGGCCCGGGCGTACCACACCGTCTCATTCGAGGCGGCGTGCTTGCTGGCTAGTGCGCCGCCGTGGGACCTCGAAGCCGGGGTTCTAGCGGCGGTGTACTGGCGCAGCGCCGACGTTAAAAAGAATGGTGGGTGGCCAATGCCTGAAGAGATCAAGCACTGGAGAGAGCAGGGCCGCGAGGATCTCTTCAGGCATTGGTCGGAAAGAATGGAGTCACCGGCTGCTAGCCGGGATGTGGTGGCTGCCTTCCGGCCCGTTCTACAAGAATGGGTCGATCGTCGGCACGGTGCTCCGACGTTCCGCTTGGCGCAGATTCTCTCGGGGCATGGTTGCTTCGGGAGGTATCTGTGCCGAGTTGCACGTCGTGAACCGACGATGGTATGCCACCACTGCGGGGCGTTGGAGGACACGGCGCAGCACACTCGCGCCGAGTGTCCTGCCTGGGCGGTGCCGCGCGCCGAATTAGTTTCAGTGATTGGAGGAGATCTCTCACTCTCTTCCATTATAAGGGCAATGACAGAGAGTGACACAAAATGGAGGGCAGTTGCCTGCTTCGCTGAGCAGGTACTGCGAGAAAAGGAGACGGCAGAGAGGGACCGAGAGGACGATATTCTCTCGGATCCCATACGCCGCAGGAGAATAGGCCGCAGGCGGTTGGCATTTGCCAGCCGCATGCAACCGTAAATGGGGACCTTCGGGTAATAGATCGGGGGATCTGTTGCCTGACCTGAGAGGTCCCGAGCTGTAAGGCATCTCGTCCTGTGTTCCGAGGTGCCTTAAGCGGAGTTAAGGGGGCGTGTCAACACCCCCCCACAGAGAAGTGTCCAAACGGACGACCGCTGTGGAAGCTATGGAGGCGCGAAGCGATCCCACGGCTTCCCCACTCTCGCGGAGAAGAGGAACACCCCAGGTTTTTAGTGGGTACACTGCCGTAGTCATGGCAGGACTCCCACATAACCAGTGGTCCCCCCGGGCCGACTGGTACCTATAAAAGGTTTTCCTGGGCAACAAAAAAAAAAAAAAAAAGGTTAGGTTAGGTTAGGTTAGGTTAGGTTAGGTTAGGTTAGGTTAGGTTAGGTTAGGTTAGGTTAGGTTAGGTTAGGTTAGGTTAGGTTAGGTTAGGTTGGGGTGGGGTGCTAGGTCGGGTAACCTCCACGTGGTGCACCCTGGTAACACCATGGAACTTCTTTCATGGTGGCCAATAACTCGACAAGCGGCGCGTCCGTTCCAATGATCCCCGAGGCTATACCGCAGGGCTACCCATACGGAAAGGCTTGGGGGGAGGAGAAAGCGCATCTCGGCGGGGCCCAGCTTGGGCCTGTCAGGCGGGAAAGGTGCGCCCTTTTCAAGGCGTACCAGTAAGGGATTTATCCCTTACGTGTGGTGTGAGACTGGTTGGGCAATACTAACCATATTGTCCAGTCCGTCGGAGAGGCTTGCCACCTCTCCATCCGGTACCCAGCTTTTGCGTCAACGACCCCTTTACTTTGGCCTAAAGGGGTACGTCGCATAAGCATGGACCGAAGGGGCGTTGCCTTCATTGGCCGGGCCCAGAGGAAGGAAAACCTTGATACAAAAACCCGTGAGAAAACACGTTAAAACCTGCGGATACCAGGGGACCTCCGCAGTATATACCCTTCCCCGGCCACAGGGGGCACTGGTCGGGGCACTTCGGTGGTGACCTCATATTTCCCCCACACTCGTGGGAACAATTATGAAAAAACAAATCCTTAACAAAAAAGATGATGGATGCCGTTATGGCGACGAAGAAGAGGAGAAGATGGGTGCTTGTGCACTTAGTGGCGCCGATGAGGCGGAGGTGGATGTCGACTCATGGTCCGACACCCAGTCTGTTGTTAGCGTGGCGTCCGCTAACTCAAGAGAGTGCAGGGTTTCGATAGAGGCCCTCCCAGAAAAATTCTGGATGAAGAAAACGGTGCGCAATAAACGACTCCATCGCGAGATCGGCGATTGCGAGTCCGAGTCGGCCTCAGGTGACGAGGTGGTCCCGGTCGACTCGAAGGCCAGACGCACGGCCACAAGAGGCAGGGGTCGTCCTCCAACAACTGGAGCATATGTTGGTCTTGCGAAGGCGCAAGCGCATCTCAACGCCCTGAGACGGGATGCGGAGCGAGAGCAGGCTCAGCGGCAGGCTGAAGAAGAGGTATCCTCCAAAGTGGCTCATTTTAAAACCACAAGAAAGGTGAACCCACCGGAGCCGGTGGAGAGCAGTGGGCTTGCATCTGACATGGTGAAGCAGGTCGATGATGCAGCCGAAATAATATTGACGGTCGCAACTAAGTCGCAGAACCTTAAAGGGACCTTTATGAAGGCCTTAAAGGATTCGACGGCTTCAATTAAGGCAGCGGTAGAAGCATTGGCTGCTACCACAGCTTCAGAGGAAACAGCCAAGCTGCAGGGTGACAATGCTAGCTTGCGAGCTGAAGTGTTGCAGCTTCGCAAGGAGATGAAAGAGCTACGAGCCATGCTTGTAAGGGATCCAGAGGAACTGCCTTCCGTGAGTGTGAATCGTCCCGATGCAGGGACAAGTCAATCGACACCTCGCGGAGGCAACAACTATGAGGAAATGGCGCGTGCAATCATGGAGCAAGTAGGCAACATGATGAATGCGCGATTTGAAGGAATGGAGGAAAGGTTGCTTCCTGAAAAGCGATTACGCCCACCTCTAGCTGCGGATAAGCGTGCAGCTGCACCGCCTCAGCAAGAAAAGGCAAAAGAAGCAGAGCATCAGCCTCCGCCTCCCCAAACAGGGACTAAGAAGACGAGCAAGAAGGGAAGTTCTGCTACAGCAGCAGACCAGACCCAAGATGCCCAGAGGAAACAGCCTCAAGAGGTACCAACAGCCGAGGCTGCAAACGATGGTTGGACCACTGTGACCAAACGTGGCAAAAAAGCCAAGAAGGGGGTGCCACAAGCCCAAGGCACAAAGCCTAAACCAACTACTAAGGCTAAGGCTAAAGCTGAACGTCGGCCTACTGCGGCTAAATTACGTCCTCCGAAGACCGCAGCTGTAGTCATTACGCTGCAGCCGGGAGCCGAGGAGAAGGGCGTGACTTACGCCAATGTGATAAAAGAGGCCAAGACGAAGATAGATCTTGCCAGTTGTGGTATAGCAAGCCTACGGTTCCGCCAAGCCGCTACTGGTGCCCGTATTCTAGAGGTAGTAGAGGGTGAGTCCAGTGCAGAAAAAGCGGATACATTTGCACAGAAACTTAGAGAAGTCCTGGGCGAGGAGACTGCACGTGTCTCCAGGCCCATTAAGTGTGCTGACTTCCGGATTCTGGGTCTAGACGATTCAGTGTCCAAAGAAGACCTCGTGTCTGCTATAGCGCAGCAAGGAGGCTGCCCAGAGGAGCAAATTAAAGTAGGTCACATTAAAAGTACCTATCAAGGTACTGGAGTTGCTCTGGTAAGCTGCCCAGTGGCGGCTGCCAAAAAATTAGGAGGGGTAGGCCGACTGCTCGTTGGCTGGGTGTCAGCTCGAGTGGAACTGATTCAGCCCAGACCTCTGCGATGCTATCGGTGCCATTACGTTGGCCATGTCCGCGCTCAGTGTGTAGCAGAGGTTGATCGTAGCGAAGAGTGCTACCGTTGTGGCCGAGCCGGTCACAAATCGTCGGACTGTTCTGCGCCGCCAAAGTGCTCACTTTGTGCGGCAGCCAAGAAGCCATCAGCTCATCTTCTGGGTAGCAAGACGTGTGCCCCTCCTAAGCTTGGAAAAGGCAAGGCAACGCCAGATGCAGAGAAGACAGCTTCAAGCTGTCCCCCATCACAGTCTGGGGGTGAGAGGGTGCATATGGAAACCTCATAGTTATGGCCCTACGTTTTCTGCAGGCGAATCTCAACCACTCCGCCAGAGCTCAGGATCTCATGATCCAGAGCATGGCGGAGTGGTTGATTGATATAGCGGTAATATCCGAACCTTACTTTGTCCCCCCAAGAGACAATTGGGTAGGGGATAATGAAGGTTTGGCTGCAATAATCGTGCGAGGAGCTACCGTTGAAAAGGTAGTGAAGGGTCGGGGATGCGTAGCGGCTCAAGTGAATGGAGTGATGGTGATTGCGACGTACTTCTCGCCAAATAGAACCCTCACTGAATTCGAGAGCTTTCTCGTTGAGGTTGGGACCCTAGTAGGACAGAGTCACCCGCATCCAGTGCTCGTTGTCGGAGACCTTAACGCAAAATCTGCAGCGTGGGGGTCTCCTGTCACTGATGCGCGAGGAGACGCATTGGAAGAGTGGGCCCTTACTTCTGGTCTTGTTCTTCTAAATCGTGGATCAACACCTACATGCGTGAGGCAGCAGGGCGAGTCCATAGTGGACGTCACCTTTGCCACTGAGAATTTAGTCAGACGTGTGCATGGTTGGGAGGTCTTAGGAGATGTGGAGACCCTATCGGATCATAGGTATATCCGTTTTGAGGTTTCTTATCTACCGATAACACCGTATAGACCCCACGCATCCAACCATAGCGGGAACAGTCCTCGCTGGGCTCTCAAGCGCCTTGACCGGGACGTGTTAGAGGAAGCGGCTCTGGTTAAAGCCTGGATATCGCAACCAAGTGCAGTAGCAGAGCTCCAAGTTGTTGCTGAAGCAGAATGGTTCCAAGAGTCCATGACGCACATTTGTGATGCAGCGATGCCCAGAGCCAGACCACCATCAGACAAGCGTCAAGTTTATTGGTGGTCAACAGAACTGGCCAATATGCGTGTAACCTGCGTGGCGGCAAGACGGCAATACACGAGACAGCGTAGGAGAAGACGTCGCGATGAACAGCTGGAAGATCAGCTATATGGCCTGTATAGGGATGCCAAAGCAGCCTTCCAGCTGGCCATCGCACAGGCAAAAACGATTGCCCGAGACGAATTGCTGGAGACCCTAAACCAGGACCCATGGGGGCGACCCTACAGGATGGTGAGGGGAAAACTCCGCCCGTGGACTCCACCTCTGACTCAAAGTCTTGAGCCACAACTCTTGGGGGAGGTGATCGCAACTCTTTTCCCAAGCGTTGAAGAGCACGCGCCACCAAACATGGCTCCACCTGATGAGGAGATTACTGAAGGTGCGGAGGTGCCGGAAGTAAATGAGGTCGAACTGAGAATGGCAGTTAAGAGACTGGGTGCTAAAAACACGGCTCCTGGCCCTGACGGCATTCCTGGTAAAGCATGGGTGTTGGCCCTGAAGGTCTTGGGGCCCCGGCTCCAAGGTCTTTTTAGTGCTTGTTTGGAACAGGGTGTGTTCCCTGCACAGTGGAAGACTGGCCGTCTGGTGCTATTGAAAAAAGATGGTCGCCCAGTGGAATCACCTTCAGCTTACCGCCCTATCGTTCTTCTTGATGAGGTGGGTAAGCTGTTTGAGCGAGTAATTGCGACTCGTCTAATCGGTCACTTGAGTCGTGTCGGACCGGATCTGGATGATAATCAGTTCGGGTTTCGCACAGGGCTTTCTACAGTGGGTGCGATTTTACGAGTCAAAACAATCGCAGAGGAAGCAGTATCTAGGGGCGGAGTTGTCTTGGCGGTGTCTCTGGACATCGCAAATGCCTTTAACACTCTACCCTGGAGCTGTATAAATGAAGCCTTGAGGTATCACCAAGTACCCTGCTACATTCGTAGCATTATCGGAGACTACCTTAAAGACCGATTCGTGTCATTTCAAGGGCGAGACGGATGGAGCCAGCATAGAATGTCGTGCGGTGTTCCACAGGGATCGGTCCTTGGGCCGCTCCTGTGGAACATCGGCTATGACTGGGTTCTACGGGGTGCCACTCTCTGGGGCATTCATGTCACGTGCTATGCAGACGATACTCTGGTCACGGCGAGAGGCAAGTCGTACAGAGAAGCTGCGCTTCTTGCCACGGCTGGCGTAGCACAGGTGGTTAGTAGGATAAGACGTCTGGGGCTAGAGGTCGCGTTGTCGAAATCTGAAGCTCTATGCTTTCATGGTCCGAGAAACAAGCCCCCAGCTGAATCTCATATCGTGGTTAGTGGTGTTCGCATCGGTGTCAAGTCGACGATGAAGTACCTAGGACTTGTCCTTGATAGCCGATGGAACTTTAACGCCCATTTTGCGAGTCTTGTCCCTAAGCTCATGGGAACAGCGGCTGCACTCGGAGGAATACTGCCTAACCTAAAGGGTGCTAGGGTCAGTTGTCGGAAACTGTACATGGGAGTGGTCCGGTCAATGGCCATGTATGGAGCTCCTGTGTGGGCCGAAACACTTAATAGCACAAACATCGCCCTACTGCGAAAACCGCAGAGAGTGATTGCTATTAGAGTGATACGGGGATACCACACAGTGTCCTTCGAGGTGGCGTGCGCTCTGGCAGGATCACTGCCATGGGACCTCGAAGCGAGGGGCCTCGCGTCGATTTACTATTGGCGGGAACAGCAGATCGCGCAGGGCCAAAGGCCAGCGCTAAGAGAGGTGGAGCAACAGAGGAGCATAATCCACGATCTCCTTGTGCAAGAGTGGATCAGGCGGCTGGCGCAACCAACTGCTGGCCTGAGAACCATCGAGGCAATTCACCCGGTGTTTGGGGAGTGGCTCAACAGAGAACATGGCTCCCTAACCTTCCGAATGACACAGGTACTAACGGGGCATGGCTGCTTTGCAAAGTACCTGTGTCGGATTGGTAGGGAGCCTTATGAGGGGTGTCACCATTGCTCATGCAATATGGACACAGCATTGCACACGCTTGCCGAGTGCCCAGCTTGGGCGGTCCCTCGGCAAGACCTTGTGCAAAGAATAGGTAATGACCTATCGCTCCCGGCCTTTGTTAAGGCAATAGTCGAGAGCGATACAAATTGGAAAGCTGGCGTAACCTTCTGCGAAGAAGTCCTCTCGCAGAAGGAAGCTGCGGAAAGGGAAAGAGAAATCTCTTCGCTGAACCCAATCCGCAGCAGGAGAGCAGGGCGTCGGCGGAGAACCCTCCACCCATTACGACCCCCAGAAAATAGGCCAGGCGGCGGCACCGGGGGGTGACCGTCGCCTACAATGCCTGGAGATGTCGCGCGCGGGTCCCGTGCGCATCTCGTAAGAGAAAAGAAGAACCACAAAAGAGGAGGCTCACAGCCATCGCCGCTGGGGCACATGGAGGAATGTGAACACGTGCCCAGAACCCCAGTTTTAAGGCGTCCAGAGGGACCCCGTTGGGTTTTAGTCAGTAGGAGTCTGACATAACTCTCTGGTTGCCCCCGCAACCGGAGAGTATCCATGATGGATTTCCCAACGTTAAAAAAAAAAAAAAAAAAAAAAAAAAAAAAAAAAAAAAAAAAAAAAAAAAAAAAAAAAAAAAAAAGGTTAGGTTGGGGTGCTAGGTCGGGTAACCTCCACGTGGTGCACCCTGGTAACACCATGGAACTTCTTTCATGGTGGCCAATAACTCGACAAGCGGCGCGTCCGTTCCAATGATCCCCGAGGCTATACCGCAGGGCTACCCATACGGAAAGGCTTGGGGGGAGGAGAAAGCGCATCTCGGCGGGGCCCAGCTTGGGCCTGTCAGGCGGGAAAGGTGCGCCCTTTTCAAGGCGTACCAGTAAGGGATTTATCCCTTACGTGTGGTGTGAGACTGGTTGGGCAATACTAACCATATTGTCCAGTCCGTCGGAGAGGCTTGCCACCTCTCCATCCGGTACCCAGCTTTTGCGTCAACGACCCCTTTACTTTGGCCTAAAGGGGTACGTCGCATAAGCATGGACCGAAGGGGCGTTGCCTTCATTGGCCGGGCCCAGAGGAAGGAAAACCTTGATACAAAAACCCGTGAGAAAACACGTTAAAACCTGCGGATACCAGGGGACCTCCGCAGTATATACCCTTCCCCGGCCACAGGGGGCACTGGTCGGGGCACTTCGGTGGTGACCTCATATTTCCCCCACACTCGTGGGAACAATTATGAAAAAACAAATCCTTAACAAAAAAGATGATGGATGCCGTTATGGCGACGAAGAAGAGGAGAAGATGGGTGCTTGTGCACTTAGTGGCGCCGATGAGGCGGAGGTGGATGTCGACTCATGGTCCGACACCCAGTCTGTTGTTAGCGTGGCGTCCGCTAACTCAAGAGAGTGCAGGGTTTCGATAGAGGCCCTCCCAGAAAAATTCTGGATGAAGAAAACGGTGCGCAATAAACGACTCCATCGCGAGATCGGCGATTGCGAGTCCGAGTCGGCCTCAGGTGACGAGGTGGTCCCGGTCGACTCGAAGGCCAGACGCACGGCCACAAGAGGCAGGGGTCGTCCTCCAACAACTGGAGCATATGTTGGTCTTGCGAAGGCGCAAGCGCATCTCAACGCCCTGAGACGGGATGCGGAGCGAGAGCAGGCTCAGCGGCAGGCTGAAGAAGAGGTATCCTCCAAAGTGGCTCATTTTAAAACCACAAGAAAGGTGAACCCACCGGAGCCGGTGGAGAGCAGTGGGCTTGCATCTGACATGGTGAAGCAGGTCGATGATGCAGCCGAAATAATATTGACGGTCGCAACTAAGTCGCAGAACCTTAAAGGGACCTTTATGAAGGCCTTAAAGGATTCGACGGCTTCAATTAAGGCAGCGGTAGAAGCATTGGCTGCTACCACAGCTTCAGAGGAAACAGCCAAGCTGCAGGGTGACAATGCTAGCTTGCGAGCTGAAGTGTTGCAGCTTCGCAAGGAGATGAAAGAGCTACGAGCCATGCTTGTAAGGGATCCAGAGGAACTGCCTTCCGTGAGTGTGAATCGTCCCGATGCAGGGACAAGTCAATCGACACCTCGCGGAGGCAACAACTATGAGGAAATGGCGCGTGCAATCATGGAGCAAGTAGGCAACATGATGAATGCGCGATTTGAAGGAATGGAGGAAAGGTTGCTTCCTGAAAAGCGATTACGCCCACCTCTAGCTGCGGATAAGCGTGCAGCTGCACCGCCTCAGCAAGAAAAGGCAAAAGAAGCAGAGCATCAGCCTCCGCCTCCCCAAACAGGGACTAAGAAGACGAGCAAGAAGGGAAGTTCTGCTACAGCAGCAGACCAGACCCAAGATGCCCAGAGGAAACAGCCTCAAGAGGTACCAACAGCCGAGGCTGCAAACGATGGTTGGACCACTGTGACCAAACGTGGCAAAAAAGCCAAGAAGGGGGTGCCACAAGCCCAAGGCACAAAGCCTAAACCAACTACTAAGGCTAAGGCTAAAGCTGAACGTCGGCCTACTGCGGCTAAATTACGTCCTCCGAAGACCGCAGCTGTAGTCATTACGCTGCAGCCGGGAGCCGAGGAGAAGGGCGTGACTTACGCCAATGTGATAAAAGAGGCCAAGACGAAGATAGATCTTGCCAGTTGTGGTATAGCAAGCCTACGGTTCCGCCAAGCCGCTACTGGTGCCCGTATTCTAGAGGTAGTAGAGGGTGAGTCCAGTGCAGAAAAAGCGGATACATTTGCACAGAAACTTAGAGAAGTCCTGGGCGAGGAGACTGCACGTGT
This sequence comes from Plemyria rubiginata, assembly GCA_963576535.1. Taxonomy (NCBI): domain Eukaryota; kingdom Metazoa; phylum Arthropoda; class Insecta; order Lepidoptera; family Geometridae; genus Plemyria; species Plemyria rubiginata. The sequence continues at coordinate 8,891,068 of OY754929.1, forward strand.
CTCCAGGCCCATTAAGTGTGCTGACTTCCGGATTCTGGGTCTAGACGATTCAGTGTCCAAAGAAGACCTCGTGTCTGCTATAGCGCAGCAAGGAGGCTGCCCAGAGGAGCAAATTAAAGTAGGTCACATTAAAAGTACCTATCAAGGTACTGGAGTTGCTCTGGTAAGCTGCCCAGTGGCGGCTGCCAAAAAATTAGGAGGGGTAGGCCGACTGCTCGTTGGCTGGGTGTCAGCTCGAGTGGAACTGATTCAGCCCAGACCTCTGCGATGCTATCGGTGCCATTACGTTGGCCATGTCCGCGCTCAGTGTGTAGCAGAGGTTGATCGTAGCGAAGAGTGCTACCGTTGTGGCCGAGCCGGTCACAAATCGTCGGACTGTTCTGCGCCGCCAAAGTGCTCACTTTGTGCGGCAGCCAAGAAGCCATCAGCTCATCTTCTGGGTAGCAAGACGTGTGCCCCTCCTAAGCTTGGAAAAGGCAAGGCAACGCCAGATGCAGAGAAGACAGCTTCAAGCTGTCCCCCATCACAGTCTGGGGGTGAGAGGGTGCATATGGAAACCTCATAGTTATGGCCCTACGTTTTCTGCAGGCGAATCTCAACCACTCCGCCAGAGCTCAGGATCTCATGATCCAGAGCATGGCGGAGTGGTTGATTGATATAGCGGTAATATCCGAACCTTACTTTGTCCCCCCAAGAGACAATTGGGTAGGGGATAATGAAGGTTTGGCTGCAATAATCGTGCGAGGAGCTACCGTTGAAAAGGTAGTGAAGGGTCGGGGATGCGTAGCGGCTCAAGTGAATGGAGTGATGGTGATTGCGACGTACTTCTCGCCAAATAGAACCCTCACTGAATTCGAGAGCTTTCTCGTTGAGGTTGGGACCCTAGTAGGACAGAGTCACCCGCATCCAGTGCTCGTTGTCGGAGACCTTAACGCAAAATCTGCAGCGTGGGGGTCTCCTGTCACTGATGCGCGAGGAGACGCATTGGAAGAGTGGGCCCTTACTTCTGGTCTTGTTCTTCTAAATCGTGGATCAACACCTACATGCGTGAGGCAGCAGGGCGAGTCCATAGTGGACGTCACCTTTGCCACTGAGAATTTAGTCAGACGTGTGCATGGTTGGGAGGTCTTAGGAGATGTGGAGACCCTATCGGATCATAGGTATATCCGTTTTGAGGTTTCTCATCTACCGATAACACCGTATAGACCCCACGCATCCAACCATAGCGGGAACAGTCCTCGCTGGGCTCTCAAGCGCCTTGACCGGGACGTGTTAGAGGAAGCGGCTCTGGTTAAAGCCTGGATATCGCAACCAAGTGCAGTAGCAGAGCTCCAAGTTGTTGCTGAAGCAGAATGGTTCCAAGAGTCCATGACGCACATTTGTGATGCAGCGATGCCCAGAGCCAGACCACCATCAGACAAGCGTCAAGTTTATTGGTGGTCAACAGAACTGGCCAATATGCGTGTAACCTGCGTGGCGGCAAGACGGCAATACACGAGACAGCGTAGGAGAAGACGTCGCGATGAACAGCTGGAAGATCAGCTATATGGCCTGTATAGGGATGCCAAAGCAGCCTTCCAGCTGGCCATCGCACAGGCAAAAACGATTGCCCGAGACGAATTGCTGGAGACCCTAAACCAGGACCCATGGGGGCGACCCTACAGGATGGTGAGGGGAAAACTCCGCCCGTGGACTCCACCTCTGACTCAAAGTCTTGAGCCACAACTCTTGGGGGAGGTGATCGCAACTCTTTTCCCAAGCGTTGAAGAGCACGCGCCACCAAACATGGCTCCACCTGATGAGGAGATTACTGAAGGTGCGGAGGTGCCGGAAGTAAATGAGGTCGAACTGAGAATGGCAGTTAAGAGACTGGGTGCTAAAAACACGGCTCCTGGCCCTGACGGCATTCCTGGTAAAGCATGGGTGTTGGCCCTGAAGGTCTTGGGGCCCCGGCTCCAAGGTCTTTTTAGTGCTTGTTTGGAACAGGGTGTGTTCCCTGCACAGTGGAAGACTGGCCGTCTGGTGCTATTGAAAAAAGATGGTCGCCCAGTGGAATCACCTTCAGCTTACCGCCCTATCGTTCTTCTTGATGAGGTGGGTAAGCTGTTTGAGCGAGTAATTGCGACTCGTCTAATCGGTCACTTGAGTCGTGTCGGACCGGATCTGGATGATAATCAGTTCGGGTTTCGCACAGGGCTTTCTACAGTGGGTGCGATTTTACGAGTCAAAACAATCGCAGAGGAAGCAGTATCTAGGGGCGGAGTTGTCTTGGCGGTGTCTCTGGACATCGCAAATGCCTTTAACACTCTACCCTGGAGCTGTATAAATGAAGCCTTGAGGTATCACCAAGTACCCTGCTACATTCGTAGCATTATCGGAGACTACCTTAAAGACCGATTCGTGTCATTTCAAGGGCGAGACGGATGGAGCCAGCATAGAATGTCGTGCGGTGTTCCACAGGGATCGGTCCTTGGGCCGCTCCTGTGGAACATCGGCTATGACTGGGTTCTACGGGGTGCCACTCTCTGGGGCATTCATGTCACGTGCTATGCAGACGATACTCTGGTCACGGCGAGAGGCAAGTCGTACAGAGAAGCTGCGCTTCTTGCCACGGCTGGCGTAGCACAGGTGGTTAGTAGGATAAGACGTCTGGGGCTAGAGGTCGCGTTGTCGAAATCTGAAGCTCTATGCTTTCATGGTCCGAGAAACAAGCCCCCAGCTGAATCTCATATCGTGGTTAGTGGTGTTCGCATCGGTGTCAAGTCGACGATGAAGTACCTAGGACTTGTCCTTGATAGCCGATGGAACTTTAACGCCCATTTTGCGAGTCTTGTCCCTAAGCTCATGGGAACAGCGGCTGCACTCGGAGGAATACTGCCTAACCTAAAGGGTGCTAGGGTCAGTTGTCGGAAACTGTACATGGGAGTGGTCCGGTCAATGGCCATGTATGGAGCTCCTGTGTGGGCCGAAACACTTAATAGCACAAACATCGCCCTACTGCGAAAACCGCAGAGAGTGATTGCTATTAGAGTGATACGGGGATACCACACAGTGTCCTTCGAGGTGGCGTGCGCTCTGGCAGGATCACTGCCATGGGACCTCGAAGCGAGGGGCCTCGCGTCGATTTACTATTGGCGGGAACAGCAGATCGCGCAGGGCCAAAGGCCAGCGCTAAGAGAGGTGGAGCAACAGAGGAGCATAATCCACGATCTCCTTGTGCAAGAGTGGATCAGGCGGCTGGCGCAACCAACTGCTGGCCTGAGAACCATCGAGGCAATTCACCCGGTGTTTGGGGAGTGGCTCAACAGAGAACATGGCTCCCTAACCTTCCGAATGACACAGGTACTAACGGGGCATGGCTGCTTTGCAAAGTACCTGTGTCGGATTGGTAGGGAGCCTTATGAGGGGTGTCACCATTGCTCATGCAATATGGACACAGCATTGCACACGCTTGCCGAGTGCCCAGCTTGGGCGGTCCCTCGGCAAGACCTTGTGCAAAGAATAGGTAATGACCTATCGCTCCCGGCCTTTGTTAAGGCAATAGTCGAGAGCGATACAAATTGGA